>CM045942.1:0-600000 GCA_025177825.1 Aechmea fasciata
TACTCAATTAGGCCCTAACTTTATAACTTTGAAACGAGTACTTTTTCTCATTCAACCGAACAAAGAGTAAAACCTAATTATATTGATCTATTATGCCCAGAGAGTGTAAATTTGCTACGTATCGATGCCAACATTCACAAGAACCAAAACCGGACCAACATTAGACTACTCAGTTGTGCCACAACATTATAGCTTTGGAAACGTACTTTTTTCAATCGAATAAGAGTAAAACATAATATTTTGTTCTATTATGCCCCGAGAGTGTAAATTTGTAACGTATCGATGCCAACGTTCACAAGAACCAAAACCAGACCAACATTAGCCTACTCAGTTGAGTCTAAACAGTATAACTTTGGAAACAGTACTTTTTCTCATTCAATCGAACAAAGAGTAAAACCTAATTATTTTGTTCTATTATGCCCCGAGTGTGTAAATTTGCAACGTATCGAAGCCAACGTTCACAAGTACCAAAAGCCAGGACCAACATAGGACTACTCGGTTGAGGCCAAACCGTATTACTTTGGAAAGCAGTACTTTTTACGATTCAATCGAACAAAGAGTAAAACATAATTATTTGGTTCTATTATGCCCCGAGAGTGTAAGTTTGTAACGTATCGATGCCAACGTTCACAAGAACCAAACCAAGACCAACATTAGCCTACTCAGTTGAGTCCAAACAGTATAACTTCGGAACATGTACTTTTTCTCATTCAATCGAACAAAGAGTAAAACCTAATTATTTTGTTCTATTATGCCCCGAGAGTGTAAATTTGCAATGTATCGATGCCAACGTTCACAAGAACCAAAACCGGACCAACATTAGACTACTCAATTAGGCCCTAACATTATAACTTTGAAACGAGTACTTTTTCTCATTCAACCGAACAAAGAGTAAAACCTAATTATATTGATCTATTATGCCCCGAGAGTGTAAATTTGCTACGTATCGATGCCAACATTCACAAGAACCAAACCGGACCAACATTAGACTACTCAGTTGCGCCCTAACAGTATAACTTTGGAAACAGTACTTTTTCTCATTCAATCGAACAAAGAGTAAAACCTAATTATTTTGTTCTATTATGCCCCGAGAGTGTAAATTTGCAGTGTATCGATGCCAACGTTCACAAGAACCAAAACCGGACCAACATTAGACTACTCAGTTGTGCCCCAACAGTATAACTTTGGAAACGATACTTAACTTCTCATTCAATCGAACAAAGAGTAAAACCTAATTATTTTGCTCTATTATGCCCCGAGAGTGTAAATTTGCAACGTATCGATGCCAACGTTCACTAGAACCAAAAACGGACCAACATAGGACTACTCAGTTGAGCCCAAACAGTATAACTTTGGAAACAGTACTTTTTCTCATTCAATCGAACAAAGAGTAAAACCTAATTATTTTGTTCTATTATGCCCAAAGTGTGTAAATTTGCAACGTATCGAAGCCAACGTTCACAAGTACCAAAACGGACCAACATATGACTACTCGGTTGAGCCCAAACGGTATAATTTTGGAAACAAGTACTTTTTCTCATTCAATCGAACAAAGAGTAAAACCTAATTATTTTGTTCTATTATGCCCCGAGAGTGTAAATTTGTAATGTATCGACGCCAACATTCACAAGAAACAAAACCGGACCAAGATTAGACTACTCAGTTGTGCCCTAACAATATAACTTTGGAAACAGTACTTTTTCTCATGCAACCGAACAAAGAGTAAAATCTAATTATTTTGATCTATTATGCCCCGAGAGTGTAAATTTGCAATGTATCGATGCCAATGTTCACAAGAACAGAAACCGGACCAACATTAGACTACTCAATTAGGCCCTAACTTTATAACTTTGAAACGAGTACTTTTTCTCATTCAACCGAACAAAGAGTAAAACCTAATTATATTGATCTATTATGCCCCGAGAGTGTAAATTTGCTACGTATCGATGCCAACATTCACAAGAACCAAAACCGGACCAACATTAGACTACTCAGTTGTGCCCTAACATTATAGCTTTGGAAACAGTACTTTTTCTCATTCAATCGAATAAAGAGTAAAACATAATTATTTTGTTCTATTATGCCCCGAGAGTGTAAATTTGTAACGTATCGATGCCAACGTTCACAAGAACCAAAACCGGACCAACATTAGCCTACTCAGTTGAGTCCAAACAGTATAACTTTGGAAACAGTACTTTTTCTCATTCAATCGAACAAAGAGTAAAACCTAATTATTTTGTTCTATTATGCCCCGAGTGTGTAAATTTGCAACGTATCGAAGCCAACGTTCACAAGTACCAAAACCGGACCAACATAGGACTACTCAGTTGAGGCCAAACCGTATTACTTTGGAAACAGTACTTTTTCTGATTCAATCGAACAAAGAGTAAAACATAATTATTTGGTTCTATTATGCCCCGAGAGTGCAAATTTGCAACGTATCGATGCCAACGTTCACAAGAACCAAACCAAGACCAACATTAGCCTACTCAGTTGAGTCCAAACAGTATAACTTCGGAACATGTACTTTTTCTCATTCAATCGAACAAAGAGTAAAACCTAATTATTTTGTTCTATTATGCTCCGAGAGTGTAAATTTGCAATGTATCGATGCCAACGTTCACAAGAACCAAAACCGGACCAACATTAGACTACTCAATTAGGCCCTAACTTTATAACTTTGGAACGAGTACTTTTTCTCATTCAACCGAACAAAGAGTAAAACCTAATTATATTGATCTATTATGCCCCGAGAGTGTAAATTTGCTACGTATCGATGCCAACATTCACAAGAACCAAAAGGAACAACATTAGCCTACTCGGTTGAGTCCAAACAGTATAACTTCGGAACATGTACTTTTTCTCATTCAATCGAACAAAGAGTAAAACCTAATTATTTTGTTCTATTATGCCCCGAGAGTGTAAATTTGCAATGTATCGAAGCCAACGTTCACAAGAACCAAAACCGAACCAACATAAGACTACTCAGTTGAGGCCAAACCGTATTACTTTGGAAACTGTACTTTTTCTGATTCAATCGAACAAAGAGTAAAACATAATTATTTGGTTCTATTATGCCCCGAGAGTGTAAGTTTGTAACGTATCGATGCCAACGTTCACAAGAACCAAACCAAGACCAACATTAGCCTACTCAGTTGAGTCCAAACAGTATAACTTCGGAACATGTACTTTTTCTCATTCAATCGAACAAAGAGTAAAACCTAATTATTTTGTTCTATTATGCCCCGAGAGTGTAAATTTGCAATGTATCGATGCCAACGTTCACAAGAACCAAAACCGGACCAACATTAGACTACTCAGTTGTGCCCTAACATTATAGCTTTGGAAACAGTACTTTTTCTCATTCAACCGAACAAAGAGTAAAACCTAATTATATTGATCTATTATGCCCCGAGAGTGTAAATTTGCTACGTATCGATGCCAACATTCACAAGAACCAAACCGGACCAACATTAGACTACTCAGTTGTGCCCCAACAGTATAACTTTGGAAACAGTACTTCTTCTCATTCAATCGAACAAAGAGTAAAACCTAATTATTTTGCTCTATTATGCCCCGAGAGTGTAAATTTGCAACGTATCGATGCCAACGTTGACTAGAACCAAAAACAGACCAACATAGGACTACTCAGTTGAGCCCAAACAGTATAACTTTAGAAACAGTACTTTTTCTCATTCAATCGAACAAAAAGTAAAACCTAATTATTTTGTTCTATAATGCCCCGAGAGGGTAAATTTGTAACATATCGACGCCAACGTTCACAAGAAACAAAACCGGACCAAGATTAGACTACTCAGTTGTGCCCTAGCAATATAGCTTTGGAAACAGTACTTTTTCTCATGCAATCGAACAAAGAGTAAAACCTAATTATTTTGATCTATTATGCCCCGAGAGTGTAAATTTGCAATGTATCGATGCCAATGTTCACAAGAACAGAAACCGGACCAATATTAGACTACTCAATTAGGCCCTAACTTTATAACTTTGAAACGAGTACTTTTTCTCATTCAACCGAACAAAGAGTAAAACCTAATTATATTGATCTATTATGCCCCGAGAGTGTAAATTTGCTACGTATCGATGCCAACAGTCACAAGAACCAAAACCGGAACAACATTAGCCTACTCAGTTGAGTCCAAACAGTATAACTTCGGAACATGTACTTTTTCTCATTCAATCGAACAAAGAGTAAAACCTAATTATTTTGTTCTATTATGCCCCGAGAGTGTAAATTTGCAATGTATCGATGCCAACGTTCACAAGAACCAAAACCGGACCAACATTAGACTACTCAATTAGGCCCTAACTTTATAACTTTGAAACGAGTACTTTTTCTCATTCAACCGAACAAAGAGTAAAACCTAATTATATTGATCTATTATGCCCCGAGAGTGTAAATTTGCTACGTATGGATGCCAACATTCACAAGAACCAAAACCGGACCAACATTAGACTACTCAGTTGTGCCCCAACAGTATAACTTTGGAAACAGTACTTCTTCTCATTCAATCGAACAAAGAGTAAAACCTAATTATTTTGCTCTATTATGCCCCGAGAGTGTAAATTTGCAACGTATCGATGCCAACGTTCACTAGAACCAAAAACGGACCAACATAGGACTACTCAGTTGAGCCCAAACAGTATAACTTTAGAAACAGTACTTTTTCTCATTCAATCGAACAAAAAGTAAAACCTAATTATTTTGTTCTATAATGCCCCGAGAGGGTAAATTTGTAACATATCGACGCCAACGTTCACAAGAAACAAAACCGGACCAAGATTAGACTACTCAGTTGTGCCCTAGCAATATAGCTTTGGAAACAGTACTTTTTCTCATGCAACCGAACAAAGAGTAAAACCTAATTATTTTGATCTATTATGCTCCGAGAGTTTAAATTTGCAATGTATCGATGCTAATGTTCACAAGAACAGAAACCGGACCAACATTAGACTACTCAATTAGGCCCTAACTTTATAACTTTGAAACGAGTACTTTTTCTCATTCAACCGAACAAAGAGTAAAACCTAATTATATTGATCTATTATGCCCCGAGAGTGTAAATTTGCTACGTATCGATGCCAACATTCACAAGAACCAAAACCGGACCAACATTAGACTACTCAGTTGTGCCCTAACAGTATAACTTTGGAAACAGTACTTTTTCTCATTCAATCGAACAAAGAGTAAAACCTAATTATTTTGTTCTATTATGCCCCGAGTGTGTAAATTTGCAATGTATCGAAGCCAACGTTCACAAGTACCAAAACCGGACCAACATAGGACTACTCAGTTGAGGCCAAACCGTATTACTTTGGAAACAGTACTTTTTCTCATTCAATCGAACAAAGAGTAAAACATAATTATTTGGTTCTATTATGTCCCGAGAGTGTAAATTTGTAACGTATCGATGCCAACGCTCACAAGAACCAAACCAGACCAACATTAGCCTACTCAGTTGAGTCCAAACAGTATAACTTCGGAACAAGGACTTTTTCTCATTCAATCGAACATAGAGTAAAACCTAATTATTTTGTTCTATTATGCCCCGAGAGTGTAAATTTGCAATGTATCGTTGCCAACGTTCACAAGAACAGAAACCGGACCAACATTAGACTACTCAATTAGGCCCTAACTTTATAACTTTGAAACGAGTACTTTTTCTCATTCAACCGAACAAAGAGTAAAACCTAATTATATTGATCTATTATGCCCCGAGAGTGTAAATTTGCTACGTATCGATGCCAACATTCACAAGAACCAAAACCGAACCAACATTAGACTACTCAGTTGTGCCCTAACAGTATAACTTTGGAAACAGTACTTTTTCTCATTCAATCGAACAAAGAGTAAAACCTAATTATTTTGCTCTATTATGCCCCGAGAGTGTAAATTTGCAACGTATCGATGCCAACGTTCACTAGAACCAAAAACGGACCAACATAGGACTACTCAGTTGAGCCCAAACAGTATAACTTTAGAAACAGTACTTTTTCTCATTCAATCGAACAAAAAGTAAAACCTAATTATTTTGTTCTATAATGCCCCGAGAGGGTAAATTTGTAACATATCGACGCCAACGTTCACAAGAAACAAAACCGGACCAAGATTAGACTACTCAGTTGTGCCCTAGCAATATAGCTTTGGAACCAGTACTTTTTCTCATGCAATCGAACAAAGAGTAAAACCTAATTATTTTGATCTATTATGCCCCGAGAGTGTAAATTTGCAATGTATCGATGCCAATGTTCACAAGAACAAACCGGACCAACATTAGACTACTCAATTAGGCCCTAACTTTATAACTTTGAAAGCAGTACTTTTTCTCATTCAACCGAACAAAGAGTAAAACCTAATTATATTGATCTATTATGCCCCGAGAGTGTAAATTTGCTACGTATCGATGCCAACAGTCACAAGAACCAAAACCGGAACAACATTAGCCTACTCAGTTGAGTCCAAACAGTATAACTTCGGAACATGTACTTTTTCTCATTCAATCGAACAAAGAGTAAAACCTAATTATTTTGTTCTATTATGCCCCGAGAGTGTAAATTTTGCAATGTATCGATGCCAACGTTCACAAGAACCAAAACCGGACCAACATTAGACTACTCAATTAGGCCCTAACTTTATAACTTTGAAACGAGTACTTTTTCTCATTCAACCGAACAAAGAGTAAAACCTAATTATATTGATCTATTATGCCCCGAGAGTGTAAATTTGCTACGTATGGATGCCAACATTCACAAGAACCAAAACCGGACCAACATTAGACTACTCAGTTGTGCCCCAACAGTATAACTTTGGAAACAGTACTTCTTCTCATTCAATCGAACAAAGAGTAAAACCTAATTATTTTGCTCTATTTTGCCCCGAGAGTGTAAATTTGCAACGTATCGATGCCAACGTTCACAAGAACCAAAACCGGACCAACATTAGACTACTCAGTTGTGCCCTAACAGTATAACTTTGGAAAAAGTACTTTTTCTCATTCAATCGAACAAAGAGTAAAACATAATTATTTTGTTCTATTATGTCCCGAGAGTGTAAATTTGTAACATATCGACGCCAACGTTCACAAGAAACAAAACCGGACCAAGATTATACTACTCAGTTGTGCCCTAGCAATATAGCTTTGGAAACAGTACTTTTTCTCATGCAACCGAACAAAGAGTAAAACCTAATTATTTTGATCTATTATGCTCCGAGAGTTTAAATTTGCAATGTATCGATGCTAATGTTCACAAGAAGCAGGACCAACATTAGACTACTCAATTAGGCCCTAACTTTATAACTTTGAAACGAGTACTTTTTCTCATTCAATCGAACAAAGAGTAAAACCCAATTATATTGTTCTATTATGCCCCGAGAGTGTATATTCGCAACGTATCCATGCCAACATTCACAAGAACCAAACCGGAACAACATTAGACTACTCAGTTGTGCCCTAACAGTATAACTTTGGAAATAGTACTTTTTCTCATTCAATCGAACAAAGAGTAAAACCTAATTATTTTGTTCTATTATGCCCCGAGTGTGTAAATTTGCAATGTATCGAAGCCAACGTTCACAAGTACCAAAACCGGACCAACATAGGACTACTCAGTTGAGGCCAAACCGTATTACTTTGGAAACAGTACTTTTTCTGATTCAATCGAACAAAGAGTAAAACATAATTATTTGGTTCTATTATGCCCCGAGAGTGTAAGTTTGTAACGTATCGATGCCAACGTTCACAAGAACCAAACCAGACCAACATTAGCCTACTCAGTTGAGTCCAAACAGTATAACTTCGGAACAAGTACTTTTTCTCATTCAATCGAACATAGAGTAAAACCTAATTATTTTGTTCTATTATGCTCCGAGAGTGTAAATTTGCAATGTATCGATGCCAACGTTCACAAGAACCAAAACCGGACCAACATTAGACTACTCAATTAGGCCCTAACTTTATAACTTTGAAACGAGTACTTTTTCTCATTCAACCGAACAAAGAGTAAAACCTAATTATATTGATCTATTATGCCCCGAGAGTGTAAATTTGCTACGTATCGATGCCAACATTCACAAGAACCAAAACCGGACAAACATTAGACTACTCAGTTGTGCCCTAACATTATAACTTTGGAAACAGTACTTTTTCTCATTCAATCGAACAAAGAGTAAAACCTAATTATATTGATCTATTATGCCCCGAGAGTGTAAATTTGCAACGTATCGATGCCAACGTTCACTAGAACCAAAAACGGACCAACATTAGACTACTCAGTTGTGCCCTAACAGTATAACTTTGGAAACAGTACTTTTTCTCATTCAATCGAACAAAGAGTAAAACCTAATTATTTTGTTCTATTATGCCCCGAGTGTGTAAATTTGCAACGTATCGAAGCCAACGTTCACAAGTACCAAAAACGGACCAACATATGACTACTCAGTTGAGCCCAAACAGTATAACTTTGGAAACAGTACTTTTTCTCATTCAATCGAACAAAGAGTAAAACCGAATTATTTTGTTCTATTATGCCCCGAGAGTGTAAATTTGTAACGTATCGACGCCAACGTTCACAAGAAACAAAACCGGACCAAGATTAGACTACTCAGTTGTGCCCTAGCAATATAACTTTGGAAACAGTACTTTTTCTCATGCAACCGAACAAAGAGTAAAATCTAATTATTTTGATCTATTATGCCCCGAGAGTGTAAATTTGCAATGTATCGATGCCAATGTTCACAAGAGCAGAAACCGGACCAACATTAGACTACTCAATTAGGCCCTAACTTTATAACTTTGAAACGAGTACTTTTTCTCATTCAACCGAACAAAGAGTAAAACCTAATTATATTGATCTATTATGCCCGAGAGTGTAAATTTGCTACGTATCGATGCCAACATTCACAAGAACCAAAACCGGACCAACATTAGACTACTCGGTTATTGCCCTAACATTATAGCTTTGGAAACGACTTTTTCTCATTCAATCGAATAAAGAGTAAAACATAATTATTTTGTTCTATTATGCCCCGAGAGTGTAAATTTGTAACGTATCGATGCCAACGTTCACAAGAACCAAAACCGGACCAACATTAGCCTACTCAGTTGAGTCCAAACAGTATAACTTTGGAAACAGTACTTTTTCTCATTCAATCGAACAATGAGTAAAACCTAATTATTTTGTTCTATTATGCCCCGAGTGTGTAAATTTGCAACGTAGCGAAGCCAACGTTCACAAGTACCAAAACCGGACCAACATAGGACTACTCAGTTGAGGCCAAACCGTATTACTTTGGAAACAGTACTTTTTCTCATTCAATCGAACAAAGAGTAAAACATAATTATTTTGTTCTATTATGCCCCGAGAGTGTAAATTTGTAACGTATCGATGCCAACGTTCACAAGAACCAAAACCAGACCAAAATTAGCCTACTCAGTTGAGTCCAAACAGTATAACTTCGGAACAAGTACTTTTTCTCATTCAATCGAACAAAGAGTAAAACCTAATTATTTTGTTCTATTATGCCCCGAGTGCGTAAATTTGCAACGTATCGAAGCCAACGTTCACAAGTACCAAAAACGGACCAACATAGGACTACTAAGTTGAGCCCAAACAGTATAACTTTGGAAACAGTACTTTTTCTCACTCAATCGAACAAAGAGTAAAACCTAATTATTTTGTTCTATTATGCCCCGAGAGTGTAAATTTGTAACGTATCGACGCCAACGTTCACAAGAAACAAAACCGGACCAAGATTAGACTACTCAGTTGTGCCCTAGCAATATAACTTTGGAAACAGTACTTTTTCTCATGCAACCGAACAAAGAGTAAAACCTAATTATTTTGATCTATTATGCTCCGAGAGTTTAAATTTGCAATGTATCGATGCCAACGTTCACAAGAACCAAAACCGGACCAACATTAGACTACTCAATTAGGCCCTAACTTTATAACTTTGAAACGAGTACTTTTTCTCATTCAACCGAACAAAGAGTAAAACCTAATTATATTGATCTATTATGCCCGAGAGTGTAAATTTGCTACGTATCGATGCCAACATTCACAAGAACCAAAACCGGACCAACATTAGACTACTCAGTTGTGCCCTAACAGTATAACTTTGGAAACAGTACTTTTTCTTATTCAATCGAACAAAGAGTAAAACCTAATTATTTTGTTCTATTATGCCCCGAGAGTGTAAATTTGCAATGTATCGATGCCAACGTTCACAAGAACCAAAACCGGACCAACATTAGCCTACTCAGTTTAGTCCAAACAGTATAACTTCGGAACAAGTACTTTTTCTCATTCAATCGAACAAAGAGTAAAACCGAATTATTTTGTTCTCTTATGCCCCGAGTGTGTAAATTTGCAACGTATCGAAGCCAACGTTCACAAGTACCAAAAACGGACCAACATAGGACTACTCAGTTGAGCCCGAACAGTATAACTTTGGAAACAGTACTTTTTCTCATTCAATCGAACAAAGAGTAAAACCTAATTATTTTGTTCTATTATGCCCCGAGAGTGTAAATTTGTAACGTATCGACGCCAACGTTCACAAGAAACAAAACCGGACCAAGATTAGACTACTCAGTTGTGCCCTAGCAATATAACTTTGGAAACAGTACTTTTTCTCATGCAACCGAACAAAGAGTAAAACCTAATTATTTTGATCTATTATGCCCCGAAAGTGTAAATTTGCAATGTATCGATGCCAATATTCACAAGAACGACAGGACCAACATTAGACTACTCAATTAGGCCCTAACTTTATAACTTTGAAACGAGTACTTTTTCTCATTCAACCGAACAAAGAGTAAAACCTAATTATATTGATCTATTATGCCCCGAGAGTGTAAATTTGCTACGTATCGATGCCAACATTCACAAGAACCAAAACCGGACCAACATTAGACTACTCAGTTGTGCCCTAACAGTATAACTTTGGAAACAGTACTTTTTCTCATTCAATCGAACAAAGAGTAAAACCTAATTATTTTGTTTTATTATGCCCCGAGTGTGTAAATTTGCAACGTAACGAAGCCAACGTTCACAGGTACCAAAACCGGACCAACATCGGACTACTCAGTTGAGGCCAAACCGTATTACTTTGGAAACAGTACTTTTTCTGATTCAATCGAACAAAGAGTAAAACATAATTATTTGGTTCTATTATGCCCCGAGAGTGTAAGTTTGTAACGTATCGATGCCAACGTTCACAAGAACCAAACCAAGACCAACATTAGCCTACTCAGTTGAGTCCAAACAGTATAACTTCGGAACATGTACTTTTTCTCATTCAATCGAACAAAGAGTAAAACCTAATTATTTTGTTCTATTATGCCCCGAGAGTGTAAATTTGCAATGTATCGATGCCAACGTTCACAAGAACCAAAACCGGACCAACATTAGACTACTCAATTAGGCCCTAACTTTATAACTTTGAAACGAGTACTTTTTCTCATTCAACCGAACAAAGAGTAAAACCTAATTATATTGATCTATTATGCCCCGAGAGTGTAAATTTGCTACGTATCGATGCCAACATTCACAAGAACCAAAACCGGACCAACATTAGACTACTCAGTTGTGCCCCAACAGTATAACTTTGGAAACAGTACTTCTTCTCATTCAATCGAACAAAGAGTAAAACCTAATTATTTTGCTCTATTATGCCCCGAGAGTGTAAATTTGCAACGTATCGATGCCAACGTTCACTAGAACCAAAAACGGACCAACATAGGACTACTCAGTTGAGCCCAAACAGTATAACTTTAGAAACAGTACTTTTTCTCATTCAATCGAACAAAAAGTAAAACCTAATTATTTTGTTCTATAATGCCCCGAGAGGGTAAATTTGTAACACATCGACGCCAACGTTCACAAGAAACAAAACCGGACCAAGATTAGACTACTCAGTTTTGCCCTAGCAATATAGCTTTGGAAACAGTACTTTTTCTCATGCAATCGAACAAAGAGTAAAACCTAATTATTTTGATCTATTATGCCCCGAGAGTGTAAATTTGCAATGTATCGATGCCAATGTTCACAAGAACAGGACCAACAGGACCAACATTAGACTACTCAATTAGGCCCTAACTTTATAACTTTGAAACGAGTACTTTTTCTCATTCAACCGAACAAAGAGTAAAACCTAATTATATTGATCTATTATGCCCCGAGAGTGTAAATTTGCTACGTCTCGATGCCAACATTCACAAGAACCAAAACCGGAACAACATTAGCCTACTCAGTTGAGTCCAAACAGTATAACTTCGGAACATGTACTTTTTCTCATTCAATCGAACAAAGAGTAAAACCTAATTATTTTGTTCTATTATGCCCCGAGAGTGTAAATTTGCAATGTATCGATGCCAACGTTCACAAGAACCAAAACCGGACCAACATTAGACTACTCAATTAGGCCCTAACTTTATAACTTTGAAACGAGTACTTTTTCTCATTCAACCGAACAAAGAGTAAAACCTAATTATATTGATCTATTATGCCCCGAGCGTGTAAATTTGCAACGTATCGATGCCAACATTCACAAGAACCAAAACCGGACCAACATTAGACTACTCAGTTGTGCCCCAACAGTATAACTTTGGAAACAGTACTTCTTCTCATTCAATCGAACAAAGAGTAAAACCTAATTATTTTGCTCTATTATGCCCCGAGAGTGTAAATTTGCAACGTATCGATGCCAACGTTCACTAGAACCAAAAACGGACCAACATAGGACTACTCAGTTGAGCCCAAACAGTATAACTTTAGAAACAGTACTTTTTCTCATTCAATCGAACAAAAAGTAAAACCTAATTATTTTGTTCTATAATGCCCCGAGAGGGTAAATTTGTAACACATCGACGCCAACGTTCACAAGAAACAAAACCGGACCAAGATTAGACTACTCAGTTTTGCCCTAGCAATATAGCTTTGGAAACAGTACTTTTTCTCATGCAATCGAACAAAGAGTAAAACCTAATTATTTTGATCTATTATGCCCCGAGAGTGTAAATTTGCAATGTATCGATGCCAATGTTCACAAGAACAAAAACCGGACCAACATTAGACTACTCAATTAGGCCCTAACTTTATAACTTTGAAACGAGTACTTTTTCTCATTCAAGAACAAAGAGTAAAACCTAATTATATTGATCTATTATGCCCCGAGAGTGTAAATTTGCTACGTCTCGATGCCAACATTCACAAGAACCAAAACCGGAACAACATTAGCCTACTCAGTTGAGTCCAAACAGTATAACTTCGGAACATGTACTTTTTCTCATTCAATCGAACAAAGAGTAAAACCTAATTATTTTGTTCTATTATGCCCCGAGAGTGTAAATTTGCAATGTATCGATGCCAACGTTCACAAGAACCAAAACCGGACCAACATTAGACTACTCAATTAGGCCCTAACTTTATAACTTTGAAACGAGTACTTTTTCTCATTCAACCGAACAAAGAGTAAAACCTAATTATATTGATCTATTATTCCCCGAGAGTGTAAATTTGCTACGTACCGATGCCAACATTCACAAGAACCAAACCGGACCAACATTAGACTACTCAGTTGTGCCCCAACAGTATAACTTTGGAAACAGTACTTCTTCTCATTCAATCGAACAAAGAGTAAAACCTAATTATTTTGCTCTATTATGCCCCGAGAGTGTAAATTTGCAACGTATCGATGCCAACGTTCACTAGAACCAAAAACGGACCAACATAGGACTACTCAGTTGAGCCCAAACAGTATAACTTTAGAAACAGTACTTTTTCTCATTCAATCGAACAAAAAGTAAAACCTAATTATTTTGTTCTATAATGCCCCGAGAGTGTAAATTTGCAACGTATCGATGCCAACGTTCACAAGAACCAAAACCGACCAAGATTAGACTACTCGGTTGTACCCTAGCAATATAGCTTTGGAAACAGTACTTTTTCTCATGCAACCGAACAAAGAGTAAAACCTAATTATTTTGATCTATTATGCTCCGAGAGTTTAAATTTGCAATGTATCGATGCTAATGTTCACAAGAACACGGACCAACATTAGACTACTCAATTAGGCCCTAACTTTATAACTTTGAAACGCAGTACTTTTTCTCATTCAACCGAACAAAGAGTAAAACCTAATTATATTGATCTATTATGCCCCGAGAGTGTAAATTTGCTACGTATCGATGCCAACATTCACAAGAACCAAAACCGGAACAACATTAGACTACTCAGTTGTGCCCTAACAGTATAACTTTGGAAATAGTACTTTTTCTCATTCAATCGAACAAAGAGTAAAACCTAATTATTTTGTTCTATTATGCCCCGAGTGTGTAAATTTGCAATGTATCGAAGCCAACGTTCACAAGTACCAAAACCGGACCAACATAGGACTACTCAGTTGAGGCCAAACCGTATTACTTTGGAAACAGTACTTTTTCTCATTCAATCGAACAAAGAGTAAAACATAATTATTTGGTTCTATTATGCCCGAGAGTGTAAGTTTGTAACGTATCGATGCCAACGTTCACAAGAACCAAACCAGACCAACATTAGCCTACTCAGTTGAGTCCAAACAGTATAACTTCGGAACAAGTACTTTTTCTCATTCAATCGAACATAGAGTAAAACCTAATTATTTTGTTCTATTATGCCCCGAGAGTGTAAATTTGCAATGTATCGATGCCAACGTTCACAAGAACCAAAACCGGACCAACATTAGACTACTCAATTAGGCCCTAACTTTATAACTTTGAAACCAGTACTTTTTCTCATTCAACCGAACAAAGAGTAAAACCTAATTATATTGATCTATTATGCCCCGAGAGTGTAAATTTGCTACGTATCGATGCCAACATTCACAAGAACCAAAACCGGACCAACATTAGACTACTCGGTTGTGCCCCAACGGTATAACTTTGGAAACGGTACTTAACTTCTCGTTCAATCGAACAAAGAGTAAAACCTAATTATTTTGCTCTCTTATGCCCCGAGAGTGTAAATTTGCAACGTATCGATGCCAACGTTCACTAGAACCAAAAACCGACCAACATAGGACTACTCGGTTGAGCCCAAACGGTATAACTTTGGAAACGATTACTTTTCTCATTCAATCGAACAAAGAGTAAAACCTAATTATTTTGTTCTATTATGCCCCGAGTGTGTAAATTTGCAACGTATCGAAGCCAACGTTCACAAGTACCAAAAACGGACCAACATATGACTACTCAGTTGAGCCCAAACAGTATAATTTTGGAAACAGTACTTTTTCTCATTCAATCGAACAAAGAGTAAAACCTAATTATTTTGTTCTATTATGCCCGAGAGTGTAAATTTGTAACGTATCGACGCCAACGTTCACAAGAAACAAAACCGGACCAAGATTAGACTACTCAGTTGTGCCCTAGCAATATAACTTTGGAAACAGTACTTTTTCTCATGCAATCGAACAAAGAGTAAAATCTAATTATTTTGATCTATTATGCCCCGAGAGTGTAAATTTGCAATGTATCGATGCCAATGTTCACAAGAACAGAAACCGGACCAACATTAGACTACTCAATTAGGCCCTAACTTTATAACTTTGAAACGAGTACTTTTTCTCATTCAACCGAACAAAGAGTAAAACCTAATTATATTGATCTATTATGCCCCGAGAGTGTAAATTTGCTACGTATCGATGCCAACATTCACAAGAACCAAAACCGGACCAACATTAGACTACTCAGTTGTGCCCTAACATTATAGCTTTGGAAACAGTACTTTTTCTCATTCAATCGAATAAAGAGTAAAACATAATTATTTTGTTCTATTATGCCCCGAGAGTGTAAATTTGTAACGTATCGATGCCAACGTTCACAAGAACCAAAACCGGACCAACATTAGCCTACTCAGTTGAGTCCAAACAGTATAACTTTGGAAACAGTACTTTTCCTCATTCAATCGAACAAAGAGTAAACCCTAATTATTTTGTTCTATTATGCCCCGAATGTGTGAATTTGCAACGTATCGAAGCCAACGTTCACAAGTACCAAAACCGGATCAACATAGGACTACTTAGTTGAGGCCGAACCGTATTACTTTGGAAACAGTACTTTTTCTCATTCAATCGAACAAAGAGTAAAACATAATTATTTGGTTCTATTATGTCCCGAGAGTGTAAATTTGTAACGTATCGATGCCAACGTTCACAAGAACCAAACCAGAACAACATTAGCCTACTCGGTTGAGTCCAAACGGTATAACTTGAACAAGTACTTTTTCTCATTCAATCGAACAAAGAGTAAAACCTAATTATTTTGTTCTATTATGCCCCGAGTGCGTAAATTTGCAACGTATCGAAGCCAACGTTCACAAGTACCAAAAACGGACCAACATAGGACTACTCAGTTGAGCCCAAACAGTATAACTTTGGAAACAGTACTTTTTCTCATTCAATCGAACAAAGAGTAAAACCTAATTATTTTGTTCTATTATGCCCCGAGAGTGTAAATTTGTAACGTATCGACGCCAACGTTCACAAGAAACAAAACCGGACCAAGATTAGACTACTCAGTTGTGCCCTAGCAATATAACTTTGGAAACAGTACTTTTTCTCATGCAACCGAACAAAGAGTAAAACCTAATTATTTTGATCTATTATGCTCCGAGAGTTTAAATTTGCAATGTATCGATGCCAATGTTCACAAGAACAAAAACCGGACCAACATTAGACTACTCAATTAGGCCCTAACTTTATAACTTTGAAACGAGTACTTTTTCTCATTCAACCGAACAAAGAGTAAAACCTAATTATATTGATCTATTATGCCCCGAGAGTGTAAATTTGCTACGTATCGATGCCAACATTCACAAGAACCAAAACCGGACCAACATTAGACTACTCAGTTGTGCCCTAACATTATAGCTTTGGAAACAGTACTTTTTCTCATTCAATCGAATAAAGAGTAAAATATAATTATTTTGTTCTATTATGCCCCGAGAGTGTAAATTTGTAACGTATCGATGCCAACGTTCACAAGAACCAAAACCAGGACCAACATTAGCCTACTCAGTTGAGTCCAAACAGTATAACTTTGGAAACAGTACTTTTTCTCATTCAATCGAACAAAGAGTAAAACCTAATTATTTTGTTCTATTATGCCCCGAGTGTGTAAATTTGCAACGTATCGAAGCCAACGTTCACAAGTACCAAAAACGGACCAACATAGGACTACTCGTTGAGGCCAAACCGTATTACTTTGGAAACGACTTTTCTCATTCAATCGAACAAAGAGTAAAACATAATTATTTGGTTCTATTATGTCCCGAGAGTGTAAATTTGTAACGTATCGATGCCAACGTTCACAAGAACCAAAACCAGTCCAACATTAGCCTACTCAGTTGAGTCCAAACAGTATAACTTCGGAACAAGTACTTTTTCTCATTCAATCGAACAAAGAGTAAAACCTAATTATTTTGTTCTATTATGCCCCGAGTGCGTAAATTTGCAACGTATCGAAGCCAACGTTCACAAGTACCAAAAACGGACCAACATAGGACTACTCAGTTGAGACCAAACAGTATAACTTTGGAAACAGTACTTTTTCTCCTTCAATCGAACAAAGAGTAAAACCTAATTATTTTGTTCTATTATGCCCCGAGAGTGTAAATTTGTAACGTATCGACGCCAACGTTCACAAGAAACAAAACCGGTCCAAGATTAGACTACTCAGTTGTGCCCTAGCAATATAACTTTGGAAACAGTACTTTTTCTCATGCAACCGAACAAAGAGTAAAACCTAATTATTTTGATCTATTATGCCCCGAGAGTGTAAATTTGCAACGTATCGATGCCAATGTTCACAAGAACCAAAACCGGACCAACATTAGACTACTCAATTAGGCCCTAACTTTATAACTTTGAAACCAGTACTTTTTCTCATTCAACCGAACAAAGAGTAAAACCTAATTATATTGATCTATTATGCCCCGAGAGTGTAAATTTGCTACGTATCGATGCCAACATTCACAAGAACCAAAACCGGACCAACATTAGACTACTCAGTTAAGCCCAAACAGTATAACTTTGGAAACAGTACTTTTTCTCATTCAATCGAACAAAGAGTAAAACATAATTATTTTGTTCTATTATGTCCCGAGAGTGTAAATTTGTAACGTATCGATGCCAACGTTCACAAGAACCAAAACCAGACCAACATTAGCCTACTCAGTTTAGTCCAAACAGTATAACTTCGGAACAAGTACTTTTTCTCATTCAATCGAACAAAGAGTAAAACCGAATTATTTTGTTCTCTTATGCCCGAGTGTGTAAATTTGCAACGTATCGAAGCCAACGTTCACAAGTACCAAAAACGGACCAACATAGGACTACTCGGTTGAGCCCAAACGGTATAACTTTGGAAACGTACTTTTTCCCGTTGAATCGAACAAAGAGTAAAACCTAATTATTTTGTTCTATTATGCCCCGAGAGTGTAAATTTGTAACGTATCGACGCCAACGTTCACAAGAAACAAAACCGGACCAAGATTAGACTACTCAGTTGTGCCCTAGCAATATAACTTTGGAAACAGTACTTTTTCTCATGCAACCGAACAAAGAGTAAAACCTAATTATTTTGATCTATTATGCCCCGAGAGTGTAAATTTGCAATGTATCGATGCCAATGTTCACAAGAACAGAAACCGGACCAACATTAGACTACTCAATTAGGCCCTAACTTTATAACTTTGAAATGAGTACTTTTTCTCATTCAACCGAACAAAGAGTAAAACCTAATTATATTGATCTATTATGCCCCGAGAGTGTAAATTTGCTACGTATCGATGCCAACATTCACAAGAACCAAAACCGGACCAACATTAGACTACTCAGTTGTGCCCTAACAGTATAACTTTGGAAATAGTACTTTTTCTCATTCAATCGAACAAAGAGTAAAACCTAATTATTTTGTTCTATTATGCCCCGAGTGTGTAAATTTGCAACGTAACGAAGCCAACGTTCACAAGTACCAAAACCGGACCAACATAGGACTACTCAGTTGAGGCCAAACCGTATTACTTTGGAAACGATCTTTTTACGATTCAATCGAACAAAGAGTAAAACATAATTATTTGGTTCTATTATGCCCGAGAGTGTAAGTTTGTAACGTATCGATGCCAACGTTCACAAGAACCAAACCAAGACCAACATTAGCCTACTCAGTTGAGTCCAAACAGTATAACTTCGGAACATGTACTTTTTCTCATTCAATCGAACAAAGAGTAAAACCTAATTATTTTGTTCTATTATGCCCCGAGAGTGTAAATTTGCAATGTATCGATGCCAACGTTCACAAGAACCAAAACCGGACCAACATTAGACTACTCAATTAGGCCCTAACTTTATAACTTTGAAACGAGTACTTTTTCTCATTCAACCGAACAAAGAGTAAAACCTAATTATATTGATCTATTATGTCCCGAGAGTGTAAATTTGTAACGTATCGATGCCAACGTTCACAAGAACCAAAACCAGTCCAACATTAGCCTACTCAGTTGAGTCCAAACAGAATAACTTCGGAACAAGTACTTTTTCTCATTCAATCGAACAAAGAGTAAAACCTAATTATTTTGTTCTATTAGGCCCGAGAGTGGAAATTTGCAACGTATCGATGCCAACGTTCACTAGAACCAAAAACGGACCAACATTAGACTACTCTGTTGTGCCCAAACGGTATAACTTTAGAAACGATTACTTTTTCTCATTCAATCGAACAAAAAGTAAAACCTAATTATTTTGTTCTATAATGCCCCGAGAGGGTAAATTTGTAACATATCGACGCCAACGTTCACAAGAAACAAAACCGGACCAAGATTAGACTACTCAGTTGTGCCCTAGCAATATAGCTTTGGAAACAGTACTTTTTCTCATGCAACCGAACAAAGAGTAAAACCTAATTATATTGATCTATTATGCCCCGAGAGTGTAAATTTGCAATGTATCGATGCCAATGTTCACAAGAACAGAAACCGGACCAACATTAGACTACTCAATTAGGCCCTAACTTTATAACTTTGAAACGAGTACTTTTTCTCATTCAACCGAACAAAGAGTAAAACCTAATTATATTGATCTATTATGCCCCGAGAGTGTAAATTTGCTACGTCTCGATGCCAACATTCACAAGAACCAAAACCGGAACAACATTAGCCTACTCAGTTGAGTCCAAACAGTATAACTTCGGAACATGTACTTTTTCTCATTCAATCGAACAAAGAGTAAAACCTAATTATTTTGTTCTATTATGCCCCGAGAGTGTAAATTTGCAATGTATCGATGCCAACGTTCACAAGAACCAAAACCGGACCAACATTAGACTACTCAATTAGGCCCTAACTTTATAACTTTGAAACGAGTACTTTTTCTCATTCAACCGAACAAAGAGTAAAACCTAATTATATTGATCTATTATGCCCCGAGAGTGTAAATTTTCTACGTATGGATGCCAACATTCACAAGAACCAAAACCGGACCAACATTAGACTACTCAGTTGTGCCCCAACAGTATAACTTTGGAAACAGTACTTCTTCTCATTCAATCGAACAAAGAGTAAAACCTAATTATTTTGCAATATTATGCCCCGAGAGTGTAAATTTGCAACGTATCGATGCCAACGTTCACTAGAACCAAAAACGGACCAACATAGGACTACTCAGTTGAGCCCAAACAGTATAACTTTAGAAACAGTACTTTTTCTCATTCAATCGAACAAAAAGTAAAATCTAATTATTTTGTTCTATAATGCCCCGAGAGGGTAAATTTGTAACATATCGACGCCAACGTTCACAAGAAACAAAACCGGACCAAGATTAGACTACTCAGTTGTGCCCTAGCAATATAGCTTTGGAAACAGTACTTTTTCTCATGCAACCAAGACAAAGAGTAAAACCTAATTATTTTGTTCTATTATGCCCCGAGAGTGTAAATTTGCAATGTATCGATGCCAACGTTCACAAGAACCAAAACCGGACCAACATTAGACTACTCAATTAGGCCCTAACTTTATAACTTTGAAACGAGTACTTTTTCTCATTCAACCGAACAAAGAGTAAAACCTAATTATATTGATCTATTTTGCCCCGAGAGTGTAAATTTGCTACGTATCGATGCCAACATTCACAAGAACCAAAACAGGAACAACATTAGACTACTCAGTTGTGCCCTAACAGTATAACTTTGAAAATAGTACTTTTTCTCATTCAATCGAACAAAGAGTAAAACCTAATTATTTTGTTCTATTATGCCCCGAGTGTGTAAATTTGCAACGTATCGAAGCCAACGTTCACAAGTACCAAAACCGGACCAACATAGGACTACTCAGTTGAGCCCAAACAGTATAACTTTGGAAACAGTACTTTTTCTCATTCAATCGAACAAAGAGTAAAACCTAATTATTTGGTTCTATTATGCCCCGAGAGTGTAAATTTGCAACGTATCGATGCCAACGTTCACAAGAACCAAAACCGGACCAACATTAGACTACTCAGTTGAGTCCAAACAGTATAACTTTGGAACAAGTACTTTTTCTCATTCAATCGAACAAAGAGTAAAACCTAATTATTTTGTTCTATTATGCCCCGAGAGTGTAAATTTGCAATGTATCGATGCCAACGTTCACAAGAACCAAAACCGGACCAACATTAGACTACTCAATTAGGCCCTAACTTTATAACTTTGAAACGAGTACTTTTTCTAATTCAACCGAACAAAGAGTAAAACCTAATTATATTGATCTATTATGCCCCGAGAGTGTAAATTTGCTACGTATCGATGCCAACATTCACAAGAACCAAAACCGGACCAACATTAGACTACTCGGTTGTGCCCCAACGGTATAACTTTGGAAACGTACTTAACTTCTCATTCAATCGAACAAAGAGTAAAACCTAATTATTTTGCTCTATTATGCCCCGAGAGTGTAAATTTGCAACGTATCGATGCCAACGTTCACAAGAACCAAAAACAGACCAACATAGGACTACTCAGTTGAGCCCAAACAGTATAACTTTGGAAACAGTACTTTTTCTCATTCAATCGAACAAAAAGTAAAACCTAATTATTTTGTTCTATAATGCCCCGAGAGGGTAAATTTGTAACGTATCGACGCCAACGTTCACAAGAAACAAAACCGGACCAAGATTAGACTACTCAGTTGTGCCCTAGCAATATAACTTTGGAAACAGTACTTTTTCTCATGCAACCGAACAAAGAGTAAAACCTAATTATTTTGATCTATTATGCCCGAGAGTGTAAATTTGCAATGTATCGATGCCAACGTTCACAAGAACCAAAACCGGACCAACATTAGACTACTCAATTAGGCCCTAACTTTATAACTTTGAAACGAGTACTTTTTCTCATTCAACCTAACAAAGAGTAAAACCTAATTATATTGATCTATTATGCCCCGAGAGTGTAAATTTGCTACGTATCGATGCCAACATTCACAAGAACCAAAACCGGACCAACATTAGACTACTCAGTTGTGCCCTAACAGTATAACTTTGGAAATAGTACTTTTTCTCATTCAATCGAACAAAGAGTAAAACCTAATTATTTTGTTCTATTATGCCCCGAGTGTGTAAATTTGCAACGTATCGAAGCCAACGTTCACAAGTACCAAAACCGGACCAACATAGGACTACTCAGTTGAGGCCAAACCGTATTACTTTGGAAACTGTACTTTTTCTGATTCAATCGAACAAAGAGTAAAACATAATTATTTTGTTCTATTATGCCCCGAGAGTGTAAATTTGTAACGTATCGATGCCAACGTTCACAAGAACCAAAACCAGACCAACATTAGCCTACTCAGTTGAGTCCAAACAGTATAACTTCGGAACAAGTACTTTTTCTCATTCAACCTAACAAAGAGTAAAACCTAATTATATTGATCTATTATGCCCCGAGAGTGTAAATTTGCTACGTATCGATGCCAACATTCACAAGAACCAAAACCGGACCAACATTAGACTACTCAGTTGTGCCCTAACAGTATAACTTTGGAAATAGTACTTTTTCTCATTCAATCGAACAAAGAGTAAAACCTAATTATTTTGTTCTATTATGCCCCGAGTGTGTAAATTTGCAACGTATCGAAGCCAACGTTCACAAGTACCAAAACCGGACCAGCATAGGACTACTCAGTTGAGGCCAAACCGTATTACTTTGGAAACAGTACTTTTTCTGATTCAATCGAACAAAGAGTAAAACATAATTATTTGGTTCTATTATGCCCCGAGAGTGTAAGTTTGTAACGTATCGATGCCAACGTTCACAAGAACCAAAACCAGACCAACATTAGCCTACTCAGTTGAGTCCAAACAGTATAACTTCGGAACAAGTACTTTTTCTCATTCAATCGAACAAAGAGTAAAACCTAATTATTTTGTTCTATTATGCCCCGAGAGTGTAAATTTGCAATGTATCGATGCCAACGTTCACAAGAACCAAAACCGGACCAACATTAGACTACTCAATTGGGCCCTAACTTTATAACTTTGAAACGAGTACTTTTTCTCATTCAACCGAACAAAGAGTAAAACCTAATTATATTGATCTATTATGCCCCGAGAGTGTAAATTTGCTACGTATCGATGCCAACATTCACAAGAACCAAAACCGGACGAACATTAGACTACTCAGTTGTGCCCCAACAGTATAACTTTGGAAACAGTACTTCTTCTCATTTAATCGAACAAAGAGTAAAACCTAATTATTTTGCTCTATTATGCCCCGAGAGTGTAAATTTGCAACGTATCGAAGCCAACGTTCACTAGAACCAAAAACGGACCAACATAGGACTACTCAGTTGAGCCCAAACAGTATAACTTTGGAAACAGTACTTTTTCTCATTCAATCGAACAAAGAGTAAAACCTAATTATTTTGTTCTATTATGCCCCGAGAGTGTAAATTTGTAATGTATCGACGCCAACGTTCACAAGAAACAAAACCGGACCAACATTAGACTACTCAGTTGTGCCCTAGCAATATAACTTTGGAAACAGTACTTTTTCTCATTCAACCGAACAAAGAGTAAAACCTAATTATTTTGATCTATTATGCCCCGAGAGTGTAAATTTGCAATGTATCGATGCCAACATTCACAAGAACCAAAACCGGACCAACATTAGACTACTCAGTTGTGCCCTAACAGTATAACTTTGGAAACAGTACTTTTTCTCATTCAATCGAACAAAGAGTAAAACCTAATTATATTGTTCTATTATGTCCCGAGAGTGTATATTCGCAACGTATCCATGCCAACGTTCACAAGAACCAAAACCGGACCAACATTAGCCTACTCAGTTGCGCCCTAACAGTATAACTTTGGAAACAGTACTTTTTCTCATTCAATCGAACAAAGAGTAAAACCTAATTATTTTGTTATATTATGCCCCGAGTGTGTAAATTTGCAACGTATCGAAGCCAACGTTCACAAGTACCAAAACCGGACCAACATAGGACTACTCAGTTGAGGCCAAACCGTATTACTTTGGAAACAGTACTTTTTCTCATTCAATCGAACAAAGAGTAAAACATAATTATTTGGTTCTATTATGCCCCGAGAGTGTAAGTTTGTAACGTATCGATGCCAACGTTCACAAGAACCAAAACTAGACCAACATTAGCCTACTCGGTTGAGTCCAAACAGTATAACTTCGGAACAAGTACTTTTTCTCATTCAATCGAACAAAGAGTAAAACCTAATTATTTTGCTCTATTATGCCCCGAGAGTGTAAATTTGCAACGTATCGAAGCCAACGTTCACTAGAACCAAAAACGGACCAACATAGGACTACTCAGTTGAGCCCAAACAGTATAACTTTAGAAACAGTACTTTTTCTCATTCAATCGAACAAAGAGTAAAACCTAATTATATTGATCTATTATGCCCCGAGAGTGTAAATTTGCAACGTATCGATGCCAACGTTCACAAGAACCAAAACTGGACCAAGATTAGACTACTCAGTTGTGCCCTAGCAATATAACTTTGGAAACAGTACTTTTTCTCATGCAACCGAACAAAGAGTAAAATCTAATTATTTTGATCTATTATGCCCCGAGAGTGTAAATTTGCAATGTATCGATGCCAATGTTCACAAGAACAGAAACGGGACCAACATTAGACTACTCAATTAGGCCCTAACTTTATAACTTTGAAACGAGCACTTTTTCTCATTCAACCGAACAAAGAGTAAAACCTAATTATATCGATCTATTATGCCCCGAGAGTGTAAATTTGCTACGTATCGATGCCAACATTCACAAGAACCAAAACCGGACCAACATTAGACTACTCAGTTGTGCCCTAACATTATAACTTTGGAAACAGTACTTTTTCTCATTCAATCGAATAAAGAGTAAAACATAATTATTTTGTTCTACGAGAGTGTAAATTTGTAACGTATCGATGCCAACGTTCACAAGAACCAAAACCAGACCAACATTAGCCTACTCAGTTGAGTCCAAACAGTATAACTTTAGAAACAGTACTTTTTCTCATTCAATCGAACAAAGAGTAAAACCTAATTATTTTGTTCTATTATGCCCCGAGTGTGTAAATTTGCAACGTATCGAAGCCAACGTTCACAAGTACCAAAACCGGACCAACATAGGACTACTCAGTTGAGGCCAAACCGTATTACTTTGGAAACAGTACTTTTTCTCATTCAATCGAACAAAGAGTAAAACATAATTATTTGGTTCTATTATGCCCCGAGAGTGTAAGTTTGTAACGTATCGATGCCAACGTTCACAAGAACCAAAACTAGACCAACATTAGCCTACTCAGTTGAGTCCAAACAGTATAACTTCGGAACAAGTACTTTTTCTCATTCAATCGAACAAAGAGTAAAACCTAATTATTTTGTTCTATTATGCCCCGAGTGTGTAAATTTGCAACGTATCGAAGCCAACGTTCACAAGTACCAAAAACGGACCAACATAGGACTACTCAGTTGAGCCCAAACAGTATAACTTTGGAAATAGTACTTTTTCTCATTCAATCGAACAAAGAGTAAAACATAATTATTTTGTTCTATTATGCCCCGAGTGTGTAAATTTGTAACGTATCGACGCCAACGTTCACAAGAAACAAAACCGGACCAAGATTAGACTACTCAGTTGTACCCTAGCAATATAACATTGGAAACAGTACTTTTTCTCATGCAACCGAACAAAGAGTAAAACCTAATTATTTTGATCTATTATGCCCCGAGAGTGTAAATTTGCAATGTATCGATGCCAACGTTCACAAGAACCAAAACCTGACCAACATTAGACTACTCAATTAGGCCCTAACTTTATAACTTTGAAACGAGTACTTTTTCTCATTCAACCGAACAAAGAGTAAAACCTAATTATATTGATCTATTATGCCCCGAGAGTGTAAATTTGCAACATATCGCTGCCAACATTCACAAGAACCAAAACCGGACCAACATTAGACTACTCAGTTGTGCCCCAACAGTATAACTTTGGAAACAGTACTTCTTCTCATTCAATCGAACAAAGAGTAAAACCTAATTATTTTGCTCTATTATGCCCCGAGAGTGTAAATTTGCAACGTATCGATGCCAACGTTCACTAGAACCAAAAACGGACCAACATAGGACTACTCAGTTGAGCCCAAACAGTATAACTTTGGAAACAGTACTTTTTCTCATTCAATCGAACAAAGAGTAAAACATAATTATATTGTTCTATTATGCCCCGAGAGTGTAAATTTGTAACGTATCGATGCCAACGTTCACAAGAACCAAAACCGGACCAACATTAGCCTACTCAGTTGAGTCCAAACAGTATAACTTTGGAAACAGTACTTTTTCTCATTCAATCGAACAAAGAGTAAAACCTAATTATTTGGTTCTATTATGCCCCGAGTGTGTAAATTTGCAACGTATCGAAGCCAACGTTCACAAGTACCAAAACCGGACCAACATAGGACTACTCAGTTGAGGCCAAACCGTATTACTTTGGAAACAGTACTTTTTCTCATTCAATCGAACAAAGAGAAAAACATAATTATTTTGTTCTATTATGCCCCGAGAGTGTAAATTTGTAACGTATCGATGCCAACGTTCACAAGAACCAAAACCGGACCAACATTAGCCTACTCAGTTGTGCCCTAACAGTATAACTTTGGAAACAGTACTTTTTCTCATTCAATCGAACAAAGAGTAAAACATAATTATTTTGTTCTATTATGCCCCGAGTGTGTAAATTTGCAACGTATCGAAGCCAACGTTCACAAGTACCAAAAACGGACCAACATAGGACTACTCAGTTGAGCCCAAACAGTATAACTTTGGAAACAGTACTTTTTCTCATTCAATCGAACAAAGAGTAAAACCTAATTATTTTGTTCTATTATGCCCCGAGAGTGTAAATTTGTAACGTATCGACGCCAACGTTCACAAGAAACAAAACCGGACCAAGATTAGACTACTCAGTTGTGCCCTAGCAATATAACTTTGGAAACAGTACTTTTTCTCATGCAACCGAACAAAGAGTAAAATCTAATTATTTTGATCTATTATGCCCCGAGAGTGTAAATTTGCAATGTATCGATGCCAATGTTCACAAGAACAGAAACGGGACCAACATTAGACTACTCAATTAGGCCCTAACTTTATAACTTTGAAACGAGCACTTTTTCTCATTCAACCGAACAAAGAGTAAAACCTAATTATATTGATCTATTATGCCCCGAGAGTGTAAATTTGCTACGTATCGATGCCAACATTCACAAGAACCAAATCCGGACCAACATTAGACTACTCAGTTGTGCCCTAACATTATAACTTTGGAAACAGTACTTTTTCTCATTCAATCGAATAAAGAGTAAAACCTAATTATTTTGTTCTATTATGCCCCGAGTGTGTAAATTTGCAACGTATCGAAGCCAACGTTCACAAGTACCAAAAACGGACCAACATATGACTACTCAGTTGAGCCCAAACAGTATAACTTTGGAAACAGTACTTTTTCTCATTCAATCGAACAAAGAGTAAAACCTAATTATTTTGTTCTATTATGCCCCGAGAGTGTAAATTTGTAACGTATCGACGCCAACGTTCACAAGAAACAAAACCGGACCAAGATTAGACTACTCAGTTGTTCCCTAGCAATATAACTTTGGAAACAGTACTTTTTCTCATGCAACCGAACAAAGAGTAAAATCTAATTATTTTGATCTATTATGCCCCGAGAGTGTAAATTTGCAATGTATCGATGCCAATGTTCACAAGAACAGAAACCGGACCAACATTAGACTACTCAATTAGGCCCTAACTTTATAACTTTGAAACGAGCACTTTTTCTCATTCAACCGAACAAAGAGTGAAACCTAATTATATTGATCTATTATGCCCCGAGAGTGTAAATTTGCTACGTATCGATGCCAACATTCACAAGAACCAAATCCGGACCAACATAAGACTACTCAGTTGTGCCCTAACATTATAACTTTGGAAACAGTACTTTTTCTCATTCAATCGAACAAAGAGTAAAACCTAATTATTTTGTTCTATTATGCCCCGAGAGTGTAAATTTGCAACGTATCGATGCCAACGTTCACAAGAACCAAAACCGGACCAACATTAGCCTACTCAGTTGAGTCCAAACAGTATAACTTTGGAAACAGTACTTTTTCTCATTCAATCGAACAAAGAGTAAAACCTAATTATTTTGTTCTATTATTCCCCGAGTGTGTAAATTTGCAACGTATCGAAGCCAACGTTCACAAGTACCAAAACCGGACCAACATAGGACTACTCAGTTGAGGCCAAACCGTATTACTTTGGAAACAGTACTTTTTCTCATTCAATCGAACAAAGAGTAAAACATATTTATTTGGTTCTATTATGCCCCGAGAGTGTAAGTTTGTAACGTATCGATGCCAACGTTCACAAGAACCAAAACTAGACCAACATTAGCCTACTCAGTTGAGTCCAAACAGTATAACTTTGGAAACAGTACTTTTTCTCATTCAATCGAACAAAGAGTAAAACGTAATTATTTTGTTCTATTATGCCCCGAGAGTGTAAATTTGCAACGTATCGATGCCAACGTTCACAAGAACCAAAAACGGACCAACATAGGACTACTCAGTTGAGCCCAAACAGTATAACTTTGGAAACAGTACTTTTTCTCATTCAATCGAACAAAGAGTAAAACCTAATTATTTTGTTCTATTATGCCCCGAGTGTGTAAATTTGTAACGTATCGACGCCAACGTTCACAAGAAACAAAACCGGACCAAGATTAGACTACTCAGTTGTACCCTAGCAATATAACATTGGAAACAGTACTTTTTCTCATGCAACCGAACAAAGAGTAAAACCTAATTATTTTGATCTATTATGCCCAGAGAGTTTAAAGTTGCAATGTATCGATGCCAACGTTCACAAGAACCAAAACCGGACCAACATTAGACTACTCAATTAGGCCCTAACTTTATAACTTTGAAACGAGTACTTTTTCTCATTCAGCCGAACAAAGAGTAAAACCTAATTATATTGATCTATTATGCCCCGAGAGTGTAAATTTGCTACGTATCGATGCCAACATTCACAAGAACCAAAACCGGACCAACATTAGACTACTCAGTTGTGCCCCAACAGTATAACTTTGGAAATAGTACTTCTTCTCATTCAATCGAACAAAGAGTAAAACCTAATTATTTTGCTCTATTATGCCCCGAGAGTGTAAATTTGCAACGTATCGATGCCAACGTTCACTAGAACCAAAAACGGACCAACATAGGACTACTCAGTTGAGCCCAAACAGTATAACTTTGGAAACAGTACTTTTTCTCATTCAATCGAACAAAGAGTAAAACCTAATTATTTTGTTCTATTATGCCCCGAGAGTGTAAATTTGTAACGTATCGATGCCAACGTTCACAAGAACCAAAACCGGACCAACATTAGCCTACTCAGTTGAGTCCAAACAGTATAACTTTGGAAACAGTACTTTTTCTCATTCAATCGAACAAAGAGTAAAACCTAATTATTTTGTTCTATTATGCCCCGAGTGTGTAAATTTGCAACGTATCGAAGCCAACGTTCACAAGTACCAAAACCGGACCAACATAGGACTACTCAGTTGAGGCCAAACCGTATTACTTTGGAAACAGTACTTTTTCTGATTCAATCGAACAAAGAGTAAAACATAATTATTTGGTTCTATTATGCCCCGAGAGTGTAAGTTTGTAACGTATCGATGCCAACGTTCACAAGAACCAAAACCAGACCAACATTAGCCTACTCAGTTGAGTCCAAACAGTATAACTTCGGAACAAGTACTTTTTCTCATTCAATCGAACAAAGAGTAAAACCTAATTATTTTGTTCTATTATGCCCCGAGTGTGTAAATTTGCAACGTATCGAAGCCAACGTTCACAAGTACCAAAAACGGACCAACATATGACTACTCAGTTGAGCCCAAACAGTATAACTTTGGAAACAGTACTTTTTCTCATTCAATCGAACAAAGAGTAAAACCTAATTATTTTGTTCTATTATGCCCGAGAGTGTAAATTTGTAACGTATCGACGCCAACGTTCACAAGAAACAAAACCGGACCAAGATTAGACTACTCAGTTGTGCCCTAGCAATATAACTTTGGAAACAGTACTTTTTCTCATGCAACCGAACAAAGAGTAAAATCTAATTATTTTGATCTATTATGCCCCGAGAGTGTAAATTTGCAATGTATAGATGCCAATGTTCACAAGAACAGAAACGGGACCAACATTAGACTACTCAATTAGGCCCTAACTTTATAACTTTGAAACGAGCACTTTTTCTCATTCAACCGAACAAAGAGTAAAACCTAATTATATTGATCTATTATGCCCCGAGAGTGTAAATTTGCTACGTATCGATGCCAACATTCACAAGAACCAAAACCGGACCAACATTAGACTACTCAGTTGTGCCCTAACATTATAACTTTGGAAACAGTACTTTTTCTCATTCAATCGAACAAAGAGTAAAACCTAATTATTTTGTTCTATTATGCCCCGAGTGTGTAAATTTGCAACGTATCGAAGCCAACGTTCACAAGTACCAAAAACGGACCAACATATGACTACTCAGTTGAGCCCAAACAGTATAACTTTGGAAACAGTACTTTTTCTCATTCAATCGAACAAAGAGTAAAACCTAATTATTTTGTTCTATTATGCCCCGAGAGTGTAAATTTGTAACGTATCGACGCCAACGTTCACAAGAAACAAAACCGGACCAAGATTAGACTACTCAGTTGTGCCCTAGCAATATAACTTTGGAAAGAGTACTTTTTCTCATTCAATCGAACAAAGAGTAAAACCTAATTATTTTGTTCTATTATGCCCCGAGAGTGTAAATTTGCAATGTATCGATGCCAATGTTCACAAGAACAGAAACGGGACCAACATTAGACTACTCAATTAGGCCCTAACTTTATAACTTTGAAACGAGCACTTTTTCTCATTCAACCGAACAAAGAGTAAAACCTAATTATATTGTTCTATTATGCCCCGAGCGTGTAAATTTGCAACGTATCGATGCCAACGTTCACACGAACCAAAACCGGACCAACATTAGACTACTCAGTTGTGCCCTAACAGTATAACTTTGGAAACCGTACTTTTTCTCATTCAATCGAACAAAGAGTAAAACCTAATTATTTTGTTCTATTATGCCCGAGAGTGTAAATTTGTAACGTATCGATGCCAACGTTCACAAGAACCAAAACCGGACCAACATTAGCCTACTCAGTTGAGTCCAAACAGTATAACTTTAGAAACAGTACTTTTTCTCATTCAATCGAACAAAGAGTAAAACCTAATTATTTTGTTCTATTATGCCCCGAGTGTGTAAATTTGCAACGTATCGAAGCCAACGTTCACAAGTACCAAAAACGGACCAACATAGGACTACTCAGTTGAGCCCAAACAGTATAACTTTGGAAACAGTACTTTTTCTCATTCAATCGAACAAAGAGTAAAACCTAATTATTTTGTTCTATTATGCCCCGAGAGTGTAAGTTTGTAACGTATCGATGCCAACGTTCACAAGAACCAAAACTAGACCAACATTAGCCTACTCAGTTGAGTCCAAACAGTATAACTTCGGAACAAGTACTTTTTCTCATTCAATCGAACAAAGAGTAAAACCTAATTATTTTGTTCTATTATGCCCCGAGTGTGTAAATTTGCAACGTATCGAAGCCAACGTTCACAAGTACCAAAAACGGACCAACATAGGACTACTCAGTTGAGCCCAAACAGTATAACTTTGGAAACAGTACTTTTTCTCATTCAATCGAACAAAGAGTAAAACCTAATTATTTTGTTCTATTATGCCCCGAGTGTGTAAATTTGTAACGTATCGAAGCCAACGTTCAGAAGAACCAAAACCGGACCAAGATTAGACTACTCAGTTGTACCCTAGCAATATAACATTGGAAACAGTACTTTTTCTCATGCAACCGAACAAAGAGTAAAACCTAATTATTTTGATCTATTATGCCCAGAGAGTTTAAATTTGCAATGTATCGATGCCAATGTTCACAAGAACAGAAACCGGACCAACATTAGACTACTCAATTAGGCCCTAACTTTATAACTTTGAAACGAGTACTTTTTCTCATTCAACCGAACAAAGAGTAAAACCTAATTATATTGATCTATTATGCCCCGAGAGTGTAAATTTGCTACGTATCGATGCCAACATTCACAAGAACCAAACCGGACCAACATTAGACTACTCAGTTGTGCCCCAACAGTATAACTTTGGAAACAGTACTTCTTCTCATTCAATCGAACAAAGAGTAAAACCTAATTATTTTGCTCTATTATGCCCCGAGAGTGTAAATTTGCAACGTATCGATGCCAACGTTCACTAGAACCAAAAACGGACCAACATAGGACTACTCAGATGAGCCCAAACAGTATAACTTTGGTAACAGTACTTTTTCTCATTCAATCGAACAAAGAGTAAAACATAATTATATTGTTCTATTATGCCCCGAGAGTGTAAATTTGTAACGTATCGATGCCAACGTTCACAAGAACCAAAACCAGACCAACATTAGCCTACTCAGTTGAGTCCAAACAGTATAACTTTGGAAACAGTACTTTTTCTCATTCAATCGAACAAAGAGTAAAACCTAATTATTTGGTTCTATTATGCCCCGAGTGTGTAAATTTGCAACGTATCGAAGCCAACGTTCACAAGTACCAAAACCGGACCAACATAGGACTACTCAGTTGAGGCCAAACCGTATTACTTTGGAAACAGTACTTTCTCTCATTCAATCGAACAAAGAGTAAAACATAATTATTTGGTTCTATTATGCCCCGAGAGTGTAAATTTGTAACGTATCGATGCCAACGTTCACAAGAACCAAAACCGGACCAACATTAGCCTACTCAGTTGTGCCCTAACAGTATAACTTTGGAAACAGTACTTTTTCTCATTCAATCGAACAAAGAGTAAAACCTAATTATTTTGTTCTATTATGCCCCGAGTGTGTAAATTTGCAACGTATCGAAGCCAACGTTCACAAGTACCAAAAACGGACCAACATATGACTACTCAGTTGAGCCCAAACAGTATAACTTTGGAAACAGTACTTTTTCTCATTCAATCGAACAAAGAGTAAAACCTAATTATTTTGTTCTATTATGCCCCGAGAGTGTAAATTTGTAACGTATCGACGCCAACGTTCACAAGAAACAAACCGGACCAAGATTAGACTACTCGGTTATTGCCCTAGCAATATAACTTTGGAAACAGTACTTTTTCTCATGCAACCGAACAAAGAGTAAAACCTAATTATTTTGATCTATTATGCCCCGAGAGTGTAAATTTGCAATGTATCGATGCCAATGTTCACAAGAACCAAAACCGGACCAACATTAGACTACTCAATTAGGCCCTAACTTTATAACTTTGAAACGAGCACTTTTTCTCATTCAACCGAACAAAGAGTAAAACCTAATTATATTGATCTATTATGCCCCGAGAGTGTAAATTTGCTACGTATCGATGCCAACATTCACAAGAACCAAAACCAGACCAACATTAGCCTACTCAGTTGAGTCCAAACAGTATAACTTTAGAAACAGTACTTTTTCTCATTCAATCGAACAAAGAGTAAAACCTAATTATTTTGTTCTATTATTCCCCGAGTGTGTAAATTTGCAACGTATCGAAGCCAACGTTCACAAGTACCAAAAACGGACCAACATATGACTACTCAGTTGAGCCAAAACAGTATAACTTTGGAAACAGTACTTTTTCTCATTCAATCGAACAAAGAGTAAAACCTAATTATTTTGTTCTATTATGCCCCGAGAGTGTAAATTTGTAACGTATCGACGCCAACGTTCACAAGAAACAAAACCGGACCAAGATTAGACTACTCAGTTGTGCCCTAGCAATATAACTTTGGAAACAGTACTTTTTCTCATGCAACCGAACAAAGAGTAAAATCTAATTATTTTGATCTATTATGCCCGAGAGTGTAAATTTGCAATGTATCGATGCCAATGTTCACAAGAACAGAAACGGGACCAACATTAGACTACTCAATTAGGCCCTAACTTTATAACTTTGAAACGAGCACTTTTTCTCATTCAACCGAACAAAGAGTGAAACCTAATTATATTGATCTATTATGCCCCGAGAGTGTAAATTTGCTACGTATCGATGCCAACATTCACAAGAACCAAATCCGGACCAACATTAGACTACTCAGTTGTGCCCTAACATTATAACTTTGGAAACAGTACTTTTTCTCATTCAATCGAATAAAGAGTAAAACATAATTATTTTGTTCTATTATGCCCCGAGAGTGTAAATTTGTAACGTATCGATGCCAACGTTCACAAGAACCAAAACCGGACCAACATTAGCCTACTCAGTTGAGTCCAAACAGTATAACTTTAGAAACAGTACTTTTTCTCATTCAATCGAACAAAGAGTAAAACCTAATTATTTTGTTCTATTATTCCCCGAGTGTGTAAATTTGCAACGTATCGAAGCCAACGTTCACAAGTACCAAAACCGGACCAACATAGGACTACTCAGTTGAGGCCAAACCGTATTACTTTGGAAACAGTACTTTTTCTCATTCAATCGAACAAAGAGTAAAACATAGTTATTTTGTTCTATTATGCCCAGAGAGTGTAAATTTGTAACGTATCGATGCCAACGTTCACAAGAACCAAAACTAGACCAACATTAGCCTACTCAGTTAAGTCCAAACAGTATAACTTTGGAAACAGTACTTTTTCTCATTCAATCGAACAAAGAGTAAAACCTAATTATTTTGTTCTATTATGCCCCGAGAGTGTAAATTTGCAACGTATCGATGCCAACGTTCACAAGAACCAAAAACGGACCAACATAGGACTACTCAGTTGAGCCCAAACAGTATAACTTTCGAAACAGTACTTTTTCTCATTGAATCGAACAAAGAGTAAAACCTAATTATTTTGTTCTATTATGCCCCGAGAGTGTAAATTTGTAACGTATCGACGCCAACGTTCACAAGAAACAAAACCGGACCAAGATTAGACTACTCAGTTGTGCCCTAGCAATATAACATTGGAAACAGTACTTTTTCTCTTCTAACCGAACAAAGAGTAAAACCTAATTATTTTGATCTATTATGCCCCGAGAGTTTAAATTTGCAATGTATCGATGCCAATGTTCACAAGAACAGAAACCGGACCAACATTAGACTACTCAATTAGGCCCTAACTTTATAACTTTGAAACGAGTACTTTTTCTCATTCAACCGAACAAAGAGTAAAACCTAATTATTTTGATCTATTATGCCCCGAGAGTGTAAATTTGCTACGTATCGATGCCAACATTCACAAGAACCAAAACCGGACCAACATTAGACTACTCAGTTGTGCCCCAACAGTATAACTTTGGAAACAGTACTTCTTCTCATTCAATCGAACAAAGAGTAAAACCTAATTATTTTGTTCTATTATGCCCCGAGAGTGTAAATTTGCAACGTATCGATGCCAACGTTCACAAGAACCAAAAACGGACCAACATAGGACTACTCAGTTGAGCCCAAAACGGTATAACTTTGGAAACGACTTTTTCTCATTCAATCGAACAAAGAGTAAAACCTAATTATTTTGTTCTATAATGCCCGAGAGGGTAAATTTGTAACGTATCGCGCCAACGTTCACAAGAAACAAAACCGGACCAAGATTAGACTACTCAGTTGTGCCCTAGCAATATAACTTTGGAAACAGTACTTTTTCTCATGCAACCGAACAAAGAGTAAAACCTAATTATTTTGATCTATTATGCCCCGAGAGTGTAAATTTGCAATGTATCGATGCCAATGTTCACAAGAACAGAAACCGGACCAACATTAGACTACTCATTTAGGCCCTAACTTTATAACTTTGAAACGAGTACTTTTTCTCATTCAACCGAACAAAGAGTAAAACCTAATTATATTGATCTATTATGCCCCGAGAGTGTAAATTTGCTACGTATCGATGCCAACATTCACAAGAACCAAAACCGAACCAACATTAGACTACTCAGTTGTGCCCTAACAGTATAACTTTGGAAATAGTACTTTTTCTCATTCAATCGAACAAAGACTAAAACATAATTATATTGTTCTATTATGCCCCGAGAGTGTAAATTTGTAACGTATCGATGCCAACGTTCACAAGAACCAAAACCAGACCAACATTAGCCTACTCAGTTGAGTTCAAACAGTATAACTTTGGAAACAGTACTTTTTCTCATTCAATCGAACAAAGAGTAAAACCTAATTATTTTGTTCTATTATGCCCCGAGTGTGTAAATTTGCAACGTATCGAAGCCAACGTTCACAAGTACCAAAAGCGGACCAACATAGGACTACTCAGTTGAGGCCAAACCGTATTACTTTGGAAACAGTACTTTTTCTCATTCAATCGAACAAAGAGTAAAACATAATTATTTGGTTCTATTATGCCCCGAGAGTGTAAATTTGTAACGTATCGATGCCAACGTTCACAAGAACCAAAACCGGACCAACATTAGCCTACTCAGTTGAGTCCAAACAGTATAACTATTGAAACAGTACTTTTACTCATTCAATCGAACAAAGAGTAAAACCTAATTATTTTGTTCTATTATGCCCCGAGTGTGTAAATTTGCAACGTATCGAAGCCAACGTTCACAAGTACCAAAAACGGACCAACATATGACTACTCATTTGAGCCCAAACAGTATAACTTTGGAAACAGTACTTTTTCCCATTCAATCGAACAAAGAGTAAAACCTAATTATTTTGTTCTATTATGCCCCGAGAGTGTAAATTTGTAACGTATCGACGCCAACGTTCACAAGAAACAAAACCGGACCAAGATTAGACTACTCAGTTGTGCCCTAGCAATATAACTTTGGAAACAGTACTTTTTCTCATTCAATCGAACAAAGAGTAAAACCTAATTATTTTGTTCTATTATGCCCCGAGAGTGTAAATTTGCAATGTATAGATGCCAACGTTCACAAGAACCAAAACCGGACCAACATTAGACTACTCAATTAGGCCCTAACTTTATAACTTTGAAACGAGTACTTTTTCTCATTCAACCGAACAAAGAGTAAAACCTAATTATATTGATCTATTATGCCCCGAGAGTGTAAATTTTCTACGTATCGATGCCATCATTCACAAGAACCAAAACCGAACCAACATTAGACTACTCAGTTGTGCCCTAACAGTATAACTTTGGAAACAGTACTTTTTCTCATTCAATCGAACAAAGAGTAAAACATATTTATTTGGTTCTATTATGCCCCGAGAGTGTAAGTTTGTAACGTATCGATGCCAACGTTCACAAGAACCAAAACTAGACCAACATTAGCCTACTCAGTTGAGTCCAAACAGTATAACTTCGGAACAAGTACTTTTTCTCATTCAATCGAACAAAGAGTAAAACCTAATTATTTTGTTCTATTATGCCCCGAGAGTGTAAATTTGCAACGTATCGAAGCCAACGTTCACAAGTACCAAAAACGGACCAACATAGGACTACTCAGTTGAGCCCAAACAGTATAACTTTGGAAACAGTACTTTTTCTCATTCAATCGAACAAAGAGTAAAACCTAATTATTTTGTTCTATTATGCCCCGAGAGTGTAAATTTGTAACGTATCGACGCCAACGTTCACAAGAAACAAAACCGGACCAAGATTAGACTACTCAGTTGTGCCCTAGCAATATAACATTGGAAACGACTTTTTCTCATGCAATAACAAAGAGTAAAACCTAATTATTTTGATCTATTATGCCCCAGAGTTTAAATTTGCAATGTATCGATGCCAATGTTCACAAGAACGAAACCGAGCAACATTAGACTACTCAATTAGGCCCTAACTTTATAACTTTGAAACGAGTACTTTTTCTCATTCAACCGAACAAAGAGTAAAACCTAAGTATATTGTTCTATTATGCCCCGAGAGTGTAAATTTGCTACGTATCGATGCCAACATTCACAAGAACCAAAACCGGACCAACATTAGACTACTCAGTTGTGCCCCAACAGTATAACTTTGGAAAACGGATTAACTACTCATTCAATCGAACAAAGAGTAAAACCTAATTATTTTGATCTATTATGCCCCGAGAGTGTAAATTTGCAACATATCGATGCCAACGCTCACTAGAACCAAAAACGGGCCAACATAGGACTACTCAGTTGAGCCCAAACAGTATAACTTTGGAAACAGTACTTTTTCTCATTCAATCGAACAAAGAGTAAAACCTAATTATTTTGTTCTATAATGCCCGAGAGGGTAAATTTGTAACGTATCGACGCCAACGTTCACAAGAAACAAAACCGACCAAGATTAGACTACTCGGTTATTGCCCTAGCAATATAACTTTGGAAAGCAGTACTTTTCTCGTACGAACAAAGAGTAAAACCTAATTATTTTGATCTATTATGCCCGAGAGTGTAAATTTGCAATGTATCGATGCCAATGTTCACAAGAACGAGAAACCGGACCAACATTAGACTACTCAATTAGTAGTAACTTTATAACTTTGAAACGAGTACTTTTTCTCATTCAACCGAACAAAGAGTAAAACCTAATTATATTGATCTATTATACCCCGAGAGTGTAAATTTGCTACGTATCGATGCCAACATTCACAAGAACCAAAACCGAACCAACATTAGACTACTCAGTTGTGCCCTAACAGTATAACTTTGGAAACAGTACTTTTTCTCATTCAATCGAACAAAGAGTAAAACCTAATTATTTTGTTCTATTATGCCCCGAGAGTGTAAATTAGCAACGTATCGATGCCAACGTTCACAAGAACCAAAACCGGACCAACATAGGACTTCTCAGTTGAGCCCAAACAGTATAACTTTGGAAACAGTACTTTTTCTCATTCAATCGAACAAAGAGTAAAACCTAATTATTTTGTTCTATTATGCCCCGAGAGTGTAAATTTGCAATGTATAGATGCCAACGTTCACAAGAACCAAAACCGGACCAACATTAGACTACTCAATTAGGCCCTAACTTTATAACTTTGAAACGAGTACTTTTTCTCATTCAACCGAACAAAGAGTAAAACCTAATTATATTGATCTATTATGCCCTGAGAGTGTAAATTTGCAACGTATCGATGCCAACATTCACAAAAACCAAAACCGGACCAACATTAGACTACTCAGTTGTGCCCCAACAGTATAACTTTGGAAACAGTACTTTTTCTCATTCAATCGAACAAAGAGTAAAACCTAATTATTTTGTTCTATTATGCCCCGAGAGTGTAAATTTGCAACGTATCGATGCCAACGTTCACTAGAACCAAAAACGGACCAACATAGGACTACTCAGTTGAGCCCAAACAGTATAACTTTGGAAACAGTACTTTTTCTCATTCAATCGAACAAAGAGTAAAACCTAATTATTTTGTTCTATAATGCCCCGAGAGGGTAAATTTGTAACGTATCGACGCCAACGTTCACAAGAAACAAAACCGGACCAAGATTAGACTACTCAGTTGTGCCCTAGCAATATAACTTTGGAAACATTACTTTTTCTCATGCAACCGAACAAAGAGTAAAACCTAATTTTTTTGATCTATTATGCCCCGAGAGTGTAAATTTGCAATGTATCGATGCCAATGTTCACAAGAGCAGCAGGACCAACATTAGACTACTCAATTAGGCCCTAACTTTATAACTTTGAAACGAGTACTTTTTCTTATTCAACCGAACAAAGAGTAAAACCTAATTATATTGATCTATTATGCCCGGAGAGTATAAATTTGCTACGTATCGATGCCAACATTCACAAGAACCAAAACCGGACCAACATTAGACTACTCAGTTGTGCCCTAACAGTATAACTTTGGAAAAAGTACTTTTTCTCATTCAATCGAACAAAGAGTAAAACATAATTATTTTGTTCTATTATGCCCCGAGAGTGTAAATTTGTAACGTATCGATGCCAACGTTCACAAGAACCAAAACCGGACCAACATTAGCCTACTCAGTTGAGTCCAAACAGTATAACTTTGGAAACAGTACTTTTTCTCATTCAATCGAACAAAGAGTAAAACCTAATTATTTTGTTCTATTATGCCCAAAGTGTGTAAATTTGCAACGTATCGAAGCCAACGTTCACAAGTACCAAAACCGGACCAACATAGGACTACTCAGTTGAGGCCAAACCGTATTACTTTGGAAACAGTACTTTTTCTCATTCAATCGAATAAAGAGTAAAACATAATTATTTGGTTCTATTATGCCCCGAGAGTGTAAGTTTGTAACGTATCGATGCCAACGTACACAAGAACCAAAACCAGACCAACAATAGCCTACTCAGTTGAGTCCAAACAGTATAACTTCGGAACAAGTACTTTTTCTCATTCAATCGAACAAAGAGTAAAACCTAATTATTTTGTTCTATTATGCCCCGAGTGTGTAAATTTGCAACGTATCCAAGCCAACGTTCACAAGTACCAAAAACGGACCAACATATGACTACTCAGTTGAGCCCCAACAGTATAACTTTGGAAACAGTACTTTTTCTCATTCAATCGAACAAAGAGTAAAACCTAATTATTTTGTTCTATTATGCCCCGAGAGTTTAAATTTGTAACGTATCGACGCCAACGTTCACAAGAAACAAAACCGGACCAAGATTAGACTACTCAGTTGTGCCCTAGCAATATAACTTTGGAAACAGTACATTTTCTCATGCAACCGAACAAAGAGTAAAACCTAATTATTTTGATCTATTATGCCCCGAGAGTGTAAATTTGCAACGTATCGATGCCAACGTTCACAAGAACCAAAACCGGACCAACATTAGACTACTCAATTAGGCCCTAACTTTATAACTTTGAAACGAGTACTTTTTCTCATTCAACCGAACAAAGAGTAAAACCTAATTATATTGATCTATTATGCCCCGAGAGTGTGAATTTGCTACGTATCGATGCCAACATTCACAAGAACCAAAACCGGACCAACATTAGACTACTCAGTTGTGCCCTAACAGTATAACTTTGGAAACAGTACTTTTTCTCATTCAATCGAACAAAGAGTAAAACATAATTATATTGTTCTATTATGCCCCGAGAGTGTAAATTTGTAACGTATCGATGCCAACGTTCACAAGAACCAAAACCAGACCAACATTAGCCTACTCAGTTGAGTTCAAACAGTATAACTTTGGAAACAGTACTTTTTCTCATTCAATCGAACAAAGAGTAAAACCTAATTATTTTGTTCTATTATGCCCCGAGTGTGTAAATTTGCAACGTATCGAAGCCAACGTTCACAAGTACCAAAAGCGGACCAACATAGGACTACTCAGTTGAGGCCAAACCGTATTACTTTGGAAACAGTACTTTTTCTCATTCAATCGAACAAAGAGTAAAACATAATTATTTGGTTCTATTATGCCCCGAGAGTGTAAGTTTGTAACGTATCGATGCCAACGTTAACTAGAACCAAAACCAGAACAACATTAGCCTACTCGGTTGAGTCCAAACGGTATTACTTAACAAGTATTTTTTCTCATTCAATCGAACAAAGAGTAAAACCTAATTATTTTGTTCTATTATGCCCCGAGTGTGTAAATTTGCAACGTATCGAAGCCAACGTTCACAAGTACCAAAAACGGACCAACATATGACTACTCATTTGAGCCCAAACAGTATAACTTTGGAAACAGTACTTTTTCTCATTCAATCGAACAAAGAGTAAAACCTAATTATTTTGTTCTATTATGCCCCGAGAGTGTAAATTTGTAACGTATCGACGCCAACGTTCACAAGAAACAAAACCGGACCAAGATTAGACTACTCAGTTGTGCCCTAGCAATATAACTTTGGAAACAGTACTTTTTCTCATGCAACCGAACAAAGAGTAAAACCTAATTATTTTGATCAATTATGCCCCGAGAGTGTAAATTTGCAATGTATAGATGCCAATGTTCACAAGAACAGAAACGGGACCAACATTAGACTACTCAATTAGGCCCTAACTTTATAACTTTGAAACGAGCACTTTTTCTCATTCAACCGAACAAAGAGTAAAACCTAATTATATTGATCTATTATGCCCCGAGAGTGTAAATTTGCTACGTATCGATGCCAACATTCACAAGAACCAAAACCGAACCAACATTAGACTACTCAGTTGTGCCCTAACAGTATAACTTTGGAAACAGTACTTTTTCTCATTCAATCGAACAAAGAGTAAAACATAATTATATTGTTCTATTATGCCCCGAGAGTGTAAATTTGCAACGTATCGAAGCCAACGTTCACAAGAACCAAAAACGGACCAACATAGGACTACTCAGTTGAGCCCAAACAGTATAACTTTGGAAACAGTACTTTTTCTCATTCAATCGAACAAAGAGTAAAACCTAATTATTTTGTTCTATTATGCCCCGAGAGTGTAAATTTGTAACGTATCGACGCCAACGTTCACAAGAAACAAAACCGGACCAAGATTAGACTACTCAGTTGTGCCCTAGCAATATAACTTTGGAAACAGTACTTTTTCTCATGCAACCGAACAAAGAGTAAAACCTAATTATTTTGATCTATTATGCCCCGAGAGTTTAAATTTGCAATGTATCGATGCCAATGTTCACAAGAACCAAAACCGGACCAACATTAGACTACTCAATTAGGCCCTAACTTTATAACTTTGAAACGAGTACTTTTTCTCATTCAACCGAACAAAGAGTAAAACCTAATTATATTGATCTATTATGCCCCGAGAGTGTAAATTTGCTACGTATCGATGCCAACATTCACAAGAACCAAAACCGGACCAACATTAGACTACTCAGTTGTGCCCCAACAGGATACCTTTGGAAACTACTTCTCATCCAATCGAACAAAGAGTAAAACCTAATTATTTTGCTCTATTATGCCCCGAGAGTGTAAATTTGCAACGTATCGATGCCAACGTTCACTAGAACCAAAAACGGGCCAACATAGGACTACTCAGTTGAGCCCAAACAGTATAACTTTGGAAACAGTACTTTTTCTCATTCAGTCGAACAAAGAGTAAAACCTAATTATTTTGTTCTATAATGCCCCGAGAGGGTAAATTTGTAACGTATCGACGCCAACGTTCACAAGAAACAAAACCGGACCAAGATTAGACTACTCAGTTGTGCCCTAGCAATATAACTTTGGAAACAGTACTTTTTCTCATGCAACCGAACAAAGAGTAAAACCTAATTATTTTGATCTATTATGCCCCGAGAGTGTAAATTTGCAATGTATCGATGCCAATGTTCACAAGAACCAAAACCGGACCAACATTAGACTACTCAATTAGGCCCTAACTTTATAACTTTGAAACGAGTACTTTTTCTCATTCAACCGCACAAAGAGTAAAACCTAATTATATTGATCTATTATGCCCCGAGAGTGTAAATTTGCTACGTATCGATGCCAACATTCACAAGAACCAAAACCGAACCAACATTAGACTACTCAGTTGTGCCCTAACAGTATAACTTTGGAAACAGTACTTTTTCTCATTCAATCGAACAAAGAGTAAAACATAATTATATTGTTCTATTATGCCCCGAGAGTGTAAATTTGTAACGTATCGATGCCAACGTTCACAAGAACCAAAACCGGACCAACATTAGACTACTCAGTTGAGCCCAAACAGTATAACTTTGGAAACAGTACTTTTTCTCATTCAATCGAACAAAAAGTAAAACCTAATTATTTTGTTCTATTATGCCCCGAGAGTGTAAATTTGCAATGTATAGATGCCAACGTTCACAAGAACCAAAACCGGACCAACATTAGACTACTCAATTAGGCCCTAACTTTATAACTTTGAAACGAGTACTTTTTCTCATTCAACCGAACAAAGAGTAAAACCTAATTATATTGATCTATTATGCCACGAGAGTGTAAATTTGCTACGTATCGATGCCAACATTCACAAAAACCAAAACCGGACCAACATTAGACTACTCAGTTGTGCCCCAACAGTATAACTTTGGAAACAGTACTTCTTCTCATTCAATCGAACAAAGAGTAAAACCTAATTATTTTGCTCTATTATGCCCCGAGAGTGTAAATTTGCAACGTATCGATGCCAACGTTCACTAGAACCAAAAACGGACCAACATCGGACTACTTAGTTGAGCCCAAACAGTATAACTTTGGAAACAGTACTTTTTCTCATTCAATCGAACAAAGAGTAAAACCTAATTATTTTGTTCTATAATGCCCCGAGAGGGTAAATTTGTAACGTATCGACGCCAACGTTCACAAGAAACAAAACCGGACCAAGATTAGACTACTCAGTTGTGCCCTAGCAATATAACTTTGGAAACATTACTTTTTCTCATGCAACCGAACAAAGAGTAAAACCTAATTTTTTTGATCTATTATGCCCCGAGAGTGTAAATTTGCAATGTATCGATGCCAATGTTCACAAGAACAGAAACCGGACCAACATTAGACTACTCAATTAGGCCCTAACTTTATAACTTTGAAACGAGTACTTTTTCTTATTCAACCGAACAAAGAGTAAAACCTAATTATATTGATCTATTATGCCCGGAGAGTATAAATTTGCTACGTATCGATGCCAACATTCACAAGAACCAAAACCGGACCAACATTAGACTACTCAGTTGTGCCCTAACAGTATAACTTTGGAAAAAGTACTTTTTCTCATTCAATCGAACAAAGAGTAAAACATAATTATTTTGTTCTATTATGCCCCGAGAGTGTAAATTTGTAACGTATCGATGCCAACGTTCACAAGAACCAAAACCGGACCAACATTAGCCGACTCGTTTGAGTTCAAACAGTATAACTTTGGAAACAGTACTTTTTCTCATTCAATCGAACAAAGAGTAAAACCTAATTATTTTGTTCTATTATGCCCAAAGTGTGTAAATTTGCAACGTATCGAAGCCAACGTTCACAAGTACCAAAACCGGACCAACATAGGACTACTCAGTTGAGGCCAAACCTTATTACTTTGGAAACAGTACTTTTTCTCATTCAATCGAATAAAGAGTAAAACATAATTATTTTGTTCTATTATGCCCCGAGAGTGTAAATTTGTAACGTATCGATGCCAACGTTCACAAGAACCAAAACCAGACCAACATTAGCCTACTCAGTTGAGCCCAAACGGTGTAACTTGAACAAGTACTTTTTCTCATTCAATCGAACAAAGAGTAAAACCTAATTATTTTGTTCTATTATGCCCCGAGTGTGTAAATTTGCAACGTATCCAAGCCAACGTTCACAAGTACCAAAAACGGACCAACATATGACTACTCAGTTGAGCCCAAACAGTATAACTTTGGAAACAGTACTTTTTCTCATTCAATCGAACAAAGAGTAAAACCTAATTATTTTGTTCTATTATGCCCCGAGAGTTTAAATTTGTAACGTATCGACGCCAACGTTCACAAGAAACAAAACCGGACCAAGATTAGACTACTCAGTTGTGCCCTAGCAATATAACTTTGGAAACATTACTTTTTCTCATGCAACCGAACAAAGAGTAAAATCAAATTATTTTGATCTATTATGCCCCGAGAGTGTAAATTTGCAATGTATCGATGCCAATGTTCACAAGAACGAGAAACCAGGACCAACATTAGACTACTCAATTAGGCCCTAACTTTATAACTTTGAAAGCAGTACTTTTTCTCATTCAATCGAACAAAGAGTAAAACCTAATTATTTTGTTCTATTATGCCCCGAGAGTGTAAATTTGCTACGTATCGATGCCAACATTCACAAGAATCAAAACCGGACCAACATATGACTACTCGGTTGTGCCACTAACGGTATAACTTTGGAAACGTACTTTTCTCATTCAATCGAACAAAGAGTAAAACATAATTATTTTGTTCTATTATGTCCCGAGAGTGTAAATTTGTAACGTATCGATGCCAACGTTCACAAGAACCCAAACCAGACCAACATTAGCCTACTCAGTTTAGTCCAAACAGTATAACTTCGGAACAAGTACTTTTTCTCATTCAATCGAACAAAGAGTAAAACCTAATTATTTTGTTCTCTTATGCCCCGAGTGTGTAAATTTGCAACGTATCGAAGCCAACGTTCACAATGACAAAAATCGGACCAACATAGGACTACTCAGTTGAGGACAAACCTTATTACTTGGGAAACAGTACTTTTTCTGATTCAATCGAACAAAGAGTAAAACATAATTATTTGGTTCTATTATGCCCCGAGAGTGTAAGTTTGTAACGTATCGATGCCAACGTTCACAAGAACCAAACCAAGACCAACATTAGCCTACTCAGTTGAGTCCAAACAGTATAACTTCGGAACATGTACTTTTTCTCATTCAATCGAACAAAGAGTAAAACCTAATTATTTTGTTCTATTATGCCCCGAGAGTGTAAATTTGCAATGTATCGATGCCAACGTACACAAGAACCAAAACCGGACCAACATTAGACTACTCAATTAGGCCCTAACTTTATAACTTTGAAACGAGTACTTTTTCTCATTCAACCGAACAAAGAGTAAAACCTAATTATTTTGTTCTATTATGCCCCGAGAGTGTAAATTTGCTACGTATCGATGCCAACATTCACAAGAACCAAAACCGGACCAACATTAGACCACTCAGTTGTGCCCCAACAGTATAACTTTGGAAACAGTACTTCTTCTCATTCAATCAAACAAAGAGTAAAACCTAATTATTTTGCTCTATTATGCCCCGAGAGTGTAAATTTGCAACGTATCGATGCCAACGTTCACTAGAACCAAAAACGGACCAACATAGGACTACTCAGTTGAGCCCAAACAGTATAACTTTAGAAACAGTACTTTTTCTCATTCAATCGAACAAAAAGTAAAACCTAATTATTTTGTTCTATAATGCACCGAGAGGGTAAATTTGTAACATATAGACGCCAACGTTAACAAGAAACAAAACCGGACCAAGATTAGACTACTCGGTTATTGCCCTAGCAATATAACTTTGGAAACAGTACTTTTTCTCATGCAATCGAACAAAGAGTAAAACCTAATTATTTTGATCTATTATGCCCCGAGAGTGTAAATTTGCAATGTATCGATGCCAATGTTCACAAGAACAGAAAACAGACCAACTTTAGACTACTCAATTAGGCCCTAACTTTATAACTTTGAAACGAGTACTTTTTCTTATTCAACCGAACAAAGAGTAAAACCTAATTATATTGATCTATTATGCCCCGAGAGTGTAAATTTGCTACGTATCGATGCCAACAGTCACAAGAACCAAAACCGGAACAACATTAGCCTACTCAGTTGAGTCCAAACAGTATAACTTCGGAACATGTACTTTTTCTCATTCAATCGAACAAAGAGTAAAACCTAATTATTTTGTTCTATTATGCCCCGAGAGTGTAAATTTGCAATGTATCGATGCCAACGTTCACAAGAACCAAAACCGGACCAACATTAGACTACTCAATTAGGCCCTAACTTTATAACTTTGAAACGAGTACTTTTTCTCATTCAATCGAACAAAGAGTAAAACCTAATTATATTGATCTATTATGCCCCGAGAGTGTAAATTTGCTACGTATCGATGCCAACATTCACAAGAACCAAAGCCGGACCAACATTAGACTACTCAGTTGTGCCCCAACAGTATAACTTTGGAAACAGTACTTCTTCTCATTCAATCGAACAAAGAGTAAAACCTAATTATTTTGCTCTATTATGCCCCGAGAGTGTAAATTTGCAACGTATCGATGCCAACGTTCACTAGAACCAAAAACGGACCAACATAGGACTACTCAGTTGAGCCCAAACAGTATAACTTTAGAAACAGTACTTTTTCTCATTCAATCGAACAAAAAGTAAAACCTAATTATTTTGTTCTATAATGCCCCGAGAGGGTAAATTTGTAACATATCGACGCCAACGTTCACAAGAAACAAACCGGACCAAGATTAGACTACTCAGTTGTGCCCTAGCAATATAGCTTTGGAAACAGTACTTTTTCTCATGCAACCGAACAAAGAGTAAAACCTAATTATTTTGATCTATTATGCTCCGAGAGTTTAAATTTGCAATGTATCGATGCTAATGTTCACAAGAACAGAAACCGGACCAACATTAGACTACTCAATTAGGCCCTAACTTTATAACTTTGAAACGAGTACTTTTTCTCATTCAACCGAACAAAGAGTAAAACCTAATTATATTGATCTATTATGCCCCGAGAGTGTATATTGGCAACGTATCGTTGTCTACGTTCACAAGAACCAAAAGCGGAACAACATTAGACTACTCATTTGCGCCCTAACGGTATAACTTTGGAAATAGTACTTTTCTCATTCAATCGAACAAAGAGTAAAACCTAATTATTTTGTTCTATTATGCCCAAAGTGTGTAAATTTGCAACGTATCGAAGCCAACGTTCACAAGTACCAAAACCGGACCAACATAGGACTACTCAGTTGAGGCCAAACCGTATTACTTTGGAAACAGTACTTTTTCTCATTCAATCGAACAAAGAGTAAAACATAATTATTTGGTTCTATTATGCCCCAGAGTGTAAGTTTGTAACGTATCGATGCCAACGTTCACAAGAACCAAACCAGGACCAACATTAGCCTACTCGGTTGAGTCCAAAACGGTATAACTTGAACAGTACTTTTTCTCATTCAATCGAACAAAGAGTAAAACATAATTATTTTGTTCTATTATGCCCCGAGATTGTAAATTTGCTATGTATCGATGCCAACGTTCACAAGAACCAAAACCGGACCAACATTAGGCTACTCAATTAGGCCCTAACTTTATAACTTTGAAACGAGTACTTTTTCTCATTCAACCGAACAAAGAGTAAAACCTAATTATATTGATCTATTATGCCCCCAGAGTGTAAATTTGCTACGTATCGATGCCAACATTCACAAGAACCAAAACCGGACCAACATTAGACTACTCAGTTGTGCCCTAACAGTATAACTTTGGAAACGATGCTTCTTCTCATTCAATCGAACAAAGAGTAAAACCTAATTATTTTGCTCTATTATGCCCCGAGAGTGTAAATTTGCAACGTATCGATGCCAACGTTCACTAGAACCAAAACCGGACCAACATAGGACTACTCAGTTGAGCCCAAACCCTATAACTTTAGAAACAGTACTTTTTCTCATTCAATCGAACAAAAGGTAAAACCTAATTATTTTGTTCTATAATGCCCCGAGAGGGTAAATTTGTAACATATCGACGCCAACGTTCACAAGAAACAAAACCGGACCAAGATTAGACTACTCAGTTGTGCCCTAGCAATATAGCTTTGGAAACAGTACTTTTTCTCATGCAATCGAACAAAGAGTAAAACCTAATTATTTTGATCTATTATGCCCCGAGAGTGTAAATTTGCAATGTATCGATGCCAACGTTCACAAGAACCAAAACCGGACCAACATTAGGCTACTCAATTAGGCCCTAACTTTATAACTTTGAAACGAGTACTTTTTCTCATTCAACCGAATAAAGAGTAAAACCTAATTATATTGATCTATTATGCCCCGAGAGTGTAAATTTGCTACGTATCGATGCCAACAGTCACAAGAACCAAAACCGGAACAACATTAGCCTACTCAGTTGAGTCCAAACATTATAACTTCGGAACATGTACTTTTTCTCATTCAATCGAACAAAGAGTAAAACCTAATTATTTTGTTTTATTATGCCCCGAGAGTGTAAATTTGCAATGTATCGATGCCAACGTTCACAAGAACCAAAACCGGACCAACATTAGACTATTCAATTAGGCCCTAACTTTATAACTTTGAAACGAGTACTTTTTCTCATTCAACCGAACAAAGAGTAAAACCTAATTATATTGATCTATTATGCCCCGAGAGTGTAAATTTGCTACGTATCGATGCCAACATTCACAAGAACCAAAACCGGACCAACATTAGGCTACTCAGTTGCGCCCTAACAGTATAACTTTGGAAACAGTACTTTTTCTCATTCAATCGAACAAAGAGTAAAACCTAATTATTTTGTTTTATTATGCCCCGAGAGTGTAAATTTGCAATGTATCGATGCCAACGTTCACTAGAACCAAAAACGGACCAACATAGGACTACTCAGTTGAGCCCAAACAGTATAACTTTAGAAACAGTACTTTTTCTCATTCAATCGAACAAAAAGTAAAACCTAATTATTTTGTTCTATAATGCCCCGAGAGGGTAAATTTGTAACATATCGACGCCAACGTTCACAAGAAACAAAACCGGACCAAGATTAGATGTGACGCACTGGACTTTGCAAATTGCAAGGTTCGAGTGTTAGATGTGAGATCTGAGCTTTTCCAGATTTTCTGGAGGGTCGTTGACTGTGTTCCGACCTAAGGCACGAGTACCGAGGTTAGTGGATGATTTCCAAGCACTAAAGTCCAAAAAGCTGGATTTTAGGTTGCTCTCGGGTTGGAATTTCATGCTCTTGTACCGGTACAAAATTGTTGCTATACCGGTACAAAATGATGGCTATACCGGTACAAGCCAAGATTTATACCGGTATAGATGAGCGGTGAGCAAACCCGAGGCTCGGGTTTCTTTGTTTGAGGTTTATCTGGGTACAAAGCTGGATTTGTCTGGTGCGACTAACGATTTCGAAAATCCGAAACTGCAGGGGCTTTTTGGCATTTTGTTGCTTCTTATAACAGCACCCACGACCCCTTAGGGTTCTTTTGTGCTGGGATCACTGAGGAAAAGAGGTAAGGAGCCCTCTCTACTTCTCTCTTGGTTTCTAGGGCTTTGGGTTGGTTTTTAAAGAGATTAATCACTCTCTTTTCTCCTTTTTGCTTCTTGGTGCATTTTCCACCATGGGTGAAGCTTGGAGCTTGGATTTGAAGCTTGAGGGAGGATAGATCTTCAAGCTTTGAGGGTTTTGAGCCTTGTTTGGAGCTCCTAGAAGGTAAGCAACTCATCTCCTTCCCCTAGATTTGAGTTTGGTTGCTTCTTTATAGATGAAACCCTAGATTTGGCATATTAGGGTTTATTTTGGGGGTTTGCAACCTAGGGCTTTTAGAGTCCAATTGATTAGTTTAGAACCTTGATTTAGGTTGCTTTGGAAGGGATGTACACTCCATTTGAGGATTGGAGAAGGATTCTTACACTAAGGTGAGTTTTTCCTTATTCTTTGTATAGAAGTTTAAAGATTGAACACATGGTTCATCTTTAGAGGTTGTAACTCCTAGGATTTACTTTGTAGGGTACTAGGAGTAGGAATCGAAGCTTCGTTAGCGGTTCGGAGCGACGCTTGGAGCGACGGTGGGTTTGGCCTCACCTAGCACAATGAGAAATTCTCGTTGGAGCTTATATGCTTACGGTTAATTGGAAAATCATGTGTTTTCATGTTTCATATATTATTTGTGAATTTTAGAATGCTTAAGATACATATGTTATGTATAGTGCAATTTTCCTCTATATAGTAGAGATGCATACTTGTGAGAGCTGAGTGGTGGTAGCATTCTATTTGAGAACTTGAACTAAATTGTTATAGTTAGTTTGACATGTGTTTGAGAACATAGAACTATGCATGACATAGGAGAAAAGCTCTTGTCATTAAGCGGCATTGGCTTGGCATCAAAGGTGTAGAATAGTGAGCTAATGTCATCAAGCGGCATTAGGCTCGTGAATGAACTTGACATAGAGAATCTAGTGTCATGAGAATAATTGAACTATACCTTAGGGTTACTAGTTACTATTTCCATGTTGAGACATGAGGTTTGGACTTGAGACTTGACTATACTTGTTGCCATTTGTGCTCTTTCGCACATGCTTGTGAGGGTCGCTCCCTGGCGGCACTCGGAGTTGGCCCTCGCGATTCGTTCGCGCGTGCGGTGTTGAGAAACCTACGGGACCGTTGGGACAGACTCATTCCTTGCGGGGGATGTTGGGCTACCACGGTAGTTAGGTGGCACAAGTTGGATTACTATGGTAAATCCTAGTGAAAGAGAATTGAAATTGGACATTCAACTTTACTAAATGACAATCACTACTAGATAGGACTTAGTAGTTGGATTATGTGGACTTCACTTGGGATTTTAGTATACTTGTTAATGCTTTAATTACATTTTAGTATACTAGTTGGTTATAGTAAAACATCTCATTTTATATGTTGGAACGGAAAACTATGACATTTAATTTTGAAACATAGTTATGGTAGCATTTCTTTATGCTTTGATTACAAGTTTAATTATATCGCTTACTTGCTCTCTTTTCTTTGGGCCTAGTGGTGCAATGGTGCAGGTCAGTAATTGCCCACTGGGAACTATAAATTTATAGTTCTCACGCCCCCTGTTTCTGTTTCCTTTTCAGTGCCTTCCGCATCGGGGGAGGTTAGGGATCGCGGCAAGGGTGTTGCTTCGGGTTAGCGGCACTCATCGAGGGAGTTCGATAGGCGGTTACTTCTCTATTTCTGTTGCTTTAGAGAGGTTGTGAGTTGTTCCTGTATATAGAGAGACCACCACTTCTGGGGCAGCGTTGTATTTTAACCTTATGTACTTTTGGTTATGTTGTTAGCCTCTTTATGTTTATAGTTTACCTACTCTCTACTTGTTGATAGGGTTAGCTGTATGTTGCTCTGATATCTATAGTTTTAGCCTATTGTATGTTTTTATTTTCGCTGTTTTTAGTAGACGCCTTGTATGTGTTGACATATGGCGGGTCTGGGCACGCTTTGGAGAAGGTCTGCCCGACCCGGGCGTGACAGTTAATTTGGTATCGAGCCTAGGGTAACGTCTTAGAGGACCTAGCAAACCTTAGGCTGGTTGGACTATAGGAAATAGGCTCGTGAGAGACGAGGTCTATTTGACTTGTGAGCGAAAGTACCTGATTGGGTTTTATTACAACTCTAAAAAGTTAGAGTTTAATCGAGGTGTATAGCTTCTAACTTCGCGGAGGGTTACGTTGGCGGCCGACAACGTAACAGCGGGAGTTAGTTGTGAAGCACACTTCACTACTTTCGCATGATTTGGGTATTGTTGAGCGGGGTTACGATAGCGTGGGTTTTATTAACTTGCGCTTTAATGATGTTGTGGTGTCTTGACGACGACCCGCTCTAAGCTTGTTGGAGTGGATGACGCGATAACGTTTGAGGAAGTGGATACATCCACTACCCCCGGATCCAATGAGGTCCGTGAGTGAGGTGCCTATTTGCGGCTCTCCTTTGGTTTGGCGACTCGACGGGCGACACCGGCTCAACGGCAGGCATATGCGGCACGCGAGCGGGATGCGCGCATGAAACACTGGAGAGATCCTTACGCAACGCAGCGGTTTTCCCGTGATGGTTGAGGGAGCCGAGCGAGAGTGGCTCATGGATCGCCCAATGAGTTCGAGAGGTGTAATTCCAGGATCCTCGATGGAGAGAAGGACGGCCACTTGATCGTAGGGAAGTGGTCGATGCAGATGGAGAAACTATTTCCGCGACACATTCGTGGAAGAGAGAGGCAGAGTGTGGCTTGCCAATCACCACCTGGAAGATGAAGTCTATAGCTGATGGTTGGATATTCAGGATAACACCAATGCTGATATTGTGGCGACTACTTGAAGGAGGTTCAAGGAACTCCTGTTGAGGCTTCACTTCACTGACAGGGTTAAGGAAAAGTCGGAACAGTATCTGTGTGGTATGCCCCAAGGGAAGCGGATTGTGGCCTAGTACGAGAGGGAGTCCCCTTGGCTCCCACTTGGTGCGCCGTTGTTGTACGAGATGGCGTGGACTTCTAGTTGATCTTTCGGACCTTCCAATCTCCATACGTACCAAGATGTGGTAAACCGCGCGCTCGTCAAGGTATGCGGTGTGGCGTTAGACTAAGAATTTGGGCTAGAGGCCCATGGCCGAGGGTGTGAGTCAGACGCACTCCAGGAGGCAACCTGTTTAGAGGCAGTCGGAGGAGTCACAACAGGCCCCGAGCGGCCGCATGTTTACGGCTCAAACTGAGGAGGCGATGGCAGCCGAGGGGGTGACTACGTGTTTTGGTTCGTACTATGGCTTTCGAGTGTGCATTGTTGATGCCGGTGCATTGCACCTATCCTTGATTGACTATTTGCCGAGTTACATTGCGTCACGTTAGTTCGCTGTTTGCGACGATGATTAGCCCTGACTGAGACGGTTAGTTTGCGGGTTGTGGGTAGCTTTTTGCTATGCTTTTTGGATCGCACGACGATTGCTTTAGCTGCATCCCTGGATCGGCTGTTTGTCGGATGGTGCTCGGGGACGATCCGTGCACTGGACCCGATTGTGAAGCTGCGAGCACAGGCCCTTTGGGCGGCGCGATTAATTTGTGAGTGACAATGACGGTGCCTTACAGTAGAGGCGGTGTTGGTCAGAACGGTAGTCCGAGCTTAGACCCAAGGGCGTGGAATGCCACGTGAGGGATCATGAGATCGAAGGATACACCAAGTGTGTAGTGAACCAACCCGAGGATTTCTAGCATGGATCATTCTTCGATGTTTATAGGATGATCAGATGATCGGGTGTGTCGTTTCGAACACCCTACCTTGCGAGAAGGTTTTGCGTGCCAACAAATAGATTGGTTTCGTGGTGTGGAGTTTGTGAGGTACTTGGTACCTTGGGATTTGCGAGGCGATTTAACTCGCCTTGGGATTTTGTGCACGAAATAGTGCATGTTGAGGATTTATTCCAGTTGCGATGGCTATCTCTATTGCCTAAATTGGGTAAGTATTGGAGAGGTTTTGGGGGCCTAATTAGCCATTACCTTCGGTTGTTCGAGAATCCTCAGAATGAGGGATATCTTCGGAGTTGTTGTTGTTCTCCTGACTGAGTCGCGAATCGCGAGCTCGGGTGACGGGAGATCTTTGCATCTAGTGTTTCGTCTCGTGAGAAACACCCTCTATTGAAGTGGGACCGGTAGGGTCGTTTCGTATGTCGGCCATCGTAATCTAAAGTTAATCACGATTGGGCAATTGCTCGCCAGTAGAGGCTCGTTGATCGTTTCAATTAGTCTTGAGATATTGGCGTACTCGATTGAATCGTATTGCAATCGGAGTAATACCATTTTGTGTTGAAGTTTGAGGTTGTACCTCAAGCGAATGTTGGTACTTGTTTGGGACATCTTGGGGATTAGCGTGACGTTGCTGAAGCCTGTAGTACTTCACCAACGTTAGAGACTTGCGGAATGATAATTCCAAGCCCTCTAGATGGATTGGCGGAACCGGTCGTAGATGGCCATGGGTATCCCGATAAAGATCTGCTAGGATCAACTGCGGAAGCATACTGAGGTGAGCGGAGTGTGAACTCTCACTGTTGGATCGAGTTGTTGGAATAATTCGTGAGGGTAAGTAACAAGAGCTGATCTTCCCTTGTTCGGATGTTGCATGTGGAATTAAGTTTCTTGCAATGGAGACTTCGTGGAAGAGTGGTTGAGATCGACGTTCTGGTCGATAGTCACTTCATGGAGACATTGATAGAGAGCTACTACTGAGTGTAAATGGAACGCTCACTATCACTTGAGTGGAGCTTTGTGCCTATGGATACCTGCGGGATCTGATGCTAAGGGAAGCATTGTGGAGAAGAATTTCGAATGATTCGTTTCGAGCGCTTGAGCAGTTAGGGCTATGAGACCCTCTATCGAAGATAAGCTCTCGGCGTGGGCTTATGAAGAGTTTACTTGAGGCATCAAGTCGAGGCTAAGGGAATGACCTTAGTAGATTGAGGATGTGTGTGGGTTGTGGTTCTTGACTTTATATATAGAAGAGAAGCAGCGAGTATCACCCCAGTGGTGGAGTTGAGACTATTGTGGAGGCATTGGGGTGCAATGCCGATTGGTGAATCGAGTAACCACTTCTGGAGAACCAATTTGGACGATTTGTCAGGTGTCGCGACAATCGGAAGAGATGATTATTATGGATTTTGATTGTCGGGCCGTTCATGCCAAGCAGGTATAAAAGGATAGCCATGTGAATATTACGCTATGCTTAATTAAGGATTGGAGTTGCACTCAGTCGTGCAATCTTTTGACAAGGTCTGGCTTTGAGTGAGTGAGCATCGTTGGGATTCGAGCCAACAACTTGATATTGTATCACATCTCTTTAGTGAGCATTCCGATGGAGTGTTGATGGATCAGGTAACGGGTTTGAACCCCGGGTTCTTGCTACGAGCGGTATTGTTGGATCCGCCTCGGAGAGCTATATAACGGAATTCCAATTGTACGAGTAAATTGAGGCAGAGCTAAGTTTCGCCCTCGACCTAGACGAGGAAGGTGAGTACTGGAATTCAGCCTTTGGGAGCACTTGATTTTGGTGATGACCAACTGAATAGCTTGTCGAACAAGCGCAATTCAGAGAAGGAACTCCTCGGAGAAGACTTGAAGTTGTTTTACTGATGGCCCGGGATGTAAAAGGATGTTGGCGAGTTTGTAGCTCGTTGTCTAACTTGCCAACAAGTGATGGCTGAGCATAGAATTCCCGTGGGAAAATTGCAGAGCCTACCGATTCCAGTGTGGAAGTGAGAGAGGATCGCCATGGATTTCGTGATGGGATTGCCTCGCTCACAGGCCGGGCATGACGCTATATGGGTGATCGTGGATAGGTTGACGAAATCGGCACATTTCATACCTATCCATACTACTTGGACTGGAGAGAGACTCGCACAGGTATATTGGATGAGATTGTGCGATTACACAGAGTACCTACATCGATCGTATCGGACAGGGACACCCGTTTTGTGTCACTTTTGGAGGAGTCTGCAGGACGCCTTAGGTACTCGACTGGACTTCAGCACTGCTTTCCACCCTCAGAGTGACGGGCAGTCAGAGCGTACTATACAGACACTCGAGGACATGCTTCGAGCCTGCGTGATCGACTTCCAGGGAGGTTATCAAGCGAGCATTAAGATGGCGCTATTTGAAGCACTCTATGGACGGAAATGTAGATCACCACTTCATTGGAGTGAAGTTGGTGAGAGTTTGGCTTTAGGCCCAGTTGTGCTCTAGGAAGCAGAGGACAAGGTTCGCATTGCTAGAGAGCGGTTGTTGACAGCCCAGAGTAGGCAGAGGAGCTACGCTGACAGGCGTCGACGAGACTTGGAGTTTCAGATTGGAGATCATGTCTTTTTGAAAGTCTCGCCGACCAGAGGAGTCAAGAGATTTGGTGTTCGGGGTAAGATGAGCCCCCGTTTCATTGGACCGTATGAGATTTTGGAGCATGTGGGCCCGGTAGCGTATAGACTTGCTCTACCGCCGAACCTATCGGGCGTACACAACGTGTTCCATGTATCGGTCCTTCTGAAGTATATACATGATCCAGCTCATGTTTTGGATGCTACACCATCGGAGCTGAGGGACGATTTGAGCTTCGAGGGCAACCCGTGAAGATCTTGGCTCGCGAGGTGAAGAAGTTGAGGAACCGGGAGCTTTCTTATGTGAAAGTCCTTTGGAGCAACCACGAGGAGCGGGAGGCCACGTGGGAGCTAGAGAGTGCGCTTCGAGAGCGCTATCCCCATCTCTTTCAGATAGAGTCATGAGGTATGACTTTAAATTCGAGTTTCGCGGACGAAACCTCTTTTTAGGAGGGGTGAATGTGACGCACTGGACTTTGCAAATTGCAAGGTTCGAGTGTTAGATGTGAGATCTGAGCTTTTCCAGATTTTCTGGAGGGTCGTTGACTGTGTTCCGACCTATGGCACGAAATCTAGGGTTAGTGGATGATTTCCAAGCACTAAATTCCAAAAAGTGGATTTTAGGTTGCTCTCGGGTTGGAATTTTTATGGCTTTGTACCGGTACAAAATTGTTGCTATAGGTACAAAATGATGGCTATATCTTAGGTACAAGCCGAGATTTATACCGGTATAGATGAGCGGTGAGCAAACCCGAGGCTCGGGTTTCTTTGTTCAGAGGTTTATACCGGTACAAAGCTGGATTTGTCTCTGACTAACGATTTCGAAAATCCGAAGCTGAGGGCTTTGGCATTTTGTTGCTTCTTATAACAGCACCCACGACCCCTTAGGGTTCTTTTGTGCTGGGATCACTGAGGAAAAGAGGTAAGGAGCCCTCTCTACTTCTCTCTTGGTTTCTAGGGCTTTGGGTTGGTTTTTAAAGAGATTAATCACTCTCTTTTCTCCTTTTTGCTTCTTGGTGCATTTTCCACCATGGGTGAAGCTTGGAGCTTGGATTTGAAGCTTGAGGGAGGATAGATCTTCAAGCTTTGAGGGTTTTGAGCCTTGTTTGGAGCTCCTAGAAGGTAAGCAACTCATCTCCTTCCCCTAGATTTGAGTTTGGTTGCTTCTTTATAGATGAAACTCTAGATTTGGCATATTAGGGTTTATTTTGGGGGTTTGCAACCTAGGGCTTTTAGAGTCCAATTGATTAGTTTAGAACCTTGATTTAGGTTGCTTTGGAAGGGATGTACACTCCATTTGAGGATTGGAGAAGGATTCTTACACTAAGGTGAGTTTTTCCTTATTCTTTGTATAGAAGTTTAAAGATTGAACACATGGTTCATCTTTAGAGGTTGTAACTCCTAGGATTTACTTTGTAGGGTACTAGGAGTAGGAATCGAAGCTTCGTTAGCGGTTCGGAGCGACGCTTGGAGCGACGGTGGGTTTGGCCTCACCTAGCACAATGAGAAATTCTCGTTGGAGCTTATATGCTTACGGTTAATTGGAAAATTATGTGTTTTCATGTTTCATATATTATTTGTGAATTTTAGAATGCTTAAGATACATATGTTATGTATAGTGCAATTTTCCTCTATATAGTAGAGATGCATACTTGTGAGAGCTGAGTGGTGGTAGCATTCTATTTGAGAACTTGAACTAAATTGTTATAGTTAGTTTGACATGTGTTTGAGAACATAGAACTATGCATGACATAGGAGAAAAGCTCTTGTCATTAAGCGGCATTGGCTTGGCATCAAAGGTGTAGAATAGTGAGCTAATGTCATCAAGCGGCATTAGGCTCGTGAATGAACTTGACATAGAGAATCTAGTGTCATGAGAATAATTGAACTATACCTTAGGGTTACTAGTTACTATTTCCATGTTGAGACATGAGGTTTGGACTTGAGACTTGACTATACTTGTTGCCATTTGTGCTCTTTCGCACATGCTTGTGAGGGTCGCTCCCTACAAGCCGGCACTCCGGAGTTGGCCTTCGCGATTCGTTCGCGCGTGCGGTGTTGAGAAACCTACGGGACCGTTGGGACAGACTCATTCCTTGCGGGGGATGTTGGGCTACCACGGTAGTTAGGTGGCACAAGTTGGATTACTATGGTAAATCCTAGTGAAAGAGAATTGAAATTGGACATTCAACTTTACTAAATGACAATCACTACTAGATAGGACTTAGTAGTTGGATTATGTGGACTTCACTTGGGATTTTAGTATACTTGTTAATGCTTTAATTACATTTTAGTATACTAGTTGGTTATAGTAAAACATCTCATTTTATATGTTGGAACGGAAAACTATGACATTTAATTTTGAAACATAGTTATGGTAGCATTTCTTTATGCTTTGATTACAAGTTTAATTATATCGCTTACTTGCTCTCTTTTCTTTGGGCCTAGTGGTGCAATGGTGCAGGTTAGTAATTGCCCACTGGGAACTATAAATTATAGTTCTCACGCCCCGTGTTTCTGTTTCCTTTTCGGTGCCTTCCGCATCGGGGAGGTTAGGGATCGCGGCAAGGGTGTTGCTTCGGGTTAGCGGCACTCATCGAGGGAGTTCGATAGGCGGTTACTTCTCTATTTCTGTTGCTTTAGAGAGGTTGTGAGTTGTTCCTGTATATAGAGAGACCACCACTTCTGGGGCAGCGTTGTATTTTAACCTTATGTACTTTTGGTTATGTTGTTAGCCTCTTTATGTTTATAGTTTACCTACTCTCTACTTGTTGATAGGGTTAGCTGTATGTTGCTCTGATATCTATAGTTTTAGCCTATTGTATGTTTTTATTTCCGCTGTTTTTAGTAGACGCCCTGTATGTGTTGACATATGGCGGGTCTGGGCACGCTTTGGAGAAGGTCCTGCCGACCCCGGGGCGTGACATTAGACTACTCAGTTGTGCCCTAGCAATATAGCTTTGGAAACAGTACTTTTTCTCATGCAACCGAACAAAGAGTAAAACCTAATTATTTTGATCTATTATGCTCCGAGAGTTTAAATTTGCAATGTATCGATGCTAATGTTCACAAGAACAGAAACCGGACCAACATTAGACTACTCAATTAGGCCCTAACTTTATAACTTTGAAACGAGTACTTTTTCTCATTCAACCGAACAAAGAGTAAAACCTAATTATATTGATCTATTATGCCCCGAGAGTGTAAATTTGCAACGTATCGATGCCAACGTTCACAAGAACCAAAACCAGACCAACATTAGACTACTCAGTTGTGCCCTAACAGTATAACTTTGGAAACAGTACTTTTTCTCATTCAATCGAACAAAGAGTAAAACCTAATTATTTTGTTCTATTATGCCCCGAGTGTGTAAATTTGCAACGTATCGAAGCCAACGTTCACAAGTACCAAAACCGGACCAACATAGGACTACTCAGTTGAGGCCAAACCGTTTTACTTTGGAAACAGTACTTTTTCTCATTCAATCGAACAAAGAGTAAAACATAATTATTTGGTTCTATTATGTCCCGAGAGTGTAAATTTGTAACGTATCGATGCCAACGTTCACAAGAACCAAAACCAGTCCAACATTAGCCTACTCAGTTGAGTCCAAACAGTATAACTTCGGAACAAGTACTTTTTCTCATTCAATCGAACAAAGAGTAAAACCTAATTATTTTGTTCTATTATGCCCCGAGTGTGTAAATTTGCAATGTATCGATGCCAACGTTCACAAGAACCAAAACCGGACCAACATTAGACTACTCAATTAGGCCCTAACTTTATAACTTTGAAACGAGTACTTTTTCTCATTCAACCGAACAAAGAGTAAAACCTAATTATATTGATCTATTATGCCCCGAGAGTGTAAATTTGCTACGTATCGATGCCAACATTCACAAGAACCAAAACCGGACCAACATTAGACTACTCAGTTGTGCCCTAACAGTATAACTTTGGAAATAGTACTTTTTCTCATTCAATCGAACAAAGAGTAAAACATAATTATTTTGTTCTATTATGCCCCGAGAGTGTAAATTTGTAACGTATCGATGCCAACGTTCACAAGAACCAAAAACGGACCAACATTAGACTACTCAGTTGAGCCCAAACAGTATAACTTTGGAAACAGTACTTTTTCTCATTCAATCGAACAAAGAGTAAAACCTAATTATTTTGTTCTATTATGCCCCGAGTGTGTAAATTTGCAACGTATCGAAGCCAACGTTCACAAGTACCAAAACGGACCAACATATGACTACTCAGTTGAGCCCAAACAGTATAACTTTGGAAACAGTACTTTTTCTCATTCAATCGAACAAAGAGTAAAACCTAATTATTTTGTTCTATTATGCCCCGAGAGTGTAAATTTGTAACGTATCGACGCCAACGTTCACAAGAAACAAAACCGGACCAAGATTAGACTACTCAGTTGTGCCCTAGAAATATAACTTTGGAAACAGTACTTTTTCTCATGCAACCGAACAAAGAGTAAAATCTAATTATTTTGATCTATTATGCCCCGAGAGTGTAAATTTGCAATGTATCGATGCCAATGTTCACAAGAACGAACCAGGACCAACATTAGACTACTCAATTAGGCCCTAACTTTATAACTTTGAAACGAATACTTTTTCTCATTCAACCGAACAAAGAGTAAAACCTAATTATATTGATCTATTATGCCCCGAGAGTGTAAATTTGCTACGTATCGATGCCAACATTCACAAGAACCAAAACCGGACCAACATTAGACTACTCAGTTGTGCCCTAACATTATAGCTTTGGAAACAGTACTTTTTCTCATTCAATCGAATAAAGAGTAAAACATAATTATTTTGTTCTATTATGCCCCGAGAGTGTAAATTTGTAACGTATCGATGCCAACGTTCACAAGAACCAAAACCGGACCAACATTAGCCTACTCAGTTGAGTCCAAACAGTATAACTTTGGAAACAGTACTTTTTCTCATTCAATCGAACAAAGAGTAAAACCTAATTATTTTGTTCTATTATGCCCCGAGTGTGTAAATTTGCAACGTATCGAAGCCAACGTTCACAAGTACCAAAACCGGACCAACATAGGACTACTCAGTTGAGGCCAAACCGTATTACTTCGGAAACAGTACTTTTTCTCATTCAATCGAACAAAGAGTAAAACATAATTATTTGGTTCTATTATGTCCCGAGAGTGTAAATTTGTAACGTATCGATGCCAACGTTCACAAGAACCAAAACCAGTCCAACATTAGCCTACTCAGTTGAGTCCAAACAGTATAACTTTGGAACAAGTACTTTTTCTCATTCAATCGAACAAAGAGTAAAACCTAATTATTTTGTTCTATTATGCCCCGAGTGCGTAAATTTGCAACGTATCGAAGCCAACGTTCACATGTACCAAAAACGGAACAACATAGGACTACTCAGTTGAGCCCAAACAGTAAAACTTTGAAAACAGTACTTTTTCTCATTCAATCGAACAAAGAGTAAAACCTAATTATTTTGTTCTATTATGCCCCGAGAGTGTAAATTTGTAACGTATCGACGCCAACGTTCACAAGAAACAAAACCGGACCAAGATTAGACTACTCAGTTGTGCCCTAGCAATATAACTTTGGAAACAGTACTTTTTCTCATGCAACCGAACAAAGAGTAAAACCTAATTATTTTGATCTATTATGAGAGTTTAAATTTGCAATGTATCGATGGCAATGTTCACAAGAACAGAAACCGGACCAACATTAGACTACTCAATTCGGCCCTAACTTTATAACTTTGAAACGAGTACTTTTTCTCATTCAACCGAACAAAGAGTAAAACCTAATTATATTGATCTATTATGCCCCGAGAGTGTAAATTTGCTACGTATCGATGCCAACATTCACAAGAACCAAAACCGGACCAACATTAGACTACTCAGTTGTGTCCTAACAGTATAACTTTGGAAACAGTACTTTTTCTCATTCAATCGAACAAAGAGTAAAACATAATTATTTTGTTCTATTATGCCCCGAGAGTGTAAATTTGTAACGTATCGATGCCAACGTTCACAAGAACCAAAACCGGACCAACATTAGCCTACTCAGTTGAGCCCAAACAGTATAACTTTGGAAACAGTACTTTTTCTCATTCAATCGAACAAAGAGTAAAACCTAATTATTTTGTTCTATTAGGCCCCGAGTGTGTAAATTTGCAACGTATCGAAGCCAACGTTCACAAGTACCAAAAACGGACCAACATAGGACTACTCAGTTGAGCCCAAACAGTATAACTTTGGAAACAGTACTTTTTCCCATTCAATCGAACAAAGAGTAAAACCTAATTATTTTGTTCTATTATGCCCCGAGAGTGTATATTTGCAACGTATCGATGCCAACGTTCACAAGAAACAAAACCGGACCAAGATTAGACTACTCAGTTGTGCCCTAGCAATATAACTTTGGAAACAGTACTTTTTCTCATGCAACCGAACAAAGAGTAAAACCTAATTATTTTGATCTATTATGCCCCGAGAGTGTAAATTTGCAATGTATCGATGCCAATGTTCACAAGAACAGAAACCGGACCAACATTAGACTACTCAATTAGGCCCTAACTTTATAACTTTGAAACGAGTACTTTTTCTCATTCAACCGAACAAAGAGTAAAACCTAATTATATTGATCTATTATGCCCCGAGAGTGTAAATTTGCTACGTATCGATGCCAACATTCACAAGAACCAAAACCGAACCAAAATTAGACTACTCAGTTGCGCCCTAACAGTATAACTTTGGAAACAGTACTTTTTCACATTCAATCGAACAAAAAGTAAAACCTAATTATTTTGTTCTATTATGCCCCGAGAGTGTAAATTTGCAACGTATCGAAGCCAACGTTCACAAGTACCAAAAGCGGACCAACATAGGACTACTCAGTTGAGGCCAAACCGTATTACTTTGGAAACAGTACTTTTTCTCATTCAATCGAACAAAGAGTAAAACATAATTATTTGGTTCTATTATGCCCCGAGAGTGTAAGTTTGTAACGTATCGATGCCAACGTTCACAAGAACCAAAACAAGACCAACATTAGCCTACTCAGTTGAGTCCAAACAGTATAACTTTGGGTACAGTACTTTTTCTCATTCAATCGAACAAAGAGTAAAACCTAATTATTTTGTTCTATTATGCCCCGAGAGTGTAAATTCGCAATGTATCGATGCCAACGTTAACAAGAACCAAACCAGGACCAACATTAGACTACTCAATTAGGCCCTAACTTTATAACTTTGAAACGAGTACTTTTTCTCATTCAACCGAACAAAGAGTAAAACCTAATTATATTGATCTATTATGCCCCCAGAGTGTAAATTTGCTACGTATCGATGCCAACATTCACAAAAACCAAAACCGGAACCACATTAGACTACTCGGTTGTGCCCCAACGGTATAACTTTGGAAACGTACTTAACTACTCATTCAATCGAACAAAGAGTAAAACCTAATTATTTTGCTCTATTATGCCCCGAGAGTGTAAATTTCCAACGTATCGATGCCAACGTTCACTAGAACCAAAAACGGACCAACATAGGACTACTCAGTTGAGCCCAAACACTATAACTTTAGAAACAGTACTTTTTCTCATTCAATCGAACAAAAGGTAAAACCTAATTATTTTGTTCTATAATGCCCCGAGAGGGTAAATTTGTAACATATCGACGCCAACGTTCACAAGAAACAAAACCGGACCAAGATTAGACTACTCAGTTGTGCCCTAGCAATATAGCTTTGGAAACAGTACTTTTTCTCATGCAATCGAACAAAGAGTAAAACCTAATTATTTTGATCTATTATGCCCCGAGAGTGTAAATTTGCAACGTATCGATGCCAACGTTCACAAGAACCAAAACCGGACCAACATTAGACTACTCAATTAGGCCCTAACATTATAACTTTGAAACGAGTACTTTTTCTCATTCAACCGAACAAAGAGTAAAACCTAATTATATTGATCTATTATGCCCCGAGAGTGTAAATTTGCTACGTATGGATGCCAACATTCACAAGAACCAAAACCGGACCAACATTAGACTACTCAGTTGTGCCCCAACAGTATAACTTTGGAAACAGTACTTCTTCTCATTCAATCGAACAAAGAGTAAAACCTAATTATTTTGTTCTATTATGCCCCGAGTGTGTAAATTTGCAACGTATCGAGGCGAACGTTCACAAGTACCAAAACCGGACCAACATAGGACTACTCAGTTGAGGCCAAACCGTATTACTTTGGAAACAGTACTTTTTCTGATTCAATCGAACAAAGAGTAAAACATAATTATTTGGTTCTATTATGCCCCAGAGTGTAAGTTTGTAACGTATCGATGCCAACGTTCACAAGAACCAAAACCAAACCAACATTAGCCTACTCAGTTGAGTCCAAACAGTATAACTTCGGAACAAGTACTTTTTCTCATTCAATCGAACAAAGAGTAAAACCTAATTATTTTGTTCTATTATGCCCCGAGAGTGTAAATTTGCAATGTATCGATGCCAACGTTCACAAGAACCAAAACCGGACCAACATTAGACAACTCAATTAGGCCCTAACTTTATAACTTTGAAACGAGTACTTTTTCTCATTCAACCGAACAAAGAGTAAAACCTAATTATATTGATCTATTATGCCCCGAGAGTGTAAATTTGATACGTATCGATGCCAACATTCACAAGAACCAAAACCGGACCAACATTAGACTACTCGATTGTGCCCCAACAGTATAACTTTGGAAACGTGCTTCTTCTCATTCAATCGAACAAAGAGTAAAACCTAATTATTTTGTTCTATTATGCCCCGAGAGTGTAAATTTGCAACGTATCGATGCCAACGTTCACTAGAACCAAAACCGGACCAACATTAGACTACTCAGTTGCGCCCTAACAGTATAACTTTGGAAACAGTACTTTTTCTCATTCAATCGAACAAAGAGTAAAACCTAATTATTTTGTTCTATAATGCCCCGAGAGGGTAAATTTGTAACGTATCGACGCCAACGTTCACAAGAAACAAAACCGGACCAAGATTAGACTACTCAGTTGTGCCCTAGCAATATAACTTTGGAAACAGTACTTTTTCTCATGCAACCGAACAAAGAGTAAAACCTAATTATTTTGATCTATTATGCCCCGAGAGTGTAAATTTGTAACGTATCGACGCCAACGTTCACAAGAAACAAAACCGGACCAAGATTAGACTACTCAGTTGTGCCCTAGCAATATAACTTTGGAAACAGTACTTTTTCTCATGCAACCGAACAAAGAGTAAAACCTAATTATTTTGATCTATTATGCTCCGAGAGTTTAAATTTGCAATGTATCGATGGCAATGTTCACAAGAACAGAAACCGGACCAACATTAGACTACTCAATTCGGCCCTAACTTTATAACTTTGAAACGAGTACTTTTTCTCATTCAACCGAACAAAGAGTAAAACCTAATTATATTGATCTATTATGCCCCGAGAGTGTAAATTTGCTACGTATCGATGCCAACATTCACAAGAACCAAAACCGGACCAACATTAGACTACTCAGTTGTGCCCTAACAGTATAACTTTGGAAACAGTACTTTTTCTCATGCAATCGAACAAAGAGTAAAACCTAATTATTTTGTTCTATTATGCCCCGAGAGTGTAAATTTGCAACGTATCGATGCCAACGTTCACAAGAACCAAAACCGGACCAACATTAGACTACTCAGTTGTGTCCAAACAGTATAACTTCGGAACAAGTACTTTTTCTCATTCAATCGAACAAAGAGTAAAACCTAATTATTTTGTTCTCTTATGCCCCGAGTGTGTAAATTTGGAACGTATCGAAGCCAACGTTCACAAGTACCAAAAACGGACCAACATAGGACTACTCAGTTGAGCCCAAACAGTATAACTTTGGAAACAGTACTTTTTCCCATTCAATCGAACAAAGAGTAAAACCTAATTATTTTGTTCTATTATGCCCCGAGAGTGTAAATTTGTAACGTATCGACGCCAACGTTCACAAGAAACAAAACCGGACCAAGATTAGACTACTCAGTTGTGCCCTAGCAATATAACTTTGGAAACAGTACTAATTCTCATGCAGCCGAACAAAGAGTAAAACCTAATTATTTTGATCTATTATGCCCGAGAGTGTAAATTTGCAATGTATCGATGCCAATGTTCACAAGAACGAGGACCAACATTAGACTACTCAATTAGGCCCTAACTTTATAACTTTGAAACGCAGTACTTTTTCTCATTCAACCGAACAAAGAGTAAAACCTAATTATATTGATCTATTATGCCCCGAGAGTGTAAATTTGCTACGTATCGATGCCAACATTCACAAGAACCAAAACCGGACCAACATTAGACTACTCAGTTGTGCCCTAACAGTATAACTTTGGAAACAGTACTTTTTCTCATTCAATCGAACAAAGAGTAAAACCTAATTATTTTGTTCTATTATGCCCCGAGTGTGTAAATTTGCAACGTAACGAAGCCAACGTTCACAAGTACCAAAACCGGACCAACATAGGACTACTCAGTTGAGGCCAAACCGTATTACTTTGGAAACAGTACTTTTTCTGATTCAATCGAACAAAGAGTAAAACATAATTATTTGGTTCTATTATGCCCCGAGAGTGTAAGTTTGTAACGTATCGATGCCAACGTTCACAAGAACCAAACCAAGACCAACATTAGCCTACTCAGTTGAGTCCAAACAGTATAACTTTGGGAACAGTACTTTTTCTCATTCAATCGAACAAAGAGTAAAACCTAATTATTTTGTTCTATTATGCCCCGAGAGTGTAAATTTGCAATGTATCGATGCCAACGTTCACAAGAACCAAAACCGGACCAACATTAGACTACTCAATTAGGCCCTAACTTTATAACTTTGAAACGAGTACTTTTTCTCATCCAACCGAACAAAGAGTAAAACCTAATTATTTTGATCTATTATGCCCCGAGAGTGTAAATTTGCTACGTATCGATGCCAACATTCACAAGAACCAAAACCGGACCAACATTAGACTACTCAGTTGTGCCCCAACAGTATAACTTTGGAAACAGTACTTCTTCTCATTCAATCGAACAAAGAGTAAAACCTAATTATTTTGCTCTATTATGCCCCGAGAGTGTAAATTTCCAACGTATCGATGCCAACGTTCACTAGAACCAAAAACGGACCAACATAGGACTACTCAGTTGAGCCCAAACACTATAACTTTAGAAACAGTACTTTTTCTCATTCAATCGAACAAAAGGTAAAACCTAATTATTTTGTTCTATAATGCCCCGAGAGGGTAAATTTGTAACATATCGACGCCAACGTTCACAAGAAACAAACCGGACCAAGATTAGACTACTCGGTTGTGCCCTAGCAATATAGCTTTGGAAAGCAGTACTTTTTCTCATGCAACCGAACAAAGAGTAAAACCTAATTATTTTGATCTATTATGCTCCGAGAGTTTAAATTTGCAATGTATCGATGCCAATGTTCACAAGAACAGAAACCGGACCAACATTAGACTACTCAATTAGGCCCTAACTTTATAACTTTGAAACGAGTACTTTTTCTCATTCAACCGAACAAAGAGTAAAACCTAATTATATTGATCTATTATGCCCCGAGAGTGTAAATTTGCTACGTATCGATGCCAACATTCACAAGAACCAAAACCGGAACAACATTAGACTACTCAGTTGTGCCCTAACAGTATAACTTTGGAAATAGTACTTTTTCTCATTCAATCGAACAAAGAGTAAAACCTAATTATTTTGTTCTATTATGCCCCGAGTGTGTAAATTTGCAACGTATCGAGGCGAACGTTCACAAGTACCAAAACCGGACCAACATAGGACTACTCAGTTGAGGCCAAACCGTATTACTTTGGAAACAGTACTTTTTCTGATTCAATCGAACAAAGAGTAAAACATAATTATTTGGTTCTATTATGCCCCGAGAGTGTAAGTTTGTAACGTATCGATGCCAACGTTCACAAGAACCAAAACCAGACCAACATTAGCCTACTCAGTTGAGTCCAAACAGTATAACTTCGGAACAAGTACTTTTTCTCATTCAATCGAACAAAGAGTAAAACCTAATTATTTTGTTCTATTATGCCCCGAGAGTGTAAATTTGCAATGTATCGATGCCAACGTTCACAAGAACCAAAACCGGACCAACATTAGACTACTCAATTAGGCCCTAACTTTATAACTTTGAAACGAGTACTTTTTCTCATTCAACCGAACAAAGAGTAAAACCTAATTATATTGATCTATTATGCCCGAGAGTGTAAATTTGCTACGTATCGATGCCAACATTCACAAGAACCAAAAGCAGGACCAACATTAGACTACTCGGTTGTGCCCCAACGGTATAACTTTGGAAACAGTACTTCTTCTCATTCAATCGAACAAAGAGTAAAACCTAATTATTTTGCTCTATTATGCCCCGAGAGTGTAAATTTGCAACGTATCGATGCCAACGTTCACTAGAACCAAAAACGGACCAACATAGGACTACTCAGTTGAGCCCAAACAGTATAACTTTGGAAACAGTACTTTTTCTCATTCAATCGAACAAAAAGTAAAACCTAATTATTTTGTTCTATAATGCCCCGAGAGGGTAAATTTGTAACGTATCGACGCCAACGTTCACAAGAAACAAAACCGGACCAAGATTAGACTACTCAGTTGTGCCCTAACAATATAACTTTGGAAACAGTACTTTTTCTCATTCAATCGAACAAAGAGTAAAACATAATTATTTTATTCTATTATGCCCCGAGAGTGTAAATTTGCAATGTATCGATGCCAATGTTCACAAGAACAGAAACCGGACCAACATTAGACTACTTAATTAGGCCCTAACTTTATAACTTTGAAACGAGAACTTTTTCTCATTCAACCTAACAAAGAGTAAAACCTAATTATATTGATCTATTATGCCCCGAGAGTGTAAATTTGCAACGTATCGATGCCAACGTTCACTAGAACCAAAAACGGACCAACATAGGACTACTCAGTTGAGCCCAAACAGTATAACTTTAGAAACAGTACTTTTTCTCATTCAATCGAACAAAAAGTAAAACCTAATTATTTTGTTCTATAATGCCCCGAGAGGGTAAATTTGTAACATATCGACGCCAACGTTCACAAGAAACAAAACCGGACCAACATAGGACTACTCAGTTGAGGCCAAACCGTATTACTTTGGAAACAGTACTTTTTCTGATTCAATCGAACAAAGAGTAAAACATAATTATTTGGTTCTATTATGCCCCGAGAGTGTAAGTTTGTAACGTATCGATGCCAACGTTCACAAGAACCAAAACCAGTCCAAAATTAGCCTACTCAGTTGAGTCCAAACAGTATAACTTCGGAACAAGTACTTTTTCTCATTCAATCGAACAAAGAGTAAAACCTCATTATTTTGTTCTATTATGCCCCGAGAGTGTAAATTTGCAATGTATCGATGCCAACGTTCACAAGAACCAAAACCGGACCAACATTAGACTACTCAATTAGGCCCTAACATTATAACTTTGAAACGAGTACTTTTTCTCATTCAACCGAACAAAGAGTAAAACCTAATTATATTGATCTATTATGCCCCGAGAGTGTAAATTTGCTACGTATCGATGCCAACATTCACAAGAACCAAAACAGGAACAACATTAGACTACTCAGTTGAGCCCTAACAGTATAACTTTGGAAACAGTACTTTTTCTCATTCAATCGAACAAAGAGTAAAACCTAATTATTTTGTTCTATTATGCCCCGAGTGTGTAAATTTGCAACGTATCGAAGCGAACGTTCACAAGTACCAAAACCGGACCAACATAGGACTACTCAGTTGAGGCCAAACCGTATTACTTTGGAAACAGTACTTTTTCTGATTCAATCGAACAAAGAGTAAAACATAATTATTTTGTTCTATTATGCCCCGAGAGTGTAAGTTTGTAACGTATCGATGCCAACGTTCACAAGAACCAAAACCAGACCAACATTAGCCTACTAAGTTGAGTCCAAACAGTATAACTTCGGAACAAGTACTTTTTCTCTTTCAATCGAACAAAGAGTAAAACCTAATTATTTTGTTCTATTATGCCCCGAGAGTGTAAATTTGCAATGTATCGATGCCAACGTTCACAAGAACCAAAACCGGACCAACATTAGACTACTCAATTAGGCCCTAACTTTATAACTTTGAAACGAGTACTTTTTCTCATTCAACCGAACAAAGAGTAAAACCTAATTATATTGATCTATTATGCCACGAGAGTGTAAATTTGCTACGTATCGATGCCAACATTCACAAGAACCAAAACCGGACCAACATTAGACTACTCAGTTGTGCCCTAACAGTATAACTTTGGAAACAGTACTTTTTCTCATTCAATCGAACAAAGAGTAAAACCTAATTATTTTGCTCTATTATGCCCCGAGAGTGTAAATTTGCAACGTATCGATGCCAACGTTCACTAGAACCAAAAACGGACCAACATAGGACTACTCAGTTGAGCCCAAACAGTATAACTTTGGAAACAGTACTTTTTCTCATTCAATCGAACAAAAAGTAAAACCTAATTATTTTGTTCTATAATGCCCCGAGAGGGTAAATTTGTAACGTATCGACGCCAACGTTCACAAGAAACAAAACCGGACCAAGATTAGACTACTCAGTTGTGCCCTAGCAATATAACTTTGGAAACAGTACTTTTTCTCATGCAACCGAACAAAGAGTAAAACCTAATTATTTTGATCTATTATGCCCCGAGAGTGTAAATTTGCAATGTATCGATGCCAATGTTCACAAGAACCAAAACCGGACCAACATTAGACTACTCAATTAGGCCCTAACTTTATAACTTTGAAACGAGAACTTTTTCTCATTCAACCTAACAAAGAGTAAAACCTAATTATATTGATCTATTATGCCCCGAGAGTGTAAATTTGCTACGTATCGATGCCAACATTCACAAGAACCAAAACCGGACCAACATTAGACTACTCAGTTGTGCCCTAACAGTATAACTTTGGAAATAGTACTTTTTCTCATTCAATCGAACAAAGAGTAAAACCTAATTATTTTGTTCTATTATGCCCCGAGTGTGTGAATTTGCAACGTATCGAAGCCAACGTTCACAAGAACCAAAACCGGACCAACATAGGGCTACTCAGTTGAGGCCAAACCGTATTACTTTGGAAACAGTACTTTTTCTCATTCAATCGAACAAAGAGTAAAACATAATTATTTTGTTCTATTATGGCCCGAGAGTGTAAATTTGTAACGTATCGATGCCAACGTTCACAAGAACCAAAACCAGACCAACATTAGCCTACTCAGTTGAGTCCAAACAGTATAACTTCGGAACAAGTACTTTTTCTCATTCAATCGAACAAAGAGTAAAACCTCATTATTTTGTTCTATTATGCCCCGAGAGTGTAAATTTGCAATGTATCGATGCCAACGTTCACAAGAACCAAAACCGGACCAACATTAGACTACTCAATTAGGCCCTAACTTTATAACTTTGAAACGAGTACTTTTTCTCATTCAACCGAACAAAGAGTAAAACCTAATTATATTGATCTATTATGCCCCGAGAGTGTAAATTTGCTACGTATCGATGCCAACATTCACAAGAACCAAAACCGGACCAACATTAGACTACTCAGTTGTGCCCTAACAGTATAACTTTGGAAACAGTACTTTTTCTCATTCAATCGAACAAAGAGTAAAACCTAATTATTTTGTTCTATTATGCCCCGAGTGTGTAAATTTGCAACGTATCGAAGCCAACGTTCACAAGTACCAAAACCGGACCAACATAGGACTACTCAGTTGAGGCCAAACCGTATAACTTTGGAAACAGTACTTTTTCTGATTCAATCGAACAAAGAGTAAAACATAATTATTTGGTTCTATTATGCCCCGAGAGTGTAAGTTTGTAACGTATCGATGCCAACGTTCACAAGAACCAAAACCAGACCAACATTAGCCTACTCAGTTGAGTCCAAACAGTATAACTTCGGAACAAGTACTTTTTCTCATTCAATCGAACAAAGAGTAAAACCTCATTATTTTGTTCTATTATGCCCCGAGAGTGTAAATTTGCAACGTATCGATGCCAACGTTCACAAGAACCAAAACTGGACCAACATTAGACTACTCAATTAGGCCCTAACAGTATAACTTTGGAAACAGTACTTCTTCTCATTCAACCGAACAAAGAGTAAAACCTAATTATATTGATCTATTATGCCCCGAGAGTGTAAATTTGCTACGTATCGATGCCAACATTCACAAGAACCAAAACCGGACCAACATTAGACTACTCAGTTGTGCCCCAACAGTATAACTTTGGAAACAATACTTCTTCTCATTTAATCGAACAAAGAGTAAAACCTAATTATTTTGCTCTATTATGCCCCGAGAGTGTAAATTTGCAACGTATCGAAGCCAACGTTCACTAGAACCAAAAACGGACCAACATAGGACTACGCAGTTGAGCCCAAACAGTATAACTTTGGAAACAGTACTTTTTCTCATTCAATCGAACAAAGAGTAAAACCTAATTATTTTGTTCTATAATGCCCGAGAGGGTAATTTGTAACGTATCGACGCCAACGTTCACAAGAAACAAAACCGGACCAAGATTAGACTACTCAGTTGTGCCCTAGCAATATAACTTTGGAAACAGTACTTTTTCTCATGCAACCGAACAAAGAGTAAAACCTAATTATTTTGATCTATTATGCCCCGAGAGTGTAAATTTGCAATGTATCGATGCCAACATTCACAAGAACCAAAACCGGACCAACATTAGACTACTCAGTTGTGCCCTAACAGTATAACTTTGGAAACAGTACTTTTCTCATTCAATCGAACAAAGAGTAAAACATAATTATTTTGTTCTATTATGCCCCGAGAGTGTAAATTTGTAACGTATCGATGCCAACGTTCACAAGAACCAAAACCGGACCAACATTAGCCTACTCAGTTGAGTCCAAACAGTATAACTTTGGAAACAGTACTTTTTCTCATTCAATCGAACAATGAGTAAAACCTAATTATTTTGTTCTATTATGCCCCGAGTGTGTAAATTTGCAACGTATCGAAGCCAACGTTCACAAGTACCAAAACCGGACCAACATAGGACTACTCAGTTGAGGCCAAACCGTATTACTTTGGAAACAGTACTTTTTCTCATTCAATCGAACAAAGAGTAAAACATAATTATTTGGTTCTATTATGCCCCGAGAGTGTAAGTTTGTAACGTATCGATGCCAACGTTCACAAGAACCAAAACTAGACCAACATTAGCCTACTCAGTTGAGTCCAAACAGTATAACTTCGGAACAAGTACTTTTTCTCATTCAATCGAACAAAGAGTAAAACCTAATTATTTTGTTCTATTATGCCCCGAGTGTGTAAATTTGCAACGTATCGAAGCCAACGTTCACAAGTACCAAAAACGGACCAACATTAGACTACTCAGTTGTGCCCTAACATTATAACTTTGGAAACAGTACTTTTTCTCATTCAATCGAATAAAGAGTAAAACATAATTATTTTGTTCTACGAGAGTGTAAATTTGTAACGTATCGATGCCAACGTTCACAAGAACCAAAACCAGACCAACATTAGCCTACTCAGTTGAGTCCAAACAGTATAACTTTAGAAACAGTACTTTTTCTCATTCAATCGAACAAAGAGTAAAACATAATTATTTGGTTCTATTATGCCCCGAGAGTGTAAGTTTGTAACGTATCGATGCCAACGTTCACAAGAACCAAAACCAGACCAACATTAGCCTACTCAGTTGAGTCCAAACAGTATAACTTCGGAACAAGTACTTTTTCTCATTCAATCGAACAAAGAGTAAAACCTCATTATTTTGTTCTATTATGCCCCGAGAGTGTAAATTTGCAATGTATCGATGCCAACGTTCACAAGAACCAAAACCGGACCAACATTAGACTACTCAATTAGGCCCTAACTTTAGAACTTTGAAACGAGTACTTTTTCTCATTCAACCGAACAAAGAGTAAAACCTAATTATATTGATCTATTATGCCCCGAGAGTGTAAATTTGCTACGTATCGATGCCAACATTCACAAGAACCAAAACCGGACCAACATTAGACTACTCAGTTGTGCCCCAACAGTATAACTTTGGAAACAATACTTCTTCTCATTTAATCGAACAAAGAGTAAAACCTAATTATTTTGCTCTATTATGCGCCGAGAGTGTAAATTTGCAACGTATCGAAGCCAACGTTCACTAGAACCAAAAACGGACCAACATAGGACTACGCAGTTGAGCCCAAACAGTATAACTTTGGAAACAGTACTTTTTCTCATTCAATCGAACAAAGAGTAAAACCTAATTATTTTGTTCTATAATGCCCCGAGAGGGTAAATTTGTAACGTATCGACGCCAACGTTCACAAGAAACAAAACCGGACCAAGATTAGACTACTCAGTTGTGCCCTAGCAATATAACTTTGGAAACAGTACTTTTTCTCATTCAACCGAACAAAGAGTAAAACCTAATTATTTTGATCTATTATGCCCCGAGAGTGTAAATTTGCAATGTATCGATGCCAACATTCACAAGAACCAAAACCGGACCAACATTAGACTACTCAGTTGTGCCCTAACAGTATAACATTGGAAACAGTACTTTTTCTCATTCAATCGAACAAAGAGTAAAACATAATTATTTTGTTCTATTATGCCCCGAGAGTGTAAATTTGTAACGTATCGATGCCAACGTTCACAAGAACCAAAACCAGACCAACATTAGCCTACTCAGTTGAGTTCAAACAGTATAACTTTGGAAACAGTACTTTTTCTCATTCAATCGAACAAAGAGTAAAACCTAATTATTTTGTTCTATTATGCCCCGAGTGTGTAAATTTGCAACGTATCGAAGCCAACGTTCACAAGAACCAAAACCGGACCAACATAGGACTACTCAGTTGAGGCCAAACCGTATTACTTTGGAAACAGTACTTTTTCTCATTCAATCGAACAAAGAGTAAAACATAATTATTTTGTTCTATTATGCCCCGAGAGTGTAAATTTGTAACGTATCGATGCCAACGTTCACAAGAACCAAAACTAGACCAACATTAGCCTACTCGGTTGAGTCCAAACAGTATAACTTCGGAACAAGTACTTTTTCTCATTCAATCGAACAAAGAGTAAAACCTAATTATTTTGTTCTATTATGCCCCGAGAGTGTAAATTTGCTACGTATCGATGCCAACATTCACAAGAACCAAAACCGGACCAACATTAGACTACTCAGTTGTGCCCTAACATTATAACTTTGGAAACAGTACTTTTTCTCATTCAATCGAATAAAGAGTAAAACATAATTATTTTGTTCTACGAGAGTGTAAATTTGTAACGTATCGATGCCAACGTTCACAAGAACCAAAACCAGACCAACATTAGCCTACTCAGTTGAGTCCAAACAGTATAACTTTAGAAACAGTACTTTTTCTCATTCAATCGAACAAAGAGTAAAACCTAATTATTTTGTTCTATTATGCCCCGAGAGTGTAAATTTGCAATGTATCGATGCCAACGTTCACAAGAACCAAAACCGGACCAACATTAGACTACTCAATTAGGCCCTAACTTTATAACTTTGAAACGAGTACTTTTTCTCATTCAACCGAACAAAGAGTAAAACCTAATTATATTGATCTATTATTCCCGGAGAGTGTAAATTTGCTACGTATCGATGCCAACATTCACAAGAACCAAAACCGGACCAACATTAGACTACTCAGTTGTGCCCTAACAGTATAACTTTGGAAATAGTACTTTTTCTCATTCAATCGAACAAAGAGTAAAACCTAATTATTTTGTTCTATTATGCCCCGAGTGTGTAAATTTGCAACGTAACGAAGCCAACGTTCACAAGTACCAAAACCGGACCAACATAGGACTACTCAGTTGAGGCCAAACCGTATTACTTTGGAAACAGTACTTTTTCTGATTCAATCGAACAAAGAGTAAAACATAATTATTTGGTTCTATTATGCCCGAGAGTGTAAGTTTGTAACGTATCGATGCCAACGTTCACAAGAACCAAAACAAGACCAACATTAGCCTACTCAGTTGAGTCCAAACAGTATAACCTTGGATACAGTACTTTTTCTCATTCAATCGAACAAAGAGTAAAACCTAATTATTTTGTTCTATTATGCCCCGAGAGTGTAAATTTGCAATGTATCGATGCCAACGTTCACAAGAACCAAAACCGGACCAACATTAGACTACTCAATTAGGCCCTAACTTTATAACTTTGAAAAGAGTACTTTTTCTCATTCAACCGAACAAAGAGTAAAACCTAATTATATTGATCTATTATGCCCCGAGAGTGTAAATTTGCTACGTATCGATGCCAACATTCACAAGAACCAAAACCAGGACCAACATTAGACTACTCAGTTGTGCCCTAACAGTATAACTTTGGAAACAGTACTTCTTCTCATTCAATCGAACAAAGAGTAAAACCTAATTATTTTGCTCTATTATGCCCCGAGAGTGTAAATTTGCAACGTATCGATGCCAACGTTCACTAGAACCAAAAACGGACCAACATAGGACTACTCAGTTGAGCCCAAACAGTATAACTTTAGAAACAGTACTTTTTCTCATTCAATCGAACAAAAAGTAAAACCTAATTATTTTGTTCTATAATGCCCGAGAGGGTAAATTTGTAACATATCGACGCCAACGTTCACAAGAAACAAAACCGGACCAAGATTAGACTACTCAGTTGTGCCCGAGCAATATAACTTTGGAAACAGTACTTTTTCTCATGCAACCGAACAAAGAGTAAAACCTAATTATTTTGATCTATTATGCCCCGAGAGTGTAAATTTGCAATGTATCGATGCCAATGTTCACAAGAACAGAAACCGGACCAACATTAGACTACTCAATTAGGCCCTAACATTATAACTTTGAAACGAGTACTTTTTCTCATTCAACCGAACAAAGAGTAAAACCTAATTATATTGATCTATTATGCCCCGAGAGTGTAAATTTGCTACGTATCGATGCCAACATTCACAAGAACCAAACCCGGCCCAACATTAGACTACTCAGTTGTGCCCTAACAGTATAACTTTGGAAATAGTACTTTTTCTCATTCAATCGAACAAAGAGTAAAACCTTATTATTTTGTTCTATTACGCCCCGAGTGTGTAAATTTGCAACGTATCGAAGCCAACGTTCACAAGTACAAAAACCGGACCAACATAGGACTACTCAGTTGAGGCCAAACCGTATTACTTTGGAAACAGTACTTTTTCTCATTCAATCGAACAAAGAGTAAAACATAATTATTTGGTTCTATTATGTCCCGAGAGTGTAAATTTGTAACGTATCGATGCCAACGTTCACAAGAACCAAAACCAGTCCAACATTAGCCTACTCAGTTGAGTCCAAACAGTATAACTTTGGAAACCGTACTTTTTCTCATTCAATCGAACAAAGAGTAAAACCTAATTATTTTGTTCTATTATGCCCCGAGTGCGTAAATTTGCAACGTATCGAAGCCAACGTTCACAAGTACCAAAAACGGACCAACATAGGACTACTCAGTTGAGCCCAAACAGTATAACTTTGGAAACAGTACTTTTTCTCATTCAATCGAACAAAGAGTAAATCCTAATTATTTTGTTCTATTATGCCCCGAGAGTGTAAATTTGTAACGTATCGACGCCAACGTTCACAAGAAACAAAACCGGACCAAGATTAGACTACTCAGTTGTGCCCTAGCAATATAACTTTGGAAACAGTACTTTTTCTCATGCAACAGAACAAAGAGTAAAACCTAATTATTTTGATCTATTATGCTCGAGAGTTTAAATTTGCAATGTATCGATGGCAATGTTCACAAGAACGAGAAACCGGACCAACATTAGACTACTCAATTAGGCCCTAACTTTATAACTTTGAAAGCGAGTACTTTTTCTCATTCAACCGAACAAAGAGTAAAACCTAATTATATTGTTCTATTATGCCCCGAGAGTGTAAATTTGCTACGTATCGATGCCAACATTCACAAGAACCAAAACCGGACCAACATTAGACTACTCAGTTGTGCCCTAACAGTATAACTTTGGAAACAGTACTTTTTCTCATTCAATCGAACAAAGAGTAAAACATAATTATTTTGTTCTATTATGTCCCGAGAGTGTAAATTTGTAACGTATCGATGCCAACGTTCACAAGAACCAAAACCAGACCAACATTAGCCTACTCAGTTTAGTCCAAACAGTATAACTTCGGAACAAGTACTTTTTCTCATTCAATCGAACAAAGAGTAAAACCTAATTATTTTGTTCTCTTATGCCCCGAGTGTGTAAATTTGCAACGTATCGAAGCCAACGTTCACAAGTACCAAAAACGGACCAACATAGGACTACTCAGTTGAGCCCAAACAGTATAACTTTGGAAACAGTACTTTTTCCCATTCAATCGAACAAAGAGTAAAACCTAATTATTTTGTTCTATTATGCCCCGAGAGTGTAAATTTGTAACGTATCGACGCCAACGTTCACAAGAAACAAAACCGGACCAAGATTAGACTACTCAGTTGTGCCCTAGCAATATAACTTTGGAAACAGTACTATTTCTCATGCAACCGAACAAAGAGTAAAACCTAATTATTTTGATCTATTATGCCCCGAGAGTGTAAATTTGCAATGTATCGATGCCAATGTTCACAAGAACCAAAAACGGACCAACATTAGACTACTCAATTAGGCCCTAACTTTATAACTTTGAAACGAGTACTTTTTCTCATTCAACCGAACAAAGAGTAAAACCTAATTATATTGATCTATTATGCCCCGAGAGTGTAAATTTGCTACGTATCGATGCCAACATTCACAAGAACCAAAACCGGACCAACATTAGACTACTCAGTTGAGCCCTAACAGTATAACTTTGGAAACAGTACTTTTTCTCATTCAATCGAACAAAGAGTAAAACCTAATTATTTTGTTCTATTATGCCCCGAGTGTGTAAATTTGCAACGTAACGAAGCCAACGTTCACAAGTACCAAAACCGGACCAACATAGGGCTACTCAGTTGAGGCCAAACCGTATTACTTTGGAAACAGGTTTTTTCTCATTCAATCGAACAAAGAGTAAAACATAATTATTTGGTTCTATTATGCCCCGAGAGTGTAAGTTTGTAACGTATCGATGCCAACGTTCACAAGAACCAAACCAAGACCAACATTAGCCTACTCAGTTGAGTCCAAACAGTATAACTTCGGAACATGTACTTTTCCTCATTCAATCGAACAAAGAGTAAAACCTAATTATTTTGTTCTATTATGCCCCGAGAGTGTAAATTTGCAATGTATCGATGCCAACGTTCACAAGAACCAAAACCGGACCAACATTAGACTACTCAATTAGGCCCTAACTTTATAACTTTGAAACGAGTACTTTTTCTCATTCAACCGAACAAAGAGTAAAACCTAATTATATTGATCTATTATGCCGAGAGTGTAAATTTGCTACGTATCGATGCCAACATTCACAAGAACCAAAACCGGACCAACATTAGACTACTCAGTTGTGCCCCAACAGTATAACTTTGGAAACAGTACTTCTTCTCATTCAATCGAACAAAGAGTAAAACCTAATTATTTTGCTCTATTATGCCCCGAGAGTGTAAATTTGCAACGTATCGATGCCAACGTTCACTAGAACCAAAAACGGACCAACATAGGACTACTCAGTTGAGCCCAAACAGTATAACTTTAGAAACAGTACTTTTTCTCATTCAATCGAACAAAGAGTAAAACCTAATTATTTTGTTCTATTATGCCCCGAGAGTGTAAATTTGCAATGTATCGATGCCAACGTTCACAAGAAACAAAACCGGACCAACATTAGACTACTCAGTTGTGCCCTAACAATATAACTTTGGAAACAGTACTTTTTCTCATGCAATCGAACAAAGAGTAAAACCTAATTATTTTGATCTATTATGCCCCGAGAGTGTAAATTTGCAATGTATCGATGCCAATGTTCACAAGAACAGAAACCGGAACAACATTAGACTACTCAATTAGGACCTAACAGTATAACTTTAGAAACAGTACTTTTTCTCATTCAACCGAACAAAGAGTGAAACCCAATTATATTGATCTATTATGCCCGAGAGTGTAAATTTGCTACGTATCGATGCCAACATTCACAAGAACCAAAGCCGAACAACATTAGCCTACTCGGTTGAGTCCAAACGGTATAACTTGAACATGTACTTTTTCTCATTCAATCGAACAAAGAATAAAACCTAATTATTTTGTTCTATTATGCCCCGAGAGTGTAAATTTGCAATGTATCGATGCCAACGTTCACAAGAACCAAAACCGGACCAACATTAGACTACTCAATTAGGCCCTAACTTTATAACTTTGAAACGAGTACTTTTTCTCATTCAACCGAACAAAGAGTAAAACCTAATTATATTGATCTATTATGCCCCGAGAGTGTAAATTTGCTACGTATGGATGCCAACATTCACAAGAACCAAAACCGGACCAACATTAGACTACTCAGTTGTGCCCCAACAGTATAACTTTGGAAACGATGCTTCTTCTCATTCAATCGAACAAAGAGTAAAACCTAATTATTTTGCTCTATTATGCCCGAGAGTGTAAATTTGCAACGTATCGATGCCAACGTTCACTAGAACCAAAAACGGACCAACATAGGACTACTCAGTTGAGCCCAAACAGTATAACTTTAGAAACAGTACTTTTTCTCATTCAATCGAACAAAAAGTAAAACCTAATTATTTTGTTCTATAATGCCCGAGAGGGTAAATTTGTAACATATCGACGCCAACGTTCACAAGAAACAAAAAAGGACCAAGATTAGACTACTCGGTTGTGCCCTAGCAATATAGCTTTGGAAAGCAGTACTTTTTCTCATGCAACCGAACAAAGAGTAAAACCTAATTATTTTGATCTATTATGCTCAGAGTTTAAATTTGCAATGTATCGATGCTAATGTTCACAAGAGCAAAACCAGGACCAACATTAGACTACTCAATTAGGCCCTAACTTTATAACTTTGAAACGAGTACTTTTTCTCATTCAACCGAACAAAGAGTAAAACCTAATTATATTGATCTATTATGCCCCGAGAGTGTAAATTTGCTGCGTATCGATGCCAACATTCACAAGAACCAAAACCGGACCAACATTAGACTACTCAGTTGTGCCCTAACAGTATAACTTTGGAAATAGTACTTTTTCTCATTCAATCGAACAAAGAGTAAAACCTAATTATTTTGTTCTATTATGCCCAAAGTGTGTAAATTTGCAACGTATCGAAGCCAACGTTCACAAGTACCAAAACCGGACCAACATAGGACTACTCAGTTGAGGCCAAACCGTATTACATTGGAAACAGTACTTTTTCTGATTCAATCGAACAAAGAGTAAAACATAATTATTTGGTTCTATTATGCCCCGAGAGTGTAAGTTTGTAACGTATCGATGCCAACGTTCACAAGAACCAAAACCAGACCAACATTAGCCTACTCAGTTGAGTCCAAACAGTATAACTTCGGAACAAGTACTTTTTCTCATTCAATCGAACAAAGAGTAAAACCTAATTATTTTATTCTATTATGCCCCGAGAGTGTAAATTTGCAATGTATCGATGCCAATGTTCACAAGAACAGAAACCGGACCAACATTAGACTACTCAATTAGGCCCTAACTTTATAACTTTGAAACGAGTACTTTTTCTCATTCAACCGAACAAAGAGTAAAACCTAATTATATTGATCTATTATGCCCCGAGAGTGTAAATTTGCTACGTATCGATGCCAACATTCACAAGAACCAAAACCGGACCAACATTAGACTACTCAGTTGTGCCCCAACAGTATAACTTTGGAAACAGTACTTCTTCTCATTCAATCGAACAAAGAGTAAAACCTAATTATTTTGCTCTATTATGCCCCGAGAGTGTAAATTTGCAACGTATCGATGCAAACGTTCACTAGAACCAAAAACGGACCAACATAGGACTACTCAGTTGAGCCCAAACAGTATAACTTTGGAAATAGTACTTTTTCTCATTCAATCGAACAAAAAGTAAAACCTAATTATTTTGTTCTATAATGCCCCGAGAGGGTAAATTTGTAACGTATCGATGCCAACGTTCACAAGAACCAAAACCGGACCAACATAAGACTACTCAGTTGTGCCCTAACAGTATAACTTTGGAAACAGTACTTTTTCTCATTCAATCGAACAAAGAGTAAAACATAATTATTTTGTTCTATTATGCCCCGAGAGTGTAAATTTGCAATGTATCGATGCCAACGTTCACAAGAACAAAACCGGACCAACATTAGACTACTCAATTAGGCCCTAACTTTATAACTTTGAAACGAGTACTTTTTCTCATTCAACCGAACAAAGAGTAAAACCTAATTATATTGATCTATTATGCCCCGAGAGTGTAAATTTGCTACGTATCGATGCCAACGTTCACAAGAACCAAAACCGGACCAACATTAGACTACTCAGTTGTGCCCTAACAGTATAACTTTGGAAATAGTACTTTTTCTCATTCAATCGAACAAAGTGTAAAACCTAATTATTTTGTTCTATTATGCCCCGAGTGTGTAAATTTGCAACGTAACGAAGCCAACGTTCACAAGTACCAAAACCGGACCAACATAGGACTACTCAGTTGAGGCCAAACCGTATTACTTTGGAAACGACTTTTTACGATTCAATCGAACAAAGAGTAAAACATAATTATTTGGTTCTATTATGCCCGAGAGTGTAAGTTTGTAACGTATCGATGCCAACGTTCACAAGAACCAAACCAAGACCAACATTAGCCTACTCAGTTGAGTCCAAACAGTATAACTTCGGAACATGTACTTTTCCTCGTTCAATCGAACAAAGAGTTAAACCAAATTATATTGTTCTATTATGCCCGAGAGTGTAAATTTGCAATGTATCGATGCCAACGTTCACAAGAACCAAAACCGGACCAACATTAGACTACTCAATTAGGCCCTAACTTTATAACTTTGAAAGCAGTACTTTTTCTCATTCAACCGAACAAAGAGTAAAACCTAATTATATTGATCTATTATGCCCGAGAGTGTAAATTTGCTACGTATCGATGCCAACATTCACAAGAACCAAAACCGGACCAACATTAGACTACTCGGTTGTGCCCCAACGGTATAACTTTGGAAACGATGCTTCTTCTCATTCAATCGAACAAAGAGTAAAACCTAATTATTTTGCTCTATTATGCCCCGAGAGTGTAAATTTGGAACGTATCGATGCCAACGTTCCCAAGAACCAAAAACGGACCAACAAAGGACTACTCAGTTGAGCCCAAACAGTATAACTTTAGAAACAGTACTTTTTCTCATTCAATCGAACAAAAAGTAAAACCTAATTATTTTGTTCTATAATGCCCCGAGAGGGTAAATCTGTAACATATCGACGCCAACCCACACAAGAAACAAACCGGACCAAGATTAGACTACTCGGTTGTGCCTAGCAATATAGCTTTGGAAACGTACTTTTTCTCATGCAATCGAACAAAGAGTAAAACCTAATTATTTTGATCTATTATGCCCGAGAGTGTAAATTTGCAATGTATCGATGCCAATGTTCACAAGAACAGAAACCGGAACAACATTAGACTACTCAATTAGGCCCTAACTTTATAACTTTGAAACGAGTACTTTTTCTCACTCAACCGAACAAAGAGTAAAACCTAATTATTTTGTTCTATTATGCCCCGAGAGTGTAAATTTGTAACGTATCGATGCCAACGTTCACAAGAACCAAAACCGGACCAACATTAGCCTACTCAGTTGAGTCCAAACAGTATAACTTCGGAACATGTACTTTTTCTCATTCAATCGAACAAAGAATAAAACCTAATTATTTTGTTCTATTATGCCCCGAGAGTGTAAATTTGCAATGTATCGATGCCAACGTTCACAAGAACCAAAACCGGACCAACATTAGACTACTCAATTAGGCGCTAACTTTATAACTTTGGAAACAGTACTTTTTCTCATTCAATCGAACAAAGAGTAAAACCTAATTATTTTGTTCTATTATGCCCGAGAGTGTAAATTTGCTACGTATGGATGCCAACATTCACAAGAAACAAAACCGGACCAACATTAGACTACTCAGTTGTGCCCTAAAAGTAAAACTGCGGAAACAGTACTTTTTTTCATTCAATTGAACAAAGAGTAAAACCTAATTATTTTGTTTTATTATGCCCCGAGAGTGTAAATTTGCAACGTATCGATGCCAACGTTCACTAGAACCAAAAACGGACCAACATAGGACTACTCAGTTGAGCCCAAACAGTATAACTTTAGAAACAGTACTTTTTCTCATTCAATCGAACAAAAAGTAAAACCTAATTATTTTGTTCTATAATGCCCCGAGAGGGTAAATTTGTAACATATCGACGCCAACGTTCACAAGAAACAAAACCGGACCAAGATTAGACTACTCAGTTGTGCCCTAGCAATATAGCTTTGGAAACAGTACTTTTTCTCATGCAACCGAACAAAGAGTAAAACCTAATTATTTTGATCTATTATGCTCCGAGAGTTTAAATTTGCAATGTATCGATGCTAATGTTCACAAGAACAGAAACCGGACCAACATTAGACTACTCAATTAGGCCCTAACTTTAAAACTTTGAAAGCAGAGTACTTTTTCTCATTCAACCGAACAAAGAGTAAAACCTAATTATATTGATCTATTATGCCCCGAGAGTGTAAATTTGCTACGTATCGATGCCAACATTCACAAGAACCAAAACCGAACCAACATTAGACTACTCAGTTGTGCCCTAACAGTATAACTTTGGAAATAGTACTTTTTCTCATTCAATCGAACAAAGAGTAAAACCAAATTATTTTGTTCTATTATGCCCCGAGAGTGTAAATTTGCAACGTATCGATGCCAACGTTCACAAGAACCAAAACCGGACCAACATAGGACTACTCAGTTGAGGCCAAACCGTATTACATTGGAAACGATGCTTTTTACGATTCAATCGAACAAAGAGTAAAACATAATTATTTTGTTCTATTATGCCCCGAGAGTGTAAATTTGTAACGTATCGATGCCAACGTTCACAAGAACCAAAACCGGACCAACATTAGCCTACTCAGTTGAGTCCAAACAGTATAACTTTGGAACCAGTACTTTTTCTCATTCAATCGAACAAAGAGTAAAACCTAATTATTTTATTCTATTATGCCCCGAGAGTGTAAATTTGCAATGTATCGATGCCAACGTTCACAAGAACAAAACCGGACCAACATTAGACTACTCAATTAGGCCCTAACTTTATAACTTTGAAACGAGTACTTTTTCTCATTCAACCGAACAAAGAGTAAAACCTAATTATATTGATCTATTATGCCCGAGAGTGTAAATTTGCTACGTATCGATGCCAACATTCACAAGAACCAAAACCGGACCAACATTAGACTACTCAGTTGTGCCCCAACAGTATAACTTTGGAAACAGTACTTCTTCTCATTCAATCGAACAAAGAGTAAAACCTAATTATTTTGCTCTATTATGCCCCGAGAGTGTAAATTTGCAACGTATCGATGCCAACGTTCACAAGAACCAAAACCGGACCAACATAGGACTACTCAGTTGAGCCCAAACAGTATAACTTTGGAAACAGTACTTTTTCTCATTCAATCGAACAAAAAGTAAAACCTAATTATTTTGTTCTATAATGCCCCGAGAGGGTAAATTTGTAACGTATCGACGCCAACGTTCACAAGAAACAAAACCGGACCAAGATTAGACTACTCAGTTGTGCCCTAGCAATATAACTTTGGAAACAGTACTTTTTCTCATGCAACCGAACAAAGAGTAAAACCTAATTATTTTGATCTATTATGCCCCGAGAGTGTAAATTTCCAATGTATCGTTGCCATTGTTCACAAGAACAGAAACCGGACCAACATTAGACTACTTAATTAGCCCCTAACTTTATAACTTTGAAACGAGAACTTTTTCTCATTCAACCTAACAAAGAGTAAAACCTAATTATATTGATCTATTATGCCCCGAGAGTGTAAATTTGCAACGTATCGATGCCAACATTCACAAGAACCAAAACCAGGACCAACATTAGACTACTCGGTTGTGCCACTAACGGTATAACTTTGGAAATAGTACTTTTTCTCAGTCAATCGAACAAAGAGTAAAACCTAATTATTTTGTTCTATTATGCCCCGAGTGTGTAAATTTGCAACGTTACGATGCCAACGTTCACAAGTACCAGGACCAACATAGGACTACTCGGTTGAGGCCAAACCGTATTACTTTGGAAACAGTACTTTTTCTGATTCAATCGAACAAAGAGTAAAACATAATTATTTGGTTCTATTATGCCCCGAGAGTGTAAGTTTGTAACGTATCGATGCCAACGTTCACAAGAACCAAACCAAGACCAACATTAGCCTACTCAGTTGAGTCCAAACAGTATAACTTCGGAACATGTACTTTTCCTCATTCAATCGAACAAAGAGTAAAACCTAATTATTTTGTTCTATTATGCCCCGAGAGTGTAAATTTGCAATGTATCGATGCCAACGTTCACAAGAACCAAAACCGGACCAACATTAGACTACTCAATTAGGCCCTAACTTTATAACTTTGAAAAGAGTACTTTTTCTCATTCAACACAAGAGTAAAACCTAATTATATTGTTCTATTATGCCCCGAGAGTGTATATTCGCAACGTATCCATGCCAACGTTCACAAGAACCAAAACCAGGACCAACATTAGACTACTCGGTTGTGCCCCAACGGTATAACTTTGGAAACGATTTCTTCTCATTCAATCGAACAAAGAGTAAAACCTAATTATTTTGCTCTATTATGCCCCGAGAGTGTAAATTTGCAACGTATCGATGCCAACGTTCACTAGAACCAAAAACGGACCAACATAGGACTACTCAGTTGAGCCCAAACAGTATAACTTTAGAAACAGTACTTTTTCTCATTCAATCGAACAAAAAGTAAAACCTAATTATTTTGTTCTATAATGACCCGAGAGGGTAAATTTGTAACATATCGACGCCAACGTTCACAAGAAACAAAACCGGACCAAGATTAGACTACTCAGTTGTGCCCTAGCAATATAGCTTTGGAAACAGTACTTTTTCTCATGCAATCGAACAAAGAGTAAAACCTAATTATTTTGATCTATTATGCCCGAGAGTGTAAATTTGCAATGTATCGATGCCAATGTTCACAAGAACCAAAACCGGAACAACATTAGACTACTCAATTAGGCCCTAACTTTATAACTTTGAAACGAGTACTTTTTCTCACTCAACCGAACAAAGAGTAAAACCTAATTATATTGATCTATTATGCCCCGAGAGTGTAAATTTGCTACGTATCGATGCCAACATTCACAAGAACCAAAACCGGAACAACATTAGCCTACTCAGTTGAGTCCAAACAGTATAACTTCGGAACATGTACTTTTTCTCATTCAATCGAACAAAGAATAAAACCTAATTATTTTGTTCTATTATGCCCCGAGAGTGTAAATTTGCAATGTATCGATGCCAACGTTCACAAGAACCAAAACCGGACCAACATTAGACTACTCAATTAGGCCCTAACTTTATAACTTTGAAACGAGTACTTTTTCTCATTCAACCGAACAAAGAGTAAAACCTAATTATATTGATCTATTATGCCCCGAGAGTGTAAATTTGCTACGTATGGATGCCAACATTCACAAGAACCAAAACCGGACCAACATTAGACTACTCGGTTGTGCCCAGCGGTATAACTTTGGAAAGCAGTGTACTTCTTCTCATTCAATCGAACAAAGAGTAAAACCTAATTATTTTGCTCTATTATGCCCCGAGAGTGTAAATTTGCAACGTATCGATGCCAACGTTCACTAGAACCAAAAACGGACCAACATAGGACTACTCAGTTGAGCCCAAACAGTATAACTTTAGAAACAGTACTTTTTCTCATTCAATCGAACAAAAAGTAAAACCTAATTATTTTGTTCTATAATGCCCCGAGAGGGTAAATTTGTAACATATCGACGCCAACGTTCACAAGAAACAAAACCGGACCAAGATTAGACTACTCAGTTGTGCCCTAGCAATATAGCTTTGTAAACAGTACTTTTTCTCATTCAATCGAACAAAGAGTAAAACCTAATTATTTTGTTCTATTATGCCCCGAGAGTGTAAATTTGCAATGTATCGATGCCAACGTTCACAAGAACCAAAACCGGACCAACATTAGACTACTCAATTAGGCCCTAACTTTATAACTTTGAAACGAGTACTTTTTCTCATTCAACCGAACAAAGAGTAAAACCTAATTATATTGATCTATTATGCCCCGAGAGTGTAAATTTGCTACGTATCGATGCCAACATTCACAAGAACCAAAACCGGACCAACATTAGACTACTCAGTTGTGCCCTAACAGTATAACTTTGGAAATAGTACTTTTTCTCATTCATTCGAACAAAGAGTAAAACCTAATTATTTTGTTCTATTATGCCCCGAGTGTGTAAATTTGCAACGTATCGAAGCCAACGTTCACAAGTACCAAAACAGGACCAACATAGGACTACTCAGTTGAGGCCAAACCGTATTACATTGGAAACAGTACTTTTTCTGATTCAATCGAACAAAGAGTAAAACATAATTATTTGGTTCTATTATGCCCCGAGAGTGTAAGTTTGTAACGTATCGATGCCAACGTTCACAAGAACCAAAACCAGACCAACATTAGCCTACTCAGTTGAGTCCAAACAGTATAACTTCGGAACAAGTACTTTTTCTCATTCAATCGAACAAAGAGTAAAACCTAATTATTTTGTTCTATTATGCCCCGAGAGTGTAAATTTGCAATGTATCGATGCCAACGTTCACAAGAACAAAACCGGACCAACATTAGACTACTCAATTAGGCCCTAACTTTATAACTTTGAAACGAGTACTTTTTCTCATTCAACCGAACAAAGAGTAAAACCTAATTATATTGATCTATTATGCCCGAGAGTGTAAATTTGCTACGTATCGATGCCAACATTCACAAGAACCAAAACCGGACCAACATTAGACTACTCAGTTGTGCCCTAACAGTATAACTTTGGAAACAGTACTTTTTCTCATTCAATCGAACAAAGAGTAAAACATAATTATTTTGTTCTATTATGCCCCGAGAGTGTAAATTTGCAACGTATCGATGCAAACGTTCACTAGAACCAAAAACGGACCAACATAGGACTACTCAGTTGAGCCCAAACAGTATAACTTTGGAAACAGTACTTTTTCTCATTCAATCGAACAAAGAGTAAAACCTAATTATTTTGTTCTATAATGCCCCGAGAGGGTAATTTGTAACGTATCGACGCCAACGTTCACAAGAAACAAAACCGGACCAAGATTAGACTACTCAGTTGTGCCCTAGCAATATAACTTTGGAAACAGTACTTTTTCTCATGCAACCGAACAAAAAGTAAAACCTAATTATTTTGTTCTATTATGCCCCGAGAGTGTAAATTTGCAATGTATCGATGCCAATGTTCACAAGAACAGAAACCGGACCAACATTAGACTACTTAATTAGCCCCTAACTTTATAACTTTGAAACGAGAACTTTTTCTCATTCAACCTAACAAAGAGTAAAACCTAATTATATTGATCTATTATGCCCCGAGAGTGTAAATTTGCTACGTATCGATGCCAACATTCACAAGAACCAACACCGGACCCATATTATACTACTCAGTTGTTCCCTAACGGTATAACTTTGGAAATAGTACTTTTTCTCATTCAATCGAACAAAGAGTAAAACCTAATTATTTTGCTCTATTATGCCCCGAGAGTGTAAATTTGCAACGTATCGATGCCAACGTTCACAAGTACCAAAACCGGACCAACATAGGACTACTCAGTTGAGGCCAAACCGTATTACTTTGGAAACAGTACTTTTTCTGATTCAATCGAACAAAGAGTAAAACATAATTATTTGGTTCTATTATGCCCCGAGAGTGTAAGTTTGTAACGTATCGATGCCAACGTTCACAAGAACCAAAACCAGACCAACATTAGCCTACTCAGTTGAGTCCAAACAGTATAACTTCGGAACAAGTACTTTTTCTCATTCAATCGAACAAAGAGTAAAACCTCATTATTTTGTTCTATTATGCCCCGAGAGTGTAAATTTGCAATGTATCGATGCCAACGTTCACAAGAACCAAAACCGGACCAACATTAGACTACTCAATTAGGCCCTAACTGTATAACTTTGAAACGAGTACTTTTTCTCATTCAACCGAACAAAGAGTAAAACCTAATTATATTGATCTATTATGCCCCGAGAGTGTAAATTTGTAACGTATCGATGCCAACGTTCACAAGAACCAAAACCGGACCAACATTAGCCTACTCAGTTGAGTCCAAACAGTATAACTTTGGAAACAGTACTTTTTCTCATTCAATCGAACAAAGAGTAAAACCTAATTATTTTGTTCTATTATGCCCCGAGTGTGTAAATTTGCAACGTATCGATGCCAACGTTCACAAGTACAAAAACCGGACCAACATAGGACTACTCAGTTGAGGCCAAACCGTATTACTTTGGAAACGGTACTTTTCTCATTCAATCGAACAAAGAGTAAAACATAATTATTTGGTTCTATTATGCCCCGAGAGTGTAAGTTTGTAACGTATCGATGCCAACGTTCACAAGAACCAAAACTAGACCAACATTAGCCTACTCAGTTGAGTCCAAACAGTATAACTTCGGAACAAGTACTTTTTCTCATTCAATCGAACAAAGAGTAAAACCTAATTATTTTGTTCTATTATGCCCCGAGTGTGTAAATTTGCAACGTATCGAAGCCAACGTTCACAAGTACCAAAAACGGACCAACATAGGACTACTCAGTTGAGCCCAAACAGTATAACTTTGGAAATAGTACTTTTTCTCATTCAATCGAACAAAGAGTAAAACCTAATTATATTGTTCTATTACGCCCCGAGAGTGTATATTCGCAACGTATCCACGCCAACGTTCACAAGAAACAAAACCGGACCAAGATTAGACTACTCAGTTGTGCCCTAGCAATATAGCTTTGGAAACAGTACTTTTTCTCATGCAATCGAACAAAGAGTAAAACCTAATTATTTTGATCTATTATGCCCCGAGAGTGTAAATTTGCAATGTATCGATGCCAATGTTCACAAGAACAGAAACCGGACCAACATTAGACTACTCAATTAGGCCCTAACTTTATAACTTTGAAACGAGTACTTTTTCTCATTCAACCGAACAAAGAGTAAAACCTAATTATATTGATCTATTATGCCCCGAGAGTGTAAATTTGCAACGTATCGATGCCAACGTTCACAAGAACCAAAAACGGACCAACATTAGACTACTCAGTTGTGCCCCAACAGTATAACTTTGGAAACAGTACTTCTTCTCATTCAATCGAACAAAGAGTAAAACCTAATTATTTTGCTCTATTATGCCCCGAGAGTGTAAATTTGCAACGTATCGATGCCAACGTTCACTAGAACCAAAAACGGACCAACATAGAACTACTCAGTTGAGCCCAAACAGTATAACTTTGGAAACAGTACTTTTTCTCATTCAATCGAACAAAGAGTAAAACCTAATTATTTTGTTCTATAATGCCCGAGAGGGTAAATTTGTAACGTATCGACGCCAACGTTCACAAGAAACAAAACCGGACCAAGATTAGACTACTCGGTTGTGCCCTAGCAATATAACTTTGGAAACGAGTACTTTTTCTCATTCAATCGAACAAAGAGTAAAACCTAATTATTTTGATCTATTATGCCCCGAGAGTGTAAATTTGCAATGTATCGATGCCAACGTTCACAAGAACCAAAACCGGACCAACATTAGACTACTCAATTAGGCCCTAACTTTATAACTTTGAAACGAGTACTTTTTCTCATTCAAATAACAAAGAGTAAAACCTAATTATATTGATCTATTATGCCCCGAGAGTGTAAATTTGCTACGTATCGATGCCAACATTCACAAGAACCAAAACCGAACCAACATTAGACTACTCAGTTGTGCCCTAACAGTATAACTTTGGAAACAGTACTTTTTCTCATTCAATCGAACAAAGAGTAAAACATAATTATATTGTTCTATTATGCCCCGAGAGTGTAAATTTGTAACGTATCGATGCCAACGTTCACAAGAACCAAAACCAGACCAACATTAGCCTACTCGGTTGAGTCCAAACAGTATAACTTTGGAAACGGTACTTTTCTCTCATTCAATCGAACAAAGAGTAAAACCTAATTATTTTGTTCTATTATGCCCCGTGCGAGTAAATTTGCAACAGATCGATGCCAACGTTCACAAGAACCAAAAACGGACCAACATCGGACTACTCAGTTGAGTCCAAACAGTATATCTTTGGAAAGAGTACTTTTCTCATTCAATCGAACAAAGAGTGAAACATAAATATTTTGGTCTATGATGCCCCGAGAGTGTAAATTTGTAACGTATCGATGCCAACGTTCACAAGAACCAAAACCAGACCAACATTAGCCTACTCAGTTGAGTCCAAACAGTATGACTTCGGAACAAGTACTTTTTCTCATTCAATCGAACAAAGAGTAAAACCTAATTATTTTGTTCTATTATGCCCCGAGTGTGTAAATTTGCAACGTATCGAATCCAACGTTCACAAGTACCAAAAACGGACCAACATATGACTACTAAGTTGAGCCCAAACAGTATAACTTTGGAAACAGTACTTTTTCTCATTCAATCGAACAAAGAGTAAAACCTAATTATTTTGTTCTATTATGCCCCGAGAGTGTAAATTTGTAACGTATCGACGCCAACGTTCACAAGAAACAAAACCGGACCAAGATTAGACTACTCAGTTGTGCCCTAGCAATATAACTTTGGAAACAGTACTTCTTCTCATTCAATCGAACAAAGAGTAAAACCTAATTATTTTGTTCTATTATGCCCCGAGAGTGTAAATTTGCAACGTATCGATGCCAACATTCACAAGAACCAAAACCGGACCAACATTAGACTACTCAGTTGTGCCCTAACAATATAACTTTGGAAACAGTACTTTTTCTCATTCAATCGAATAAAGAGTAAAACATAATTATTTTGTTCTATTATGCCCCGAGAGTGTAAATTTGTAACGTATCGATGCCAACGTTCACAAGAACCAAAACCAGACCAACATTAGCCTACTCAGTTGAGTCCAAACAGTATAACTTTGGAAACAGTACTTTTTCTCATTCAATCGAACAAAGAGTAAAACCTAATTATTTTGTTCTATTATGCCCCGAGTGTGTAAATTTGCAACGTATCGAAGCCAACGTTCACAAGTACCAAAACCGGACCAACATAGGACTATTCAGTTGAGGCCAAACCGTATTACTTTGGAAACAGTACTTTTTCTCATTCAATCGAACAAAGAGTAAAACATAATTATTTGGTTCTATTATGCCCCGAGAGTGTAAGTTTGTAACGTATCGATGCCAACGTTCACAAGAACCAAAACTAGACCAACATTAGCCTACTCGGTTGAGTCCAAACGGTATAACTTCGAACAAGTACTTTTTCTCATGCAACCGAACAACGAGTAAAACCTAATTATATTAATCTATTATGCCCCGAGAGTGTAAATTTGCAACGTATCGATGCCAACGTTCACAAGAACCAAAACCGGACCAACATTAGACTACTCAGTTGTGCCCTAACAGTATAACTTTGGAAACAGTACTTTTTCTCATTCAATCGAACAAAGAGTAAAACCTAATTATTTTGTTCTATTATGCCTCGAGAGTGTAAATTTGTAACGTATCGACGCCAACGTTCACAAGAAACAAAACCGGACCAAGATTAGACTACTCAGTTGTGCCCTAGCAATATAACATTGGAAACAGTACTTTTTCTCATGCAACCGAACAAAGAGTGAAACCTAATTATTTTGATCTATTATGCCCCGAGAGTTTAAATTTGCAATGTATCGATGCCAATGTTCACAAGAACAGAAACCGGACCAACATTAGACTACTCAATTAGGCCCTAACTTTATAACTTTGAAACGAGTACTTTTCTCATTCAACCGAACAAAGAGTAAAACCTAATTATATTGATCTATTATGCCCCGAGAGTGTAAATTTGCTACGTATCGATGCCAACATTCACAAGAACCAAAACCGGACCAACATTAGACTACTCAGTAGCGCCCTAATAGTATAACTTTGGAAATAGTACTTCTTCTCATTCAATCGAACAAAGAGTAAAACCTAATTATTTTGCTCTATTATGCCCCGAGAGTGTAAATTTGCAACGTATCGATGCCAACGTTCACTAGAACCAAAAACGGACCAACATAGGACTACTCAGTTGAGCCCAAACAGTATAACTTTAGAAACAGTACTTTTTCTCATTCAATCGAACAAAGAGTAAAACCTAATTATTTTGTTCTATTATGCCCCGAGAGTGTAAATTTGCAACGTATCGATGCCAACGTTCACAAGAACCAAAACCGGACCAACATTAGACTACTTAGTTGTGCCCTAACAGTATAACTTTGGAAACAGTACTTTTTCTCATTCAATCGAACAAAGAGTAAAACCTAATTATTTTGTTCTATTATGCCCCGAGAGTGTAAATTTGCAATGTATCGATGCCAACGTTCACAAGAACAAAAACCGGACCAACATTAGACTACTCAATTAGGCCCTAACTTTATAACGTTGAAACGAGTACTTTTTCTCATTCAACCGAACAAAGAGTAAAACCTAATTATATTGATCTATTATACCCCGAGAGTGTAAATTTGCAACGTATCGATGCCAACATTCACAAGAACCAAAACCGGACCAACATTAGACTACTCAGTTGCGCCCTAACAGTATAACTTAGGAAATAGTACTTTTTCTCATTCAATCGAACAAAGAGTAAAACATAATTATATTGTTCTATTATGCCCCGAGAGTGTAAATTTGTAACGTACCGATGCCAACGTTCACAAGAACCAAAACCAGACCAACATTAGCCTACTCAGTTGAGTTCAAACAGTATAACTTTGGAAACAGTACTTTTTCTCATTCAATCGAACAAAGAGTAAAACCTAATTATTTTGTTCTATTATGCCCCGAGTGTGTAAATTTGCAACGTATCGAAGCCAACGTTCACAAGTACCAAAAGCGGACCAACATAGGACTACTCAGTTGAGTTCAAACAGTATAACTTTGGAAACAGTACTTTTTCTCATTCAATCGAACAAAGAGTAAAACATAATTATTTGGTTCTATTATGCCCCGAGAGTGTAAGTTTGTAACGTATCGATGCCAACGTTCACAAGAACCAAAACCAGACCAACATTAGCCTACTCAGTTGAGTCCAAACAGTATAACTTCGAAACAAGTACTTTTTCTCATTCAATCGAACAAAGAGTAAAACCTAATTATTTTGTTCTATTATGCCCCGAGAGTGTAAATTTGCAATGTATCGATGCCAACGTTCACAAGAACCAAAACCGGACCAACATTAGACTACTCAATTAGGCCCTAACTTTATAACTTTGAAACGAGTACTTTTTCTCATTCAACCGAACAAAGAGTAAAACCTAATTATATTGATCTATTATGCCCGAGAGTGTAAATTTGCTACGTATCGATGCCAACATTCACAAGAACCAAACCGGACCAACATTAGACTACTCGGTTGTGCCCCAACGGTATAACTTTGGAAAACGTACTTCTTCTCATTCACTCGAACAAAGAGTAAAACCTAATTATTTTGCTCTATTATGCCCCGAGAGTGTAAATTTGCAACGTATCGAAGCCAACGTTCACAAGAACCAAAACCGAACCAACATAGGACTACTCAGTTGAGCCCAAACAGTATAACTTTGGAAACAGTACTTTTTCTCATTCAATCGAACAAAGAGTAAAACCTAATTATTTTGTTCTATAATGCCCCGAGAGGGTAAATTTGTAACGTATCGACGCCAACGTTCACAAGAAACAAAACCGGACCAAGATTAGACTACTCAGTTGTGCCCTAGCAATATAACTTTGGAAACAGTACTTTTTCTCATGCAACCGAACAAAGAGTAAAACCTAATTATTTTGATCTATTATGCCCCGAGAGTGTAAATTTGCAATGTATCGATGCCAACATTCACAAGAACCAAAACCGGACCAACATTAGACTACTCAGTTGTGCCCTAACAGTATAACTTTGGAAACAGTACTTTTTCTCATTCAATCGAACAAAGAGTAAAACATAATTATATTGATCTATTATGCCCCGAGAGTGTAAATTTGCAATGTATCGATGCCAACATTCACAAGAACCAAAACCGGACCAACATTAGACTACTCAGTTGTGCCCTAACAGTATAACTTTGGAAACAGTACTTTTTCTCATTCAATCGAACAAAGAGTAAAACATAATTATTTTGTTCTATTATGCCCCGAGAGTGTAAGTTTGTAACGTATCGATGCCAACGTTCACAAGAACCAAAACCAGACCAACATTAGCCTACTCAGTTGAGTCCAAACAGTATAACTTCGGAACAAGTACTTTTTCTCATTCAATCGAACAAAGAGTAAAACCTAATTATTTTGTTCTATTATGCCCCGAGAGTGTAAATTTGCAATGTATCGATGCCAACGTTCACAAGTACCAAAAACGGACCAACATATGACTACTCAGTTGAGCCCAAACAGTATAACTTTGGAAACAGTACTTTTTCTCATTCAATCGAACAAAGAGTAAAACCTAATTATTTTGTTCTATTATGCCCCGAGAGTGTAAATTTGTAACGTATCGCTGCCAACGTTCACTAGAAACAAAACGACCAACATTAGACTACTCAGTTGTGCCCTAGCAATATAACTTTGGAAACAGTACTTTTTCTCATGCAACCGAACAAAGAGTAAAATCTAATTATTTTGATCTATTATGCCCCGAGAGTGTAAATTTGCAATGTATCGATGCCAATGTTCACAAGAACAGAAACGGGACCAACAGTAGACTAATCAATTAGGCCCTAACTTTATAACTTTGAAACGAGCACTTTTTCTCATTCAACCGAACAAAGAGTAAAACCTAATTATATTGATCTATTATGCCCCGAGAGTGTAAATTTGCTACGTATCGATGCCAACATTCACAAGAACCAAAACCGGACCAACATTAGACTACTCAGTTGTGCCCTAACATTATAACTTTGGAAACAGTACTTTTTCTCATTCAATCGAATAAAGAGTAAAACATAATTATTTTGTTCTACGAGAGTGTAAATTTGTAACGTATCGATGCCAACGTTCACAAGAACCAAAACCAGACCAACATTAGCCTACTCAGTTGAGTCCAAACAGTATAACTTTAGAAACAGTACTTTTTCTCATTCAATCGAACAAAGAGTAAAACCTAATTATTTTGTTCTATTATGCCCCGAGTGTGTAAATTTGCAACGTATCGAAGCCAACGTTCACAAGTACCAAAACCGGACCAACATAGGACTACTCAGTTGAGGCCAAACCGTATTACTTTGGAAACAGTACTTTTTCTCATTCAATCGAACAAAGAGTAAAACATAATTATTTGGTTCTATTATGCCCCGAGAGTGTAAGTTTGTAACGTATCGATGCCAACGTTCACAAGAACCAAACCAAGACCAACATTAGCCTACTCAGTTGAGTCCAAACAGTATAACTTCGGAACATGTACTTTTTCTCATTCAATCGAACAAAGAGTAAAACCTAATTATTTTGTTCTATTATGCCCCGAGAGTGTAAATTTGCAATGTATCGATGCCAACGTTCACAAGAACCAAACCGGACCAACATTAGACTACTCAGTTGTGCCCAAACAGTATAACTTTGGAAACAGTACTTCTTCTCATTCAATCGAACAAAGAGTAAAACCTAATTATTTTGCTCTATTATGCCCCGAGAGTGTAAATTTGCAACGTATCGATGCCAACGTTCACTAGAACCAAAAACGGACCAACATAGGACTACTCAGTTGAGCCCAAACAGTATAACTTTGGAAACAGTACTTTTTCTCATTCAATCGAACAAAAAGTAAAACCTAATTATTTTGTTCTATAATGCCCCGAGAGGGTAAATTTGTAACGTATCGACGCCAACGTTCACAAGAAACAAAACCGGACCAAGATTAGACTACTCAGTTGTGCCCTAGCAATATAACTTTGGAAACAGTACTTTTTCTCATGCAATCGAACAAAGAGTAAAACCTAATTATTTTGATCTATTATGCCCCGAGAGTGTAAATTTGCAATGTATCGATGCCAACGTTCACAAGAACCAAAACCGGACCAACATTAGACTACTCAATTAGGCCCTAACTTTAGAACTTTGAAACGAGTACTTTTTCTCATTCAACCGAACAAAGAGTAAAACCTAATTATATTGATCTATTATGCCCAGAGAGTGTAAATTTGCAACGTATCGATGCCAACATTCACAAGAACCAAAACCGAACCAACATTAGACTACTCAGTTGTGCCCTAACAGTATAACTTTGGAAACAGTACTTTTTCTCATTCAATCGAACAAAGAGTAAAACATAATTATATTGTTCTATTATGCCCCGAGAGTGTAAATTTGTAACGTATCGATGCCAACGTTCACAAGAACCAAAACCGGACCAACATTAGCCTACTCAGTTGAGTCCAAACAGTATAACTTTGGAAACAGTACTTTTTCTCATTCAATCGAACAATGAGTAAAACCTAATTATTTTGTTCTATTATGCCCCGAGTGTGTAAATTTGCAACGTATCGAAGCCAACGTTCACAAGTACCAAAAACGGACCAACATAGGACTACTCAGTTGAGCCCAAACAGTATAACTTTGGAAACAGTACTTTTTCTCATTCAATCGAACAAAGAGTAAAACATAATTATTTTGTTCTATTATGCCCCGAGAGTGTAAGTTTGTAACGTATCGATGCCAACGTTCACAAGAACCAAAACCAGACCAACATTAGCCTACTCAGTTGAGTCCAAACAGTATAACTTCGGAACAAGTACTTTTTCTCATTCAATCGAACAAAGAGTAAAACCTAATTATTTTGTTCTATTATGCCCCGAGTGTGTAAATTTGCAACGTATCGAATCCAACGTTCACAAGTACCAAAAACGGACCAACATATGACTACTAAGTTGAGCCCAAACAGTATAACTTTGGAAACAGTACTTTTTCTCATTCAATCGAACAAAGAGTAAAACCTAATTATTTTGTTCTATTATGCCCCGAGAGTGTAAATTTGTAACGTATCGCTGCCAACGTTCACAAGAAACAAAACCGGACCAAGATTAGACTACTCAGTTGTGCCCTAGCAATATAACTTTGGAAACAGTACTTCTTCTCATTCAATCGAACAAAGAGTAAAACCTAATTATTTTGCTCTATTATGCCCCGAGAGTGTAAATTTGCAACGTATCGATGCCAACATTCACAAGAACCAAAACCGAACCAACATTAGACTACTCAGTTGTGCCCTAACAGTATAACTTTGGAAACAGTACTTTTTCTCATTCAATCGAACAAAGAGTAAAACATAATTATTTTGTTCTATTATGCCCCGAGAGTGTAAATTTGTAACGTATCGATGCCAACGTTCACAAGAACCAAAACCGGACCAACATTAGCCTACTCAGTTGAGCCCAAACAGTATAACTTTGGAAACAGTACTTTTTCTCATTCAATCGAACAAAGAGTAAAACCTAATTATTTTGTTCTATTATGCCCCGAGTGTGTAAATTTGCAACGTATCGAAGCCAACGTTCACAAGTACCAAAAGCAGGACCAACATAGGACTATTCGGTTGAGGCCAAACCGTATTACTTTGGAAACGATTACTTTTCTCATTCAATCGAACAAAGAGTAAAACATAATTATTTGGTTCTATTATGCCCCGAGAGTGTAAATTTGTAACGTATCGATGCCAACGTTCACAAGAACCAAAACCAGACCAACATTAGCCTACTCAGTTGAGTCCAAACAGTATAACTTTAGAAACAGTACTTTTTCTCATTCAATCGAACAAAGAGTAAAACCTAATTATTTTGTTCTATTATGCCCCGAGTGTGTAAATTTGCAACGTATCGAAGCCAACGTTCACAAGTACCAAAAACGGACCAACATAGGACTACTCAGTTGTGCCCAAACAGTATAACTTTGGAAACAGTACTTTTTCTCATTCAATCGAACAAAGAGTAAAACCTAATTATTTTGTTCTATTATGCCTCGAGAGTGTAAATTTGTAACGTATCGACGCCAACGTTCACAAGAAACAAAACCGGACCAAGATTAGACTACTCAGTTGTGCCCTAGCAATATAACATTGGAAACAGTACTTTTTCTCATGCAACCGAACAAAGAGTGAAACCTAATTATTTTGATCTATTATGCCCCGGGAGTTTAAATTTGCAATGTATCGATGCCAATGTTCACAAGAACGAAAGGACCAACATTAGACTACTCAATTAGGCCCTAACTTTATAACTTTGAAACGCAGTACTTTTCTCATTCAACCGAACAAAGAGTAAAACCTAATTATATTGATCTATTATGCCCAGAGTGTAAATTTGCTACGTATCGATGCCAACATTCACAAGAACCAAACCGGACCAACATTAGACTACTCGGTTGTGCCCAACGGTATAACTTTGGAAAGCAGTGCTTACTTCATTCACCCGAACAAAGAGTAAAACCTAATTATTTTGCTCTATTATGCCCCGAGAGTGTAAATTTGCAACGTATCGATGCCAACGTTCACTAGAACCAAAAACGGACCAACATAGGACTACTCAGTTGAGCCCAAACAGTATAACTTTGGAAACAGTACTTTTTCTCATTCAATCAAACAAAGAGTAAAACCTAATTATTTTGTTCTATAATGCCCCGAGAGGGTAAATTTGTAACGTATCGACGCCAACGTTCACAAGAAACAAAACCGGACCAAGATTAGACTACTCAGTTGTGCCCTAGCAATATAACTTTGGAAACAGTACTTTTTCTCATGCAACCGAACAAAGAGTAAAACCTAATTATTTTGATCTATTATTTCCCGAGAGTGTAAATTTGCAATGTATCGATGCCAATGTTCACAAGAACAGAAACCGGACCAACATTAGACTACTCAATTAGGCCCTAACTTTATAACTTTGAAACGAGTACTTTTTCTCATTCTATAGAACAAAGAGTAAAACCTAATTATATTGATCTATTATGCCCCGAGAGTGTAAATTTGCAACGTATCGATGCCAACGTTCACAAGAACCAAAACCGGACCAACATTAGACTACTCAGTTGCGCCCTAACAGTATAACTTTGGAAGCAGTACTTTTTCTCATTCAATCGAACAAAGAGTAAAACATAATTATATTGTTCTATTACGCCCCGAGAGTGTTAATTAGCAACGTATCGATGCCAACGTTCACAAGAAACAAAACCAGACCAACATTAGCCTACTCTGTTGAGTTCAAACGGTATAACTTTGGAAACGACTTTTTCTCATTCAATCGAACAAAGAGTAAAACCTAATTATTTTGTTCTATTATGCCCCGAGTGTGTAAATTTGCAACGTATCGAAGCCAACGTTCACAAGTACCAAAAGCGGACCAACATAGGACTACTCAGTTGAGTTCAAACAGTATAACTTTGGAAACAGTACTTTTTCTCATTCAATCGAACAAAGAGTAAAACATAATTATTTGGTTCTATTATGCCCCGAGAGTGTAAATTTGTAACGTATCGATGCCAACGTTCACAAGAACCAAAACCGGACCAACATTAGACTACTCGGTTGAGTCCAAACGGTATAACTTGAAACAAGTACTTTTTCTCATTCAATCGAACAAAGAGTAAAACCTAATTATTTTGTTCTATTATGCCCGAGAGTGTAAATTTGCAATGTATCGATGCCAACGTTCACAAGAACCAAAGCAGGACCAACATTAGACTACTCAATTAGGCCCTAACTTTATAACTTTGAAACGAGTACTTTTTCTCATTCAACCGAACAAAGAGTAAAACCTAATTATATTGATCTATTATGCCCGAGAGTGTAAATTTGCTACGTATCGATGCCAACATTCACAAGAACCAAAAGCAGGACCAACATTAGACTACTCGGTTATTGCCCCAACGGTATAACTTTGGAAACAGTACTTCTTCTCATTTAATCGAACAAAGAGTAAAACCTAATTATTTTGCTCTATTATGCCCCGAGAGTGTAAATTTGCAACGTATCGAAGCCAACGTTCACTAGAACCAAAAACGGACCAACATAGGACTACTCAGTTGAGCCCAAATAGTATAACTTTGGAAACAGTACTTTTTCTCATTCAATCGAACAAAGAGTAAAACCTAATTATTTTGTTCTATTATGCCCCGAGAGTGTAAATTTGCAACGTATCGATGCCAACGTTCACAAGAAACAAAAGCCGGACCAAGATTAGACTACTCGGTTATGTGCCTAACATTACAACTTTGGAAACAGTACTTTTTCTCATGCAAGCGAACAAAGAGTAAAACCTAATTATTTTGTTCTATTATGCCCCGAGAGTGTAAATTTGCAACGTATCGATGCCAACGTTCACAAGAACCAAAACCGGACCAACATTAGACTACTCGGTTGTATACAACGGTATAACTTTGGAAAAAGCAGTGCTTTTCTCATTCAATCGAACAAAGAGTAAAACATAATTATATTGATCTATTATGCCCCGAGAGTGTAAATTTGCAATGTATCGATGCCAACATTCACAAGAACCAAAACCGGACCAACATTAGACTACTCAGTTGTGCCCTAACAGTATAACTTTGGAAACAGTACTTTTTCTCATTCAATCGAACAAAGAGTAAAACATAATTATATTGTTCTATTATGCCCCGAGAGTGTAAATTTGTAACGTATCGATGCCAACGTTCACAAGAACCAAAACTAGACCAACATTAGCCTACTCGGTTGAGTCCAAACAGTATAACTTTGGAAACAGTACTTTTTCTCATTCAATCGAACAAAGAGTAAAACCTAATTATTTTGTTCTATTATGCCCCGAGTGTGTAAATTTGCAACGTATCGAAGCCAACGTTCACAAGTACCAAAAACGGACCAACATATGACTACTCAGTTGAGCCCAAACAGTATAACTTTGGAAACAGTACTTTTTCTCATTCAATCGAACAAAGAGTAAAACCTAATTATTTTGTTCTATTATGCCCCGAGAGTGTAAATTTGTAACGTATCGACGCCAACGTTCAGAAGAAACAAAACCGGACCCAGATTAGACTACTCAGTTGTGCCCTAGCAATATAACTTTGGAAACAGTACTTTTTCTCATGCAACCGAACAAAGAGTAAAACCTAATTAGTTTGATCTATTATGCCCCGGGAGTGTAAATTTGCAATGTATCGATGCCAACGTTCACAAGAACGAGAAACGGGACCAACGGTAGACTACTCAATTAGGCCCTAACTTTATAACTTTGAAACGAGCACTTTTTCTCATTCAACCGAACAAAGAGTAAAACCTAATTATATTGATCTATTATGCCCCGAGAGTGTAAATTTGCTACGTATCGATGCCAACATTCACAAGAACCAAAACCGGACCAACATTAGACTACTCAGTTGTGCCCTAACATTATAACTTTGGAAACAGTACTTTTTCTCATTCAATCGAATAAAGAGTAAAACATAATTATTTTGTTCTACGAGAGTGTAAATTTGTAACGTATCGATGCCAACGTTCACAAGAACCAAAACCAGACCAACATTAGCCTACTCAGTTGAGTCCAAACAGTATAACTTTAGAAACAGTACTTTTTCTCATTCAATCTAACAAAGAGTAAAACCTAATTATTTTGTTCTATTATGCCCCGAGTGTGTAAATTTGCAACGTATCGAAGCCAACGTTCACAAGTACCAAAACCGGACCAACATAGGACTACTCAGTTGAGGCCAAACCGTATTACTTCGGAAACAGTACTTTTTCTCATTCAATCGAACAAAGAGTAAAACATAATTATTTGGTTCTATTATGCCCCGAGAGTGTAAGTTTGTAACGTATCGATGCCAACGTTCACAAGAACCAAAACTAGACCAACATTAGCCTACTCAGTTGAGTCCAAACAGTATAACTTCGGAACAAGTACTTTTTCTCATTCAATCGAACAAAGAGTAAAACCTAATTATTTTGTTCTATTATGCCCCGAGTGTGTAAATTTGCAACGTATCGAAGCCAACGTTCACAAGTACCAAAAACGGACCAACATAGGACTACTCAGTTGAGCCCAAACAGTATAACTTTGGAAACAGTACTTTTTCTCATTCAATCGAACAAAGAGTAAAACCTAATTATTTTGTTCTATTATGCCCCGAGAGTGTAAATTTGCAACGTATCGACGCCAACGTTCACAAGAAACAAAACCGGACCAAGATTAGACTACTCAGTTGTGCCCAAGCAATATAACTTTGGAAACAGTACTTTTTCTCATGCAACCGAACAAAGAGTAAAACCTAATTATTTTGATCTATTATGCCCCGAGAGTTTAAATTTGCAATGTATCGATGCCAATGTTCACAAGAACAGAAACCGGACCAACATTAGACTACTCAATTAGGCCCTAACTTTATAACTTTGAAACGAGTACTTTTTCTCATTCAACCGAACAAAGAGTAAAACCTAATTATATTGATCTATTATGCCCCGAGAGTGTAAATTTGCTACGTATCGATGCCAACATTCACAAGAACCAAAACCGGACCAACATTAGACTACTCAGTTGTGCCCCAACAGTATAACTATGGAAACAGATTTAACTTCTCATTCAATCGAACAAAGAGTAAAACCTAATTATTTTGCTCTATTATGCCCCGAGAGTGTAAATTTGCAACGTATCGATGCCAACGTTCTCTAGAACCAAAAACGGACCAACATAGGACTACTCAGTTGAGCCCAAACAGTATAACTTTGGAAACAGTACTTTTTCTCATTCAATCGAACAAAGAGTAAAACCTAATTATTTTGTTCTATAATGCCCCGAGAGGGTAAATTTGTAACGTATCGACGCCAACGTTCACAAGAAACAAAACCGGACCAAGATTAGACTACTCAGTTGTGCCCTAGCAATATAACTTTGGAAACAGTACTTTTTCTCATGCAATCGAACAAAGAGTAAAACCTAATTATTTTGATCTATTATGCCCCGAGAGTGTAAATTTGCAATGTATCGATGCCAATGTTCACAAGAGCAGGCAGGACCAACATTAGACTACTCAATTAGGCCCTAACTTTATAACTTTGAAACGAGTACTTTTTCTCATTCAACCGAACAAAGAGTAAAACCTAATTATATTGATCTATTATGCCCGAGAGTGTAAATTTGCTACGTATCGATGCCAACATTCACAAGAACCAAAACCGAACCAACATTAGACTACTCGGTTGTGCCACTAACAGTATAACTTTGGAAACATTACTTTTTCTCAATCAATCGAACAAAGAGTAAAACATAATTATTTTGTTCTATTATGCCCCGAGAGTGTAAATTTGTAACGTATCGATGCCAACGTTCACAAGAGCCAAAACCGGACCAACATTAGCCTACTCAGTTGAGTTCAAACAGTATAACTTTGGAAACAGTACTTTTTCTCATTCAATCGAACAAAGAGTAAAACCTAATTATTTTGTTCTACTATGCCCCGAGTGTGTAAATTTGCAACGTATCGAAGCCAACGTTCACAAGTACCAAAAGCGGACCAACATAGGACTACTCAGTTGAGGCCAAACCGTATTACTTTGGAAACAGTACTTTTTCTCATTCAATCGAACAAAGAGTAAAACATAATTATTTTGTTCTATTATGCCCCGAGAGTGTAAATTTGTAACGTATCGATGCCAACATTCACAAGAACCAAAACCGGACCAACATTAGCCTACTCAGTTGAGCCCAAACAGTATAACTTTAGAAACAGTACTTTTTCTCATTCAATCGAACAAAGAGTAAAACCTAATTATTTTGTTCTATTATGCCCCGAGTGTGTAAATTTGCAACGTATCGAAGCCAACGTTCACAAGAACCAAAACCGGACCAACATAGGACTACTCGGTTGAGCCCAAACGTTATAACTTTGGAAACAGTACATTTTCTCATTCAATCGAACAAAGAGTAAAACCTAATTATTTTGTTCTATTATGCCCCGAGAGTGTAAATTTGTAACGTATCGACGCCAACGTTCACAAGAAACAAAACCGGACCAAGATTAGACTACTCAGTTGTGCCCTAGCAATATAACTTTGGAAACAGTAATTTTTTTCATGCAACCGAACAAAGAGTAAAATCTAATTATTTTGATCTATTATGCCCCGAGAGTGTAAATTTGCAATGTATCGATGCCAATGTTCACAAGAACAGAAACGGGACCAACATTAGACTACTCAATTAGGCCCTAACTTTATAACTTTGAAACGAGCACTTTTTCTCATTCAACCGAACAAAGAGTAAAACCAAATTATATTGATCTATTATGCCACGAGAGTGTAAATTTGCAACGTATCGATGCCAACGTTCACAAGAACCAAAACCGGACCAACATTAGACTACTCAGTTGTGCCCTAACATTATAACTTTGGAAACAGTACTTTTTCTCATTCAATCGAATAAAGAGTAAAACATAATTATTTTGTTCTATTATGCCCCGAGAGTGTAAATTTGTAACGTATCGATGCCAACGTTCACAAGAACCAAAACCAGACCAACATTAGCCTACTCAGTTGAGTCCAAACAGTATAACTTTAGAAACAGTACTTTTTCTCATTCAATCGAACAAAGAGTAAAACCTAATTATTTTGTTCTATTATGCCCCGAGTGTGTAAATTTGCTACGTATCGAAGCCAACGTTCACAAGTACCAAAACCGGACCAACATAGGACTACTCAGTTGAGGCCAAACCGTATGACTTTGGAAACAGTACTTTTTCTCATTCAATCGAACAAAGAGTAAAACATAATTATTTTGTTCTATTATGCCCCGAGAGTGTAAATTTGTAACGTATCGATGCCAACGTTCACAAGAACCAAAACCAGTCCAACATTAGCCTACTCAGTTGAGTCCAAAACGGTATAACTTGAACAGTACTTTTTCTCATTCAATCGAACAAAGAGTAAAACCTAATTATTTTGTTCTATTATGCCCCGAGTGTGTAAATTTGCAACGTATCGAAGCCAACGTTCACAAGTACCAAAAACGGACCAACATAGGACTACTCAGTTGAGCCCAAACAGTATAACTTTGGAAACAGTACTTTTTCTCATTCAATCGAACAAAGAGTAAAACCTAATTATTTTGTTCTATTATGCCATGAGAGTGTAAATTTGTAACGTATCGACGCCAACGTTCACAAGAAACAAAACCGGACCAAGATTAGACTACTCAGTTGTGCCCTAGCAATATAACATTGGAAACAGTGCTTTTTCTCATGCAACTGAACAAAGAGTAAAACCTAATTATTTTGATCTATTATGCCCCGAGAGTTTAAATTTGCAATGTATCGATGCCAATGTTCACAAGAACAGAAACCGGACCAACATTAGACTACTCAATTAGGCCCTAACTTTATAACTTTGAAACGAGTACTTTTTCTCATTCAACCGAACAAAGAGTAAAACCTAATTATATTAATCTATTATGCCCCGAGAGTGTAAATTTGCTACGTATCGATGCCAACATTCACAAGAACCAAAACCGGACCAACATTAGACTACTCAGTTGTGCCCCAACAGTATAACTTTGGAAACAGTACTTCTTCTCATTCAATCGAACAAAGAGTAAAACCTAATTATTTTGCTCTATTATGCCCCGAGAGTGTAAATTTGCAACGTATCGATGCCAACGTTCACTAGAACCAATAACGGACCAACATAGGACTACTCAGTTGAGCCCAAACAGTATAACTTTGGAAACAGTACTTTTTCTCATTCAATCGAACAAAGAGTAAAACCTAATTATTTTGTTCTATAATGCCCCGAGAGGGTAAATTTGTAACGTATCGACGCCAACGTTCACAAGAAACAAAACCGGACCAAGATTAGACTACTCAGTTGTGCCCTAGCAATATAACTTTGGAAACAGTACTTTTTCTCATGCAACCGAACAAAGAGTAAAACCTAATTATTTTGATCTATTATGCCCCGAGAGTGTAAATTTGCAATGTATCGATGCCAATGTTCACAAGAACAGAAACCGGACCAACATTAGACTACTCAATTAGGCCCTAACTTTATAACTTTGAAACGAGTACTTTTTCTCATTCAACCGAACAAAGAGTAAAACCTAATTATATTGATCTATTATGCCCCGAGAGTGTAAATTTGCTACGTATCGATGCCAACATTCACAAGAACCAAAACCGAACCAACATTAGACTACTCAGTTGTGCCCTAACAGTACAACTTTGGAAATAGTACTTTTTCTCATTCAATCGAACAAAGAGTAAAACATAATTATATTGTTCTATTATGCCCCGAGAGTGTAAATTTGTAACGTATCGATGCCAACGTTCACAAGAACCAAAACCGGACCAACATTAGCCTACTCAGTTGAGTCCAAACAGTATAACTTTGGAAACAGTACTTTTTCTCATTCAATCGAACAAAGAGTAAAACCTAATTATTTTGTTCTATTATGCCCCGAGTGTGTGAATTTGCAACGTATCGAAGCCAACGTTCACAAGAACCAAAACCGGACCAACATAGGACTACTCAGTTGAGGCCAAACCGTATTACTTTGGAAACAGTACTTTTTCTCATTCAATCGAACAAAGAGTAAAACATAATTATTTGGTTCTATTATGCCCCGAGAGTGTAAGTTTGTAACGTATCGATGCCAACGTTCACAAGAACCAAAACCAGACCAACATTAGCCTACTCAGTTGAGTCCAAACAGTATAACTTCGGAACAAGTACTTTTTCTCATTCAATCGAACAAAGAGTAAAACCTAATTATTTTGTTCTATTATGCCCCGAGTGTGTAAATTTGCAACGTATCGAAGCCAACGTTCACAAGTACCAAAAACGGACAAACATATGACTACTCAGTTGAGCCCAAACAGTATAACTTTGGAAACAGTACTTTTTCTCATTCAATCAAACAAAGAGTAAAACCTAATTATTTTGTGCTATTATGCCCCGAGAGTGTAAATTTGTAACGTATCGACGCCAACGTTCACAAGAAACAAAACCGGACCAAGATTAGACTACTCAGTTGTGCCCTAGCAATATAACTTTGGAAACAGTACTTTTTCTCATGCAACCGAACAAAGTGTAAAATCTAATTATTTTGATCTATTATGCCCCGAGAGTGTAAATTTGCAATGTATCGATGCCAATGTTCACAAGAACAGAAACCGGACCAACATTAGACTACTCAATTAGGCCCTAACTTTATAACTTTGAAACGAGTACTTTTTCTCATTCAACCGAACAAAGAGTAAAACCTAATTATATTGATCTATTATGCCCCGAGAGTGTAAATTTGCTACGTAACGATGCCAACATTCACAAGAACCAAAACCGGACCAACATTAGACTACTCAGTTGTGCCCTAACAATATAACTTTGGAAACAGTACTTTTTCTCATTCAATCGAATAAAGAGTAAAACATAATTATATTGTTCTATTATGCCCCGAGAGTGTAAATTTGTAACATATCGATGCCAACGTTCACAAGAACCAAAACCAGACCAACATTAGCCTACTCAGTTGAGTTCAAACAGTATAACTTTGGAAAAAGTACTTTTTCTCATTCAATCGAACAAAGAGTAAAACCTAATTATTTTGTTCTATTATGCCCCGAGTGTGTAAATTTGCAACGTATCGAAGCCAACGTTCACAAGTACCAAAAGCGGACAAACATAGGACTACTCAGTTGAGGCCAAACCGTATTACTTTGGAAACAGTACTTTTTCTCATTCAATCGAACAAAGAGTAAAACATAATTATTTGGTTCTATTATGCCCCGAGAGTGTAAGTTTGTAACGTATCGATGCCAACGTTCACAAGAACCAAAACCAGACCAACATTAGCCTACTCAGTTGAGTCCAAACAGTATAACTTCGGAACAAGTACTTTTTCTCATTCAATCGAACAAAGAGTAAAACCTAATTATTTTGTTCTATTATGCCCCGAGTGTGTAAATTTGCAACGTATCGAAGCCAACGTTCACAAGTACCAAAAACGGACCAACATATGACTACTCAGTTGAGCCCAAACAGTATAACTTTGGAAACAGTACTTTTTCTCATTCAATCGAACAAAGAGTAAAACCTAATTATTTTGTTCTATTATGCCCCGAGAGTGTAAATTTGTAACGTATCGACGCCAACGTTCACAAGAAACAAAACCGGACCAAGATTAGACTACTCAGTTGTGCCCTAGCTATATAACTTTGGAAACAGTACTTTTTCTCATGCAACCGAACAAAGAGTAAAATCTAATTATTTTGATCTATTATGCCCCGAGAGTGTAAATTTGCAATGTATCGATGCCAATGTTCACAAGAACAGAAACGGGACCAACATTAGACTACTCAATTAGGCCCTAACTTTATAACTTTGAAACGAGCACTTTTTCTCATTCAACCGAACAAAGAGTAAAACCTAATTATATTGATCTATTATGCCCCGAGAGTGTAAATTTGCTACGTATCGATGCCAACATTCACAAGAACCAAATCCGGACCAACATTAGACTACTCAGTTGTGCCCTAACATTATAACTTTGGAAACAGTACTTTTTCTCATTCAATCGAATAAAGAGTAAAACATAATTATTTTGTTCTATTATGCCCCGAGAGTGTAAATTTGTAACGTATCGACGCCAACGTTCACAAGAAACAAAACCGGACCAAGATTAGACTACTCAGTTGAGTCCAAACAGTATAACTTTAGAAACAGTACTTTTTCTCATTCAATCGAACAAAGAGTAAAACCTAATTATTTTGTTCTATTATGCCAATCACCCAAATCGCGTCGTGGCCGCCCGTCGAACGAGGCAATCCGACCACGAAATCCATCGCGATATCTTCCCATTTCCAAACTGGGATAGGTAGGCTCTGAAGCTTCCCCGCTGGGTATTGGCGCTCTGCTTTCACTTGCTGACACACTAAACATTGCGCCACATAGCGTCCAATGTCAGCCTTCATCCCCGGCCACCAGTACTGCATCTTTAGGTCTCTGTACATTTTGGTGCCGCCCGGGTGAATACTATAAGGAGCCCGATGAGCTTCCTCCAAAATCAGCTTTCGGACCTCTTCATTCTCGGGTACACACCACCGGTTACGGAATCGGAGTGCACCCACGGCATCTATGGTGAAGTCGCCACCGTGTCCGCTCTCAATGTCGCGCCGCACCTTTTGGAGATTAGGGTCCGCGGATTGAAGACTCTTGATCCGCTCCAACAAGGTCGGTGTAACAATAAGAGCCGCTAAAATAGCCGGTACTTCTGGAGCTACTACCTCAAGATCTAGCCGTCTCATCTCCCGGCATAGAGGATCTTGAGCCGTAACCTTCAATGCAAGGTTCTCTACCGATTTTCTGCTGAGAGCATCGGCGACTACATTCGCTTTCCCGGGGTGGTAAAGGATCGAGACATCATAATCCTTTAATAACTCCAACCACCGCCGTTGGCGCATATTCAGCTCTTTCTGCGTAAACAAATACTTCAGACTTTTGTGGTCCGTGTATATTTCGCAACGCGCGCCATACAAGTAGTGCCTCCACAACTTAAGAGCAAATACCACAGCGGCTAGCTCTAAGTCATGGATAGGGTAGTTCTTCTCGTAGGTCTTCAATTGACGGGACGCATATGCGATTACCTTCCCGCCCTGCATCAGAACACACCCCAAGCCTGAATAAGACGCGTCGCTATAAACCACGAAGTCTTCGCCTTGCAGAGCAACGCGAGCACCGGAGTCGAAGTCAATCTATCCTTCAACTCTTGGAAACTCCGGTCGCACTCGTCGCTCCAAACGAACTTGGTGCCTTTCTTCGTTAGACGGGTAAGTGGAATTACAATTTTCGAGAAACCTTCCACGAACCGCCTATAATAGCCCGCTAAGCCCACAAAGCTTCGGACTTCCGTGACATTCGTAGGGCGCGGCCAATCCTTGATTGCCTCTATTTTCCTCGGGTCAACAGAAATTCCGCCCTCAGAAATAACGTGCCCAGAAATGCAACTTCCCTCAGCCAAAAGTCGCACTTCTTCAGTTTGGCATATAACTTCTCCTCCCGAAGGATTTGAAGTACTAAGCGTAAATGCTCCGCATGTTCCCCGTCACTGCGGGAATAGACCAGTATGTCATCTATGAAGACTACCACAAACTGATCTAAATACTTTCTGAAGACACGGTTCATTAAGTCCATGAACGCTGCCGGGGCATTCGTGAGCCCAAACGGCATCACCGTGAATTCATAGTGTCCATCCCGCGTGCGGAATGCGTTTTTCTGAACATCCTCCGGCTTAATCCTCAGCGATGATAGCCCGATTGGAGGTCAATCTTGGAATAGACACTCGACCCGCAATTGATCAAACAAGTCATCGATTCGAGCGGATACTTGTTCTTGATCGTGACCTTGTTCAATTCGCGATAGTCCACGCAGTCGGAATGTCCCATCCTTCTTTCGCACAAACAACACGGGGGCTCCCCACGGCGATACACTCGGCGGATAAATTCCTTATCAAGGAGATCCAACAATTGAGCCCTCAACTCTTTTAATTCCGCCGGCGCCATCCGATATGGAGCCTTCGAAATCGGCGCGCTTCCGGGGAGCAAGGCGATGACAAACTCGATCTCCCGTTACGGCGGTATTCCGTAATTCGGCGAAATACGTCGGGGAACTCTCGAACTGCGATAGTTCCTCGAGTGTCGGGGTCACTCGCTCAACTTCTACAACGGTCGCCATATAGGCGGCGCAACCGCTACTAACAAGCTTCCTCGCTCTCGTCGCCGACACTGTCGCGGCGAAGCAAGAACTCTTACACGCCTTGTAAACAAGTTCCTCTTGTCCTGGCTCACGAAACGTTATCACTTTCTCTTTACAGTCAATCGACGCATAGTATTTCGAAAGCCAGTCCATGCCCAATATCACGTCAAAATCCTTCAACCCTTTTAGCACTAAGGTTCGGATTGGCATTATCCAGTCACCTATCTGCACTGGACATGCAGGGCATTCTTTATAAATATGAATTACCTGACCGGCGCTATCCATTCGCCACACCTTTTCACAAGCCTTTATATCTATATCATGAGCTCGTGCAAATGATTTACTTATGATTGAATTAGTGGCACCCGTGTCAAACAAAGCTCTGGAGCGTACTCCATTAACTAAAACCATACCTGCCACAACTTCACGATGTTCGGCTTCAGCAGGTTCCTCCACTTGGGCCGGAGCGGCGAATACCCGTCCGCTCGGCGCTGGTCGTGGTAACTCGGGCTGACGCGGAGCCATCACGCGCCCAGCCGACATGGCAGCAGGTGGAGCTCCTCCATAATACACCGGTGTCGATGGAGTCGATGCAACTGACGGGGCAGACGGGGCCTTCGCTGGACAGTTCCGGCTGATGTGCCCTTCTTGCCCACAATTGTAGCACTTGCCCAGCCGTTGCCGGCACTGATGTGCCCGATGATTCCCGCCGCCACATATAGTACACTGCTGCGGTCCACGACTCCACGACTGCGTTCGTGGGTTCTTCGGGGGCTTCTTGAAATTTGACTGCCCCCCCGAAGGACCGCCCGATCGCTTCTTTCCTTTATCTTTGGACGCTGCCATAAGCTCACGTTCCTCGCGCACATGAGCGTCGCCGTGCTCCGCCCATAATGCACGATCAAATACCTCCGCATACGTAGTGAGCTTAAGAATCTGCACCGCCCGATATATGCTCGGTCTGAGTCCTCGCAAGAACCAGTCCGCCCTGTCCCGGTCGTCTCGAACCACTTCCGGAACACAGTCTATAATATGGGAGAATTCCTGCTCGAACTCCGCTACAGAGCGGTCTCCCTGCCTCAAGGTTCTGAACTTCTCCTGCAACTTTCGCTTCACTGTGTCCGGGAAGTAATTTGCATACATCTCCCTCTTGAACTCCTCCCAGGTGATAGGTGGGAGATCAGAAGGTCGATCTCGCTTCAATCGCTTCCACCACACCTTCGCCGTCTTCTCAAGACAATGCGTGGCGAAGTAGACCTTGTCTTGCTCCGAGGTGTTAAAGTCCTCGAACATCATTTCCATTGAGTCAATCCATGACTCCACTATCTCCGGCTCCACTTGTCCGCCCTCAAAGATTGGTGGGTGGAACTTCATGAATCGAATAAGGGCCGTCCACAGTCGACCTTGTTCCGTCTCCTCGGCCGAAGCATCGGGGGTTGCCGAACCCGACGCCGCCGGAAGTGCACTTGCCGGCGGAGGACATGCCGCCACCGGAACTGCTGCCACACCCTCGCCTTCAGCCGCCTCAGGTACGCGTACTGGGGGCGCGGGTGGAGTACGATTCTCGGCCGCTGCTGCAGCCGTCGCCGCTATCTGTTGCTCCATTAGCTCCTGGAGCCGATCAAAACGACCCGCCAACGCAGTCATCTGCGTCCGTAACTCCTGCACCTCGCTAGGGCCCGTCGACTCTGGCGCCAAAGGAGGTCCAGGTAGGTCCGGGTCTCCCGACGACGATGCCGGACCCGACCTACGCGTGTAGCGTCTCGGAGGCATTAGTTCCTGAAACGCAATAACCGGGTTAGTTATCTTAACCCATCGACTTACTCGTAATTAACAATCTACGAGACTCCACATTTAAAAATTAGGCGGAAGCACACAAGTGTACTCATTCTAGACTCTCGGTGTCATGTTGTCGGCCGCCCAACACAAGCACTTTAAGCCAAGAACTAATACCCTTGAATCCATCTCTATTCACAACTAGAGATATCTCAACCATTACTTCGACCCAATCGTATTAACTTCCGCCACATGGCATAGGTCCACGTTCCGCTCACGTACCTATAGCCTTAGGGTTTACCGTCCTAGGGTTTCCTAGGTCCATCCTAGACTCTCTCTTTACTTGCTCTTAGTTGCTCTGATACCAAAAGAATACCTGTCACGCCCCGAGACCGCTACCAATTCGGTTCGGTTACTGTCACGCCCCGAGACCGCTACCAATTCGGTTCGGTTAGGGGACGCCGATCAGGCGCCGAACGGACAGCACCTCCCCTGTCCGCCCAAGGCTCAACAACAAGTCATGTACAAAGAATCACCCAGGAGATTTAATTCTATATCATACATGACAAGAAGATGCACCTAAAGGTGCGAACGACAACAAGAGCAAGGTACAAGTATTTTATACAAGTAATATAAAGAGAGAAGAATCTATCTATTACAATCATTCAACATTTGTTTACATCTCTTTACATTCTTTCACCAAAATGAATATACATGTTCTTTTCCCCAAAACACATAAGTCATTACATATCCAAAATATACATTCTTTTCTTGTTCATAAGACTATACCAAAATGATATCGGGAAGGTTCTAATGCAAATGGCGGCCTCTATCAACTAGGGCGCGATGCCCTTACCGCGATCCTCACAAGCCGCCCGCGAACTTGCACCTGTAATAGAGTGGGGTGAGAACTAACTACCTTAGTTCCCAGTGGGCTCAGCCACCGACCCCACAGAGCTCCCCACTAGGTCTAAGCAGACAATAGCAGATAAATATTTATCTTAATGCTGTAAATACGGTAAGTAAAGCATAATAGAAGAAATGCAATAACTACCTTGCCTGTAACAATAAGGTAAGAGTAATGCTCTAGCCATGTAACCACCAACATGCTAATAGAACTCTATCAAGTAAATTGCAATTCTATCATGCTCAATATGTACTTTTGTACCCAATCTCATAACTCTTTGGAGTTTGTTACCCAATCCATGGCTAGCCCGTAGGCACGCCCACGACTCAACACATTCAACCTCATGGGTTGTCTGCGGGACCCCACATAGGCTATCCCTCGGGACCCCACATAGGCTATCCCTATCGAATCACGTGCCAAGACCTCCGGAGACTCGCACCACTCGTGTGGAGCGACCACGTCACGACGGCCCGAAGCGGTGTGTGAGTATGATCTTCTCCTCCAATTTGGAGGGCATCCAACACAGGGGAATTAGTAACCATCTCCTCCACTTTGGAGGGCATCCACGCAGGGGAACATTAAGTGTTTTGTAGCACTATGTTTCTACGTCATTTATCATCAAGTTGTCTACTTGGTACACATATCTCTAGTGTTCTTTACACTATGTCATTGCACATGTCCTTCATCAAGTTGTCTACTTGGTACTCATGTCACTAGTGTTTCTATACACTATGTTACCCATTCATCAAGTTCTATACTTGGTTCACATACCTCTAGTTATTATTCATGCAAGATTAAGTCATCTCTAGGGTGCAGTGTCACAACATTCATCCTGTTGCTTCCTATGTCCAAATGCAAGCCTATGGTGCCGCACGATAAGGAAGTATGCAAGCAGACTCCCTATGTCCTAATGCGACGCCCATAGCTCCGCACGATAAGAAAGCATGCAAGGAAAGTCATCTAACCATACCGACCCTATCATGCATGAAAACTATACATATATATATATTCATAGGCAATATGACCAATAATTTACTTAGACATAAAAGGGAGCCCAACGGCTTCGGTAAGACACCCCCACCTTTTGGGATGTTCCACGAGGTTAGAATGCCGCTCTCGACACTTCCAACCACTACTTTGACTCCCCGGCCCAATATCGAAGCTGAAAGCCTTCGTTTGGCTCGGATCGCTTAAACCGTTCGCCGAATCGACGAACCGTCGCCTCGCACGCGTTCGTGGACCTAACAATATGTTAGAAATGAGGTTAAAAGAGATCAAAACCTCATATTTAGAAAACCCCCCAAATTTGAGCCCTAGATTTTGCCTCGAGCAAAATCTCGCGCTAGAGCTCAAATCGACCGTGTAGATCACTTCTTAAAGAAGCTAGGGTTCCAAGAAAATTATTTCTAAGAGGTACAAAACACTCTAGAAGAAGCTACCATGAAAGCTCTCTAGGGCTTACCTCTATGGTGAGCTCCAATGGTGGAGAGGAAGAAGAAGACTCCAAGGATCTTCCTCTAAGTATGCTTCTCCACCAAAATCTCAACCTTTTTCTCCTTCTCTTTCTTCTATCCTCTTCTCCTTCTATTTCTTTGCTAGAGAGAGAGAGAGAGTGATCGGGTGAGGGAGGTGAGGAAATAACGAGGAGAGAGAGTGGTACCCTCTATAAGCTCTATTGTAACAAGATGCTAAAAGGACCCTCAACTATGCAAACTGCACCAACTGGGCATTTTTCGGGCTCAGGGACCGGTCCCCCTAACCCAGGACCGGTCCCAGAGAGCCTTGCTCCACTCTGCGCAGCTGGGGACCGGTCTCCCCCTTACGAGACCGGTCCCAGAGAGCCTTGCTCCACTCTGCGCAGCTGGGGACCGGTCTCCCCCTTACGAGACCGGTCCCAGAGAGCCTGCTCTCGCGGGACGACCTTCGAGACCGGTCTCCTTTTCGAGACCGGTCCCCCGAGACCATCGGCCCACTCCAAGGACTTAGCCAAATTTTCACTTTTCGTCGTTTATTCTCCGTTTCGCTCGTTTGGCATCCGATTCTTTTCAAATCCAACCGAGACTTTGCAAACATGTTTTCGAACACGTTTTCATCATCTTTTCATCCACGCTAATGCCGGATTTAGCTCACGACCCAACATAGCTTTTCGGGTTCCGTTTCGCGCCTACGCGCACAAAAACGCCCGAAAGCTTCCGAACTTCACCGGGAGCAACTCCGATGCACTTTTGCCTTCGGATCAACTTCGAACTTTCGAAGTCCATCCATTCGACAATCGATCGATTCTAAACGTGGTGCAACTCTCGGATTTCGAGAATTCACATCCTTACATCCTCCCTTAAAAGAGTTTCGTCCTCGAAACGAACCCTTAAATCAAACTTAAACTTAAACTTAAACTTAAATCCATACCTCACTCCTCGAATAAATGAGGATGATGCATCTTCATCTCGCTCTCGAGCTCCCAAGTGGCTTCACGATCGTCGTGATTGCTCCACCGAACTCGAACATAAGGAATTTCGCGATTCCGTAACTTGCGCACCTCCCGCGCAATAATTACCACCGGAAACTCTTCATAGCTCAAGTCCTCTTGAAGCTCCGGCGGTTCAAACATCATGGCATGTTCGGGATTGTGAACATATTTCCGAAGGTTGGAAATGTGAAACACGTTGTGAACGTCCGCTAGGTGCGGCGGCAATGCAATCCGATATGCTACCGCTCCAATACGTTCCAACACTTCAAACGGCCCAATATATCGAGGACTCAACTTTCCTCGAACTCCAAACCGCCTCACGCCTCTCATAGGCGAAACCTTCAAGAACACGCGATCTCCTACCGCGAATTCCAAGTCTCTTCGACGCTTATTCGCATAACCCATTTGTCTCGATTGCGCGTAAGCATCCGTTGGCGAGCGAGGCGAACTTTTCTTCCGCCTCCCGCAACACTTCGGGACCAACCATGGCCCGCTCACCTAAGTCACCCCGATGGACAGGAGATCGGCATTTCCGCCCGTAAAGGACTTCAAACGGTGCCATCTCCACACTAGCTTGGTAACTATTATTGTGGGCGAACTCGGCCATTGGCAAATATTTGGCCCAACTTCCTTTATAGTCAATGACACACGCCCGCAACATATCCTCCAGAATCTGAATAATCCTCTCTGTTGTCCATACGTACGAGGGTGAAACGCGGTCCTGAACTCGAGTCGTGTGCCAAGTGCTTCCTGTAGGCTCTTCCAGAAATGTGAGGTGAATCGGGGATCTCGATCTGACACAATCGACTTCGGCACCCCATGCAATCTGACCACCTCATCAAGATATACCTGCGCCAGTTTCTCACCTGACCATGTCGTGTGGATCGGTAAAAAGTGCGCCGACTTTGACATACGGTCCACAATCACCCAAATCGCGTCGTGGCCGCCCGTCGAACGAGGCAATCCGACCACGAAATCCATCGCGATATCTTCCCATTTCCAAACTGGGATAGGTAGGCTCTGAAGCTTCCCCGCTGGGTATTGGCGCTCTGCTTTCACTTGCTGACACACTAAACATTGCGCCACATAGCGTCCAATGTCAGCCTTCATCCCCGGCCACCAGTGCTGCATCTTCAGGTCTCTGTACATTTTGGTGCCGCCCGGGTGAATACTATAAGGAGCCCGATGAGCTTCCTCCAAAATCAGCTTTCGGACCTCTTCATTCTCGGGTACACACCACCGGTTACGGAATCGGAGTGCACCCACGGCATCTATGGTGAAGTCGCCACCGTGTCCGCTCTCAATGTCGCGCCGCACCTTTTGGAGATTAGGGTCCGCGGATTGAAGACTCTTGATCCGCTCCAACAAGGTCGGTGTAACAATAAGAGCCGCTAAAATAGCCGGTACTTCTGGAGCTACTACCTCAAGATCTAGCCGTCTCATCTCCCGGCATAGAGGATCTTGAGCCGTAACCTTCAATGCAAGGTTCTCTACCGATTTTCTGCTGAGAGCATCGGCGACTACATTCGCTTTCCCGGGGTGGTAAAGGATCGAGACATCATAATCCTTTAATAACTCCAACCACCGCCGTTGGCGCATATTCAGCTCTTTCTGCGTAAACAAATACTTCAGACTTTTGTGGTCCGTGTATATTTCGCAACGCGCGCCATACAAGTAGTGCCTCCACAACTTAAGAGCAAATACCACAGCGGCTAGCTCTAAGTCATGGATAGGGTAGTTCTTCTCGTAGGTCTTCAATTGACGGGACGCATATGCGATTACCTTCCCGTCCTGCATCAGAACACACCCCAAGCCTGAATAAGACGCGTCGCTATAAACCACGAAGTCTTCGCCTTGCACCGGCAACGCGAGCACCGGAGTCGAAGTCAATCTATCCTTCAACTCTTGGAAACTCCGGTCGCACTCGTCGCTCCAAACGAACTTGGTGCCTTTCTTCGTTAGACGGGTAAGTGGAATTACAATTTTCGAGAAACCTTCCACGAACCGCCTATAATAGCCCGCTAAGCCCACAAAGCTTCGGACTTAGTGACATTCGTAGGCGCGGCCAATCCTTGATTGCCTCTATTTTCCTCGGGCGAAATTCCGCCCTCGGAAATAACATGCCCCAGAAATGCAACTTCCCTCAGCCAAAAGTCGCACTTCTTCAGTTTGGCATATAACTTCTCCTCCCGAAGGATTTGAAGTACTAAGCGTAAATGCTCCGCATGTTCCCCGTCACTGCGGGAATAGACCAGTATGTCATCTATGAAGACTACCACAAACTGATCTAAATACTTTCTGAAGACACGGTTCATTAAGTCCATGAACGGCTGTAGGGGCATTCATAAGCCCAAACGGCATCACCGTGAATTCATAGTGTCCATACCGCGTGCGGAATGCGGTTTTCTGAACATCCTCCGGCTTAATCCTCAACTGATGATAGCCCGATTGGAGGTCAATCTTGGAATAGACACTCGACCCCTGCAATTGATCAAACAAGTCATCGATTCGAGGCAGCGGATACTTGTTCTTGATCGTGACCTTGTTCAATTCGCGATAGTCCACGCAGAGTCGGAATGTCCCATCCTTCTTTCGCACAAACAACACGGGGGCTCCCCACGGCGATACACTCGGCCGGATAAATTCCTTATCAAGGAGATCCAACAATTGAGCCCTCAACTCTTTTAATTCGGCGCCATCCGATATGGAGCCTTCGAAATCGGCGCGGTTCGGGAACCAAGTCGATTACAAACTCGATCTCCCGTTCTGGCGGTATTCCCGGTAATTCGGCAGGAAATACGTCGGGGAACTCTCGAACTACTGATAGTTCCTCGAGTGTCGAGGTCACTCGCTCAACTTCTACAACGGTCGCCATATAGGCGGCGCAACCGCTACTAACAAGCTTCCTCGCTCTCGTCGCCGACACTGTCGCGGCGAAGCAAGAACTCTTACACGCCTTGTAAACAAGTTCCTCTTGTCCTGGCTCGCGAAACGTTATCACTTTCTCTTTACAGTCAATCGACGCATAGTATTTCGAAAGCCGAGTCCATGCCCAATATCACGTCAAAATCCTTCAACCCTTTTAGCACTAAGGTTCGGATTGGCATTATCCGATCACCTATCTGCCTTTGGACATGCGGGGCATTCTTTATAAATATGAATTACACGGCCAGGGGCTATCCATTCGCCACACCTTTTCACAAGCCTTTATATCTATATCATGAGCTCGTGCAAATGATTTACTTATGATTGAATTAGTGGCACCTGTGTCAAACAAAGCTCTGGAGCGTACTCCATTAACTAAAACCATACCTGCCACAACTTCGCGCTGCTCGGCTTCGGCGGAGTTCCTCCACTTGGGCCAGAGCGGCGAATACCCGTCCGCTCGGCGCTGGTCGTGGTAACTCGGGCTGACGCGGAGCCATCACGCGCCCAGCCGACATGGCAGCAGGTGGAGCTCCTCCATAATACACCGGTGTCGATGGAGTCGATGCAACTGACGGGGCAGACGGGGCCTTGGACGATTCGATGTGCCCTTCTTGCCCACAATTGTAGCACTTGCCCGGCGTTGCAAACAGTGTGTGCCGATGATTCCCGCCGCCACATATAGTACAACTGCTGCGGTCCACGACTCCACGGCTAACGTTCGTGGGTTCTTCGAGGAGCTTCTTGAAATTCGGCGACCCCGAAGGACCGCCGATCGCTTCTTTCCTTTATCTTTGGACGCGCCATAAGCTCACGTTCCTCGCGCACATGAGCGTCGCCGTGCTCCGCCCATAATGCACGATCAAATACCTCCGCATACGTAGTGAGCTTAAGAATGCACCGCCGATATATGCTCGGTGCGAGTCCTCGCAAGAACCGATCCGCCTGTCCCGGTCGTCTCGAACCACTTCCGAACACGATCTATAATATGGGAGAATTCTGCTCGAACTCCGCTACGGAGCGGTCTCCACCCTCAAGGTTCGAACTTCTCCTGCAACTTTCGCTTCTTGTGTCGGGAAGTAATTTGCATACATCTCCCTCTTGAACTCCTCCCAGGTGATAGGTGGGAGATCAGAAGGTCGATCTCGCTTCAATCGCTTCCACCACACCTTCGCCGTCTTCTCAAGACAATGCGTGGCGAAGTAGACCTTGTCTTGCTCCGAGGTGTTAAAGTCCTCGAACATCATTTCCATTGAGTCAATCCATGACTCCACTATCGCCGGCTCCACTTGTCCGCCCTCAAAGATTGGTGGGTGGAACTTCATGAATCGAATAAGGGCCGTCAACAGTCGCCCTTGTTCCGTCTCCTCGGCCGAAGCATCGGGGGTTGCCGAACCCGACGCCGCCGGAAGTGCACTTGCCGGCGGAGGACATGCCGCCACCGGAACTGCTGCCACACCCTCGCCTTCAGCCGCCTCAGGTACGCGTACTGGGGGCGCGGGTGGAGTACGATTCTCGGCCGCTGCTGCAGCCGTCGCCGCTATCTGTTGCTCCATTAGCTCCTGGAGCCGATCAAAACGACCCGCCAACGCAGTCATCTGCGTCCGTAACTCCTGCACCTCGCTAGGGCCCGTCGACTCTGGCGCCAAAGGAGGGCCAGGTAGGTCCGGGTCTCCCGACGACGATGCCGGACCCGACCTACGCGTGTAGCGTCTCGGAGGCATTAGTTCCTGAAACGCAATAACCGGGTTAGTTATCTTAACCCATCGACTTACTCGTAATTAACAATCTACGAGACTCCACATTTAAAAATTAGGCGGAAGCACACAAGTGTACTCATTCTAGACTCTCGGTGTCATGTTGTCGGCCAACACAAGCACTTTAAGCCAAGAACTAATACCCTTGAATCCATCTCTATTCACAACTAGAGATATCTCAACCATTACTTCGACCCAATCGTATTAACTTCCGCCACATGGCATAGGTCCACGTTCCGCTCACGTACCTATAGCCTTAGGGTTTACCGTCCTAGGGTTTCCTAGGTCCATCCTAGACTCTCTCTTTACTTGCTCTTAGTTGCTCTGATACCAAAAGAATACCTGTCACGCCCCGAGACCGCTACCAATTCGGTTCGGTTACTGTCACGCCCCGAGACCGCTACCAATTCGGTTCGGTTAGGGGACGCCGATCAGGCGCCGAACGGACGACACCTCCCTGTCCGCCCAAGGCTCAACAACAAGTCATGTACAAAGAATCACCCGGAGATTTAATTCTATATCATACATGACAAGAAGATGCACCTAAAGGTGCGAACGACAACAAGAGCAAGGTACAAGTATTTTATACAAGTAATATAAAGAGAGAAGAATCTATCTATTACAATCATTCAACATTTGTTTACATCTCTTTACATTCTTTCACCAAAATGAATATACATGTTCTTTTCCCCAAAACACATAAGTCATTACATATCCAAAATATACATTCTTTTCTTGTTCATAAGACTATACCAAAATGATATCGGGAAGGTTCTAATGCAAATGGCGGCCTCTATCAACTAGGGCGCGATGCCCTTACCGCGATCCTCACCAGCCGCCCGCGAACTTGCACCTGTAATAGAGTGGGGTGAGAACTAACTTCCTTAGTTCCCAGTGGGCTCGGCCACGGACCCCACCGATCCCCCCACTAGGTCTAAGCAGGCAAAAGCAGATAGATATTTATCTTAAAGCTGTAAATACGGTAAGTAAAGCATAATAGAAGAAATGCAATAACTACTTTGCCTGTAACAATAAGGTAAGAGTAATGCTCTAGCCATGTAACCACCAACATGCTAATAGAACTCTATCAAGTAAATTGCAATTCTATCATGCTCAATATGTACTTTTGTACCCAATCTCATAACTCTTTGGAGTTTGTTACCCAATCCATGGCTAGCCCGTAGGCACGCCCACGACTCAACACATTCAACCTCATGGGTTGTCTGCGGGACCCCACATAGGCTATCCCTCGGGACCCCACATAGGCTATCCCTATCGAATCACGTGCCAAGACCTCCAGGAGACTCGCACTACTCGTGTGGAGCGACCACGTCACGAGCGCTGAGCAGACTGTGTGAGTATGATCTTCTCCTCCAATTTGGAGGGCATCCAACACAGGGGAATTAGTAACCATCTCCTCCACTTTGGAGGGCATCCACGCAGGGGAACATTAAGTGTTTTGTAGCACTATGTTTCTACGTCATTTATCATCAAGTTGTCTACTTGGTACACATATCTCTAGTGTTCTTTACACTATGTCATTGCACATGTCCTTCATCAAGTTGTCTACTTGGTACTCATGTCACTAGTGTTTCTATACACTATGTTACCCATTCATCAAGTTCTATACTTGGTTCACATACCTCTAGTTATTATTCATGCAAGATTAAGTCATCTCTAGGGTTCAGTGTCACAATATTCATCCTGATGCTTCCTATGTCCAAATGCAAGCCTATGGTGCCGCACGATAAGGAAGTGTGCAAGCAGACTCCCTATGTCCTAATGCGACGCCCATAGCTCCGCACGATAAGAAAGCATGCAAGGAAAGTCATCTAACCATACCGACCCTATCATGCATGAAAACTATACATATATATATATTCATAGGCAATATGACCAATAATTTACTTAGACATAAAAGGGAGCCCAACGGCTTCGGTAAGACACCCCCCACCTTTTGGGATGTTCCACGAGGTTAGAATGCCGCTCTCGACACTTCCAACCACTACTTTGACTCCCCGGCCCAATATCGAAGCTGAAAGCCTTCGTTTGGCTCGGATCGCTTAAACCGTTCGCCGAATCGACGAACCGTCGCCTCGCACGCGTTCGTGGACCTAACAATATGTTAGAAATGAGGTTAAAAGAGATCAAAACCTCATATTTAGAAAACCCCCAAATTAGAGCCCTAGATTTTGCCTCGAGCAAAATCTCGCGCTAGAGCTCAAATCGACCGTGTAGATCACTTCTTAGAGAAGCTAGGGTTCCAAGAAAATTATTTCTAAGAGGTACAAAACACTCTAGAAGAAGCTACCATGAAAGCTCTCTAGGGCTTACCTCTATGGTGAGCTCCAATGGTGGAGAGGAAGAAGAAGACTCCAAGGATCTTCCTCTAAGTATGCTTCTCCACCAAAATCTCAACCTTTTTCTCCTTCTCTTTCTTCTATCCTCTTCTCCTTCTATTTGCTGCTAGAGAGAGAGAGGAGAGTGATCGGGTGAGGAGGTGAGGAAATAACGAGGAGAGAGAGAGTGGTACCCTCTATAAGCTCTATTGTAACAAGATGCTAAAAGGACCCTCAACTATGCAAACTGCACCAACTGGGCATTTTTCGGGCTCAGGGACCGGTCTCCCTAACCCAGGACCGGTCCCAGAGAGCCTTGCTCCACTCTGCGCAGCTGGGGACCGGTCTCCCCCTTACGAGACCGGTCCCAGAGAGCCTTGCTCCACTCTGCGCAGCTGGGGACCGGTCTCCCCTTACGAGACCGGTCCCGGAGAGAGCTGCTCTCGCGGGACGACCTTCGAGACCGGTCTCCCTTTTCGAGAGACCGGTCCCCCCCATCGGCTCAAGGACTTAGCCAAATTTTCGGCTTTTCGTCGTTTATTCTCCGTTTTCGCTCGTTTGGCATCCGATTCTTTTCAAATCCAACCGAGACTTTGCAAACATGTTTTCGAACACGTTTTCATCATCTTTTCATCCACGCTAATGCCGGATTTAGCTCACGACCCAACATAGCTTTTCGGGTTCCGTTTTCGCGCCTACGCGCACAAAAACGCCCGAAAGCTTCCGAACTTCACCGGGAGCAACTCCGATGCACTTTTTGCCTTCGGATCAACTTCGAACTTTCTGAAGTCCATCCATTCGACAATCAGTCGATTCTAAACGTGGTGCAACTCTCGGATTTCGAGAATTCACATCCTTACACAAACAGTATAACTTTGGAAACAGTACTTTTTCTCATTCAATCGAACAAAGAGTAAAACCTAATTATTTTGTTCTATTATGCCCCGAGAGTGTAAATTTGTAACGTATCGACGCCAACGTTCACAAGAAACAAAACCGGACCAAGATTAGACTACTCAGTTGTGCCCTAGCAATATAACATTGGAAACAGTGCTTTTTCTCATGCAACCGAACAAAGAGTAAAACCTAATTATTTTGATCTATTATGCCCCGAGAGTTTAAATTTGCAATGTATCGATGCCAATGTTCACAAGAACAGAAACCGGACCAACATTAGACTACTCAATTAGGCCCTAACTTTATAACTTTGAAACGAGTACTTTTTCTCATTCAACCGAACAAAGAGTAAAACCTAATTATATTGATCTATTATGCCCCGAGAGTGTAAATTTGCTACGTATCGATGCCAACATTCACAAGAACCAAAACCGGACTAACATTAGACTACTCAGTTGTGCCCCAACAGTATAACTTTGGAAACAGTACTTCTTCTCGTTCAATCGAACAAAGAGTAAAACCTAATTATTTTGCTCTATTATGCCCCGAGAGTGTAAATTTGCAACGTATCGATGCCAACGTTCACTATAACCAAAAACGGACCAACATAGGACTACTCAGTTGAGCCCAAACAGTATAACTTTGGAAACAGTACTTTTTCTCATTCAATCGAACAAAGAGTAAAACCTAATTATTTTGTTCTATTATGCCCCGAGAGTGTAAATTTGTAACGTATCGACGCCAACGTTCACAAGAAACAAAACCGGACCAAGATTAGACTTCTTAGTTGTGCCCTAGCAATATAACTTTGGAAACAGTACTTTTTCTCATTCTACCGAACAAAGAGTAAAACCTAATTATTTTGATCTATTATGCCCCGAGAGTGTAAATTTGCAATGTATCGATGCCAATGTTCACAAGAACGAAGCAGGACCAACATTAGACTACTCAATTAGTCCCTAACTGTATAACTTGGGAAACAGTACTTTTTCTCATTCAACCGAACAAAGAGTAAAACCTAATTATATTGATCTATTATGCCCCGAGAGTGTAAATTTGCTACGTATCGATGCCAACATTCACAAGAACCAAAACCGAACCAACATTAGACTACTCAGTTGTGCCCTAACAGTATAGCTTTGGAAATAGTACTTTTTCTCATTCAATCGAACAAAGAGTAAAACATAATTATATTGTTCTATTATGCCCCGAGAGTGTAAATTTGTAACGTATCGATGCCAACGTTCACAAGAACCAAAACCAGGACCAACATTAGCCTACTCGGTTGAGTTCAAACAGTATAACTTTGGAAACAGTACTTTTTCTCATTCAATCGAACAAAGAGTAAAACCTAATTATTTTGTTCTATTATGCCCCGAGTGTGTAAATTTGCAACGTATCGAAGCCAACGTTCACAAGTACCAAAACCGGACCAACATAGGACTACTCAGTTGAGGCCAAACCGTATTACTTTGGAAACAGTACTTTTTCTCATTCAATCGAACAAAGAGTAAAACATAATTATTTGGTTCTATTATGCCCCGAGAGTGTAAGTTTGTAACGTATCGATGCCAACGTTCACAAGAACCAAAACCAGACCAACATTAGCCTACTCAGTTGAGTCCAAACAGTATAACTGCCGAACAAGTACTTTTTCTCATTCAATCTAACAAAGAGTAAAACCTAATTATTTTGTTCTATTATGCCCCCAGTGTGTAAATTTGCAACGTATCGAAACCAACGTTCACAAGTACCAAAACGGACCAACATATGACTACTCGGTTGAGCCCAAAACGGTATAACTTTGGAAAGCAGTACTTTTTCTCATTCAATCGAACAAAGAGTAAAACCTAATTATTTTGTTCTATTATGCCCCCCGAATATAAATTTGCAACGTATCGATGCCAACGTTCACAAGAAACAAAACCGGACCAAAATTAGACTACTCGGTTGTGCCTAGCAATATAACATTGGAAACGAGTACTTTTTCTCATGCAACAGAACAAAGAGTAAAACCTAATTATTTTGATCTATTATGCCCCGAGAGTTTAAATTTGCAATGTATCGATGCCAATGTTCACAAGAACAGAAACCGGACCAACATTAGACTACTCAATTAGGCCCTAACTTTATAACTTTGAAACGAGTACTTTTTCTCATTCAACCGAACAAAGAGTAAAACCTAATTATATTGATCTATTATGCCCCGAGAGTGTAAATTTGCTACGTATCGATGCCAACATTCACAAGAACCAAAACCGGACTAACATTAGACTACTCAGTTGTGCCCCAACAGTATAACTTTGGAAACAGTACTTCTTCTCGTTCAATCGAACAAAGTGTAAAACCTAATTATTTTGCTCTATTATGCCCCGAGAGTGTAAATTTGCAACGTATCGATGCCAACGTTCACTAGAACCAAAAACGGACCAACATAGGACTACTCAGTTGAGCCCAAACAGTATAACTTTGGAAACAGTACTTTTTCTCATTCAATCGAACAAAGAGTAAAACCTAATTATTTTGTTCTATAATGCCCCGAGAGTGTAAATTTGTAACGTATCGACGCCAACGTTCACAAGAAACAAAACCGGACCAAGATTAGACTTCTCAGTTGTGCCCTAGCAATATAACTTTGGAAACAGTACTTTTTCTCATTCTACCGAACAAAGAGTAAAACCTAATTATTTTGATCTATTATGCCCCGAGAGTGTAAATTTGCAATGTATCGATGCCAATGTTCACAAGAACAGAAACCGGACCAACATTAGACTACTCAATTAGGCCCTAACTTTATAACTTTGAAACGAGTACTTTTTCTCATTCAACCGAACAAAGAGTAAAACCTAATTATATTGATCTATTATGCCCCGAGAGTGTAAATTTGCTACGTATCGATGCCAACATTCACAAGAACCAAAACCGAACCAACATTAGACTACTCAGTTGTGCCCTAACATTATAACTTTGGAAACAGTACTTTTTCTCATTCAATCGAATAAAGAGTAAAACCCAACTATATGGTTCTATTACGCCCCGAGAGTGTAAATTTGTAACGTATCGATGCCAACGTTCACAAGAACCAAAACCGGACCAACATTAGACTACTCAGTTGCGCCCTAACAGTATAACTTTGGAAACGTACTTTTTCTCATTCAATCGAACAAAGAGTAAAACCTAATTATTTTGTTCTAATATGCCCCGAGTGTGTGAATTTGCAACGTATCGAAGCCAACGTTCACAAGAACCAAAACCGGACCAACATAGGACTACTCAGTTGAGGCCAAACCGTATTACTTTGGAAACAGTACTTTTTCTCATTCAATCGAACAAAGAGTAAAACATAATTATTTTGTTCTATTATGCCCCGAGAGTGTAAATTTGTAACGTATCGATGCCAACGTTCACAAGAAATAAAACCGGACCAACATTAGCCTACTCAGTTGTGTCCAAACAGTATAACTTTGGAAACAGTACTTTTTCTCATTCAATCGAACAAAGAGTAAAACCTAATTATTTTGTTCTATTATGCCCCGAGTGTGTAAATTTGCAACGTATCGAAGCCAACGTTCACAAGTACCAAAAACGGACCAACATATGACTACTCAGTTGAGCCCAAACAGTATAACTTTGGAAACAGTACTTTTTCTCATTCAATCGAACAAAGAGTAAAACCTAATTATTTTGTTCTATTATGCCCCGAGAGTGTAAATTTGTAACGTATCGACGCCAACGTTCACAAGAAACAAAAACCGGACCAAGATTAGACTACTCGGTTGTGCCCTAGCAATATAACTTTGGAAACAGTACTTTTCTCATGCAAGAACAAAGAGTAAAATCTAATTATTTTGATCTATTATGCCCGAGAGTGTAAATATGCAATGTATCGATGCCAATGTTCACAAGAACGAAACGGGACCAACATTAGACTACTCAATTAGGCCCTAACTTTATAACTTTGAAACGAGCACTTTTTCTCATTCAACCGAACAAAGAGTAAAACCTAATTATATTGTTCTATTATGCCCCGAGAGTGTAAATTTGCTACGTATCGATGCCAACATTCACAAGAACCAAAACCGGACCAACATTAGACTACTCAGTTGTGCCCTAACATTATAACTTTGGAAACAGTACTTTTTCTCATTCAATCGAATAAAGAGTAAAACCTAATTATTTTGTTCTATTATTCCCCGAGTGTGTAAATTTGCAATGTATCGATGCCAACGTTCACAAGAACCAAAACCGGACCAACATTAGCCTACTCAGTTGAGTCCAAACAGTATAACATTTAGAAAACGTACTTTTTCTCATTCAATCGAACAAAGAGTAAAACCTAATTATTTTGTTCTATTATGCCCGAGTGTGTAAATTTGCAACGTATCGAAGCCAACGTTCACAAGTACCAAAACCGGACCAACATAGGACTACTCAGTTGAGGCCAAACCGTATTACTTTGGAAACAGTACTTTTTCTCATTCAATCGAACAACGAGTAAAACATAATTATTTGGTTCTATTATGTCCCGAGAGTGTAAATTTGTAACGTATCGATGCCAACGTTCACAAGAACCAAAACCGGTCCAACATTAGACTACTCAGTTGAGTCCAAACAGTAGAACATCGGAACAAGTACTTTTTCTCATTCAATCGAACAAAGAGTAAAACCTAATTATTTTGTTCTATTATGCCCCGAGTGTGTAAATTTGCAACGTATCGAAGCCAACGTTCACAAGTACCAAAAACGGACCAACATAGGACTACTCAGTTGAGCCCAAACAGTATAACTTTGGAAACAGTACTTTTTCTCATTCAATCGAACAAAGAGTAAAACCTAATTATTTTGTTCTATTATGCCCCGAGAGTGTAAATTTGTAACGTATCGACGCCAACGTTCACAAGAAACAAAACCGGACCAAGATTAGACTACTCAGTTGTGCCCTAGCAATATAACATTGGAAATAGTGCTTTTTCTCATGCAACCGAACAAAGAGTAAAATCTACTTATCTTGTTATATTATGCCCCGAGAGTGTAAATTTGCAACGTATCGATGCCAACGTTCACAAGAACCAAAACCGGACCAACATTAGACAACTCAGTTGCGCCCTAACTTTATAGCTTTGAAAGGAGTACTTTTTCTCATTCAACCAAGACAAAGAGTAAAACCTAATTATATTGATCTATTATGCCCCGAGAGTGTAAATTTGCTACGTATCAATGCCAACATTCACAAGAACCGAAACCGGACCAACATTAGACTACTCAGTTGTGCCCCAACAGTATAACTTTGGAAACAGTACTTCTTCTCGTTCAATCGAACAAAGAGTAAAACCTAATTATATTGTTCTATTATGCCCAGAGGGTGTAAAATTGAAACGTATCGACGCCAACGTTCACAAGAACCAAAACGGACCAACATAGGACTACTCAGTTGAGCCCAAACAGTATAACTTTGGAAACAGTACTTTTTCTCATTCAATCGAACAAAGAGTAAAACCTAATTTTTTTGTTCTATAATTCCCCGAGATGCTAAATTTGTAACGTATCGACGCCAACGTTCACAAGAAACAAAACCGGACCAAGATTAGACTACTCAGTTGTGCCCTAGCAATATAACTTTGGAAAGCAGTACTTTTTCTCATGCAACCGAACAAAAGGTAAAACCTAATTATTTTGTTCTATTATGCCCCGAGAGTGTAAATTTGCAACGTATCGATGCCAACGTTCACAAGAACCAAAACCGGACCAACATTAGACTACTCAATTAGGCCCTAACTTTATAACTTTGAAACGAGCACTTTTTCTCATTCAATCGAACAAAAAGGAAAACCTAATTATATTGATCTATTATGCCCCGAGAGTGTAAATTTGCTACGTATCGATGCCAACATTCACAAGAACCAAATCCGGACCAACATTAGACTACTCAGTTGTGCCCTAACATTATAACTTTGGAAACAGTACTTTTTCTCATTCAATCGAATAAAGAGTAAAACATAATTATTTTGTTCTACGAGAGTGTAAATTTGTAACGTATCGATGCCAACGTTCACAAGAACCAAAACCAGACCAACATTAGCCTACTCAGTTGAGTCCAAACAGTATAACTTTAGAAACAGTACTTTTTCTCATTCAATCGAACAAAGAGTAAAACCTAATTATTTTGTTCTATTATGCCCGAGTGTGTAAATTTGCAACGTATCGAAGCCAACGTTCACAAGTACCAAAACCAGGACCAACATAGGACTACTCAGTTGACGCCAAACCGTATTACTTTGGAAACAGTACTTTTTCTCATTCAATCGAACAACGAGTAAAACATAATTATTTGGTTCTATTATGTCCCGAGAGTGTAAATTTGTAACGTATCGATGCCAACGTTCACAAGAACCAAAACCAGTCCAACATTAGCCTACTCAGTTGAGTCCAAACAGTATTACTTGAACAAGTACTTTTTCTCATTCAATCGAACAAAGAGTAAAACCTAATTATTTTGTTCTATTATGCCCCGAGTGTGTAAATTTGCAACGTATCGAAGCCAACGTTCACAAGTACCAAAAACGGACCAACATAGGACTACTCAGTTGAGCCCAAACAGTATAACTTTGGAAACAGTACATTTTCTCATTCAATCGAACAAAGAGTAAAACCTAATTATTTTGTTCTATTATGCCCGAGAGTGTAAATTTGTAACGTATCGACGCCAACGTTCACAAGAAACAAAACCGGACCAAGATTAGACTACTCGGTTATTGCCCTAGCAATATAACATTGGAAATAGTGCTTTTTCTCATGCAAGAACAAAGAGTAAAACCTAATTATTTTGATCTATTATGCCCGAGAGTTTAAATTTGCAATGTATCGATGCCAACGTTCACAAGAACCAAAACCGGACCAACATTAGACTACTCAATTAGGCCCTAACTTTATAACTTTGAAACGAGTACTTTTTCTCATTCAACCGAACAAAGAGTAAAACCTAATTTTATTGATCTATTATGCCCCGAGAGTGTAAATTTGCTACGTATCAATGCCAACATTCACAAGAACCGAAACCGGACCAACATTAGACTACTCAGTTGTGCCCCAACAGTATAACTTTGGAAACAGTACTTCTTCTCGTTCAATCGAACAAAGAGTAAAACCTAATTATTTTGCTCTATTATGCCCCGAGAGTGTAAATTTGCAACGTATCGATGCCAACGTTCACTAGAACCAAAAACGGACCAACATAGGACTACTCAGTTGAGCCCAAACAGTATAACTTTGGAAACAGTACTTTTTCTCATTCAATCGAACAAAGAGTAAAACCTAATTATTTTGTTCTATAATGCCCCGAGAGGGTAAATTTGTAACGTATCGACGCCAACGTTCACAAGAAACAAAACCGGACCAAGATTAGACTACTCAGTTGTGCCCTAGCAATATAACTTTGGAAACAGTACTTTTTCTCATGCAACCGAACAAAGAGTAAAATCTAATTATTTTGATCTATTATGCCCCGAGAGTGTAAATTTGCAATGTATCGATGCCAATGTTCACAAGAACAGAAATCGGACCAACATTAGACTACTCAATTAGGCCCTAACTTTATAACTTTGAAACGAGCACTTTTTCTCATTCAACCAAACAAAGAGTAAAACCTAATTATATTGATCTATTATGCCCCGAGAGTGTAAATTTGCTACGTATCGATGCCAACGTTCACAAGAACCAAATCCGGACCAACATTAGACTACTCAGTTGTGCCCTAACAGTATAACTTTGGAAACAGTACTTTTTCTCATTCAATCGAACAAAGAGTAAAACATAATTATTTTGTTCTATTATGCCCCGAGAGTGTAAATTTGTAACGTATCGATGCCAACGTTCACAAGAACCAAAACCGGACCAACATTAGCCTACTCAGTTGAGCCCAAACAGTATAACTTTGGAAACAGTACTTTTTCCCATTCAATCGAACAAAGAGTAAAACCTAATTATTTTGTTCTATTATGCCCCGAGAGTGTAAATTTGCAACGTATCGAAGCCAACGTCCACAAGCACCAAACCGGACCAACATAGGACTACTCAGTTGAGGCCAAACCGTATTACTTTGGAAACAGTACTTTTTCTCATTCAATCGAACAACGAGTAAAACATAATTATTTTGTTCTATTATGTCCGAGTGTAAATTTGCAATGTATCGATGCCAACGTTCACAAGAACCAAAACCGGTCCAACATTAGACTACTCAGTTGCGCCCTAACTTTATAACTTTGAAACGAGTACTTTTTCTCATGCAACCGAACAAAGAGTAAAACCTAATTATTTTGTTCTATTATGCCCGAGTGTGTAAATTTGCAACGTATCGAAGCCAACGTTCACAAGTACCAAAAACGGACCAACATAGGACTACTCAGTTGAGCCCAAACAGTATAACTTTGGAAACAGTACTTTTTCTCATTCAATCGAACAAAGAGTAAAACCTAATTATTTTGTTCTATTATGCCCCGAGAGTGTAAATTTGTAACGTTTCGACGCCAACGTTCACAAGAAACAAAACCGGACCAAGATTAGACTACTCAGTTGTGCCCTAGCAATATAACATTGGAAACAGTGCTTTTTCTCATGCAACCGAACAAAGAGTAAAACCTAATTATTTTGATCTATTATGCCCCGAGAGTTTAAATTTGCAATGTATCGATGCCAATGTTCACAAGAACAGAAACCGGAACAACATTAGACTACTCAATTAGGCCCTAACTTTATAACTTTGAAACGAGTACTTTTTCTCACTCAACCGAACAAAGAGTAAAACCTAATTATATTGATCTATTATGCCCGAGTGTAAATTTGCTACGTATCGATGCCAACATTCACAAGAACCAAAGCGGACTAACATTAGACTACTCGGTTGTGCCCCAGTATAACTTTGGAAACGATGCTTCTTCTCGTTCAATCGAACAAAGAGTAAAACCTAATTATTTTGCTCTATTATGCCCGAGAGTGTAAATTTGCAACGTATCGATGCCAACGTTCACTAGAACCAAAAACGGACCAACATAGGACTACTCGGTTGAGCCCCAAACGGTATAACTTTGGAAACGTACTTTTTCTCATTCAATCGAACAAAGAGTAAAACCTAATTATTTTGTTCTATAATGCCAGAGGGTAAATTTGTAACGTATCGACGCCAACGTTCACAAGAAACAAAACCGGACTAAGATTAGACTTCTCAGTTGTGCCCTAGCAATATAACTTTGGAAACAGTACTTTTTCTCATTCTACCGAACAAAGAGTAAAACCTAATTATTTTGATCTATTATGCCCCGAGAGTGTAAATTTGCAATGTATCGATGCCAATGTTCACAAGAACAGAAACGGGACCAACATTAGACTACTCAATTAGGCCCTAACTTTATAACTTTGAAACGAGTACTTTTTCTCATTCAACCGAACAAAGAGTAAAACCTAATTATTTTGATCTATTATGCCCCGAGAGTGTAAATTTGCTACGTATCGATGCCAACATTCACAAGAACCAAAACCGAACCAACATTAGACTACTCAGTTGTGCCCTAACAGTATAGTTTTGGAAATAGTACTTTTTCTCATTCAATCGAACAAAGAGTAAAACATAATTATATTGTTCTATTATGCCCCGAGAGTGTAAATTTGTAACGTATCGATGCCAACGTTCACAAGAACCAAAACCGGACCAACATTAGCCTACTCAGTTGAGTCCAAACAGTATAACTTTGGAAACAGTACTTTTTCTCATTCAATCGAACAAAGAGTAAAACCTAATTATTTTGTTCTATTATGCCCCGAGTGTGTAAATTTGCAACGTATCGAAGCCAACGTTCACAAGTACCAAAACCGGACCAACATAGGACTACTCAGTTGAGGCCAAACCGTATTACTTTGGAAACAGTACTTTTTCTCATTCAATCGAACAAAGAGTGAAACCCAATTATATTGTTCTATTATGCCCCGAGAGTGTATATTGGCAACGTATCGTTGTCTACGTTCACAAGAACCAAAACCCGGACCAACATTAGCCTACTCGGTTGAGTCCAAACGGTATAACTTGAACAAGTACTTTTTCTCATTCAATCGAACAAAGAGTAAAACCTAATTATTTTGTTCTATTATGCCCGAGTGTGTAAATTTGCAACGTATCGAAGCCAACGTTCACAAGTACCAAAAACGGACCAACATATGACTACTCAGTTGAGCCCAAACAGTATAACTTTGGAAACAGTACTTTTTCTCATTCAATCGAACAATGAGTAAAACCTAATTATTTTGATCTATTATGCCCCGAGAGTGTAAATTTGTAACGTATCGACGCCAACGTTCACAAGAAACAAAACCGGACCAAGATTAGACTACTCAGTTGTGCCCTAGCAATATAACTTTGGAAACAGTACTTTTTCTCATGCAACCGAACAAAGAGTAAAATCTAATTATTTTGATCTATTATGCCCCGAGAGTGTAAATATGCAATGTATCGATGCCAATGTTCACAAGAACGACAGGACCAACATTAGACTACTCAATTAGGCCCTAACTTTATAACTTTGAAACGAGCACTTTTTCTCATTCAACCGAACAAAGAGTAAAACCTAATTATATTGATCTATTATGCCCCGAGAGTGTAAATTTGCTACGTATCGATGCCAACATTCACAAGAACCAAAACCGGACCAACATTAGACTACTCAGTTGTGCCCTAACATTATAACTTTGGAAACAGTACTTTTTCTCATTCAATCGAATAAAGAGTAAAACATAATTATTTTGTTCTACGAGAGTGTAAATTTGTAACGTATCGATGCCAACGTTCACAAGAACCAAAACCAGACCAACATTAGCCTACTCAGTTGAGTCCAAACAGTATAACTTTAGAAACAGTACTTTTTCTCATTCAATCGAACAAAGAGTAAAACCTAATTATTTTGTTCTATTATGCCCCGAGTGTGTAAATTTGCAACGTATCGAAGCCAACGTTCACAAGTACCAAAAACGGACCAACATAGGACTACTCAGTTGAGCCCAAACAGTATAACTTTGGAAACAGTACTTTTTCTCATTCAATCGAACAAAGAGTAAAACCTAATTATTTTGTTCTATTATGCCCCGAGAGTGTAAATTTGTAACGTATCGACGCCAACGTTCACAAGAAACAAAACCGGACCAAGATTAGACTACTCAGTTGTGCCCTAGCAATATAACATTGGAAATAGTGCTTTTTCTCATGCAACCGAACAAAGAGTAAAACCTAATTATTTTGATCTATTATGCCCCGAGAGTTTAAATTTGCAATGTATCGATGCCAATGTTCACAAGAACAGAAACCGGACCAACATTAGACTACTCAATTAGACCCTAACTTTATAACTTTGAAACGAGTACTTTTTCTCATTCAACCGAACAAAGAGTAAAACCTAATTATATTGATCTATTATGCCCCGAGAGTGTAAATTTGCTACGTATCAATGCCAACATTCACAAGAACCAAAACCGGACCAACATTAGACTACTCAGTTGTGCCCCAACAGTATAACTTTGGAAACAAGATTTCTTCTCGTTCAATCGAACAAAGAGTAAAACCTAATTATTTTGCTCTATTATGCCCCGAGAGTGTAAATTTGCAACGTATCGATGCCAACGTTCACTAGAACCAAAAACGACCAACATAGGACTACTCAATGAGCCCAAACAAAGATAACTTTGGAAACAGTATTTTTTCTCATTCAATCGAACAAAGAGTAAAACCTAATTATTTTGTTCTATTATGCCCCGAGAGTGTAAATTTGCAATGTATCGATGCCAACGTTCACAAGAAACAAAACCGGACCAAGATTAGACTACTCAGTTGTGCCCTAGCAATATAACTTTGGAAACAGTACTTTTTCTCATGCAACCGAACAAAGAGTAAAATCTAATTATTTTGATCTATTATGCCCCGAGAGTGTAAATTTGCAATGTATCGATGCCAATGTTCACAAGAACAGAAACGGGACCAACATTAGACTACTCAATTAGGCCCTAACTTTATAACTTTGAAACGAGCACTTTTTCTCATTCAACCGAACAAAGAGTAAAACCTAATTATATTGATCTATTATGCCCCGAGTGTAAATTTGCTACGTATCGATGCCAACATTCACAAGAACTAAATCAGGACCAACATTAGACTACTCAGTTGTGCCCTAACAGTATAACTTTGGAAACAGTACTTTTTCTCATTCAATCGAACACAGAGTAAAACATAATTATTTTGTTCTATTATGCCCCAGAGTGTAAATTTGTAACGTATCGATGCCAACGTTCACAAGAACCAAAACCGGACCAACATTAGCCTACTCGGTTGAGTCCAAACGGTATAACTTTAGAAACGATTTTTCTCATTCAATCGAACAAAGAGTAAAACATAATTATTTTGTTCTATTATGCCACGAGTGTGTAAATTTGCAACGTATCGAAGCCAACGTTCACAAGTACCAAAACCGGACCAACATAGGACTACTCAGTTGAGGCCAAACCGTATTACTTTGGAAACAGTACTTTTTCTCATTCAATCGAACAACGAGTAAAACATAATTATTTGGTTCTATTATGTCCCGAGAGTGTAAATTTGTAACGTATCGATGCCAACGTTCGCAAGAGACAAGACCAGTCTTACATTAGCCTACTCGGTTGAGTCCAAACAGTATAACTTCGGAACAAGTACTTTTTCTCATTCAATCGAACAAAGAGTAAAACCTAATTATTTTGTTCTATTATGCCCCGAGTGTGTAAATTTGCAACGTATCGAAGCCAACGTTCACAAGTACCAAAAACGGACCAACATAGGACTACTCAGTTGAGCCCAAACAGTATAACTTTGGAAACAGTACTTTTTCTCATTCAATCGAACAAAGAGTAAAACCTAATTATTTTGTTCTATTATGCCCCGAGAGTGTAAATTTGTAACGTTTCGACGCCAACGTTCACAAGAAACAAAACCGGACCAAGATTAGACTACTCAGTTGTGCCCTAGCAATATAATATTGGAAACAGTGCTTTTTCTCATGCAACCGAACAAAGAGTAAAACCTAATTATTTTGATCTATTATGCCCCGAGAGTTTAAATTTGCAATGTATCGATGCCAATGTTCACAAGAACAAACCAGGACCAACATTAGACTACTCAATTAGGCCCTAACTTTATAACTTTGAAACGAGTACTTTTTCTCATTCAACCGAACAAAGAGTAAAACCTAATTATATTGATCTATTATGCCCCGAGAGTGTAAATTTGCTACGTATCGATGCCAACATTCACAAGAACCAAAACCGGACCAACATTAGACTACTCAGTTGTGCCCCAACACTATAACTTTGGAAACGATTTCTTCTCATTCAATCGAACAAAGAGTAAAACCTAATTATTTTGCTCTATTATGCCCCGAGAGTGTAAATTTGCAACGTATCGATGCCAACGTTCACTAGAACCAAAAACGGACCAACATAAGACTACTCAGTTGAGCCCAAACAGTATAACTTTGGAAACAGTACTTTTTCTCATTCAATCGAACAAAGAGTAAAACCTAATTATTTTGTTCTATAATGCCCCGAGAGGGTAAATTTGTAACGTATCGACGCCAACGTTCACAAGAAACAAAACCGGACCAAGATTAGACTACTCAGTTGTGCCCTAGCAATATAACATTGGAAACAGTACTTTTTCTCATGCAACCGAACAAAGAGTAAAACCTAATTATTTTGATCTATTATGCCCCGAGAGTTTAAATTTGCAATGTATCGATGCCAATGTTCACAAGTACAGAAACCGGACCAACATTAGACTACTCAATTAGGCCCTAACTTTATAACTTTGAAACGAGTACTTTTTCTCATTCAACCGAACAAAGAGTAAAACCTAATTATATTGATCTATTATGCCCGAGAGTGTAAATTTGCTACGTATCGATGCCAACATTCACAAGAACCAAAACCGAACCAACATTAGACTACTCGGTTTGCCACTAACAAACTTATAACTTTGGAAACAGTACTTTTTCTCATTCAATCGAACAAAGAGTAAAACCTAATTATATTGATCTATTATGCCCCGAGAGTGTAAATTTGTAACGTATCGATGCCAACGTTCACAAGAACCAAAACCGGACCAACATTAGCCTACTCAGTTGAGCCCAAACAGTATAACTTTGGAAACAGTACTTTTTCTCATTCAATCGAACAAAGAGTAAAACCTAATTATTTTGTTCTATTATGCCCCGAGTGTGTAAATTTGCAACGTATCGAAGCCAACGTTCACAAGTACCAAAACCGGACCAACATAGGACTACTCAGTTGAGGCCAAACCGTATTACTTTGGAAACAGTACTTTTTCTCATTCAATCGAACAAAGAGTAAAACATAATTATTTTGTTCTATTATGCCCCGAGAGTGTAAATTTGTAACGTATCGATGCCAACGTTCACAAGAACCAAAACCGGACCAACATTAGCCTACTCAGTTGAGTCCAAACAGTATAACTTTGGAACAAGTACTTTTTCTCATTCAATCGAACAAAGAGTAAAACCTAATTATTTTGTTCTATTATGCCCCGAGTGTGTAAATTTGCAACGTATCGAAGCCAACGTTCACAAGTACCAAAAACGGACCAACATATGACTACTCAGTTGAGCCCAAACAGTATAACTTTGGAAACAGTACTTTTTCTCATTCAATCGAACAAAGAGTAAAACCTAATTATTTTGTTCTATTATGCCCCGAGAGTGTAAATTTGTAACGTATCGACGCCAACGTTCACAAGAAACAAAACCGGACCAAGATTAGACTACTCAGTTGTGCCCTAGCAATATAACATTGGAAATAGTGCTTTTTCTCATGCAACCGAACAAAGAGTAAAACCTAATTATTTTGATCTATTATGCCCCGAGAGTTTAAATTTGCAATGTATCGATGCCAATGTTCACAAGAACAGAAACCGGACCAACATTAGACTACTCAAATAGACCCTAACTTTATAACTTTGAAACGAGTACTTTTTCTCATTCAACCGAACAAAGAGTAAAACCTAATTATATTGATCTATTATGCCCCGAGAGTGTAAATTTGCTACGTATCAATGCCAACATTCACAAGAACCAAAACCGGACCAACATTAGACTACTCAGTTGTGCCCCAACAGTATAACTTTGGAAACAAGATTTTCTCGTTCAATCGAACAAAGAGTAAAACCTAATTATTTTGCTCTATTATGCCCCGAGAGTGTAAATTTGCAACGTATCGATGCCAACGTTCACTACAACCAAAAACGGACCAACATAGGACTACTCAGTTGAGCCCAAACAGTATAACTTTGGAAACAGTACTTTTTCTCATTCAATCGAACAAAGAGTAAAACCTAATTATTTTGTTCTATAATGCCCCGAGAGGGTAAATTTGTAACGTATCGACGCCAACGTTCACAAGAAACAAAACCGGACCAAGATTAGACTACTCAGTTGTGCCCTAGCAATATAACTTTGGAAACGAGTACTTTTTCTCATTCAACCGAACAAAGAGTAAAACCTAATTATTTTGATCTATTATGCCCGAGAGTGTAAATTTGCAATGTATCGATGCCAATGTTCACAAGAACAAACGGGACCAACATTAGACTACTCAATTAGGCCCTAACTTTATAACTTTGAAACGAGCACTTTTTCTCATTCAAACCGAACAAAGAGTAAAACCTAATTATATTGATCTATTATGCCCGAGAGTGTAAATTTGCTACGTATCGATGCCAACATTCACAAGAACCAAATCCGGACCAACATTAGACTACTCAGTTGTGCCCTAACAGTATAACTTTGGAAACAGTACTTTTTCTCATTCAATCGAATAAAGAGTAAAACATAATTATTTTGTTCTATTATGCCCCGAGAGTGTAAATTTGTAACGTATCGATGCCAACGTTCACAAGAACCAAAACCGGACCAACATTAGCCTACTCAGTTGAGTCCAAACAGTATAACTTTGGAAACAGTACTTTTTCTCATTCAATCGAACAAAGAGTAAAACCTAATTATTTTGTTCTATTATGCCCCGAGTGTGTAAATTTGCAACGTATCGAAGCCAACGTTCACAAGTACCAAAACCGGACCAACATAGGACTACTCAGTTGAGGCCAAACCGTATTACTTTGGAAACAGTACTTTTTCTCATTCAATCGAACAACGAGTAAAACATAATTATTTGGTTCTATTATGCCCCGAGAGTGTAAATTTGTAACGTATCGATGCCAACGTTCACAAGAACCAAAACAAGTCCAACATTAGCCTACTCAGTTGAGTCCAAACAGTATAACTTCGGAACAAGTACTTTTTCTCATTCAATCGAACAAAGAGTAAAACCTAATTATTTTATTCTATTATGCCCCGAGTGTGTAAATTTGCAACGTATCGAAGCCAACGTTCACAAGTACCAAAAACGGACCAACATAGGACTACTCAGTTGAGCCCAAACAGTATAACTTTGGAAACAGTACTTTTTCTCATTCAATCGAACAAAGAGTAAAACCTAATTATTTTGTTCTATTATGCGCCCCGAGAGTGTAAATTTGTAACGTTTCGACGCCAACGTTCACAAGAAACAAAACCGGACCAAGATTAGACTACTCAGTTGTGCCCTAGCAATATAATATTGGAAACAGTGCTTTTTCTCATGCAACCGAACAAAGAGTAAAACCTAATTATTTTGATCTATTATGCCCCGAGAGTTTAAATTTGCAATGTATCGATGCCAATGTTCACAAGAACAGAAACCGGACCAACATTAGACTACTCAATTAGACCCTAACTTTATAACTTTGAAACGAGTACTTTTTCTCATTCAACCGAACAAAGAGTAAAACCTAATTATATTGATCTATTATGCCCGAGAGTGTAAATTTGCTACGTATCGATGCCAACATTCACAAGAACCAAAACCGACCAACATTAGACTACTCGGTTGTGCCCCAACGGTATAACTTTGGAAACGATTCTTCTCGTTCAATCGAACAAAGAGTAAAACCTAATTATTTTGCTCTATTATGCCCCGAGAGTGTAAATTTGCAACGTATCGATGCCAACGTTCACTAGAACCAAAAACGGACCAACATAGGACTACTCAGTTGAGCCCAAACAGTATAACTTTGGAAACAGTACTTTTTCTCATTCAATCGAACAAAGAGTAAAACCTAATTATTTTGTTCTATAATGCCCCGAGAGGGTAAATTTGTAACGTATCGACGCCAACGTTCACAAGAAACAAAACCGGACCAAGATTAGACTACTCAGTTGTGCCCTAGCAATATAACTTTGGAAACAGTACTTTTTCTCATGCAACCGAACAAAGAGTAAAATCTAATTATTTTGATCTATTATGCCCCGAGAGTGTAAATTTGCAATGTATCGATGCCAATGTTCACAAGAACAGAAACGGGACCAACATTAGACTACTCAATTAGGCCCTAACTTTATAACTTTGAAACGAGCACTTTTTCTCATTCAACCGAACAAAGAGTAAAACCTAATTATATTGATCTATTATGCCCCGAGAGTGTAAATTTGCTACGTATCGATGCCAACATTCACAAGAACCAAAACAGGACCAACATTAGACTACTCAGTTGTGCCCTAACATTATAACTTTGGAAACAGTACTTTTTCTCATTCAATCGAATAAAGAGTAAAACATAATTATTTTGTTCTATTATGCCCCGAGAGTGTAAATTTGTAACGTATCGATGCCAACGTTCACAAGAACCAAAACCGGACCAACATTAGCCTACTCAGTTGAGCCCAAACAGTATAACTTTGGAAACAGTACTTTTTCTCATTCAATCGAACAAAGAGTAAAACCTAATTATTTTGTTCTATTATGCCCCGAGTGTGTAAATTTGCAACGTATCGAAGCCAACGTTCACAAGTACCAAACCGGACCAACATAGGACTACTCAGTTGAGGCCAAACCGTATTACTTTGGAAACAGTACTTTTTCTCATTCAATCGAACAACGAGTAAAACATAATTATTTGGTTCTATTATGTCCCGAGAGTGTAAATTTGTAACGTATCGATGCCAACGTTCACAAGAACCAAAACCAGTCCAACATTAGCCTACTCAGTTGAGTCCAAACAGTATAACTTCGGAACAAGTACTTTTTCTCATTCAATCGAACAAAGAGTAAAACCTAATTATTTTGTTCTATTATGCCCCGAGTGTGTAAATTTGCAACGTATCGATGCCAACGTTCACAAGAACCAAAACCGGACCAACATAGGACTACTCAGTTGAGCCCAAACAGTATAACTTTGGAAACAGTACTTTTTCTCATTCAATCGAACAAAGAGTAAAACCTAATTATTTTGTTCTATTATGCCCCGAGAGTGTAAATTTGTAACGTTTCGACGCCAACGTTCACAAGAAACAAAACCGGACCAAGATTAGACTACTCAGTTGTGCCCTAGCAATATAATATTGGAAACAGTGCTTTTTCTCATGCAACCGAACAAAGAGTAAAACCTAATTATTTTGATCTATTATGCCCCGAGAGTTTAAATTTGCAATGTATCGATGCCAATGTTCACAAGAACCAAACGGACCAACATTAGACTACTCAATTAGGCCCTAACTTTATAACTTTGAAACGAGTACTTTTTCTCATTCAACCGAACAAAGAGTAAAACCTAATTATATTGATCTATTATGCCCCGAGAGTGTAAATTTGCTACGTATCGATGCCAACATTCACAAGAACCAAAACCGGACCAACATTAGACTACTCAGTTGTGCCCCAACAGTATAACTTTGGAAACAGTACTTCTTCTCATTCAATCGAACAAAGAGTAAAACCTAATTATTTTGCTCTATTATGCCCCGAGAGTGTAAATTTGCAACGTATCGATGCCAACGTTCACTAGAACCAAAAACGGACCAACATAGGACTACTCAGTTGAGCCCAAACAGTATAACTTTGGAAACAGTACTTTTTCTCATTCAATCGAACAAAGAGTAAAACCTAATTATTTTGTTCTATAATGCCCCGAGAGGGTAAATTTGTAACGTATCGACGCCAACGTTCACAAGAAACAAAAAGGACCAAGATTAGACTACTCAGTTGTGCCCTAGCAATATAACTTTGGAAACAGTACTTTTTCTCATGCAACCGAACAAAGAGTAAAACCTAATTATTTTGATCTATTATGCCCCGAGAGTGTAAATTTGCAATGTATCGATGCCAATGTTCACAAGTCTGACAGGACCAACATTAGACTACTCAATTAGGCCCTAACAGTATAACTTTGGAAACAGTACTTTTTCTCATTCAACCGAACAAAGAGTAAAACCTAATTATATTGATCTATTATGCCCCGAGAGTGTAAATTTGCTACGTATCGATGCCAACATTCACAAGAACCAAAACCGAACCAACATTAGACTACTCAGTTTTGCCCTAACAGTATAACTTTGGAAATAGTACTTTTTCTCATTCAATCGAACAAAGAGTAAAACATAATTATATTGTTCTATTATGCCCCGAGAGTGTAAATTTGTAACGTATCGATGCCAACGTTCACAAGAACCAAAACCGGACCAACATTAGCCTACTCAGTTGAGCCCTAACAGTATAACTTTGGAAACAGTACTATTTCTCATTCAATCGAACAAAGAGTAAAACCTAATTATTTTGTTCTATTATGCCCCGAGTGTGTAAATTTGCAACGTATCGAAGCCAACGTTCACAAGTACCAAAACCGGACCAACATAGGACTACTCAGTTGAGGCCAAACCGTATTACTTTGGAAACAGTACTTTTTCTCATTCAATCGAACAAAGAGTAAAACCTAATTATTTTGTTCTATTATGCCCCGAGAGTGTAAATTTGCAGTGTATCGATGCCAACGTTCACAAGAACCAAAACCGGACCAACATTAGACTACTCTTGAGTCCAAACAAGATAACTTCTAACAAGTACTTTTTCTCATTCAATCGAACAAAGAGTAAAACCTAATTATTTTGTTCTATTATGCCCCGAGTGTGTAAATTTGCAACGTATCGAAGCCAACGTTCACAAGTACCAAAAACGGACCAACATATGACTACTCCTTGAGCCCAAACAAGATAACTTTGGAAACAGTACTTTTTCTCATTCAATCGAACAAAGAGTAAAACCTAATTATTTTGTTCTATTATGCCCCGAGAGTGTAAATTTGTAACGTATCGACGCCAACGTTCATAAGAAACAAAACCGGACCAAGATTAGACTACTCAGTTGTGCCCTAGCAATATAACATTGGAAACAGTGCTTTTTCTCATGCAACCGAACAAAGAGTAAAACCTAATTATTTTGATCTATTATGCCCCGAGAGTTTAAATTTGCAATGTATCGATGCCAATGTTCACAAGAACAGAAACCGGACCAACATTAGACTACTCAATTAGACCCTAACTTTATAACTTTGAAACGAGTACTTTTTCTCATTCAACCGAACAAAGAGTAAAACCTAATTATATTGATCTATTATGCCCCGAGAGTGTAAATTTGCTACGTATCAATGCCAACATTCACAAGAACCAAAACCGGACCAACATTGGACTACTCAGTTGTGCCCCAACAGTATAACTTTGGAAACAGTACTTCTTCTCGTTCAATCGAACAAAGAGTAAAACCTAATTATTTTGCTCTATTATGCCCCGAGAGTGTAAATTTGCAACGTATCGATGCCAACGTTCACTAGAACCAAAAACGGACCAACATAGGACTACTCAGTTGAGCCCAAACAGTATAACTTTGGAAACAGTACTTTTTCTCATTCAATCGAACAAAGAGTAAAACCTAATTATTTTGTTCTATAATGCCCCGAGAGGGTAAATTTGTAACGTATCGACGCCAACGTTCACAAGAAACAAAACCGGACCAAGATTAGACTACTCGGTTGTGCCCTAGCAATATAACTTTGGAAACAGTACTTTTTCTCATGCAACCGAACAAAGAGTAAAATCTAATTATTTTGATCTATTATGCCCCGAGTGTGAGTTACGGGGAAGCCCCAAAGATCTATCTAGATTGTATCAAACAACACCTAGAGGGGGGTGAATAGGTGTATCGGCCAAAAACCACAAATTCTCGATGCGATAAAAAGGTAAATGCGGAAATTAAAAAACACACCGAGATTTACGTGGGAAAACTCCAACTCGGAGTAAAAAACCCACGGGACCAACACGCGAATAAACAATCAATAAGAGAAAAGATTACAAGGTGATACCGAACTCCACGGACTCGTCCTCTCTAACTCTCCTATGGATCTCCGCGCAATCCTCCTTCGGGTTGTCCACGCCCTCACGTCCGAGTCCACGAACGCACGTACTTCGAATCCACGAAGCCTCGAACACGCCGAATCCACGACGCCCACTCGAATCCACGAGCACACTCCGTCCGGAGCAAGAACAATACGATCGATGGTGATTTATTGCTTAGATAATCATTAAAGAACCGTAGAAGATGTTTCTAAGCAATAGCCGGATCAATTCTCCATGAAGAACGAGAAATTAGGGTTTCAAGAATTGATCCGATAGAAACTTGTTGTTGAAGAAAGAGAGCACCCAACAAGTTTCTAGGGTTTCATAATGGTCTAAACTCTAAGCATATGAATTAATGGAACCCCCATCGTTTATTTATAGATTTAGAAGACTTAGAAATAGACTAGGATTGTGAAAATCCAATTTTGGAAATAAAATTAGAGATGGACTAGGATTTGAAAACCTATTTAAAATCAATTAGAAAACATAGAGATAGACTAGGATTTGAAAACATGTTTAAAATCAATTAGAAAACATAGAGATAGACTAGAATTTGAAAAACTCAATTTTGTCCATATATTCAATTTAAAAACATCCTAAATCTTCCAAACACTTTTAAATATTTATAAATCATCATCAATAATATTTGAACTTACCGAGCAATGTAGATTCATGTTTTGAGTATGCGAGTCTTCGATCTTCATTTCTTCTTTTTAAACCTTCAAGACTCCGGACTCACTTCACGAAATATGCCAACATAAAATCCGTAACAATCTCCCCCTTTGGCAATTTCGTGACAAAACCCAAAATTACATCATAATACTCACAACGCTCAACTCACAAAAAAATAGAAAATGAAATTCATTGCCATCACCAAAACAATGAACTTCTCGCGTGAAAGATCCAAAGAGAAATACAAAATTACAATTTCGCAACTCCTAAACAAATTAAACTCTATGACTAAGACACAACTAGGAGTCTTGAAGTCTTCAAAGATTTGCAATTAGATTACTTTCTCCACGAACAAAGTTCACAAACAAAGTTAGTAGAAAAAAAAAATGAAAATTTCAATCTCTCCCCCTTTGTTCATGCAATTTTCAAGCCCTTTGTTCATGCAATTTTCAAGTTTCATGTTTTCAATTCTTCTCCCCCTTTGTTCATGCAATTTTCAAGTTTCAAGTTTTCAATTCTTCTCCCCCTTTTTGTCAAAAATTGCCAAAAAAAAACACAAATAGAGAGAAAAACAAACTAGCAAAAAGAAAGTAGTCATGTCATAGTTAAAAATCTAGATACCAAAAATAAACAAACTAGACATAGTCCTAGGAGAGAAAGGATAAAATATAGATAATGAAGCTCAAAAAGAAAAAATCACTCCGTATCCTTCTCATCAAAAATATTGCCTTGTTTCCTCAAAAATCCTTCAAAATTAGATTAATTTTATAAAATTAATGATTTCACTTCAAAAATTACTATAATGAAAATAAAATATTATTTGATTTCAAAAGACATCAATTCATCAAAATTTGATATTAAGAAAACTCTAATGATTTAAAGTCATCAAGATGCAAATTGATGAAAAATAATTTTTAGAAATTTGGCAAAATTGACACCAATTTGTCGCAATTCGTTCAAAATAGAGATTTAACTAATAAGGCACCGGAGGTGGCTCTTTGAGCATCTTTTTCAAACTATCACCTTATATCTCAGCTAATATTCTAATATATTCATATATATATATTCAACCTTTTCGGTTTTTCATATACTTTCTCATGTGGTAGCTTCACACACGTACCGGACGACCGGGGTGGTAGCTCTTTCCTACATGTGGTGGTAGTTTTCACACTCCTTTCGGATGTAACTCTTTCCACATCTTTTATACTTAGGAGTTTCTCCCTTTTTTTTTAAGTATTCAAACTCCCCCTAAATTAGACAATCCCACAATTGAAAATAATTTTGACGAACTTTAGTCGATTAGCAAATATCCATCAATTATATTCAACATTCACTACCAAGATGAATTAATTACCAAGAGATTAAAATTAATTTCAAAATTTTGATGAATGCATGTAAGAAGAAATCACATATTAAATTATCGTCAAAATAATAAAAAGTGGAGTAAAATCGATAATTAATATGAATTTAATTCAATTTGAATTGACTTTAAATACCGTTTAAGGCTCTTTAAAAAACCTTTAATCTCTCTAACTTTATGATTTTCAATCATCTCCTTTCTCAAGTAAATTTTCAATCAAATTAAAAATTTCCCTTTACCTTTCCTCAACAAGATTTTCAAAACAAAATTTTAAACAATTCAAACCCCGTCTAAACATGTAATGCAATGAAAGAAAAATATGCAATAAGCACCAATCAAAGCATTATAAAAATAAAAATAAACTAAGACGAGGAGCAAGAAAAGATATCACCTTTCCGGATCCAATTGTCGGATCGTTGGCGCTAACCATTAATCCCAAAAGCTCGAGCTATTAGAAATACGCAACCAATTCACTTAAAGCGTACGGAAACAGCGCCCACGGGTACGATTGTGACTCGGCCCACCTGGCCTCACGCCACTTCGAACATGACTCGGCCCAACCCAGCCTCACGCCAGTTCGAACATGACTCGGCCCACATGGCCTCCCGCCACAGGGCAGGATGCTGGCCCATTTAAGCCAACAATCCCCCCTCCAGCACCTGCACACATTTGCAGCATGCGGGAATCGAACCCATGACCTCTGGCTCTGATACCAATTGTGAGTTACGGGGAAGCCCCAAAGATCTATCTAGATTGTATCAAACAACACCTAGAGGGGGGTGAATAGGTGTATCGGCCAAAAACCACAAATTCTCGATGCGATAAAAGTAAATGCGGAAATTAAAAACACACCGAGATTTACGTGGGAAAACTCCAACTCGGAGTAAAAAACCCACGGGACCAACACGCGAATAAACAATCAATAAGAGAAAAGATTACAAGGTGATACCGAACTCCACGGACTCGTCCTCTCTAACTCTCCTATGGATCTCCGCGCAATCCTCCTTCGGGTTGTCCACGCCCTCACGTCCGAGTCCACGAACGCACGTACTTCGAATCCACGAAGCCTCGAACACGCCGAATCCACGACGCCCACTCGAATCCACGAGCACACTCCGTCCGGAGCAAGAACAATACGATCGATGGTGATTTATTGCTTAGATAATCATTAAAGAACCGTAGAAGATGTTTCTAAGCAATAGCCGGATCAATTCTCCATGAAGAACGAGAAATTAGGGTTTCAAGAATTGATCCGATAGAAACTTGTTGTTGAAGAAAGAAAGAGAGCACCCAACAAGTTTCTAGGGTTTCATAATGGTCTAAACTCTAAGCATATGAATTAATGGAACCCCCATCGCTTATTTATAGATTTAGAAGACTTAGAAATAGACTAGGATTGTGAAAATCCAATTTTGGAAATAAAATTAGAGATGGACTAGGATTTGAAAACCTATTTAAAATCAATTAGAAAACATAGAGATAGACTAGGATTTGAAAACATGTTTAAAATCAATTAGAAAACATAGAGATAGACTAGAATTTGAAAAACTCAATTTTGTCCATATATTCAATTTAAAAACATCCTAAATCTTCCAAACACTTTTAAATATTTATAAATCATCATCAATAATATTTGAACTTACCGAGCAATGTAGATTCATGTTTTGAGTATGCGAGTCTTCGATCTTCATTTCTTCTTTTTAAACCTTCAAGACTCCGGACTCACTTCACGAAATATGCCAACATAAAATCCGTAACACCGAGAGTGTAAATTTGCAATGTATCGATGCCAATGTTCACAAGAACAGAAACGGGACCAACATTAGACTACTCAATTAGGCCCTAACTTTATAACTTTGAAACGAGCACTTTTTCTCATTCAACCGAACAAAGAGTAAAACCTAATTATATTGATCTATTATGCCCCGAGAGTGTAAATTTGCTACGTATCGATGCCAACATTCACAAGAACCAAATCCGGACCAACATTAGACTACTCAGTTGTGCCCTAACATTATAACTTTGGAAACAGTACTTTTTCTCATTCAATCGAACAACGAGTAAAACATAATTATTTGGTTCTATTATGTCCCGAGAGTGTAAATTTGTAACGTATCGATGCCAACGTTCACAAGAACAAAAACCAGACCAACATTAGCCTACTCAGTTGAGTCCAAACAGTATAACTTCGGAACAAGTACTTTTTCTCATTCAATCGAACAAAGAGTAAAACCTAATTATTTTGTTCTATTATGCCCCGAGTGTGTAAATTTGCAACGTATCGAAGCCAACGTTCACAAGTACCAAAACCGGACCAACATAGGACTACTCAGTTGAGGCCAAACCGTATTACTTTGGAAACAGTACTTTTTCTCATTCAATCGAACAACGAGTAAAACATAATTATTTGGTTCTATTATGTCCCGAGAGTGTAAATTTGTAACGTATCGATGCCAACGGTCACAAGAACCAAAACCGGACCAACATTAGACTACTCAGTTGTGCCCTAACAGTATAACTTTGGAAACAGTACTTTTTCTCATTCAATCGAACAAAGAGTAAAACCTAATTATTTTGTTCTATTATGCCCCGAGTGTGTAAATTTGCAACGTATCGAAGCCAACGTTCACAAGTACCAAAAACGGACCAACATAGGACTACTCAGTTGAGCCCAAACAGTATAACTTTGGAAACAGTACTTTTTCTCATTCAATCGAACAAAGAGTAAAACCTAATTATTTTGATCTATTATGCCCCGAGTGTGTAAATTTGTAACGTATCGACGCCAACGTTCACAAGAAACAAAACCGGACCAAGATTAGACTACTCAGTTGTGCCCTAGCAATATAACTTTGGAAACGGTGCTTTTTCTCATGCAAGAACAAAGAGTAAAACCTAATTATTTTGATCTATTATGCCCGAGAGTTTAAATTTGCAATGTATCGATGCCAATGTTCACAAGAAACGAAACCAGGACCAACATTAGACTACTCAATTAGGCTCTAACTTTATAACTTTGAAACGAGTACTTTTTCTCATTCAACCGAACAAAGCGTAAAACATAATTATTTTGTTCTATTATGCCCCGAGAGTGTAAATTTGCTACGTATCGATGCCAACATTCACAAGAACCAAAACCGGACCAACATTAGACTACTCAGTTGTGCCCCAACAGTATAACTTTGGAAACAGTACTTCTTCTCGTTCAATCGAACAAAGAGTAAAACCTAATTATTTTGCTCTATTATGCCCCGAGAGTGTAAATTTGCAACGTATCGATGCCAACGTTCACTAGAACCAAAAACGGACAAACATAGGACTACTCAGTTGAGCCCAAACAGTATAACTTTGGAAACAGTACTTTTTCTCATTCAATCGAACAAAGAGTAAAACCTAATTATTTTGTTCTATTATGCCCCGAGAGTGTAAATTTGTAACGTATCGACGCCAACGTTCACAAGAACCAAAACCGGACCAAGATTAGACTACTCGGTTATTGCCCTAGCAATATAACTTTGGAAAGCAGTACTTTTCTCGTACAGCCAAGACAAAGAGTAAAACCTAATTATTTTGATCTATTATGCCCAGAGTGTAAATTTGCAATGTATCGATGCCAATGTTCACAAGAACGACCAACCAGGACCAACATTAGACTACTCAATTAGGCCCTAACTTTATAACTTTGAAACGAGTACTTTTTCTCATTCAACCGAACAAAGAGTAAAACCTAATTATATTGATCTATTATGCCCGAGAGTGTAAATTTGCTACGTATCGATGCCAACATTCACAAGAACCAAAAGAACCAACATTAGACTACTCGGTTTGCCACTAACGGTATAACTTTGGAAATAGTACTTTTTCTCATTCAATCGAACAAAGAGTAAAACCTAATTATTTTGTTCTATTATGCCCCGAGAGTGTAAATTTGCAACGTATCGATGCCAACGTTCACAAGAACCAAAACCGGACCAACATTAGCCTACTCAGTTGAGTCCAAACAGTATAACTTTGGAAACAGTACTTTTTCTCATTCAATCGAACAATGAGTAAAACCTAATTATTTTGTTCTATTATGCCCCGAGTGTGTAAATTTGCAACGTATCGAAGCCAACGTTCACAAGTACCAAAACCGGACCAACATAGGACTACTCAGTTGAGGCCAAACCGTATTACTTTGGAAACAGTACTTTTTCTCATTCAATCGAACAAAGAGTAAAACCTAATTATTTGGTTCTATTATGCCCCGAGAGTGTAAGTTTGTAACGTATCGATGCCAACGTTCACAAGAACCAAAACCAGACCAACATTAGCCTACTCAGTTGAGTCCAAACAGTATAACTTCGGAACAAGTACTTTTTCTCATTCAATCGAACAAAGAGTAAAACCTAATTATTTTGTTCTATTATGCCCCGAGTGTGTAAATTTGCAACGTATCGAAGCCAACGTTCACAAGTACCAAAAACGGACCAACATATGACTACTCAGTTGAGCCCAAACAGTATAACTTTGGAAACAGTACTTTTTCTCATTCAATCGAACAAAGAGTAAAACCTAATTATTTTGTTCTATTATGCCCCGAGAGTGTAAATTTGTAACGTATCGACGCCAACGTTCACAAGAAACAAAACCGGACCAAGATTAGACTACTCAGTTGTGCCCTAACAGTATAACTTTAGAAATAGTACTTTTTCTCATGCAACCGAACAAAGAGTAAAATCTAATTATTTTGATCTATTATGCCCCTAGAGTGTAAATTTGCAATGTATCGATGCCAATGTTCACAAGAACAGAAACCGGACCAACATTAGACTACTCAATTAGGCCCTAACTTTATAACTTTGAAACGAGTACTTTTTCTCATTCAACCGAACAAAGAGTAAAACCTAATTATATTGATCTATTATGCCCCGAGAGTGTAAATTTGCTACGTAACGATGCCAACATTCACAAGAACCAAAACAGGACCAACATTAGACTACTCAGTTGTGCCCTAACAGTATAACTTTGGAAACAGTACTTCTTCTCATTCAATCGAACAAAGTGTAAAACATAATTATTTTGTTCTATTATGCCCCGAGAGTGTAAATTTGTAACGTATCGATGCCAACGTTCACAAGAACCAAAACAAGACCAACATTAGCCTACTCAGTTGAGTCCAAACAGTATAACTTTGGGAACAGTACTTTTTCTCATTCAATCGAACAAAGAGTAAAACCTAATTATTTTGTTCTATTATGCCCCGAGTGTGTAAATTTGCAACGTATCGAAGCCAACGTTCACAAGAACCAAAACCGGACCAACATAGGACTACTCAGTTGAGGCCAAACCGTATTACTTTGGAAACAGTACTTTTTCTCATTCAATCGAACAAAGAGTAAAACATAATTATTTTGTTCTATTATGCCCCGAGAGTGTAAATTTGTAACGTATCGATGCCAACGTTCACAAGAACCAAAACCAGACCAACATTAGCCTACTCAGTTGAGGCCAAACAGTATAACTTCGGAACAAGTACTTTTTCTCATTCAATCGAACAAAGAGTAAAACCTAATTATTTTGTTCTATTATGCCCCGAGTGTGTAAATTTGCAACGTATCGAAGCCAACGTTCACAAGAACCAAAACCGGACCAACATAGGACTACTCAGTTGAGCCCAAACAGTATAACTTTGGAAACAGTACTTTTTCTCATTCAATCGAACAAAGAGTAAAACCTAATTATTTTGTTCTATTATGCCCCGAGAGTGTAAATTTGTAACGTATCGACGCCAACGTTCACAAGAAACAAAACCGGACCAAGATTAGACTACTCAGTTGTGCCCTAGCAATATAACTTTGGAAACAGTACTTTTTCTCATGCAACCGAACAAAGAGTAACATCTAATTATTTTGATCTATTATGCCCCTAGAGTGTAAATTTGCAATGTATCGATGCCAATGTTCACAAGAACGAGCAGGACCAACATTAGACTACTCAATTAGGCCCTAACTTTATAACTTTGAAACGAGTACTTTTTCTCATTCAACCGAACAAAGAGTAAAACCTAATTCTGTTGATCTATTATGCCCCGAGAGTGTAAATTTGCTACGTAACGATGCCAACATTCACAAGAACCAAAACAGGACCAACATTAGACTACTCAGTTGTGCCCTAACAGTATAACTTTGGAAACAGTACTTTTTCTCATTCAATCGAACAAAGAGTAAAACATAATTATTTTGTTCTATTATGCCCAGAGTGTAAATTTGTAACGTATCGATGCCAACGTTCACAAGAACCAAAACCAGGACCAACATTAGCCTACTCGGTTGAGTCCAAACGGTATAACTTTGGAGAACGGTACTTTTCTCATTCAATCGAACAAATAGTAAAACCTAATTATTTTGTTCTATTATGCCCCGAGAGTGTAAATTTGCAACATATCGATGCCAACGTTCACAAGAACCAAAACGGACCAACATAGGACCACTCAGTTGAGCCCAAACCGGTATTACTTTGGAAACGGTACTTTTCTCATTCAATCGAACAAAGAGTAAAACATAATTATTTGGTTCTATTATGTCCCGAGAGTGTAAATTTGTAACGTATCGATGCCAACGTTCACAAGAACCAAAACCAGTCCAACATTAGCCTACTCAGTTGAGTCCAAACAGTATAACTTCGGAACAAGTACTTTTTCTCATTCAATCGAACAAAGAGTAAAACCTAATTATTTTGTTCTATTATGCCCCGAGTGTGTAAATTTGCAACGTATCGAAGCCAACGTTCACAAGTACCAAAAACGGACCAACATAGGACTACTCAGTTGAGCCCAAACAGTATAACTTTGGAAACAGTACTTTTTCTCATTCAACCGAACAAAGAGTAAAACCTAATTATATTGATCTATTATGCCCCGAGAGTGTAAATTTGTAACGTATCGACGCCAACGTTCACAAGAAACAAAACCGGACCAAGATTAGACTACTCAGTTGTGTCCTAGCAATATAACTTTGGAAACTGTACTTTTTCTCATGCAACCGAACAAAGAGTAAAACCTAATTATTTTGATCTATTATGCCCCGAAAGTTTAAATTTGCAATGTATCGATGCCAATGTTCACAAGACAGAACCGACCAACATTAGACTACTCAATTAGGCCCTAACTTTATAACTTTGAAACGAGTACTTTTTCTCATTCAACCGAACAAAGAGTAAAACCTAATTATATTGATCTATTATGCCCCGAGAGTGTAAATTTGCTACGTATCGATGCCAACATTCACAAGAACCAAAACCGGACCAACATTAGACTACTCTGTTGTGCCCTAAGGCTCCGTTTGGATTGGGTACAAGAGAGGGGATAAGGGGCTTATCCCCCCTCTTATACCCAAACACAATTTTGGGTGGGGTGGAACAAGCAGTTCCACCCCAAGGGTGGAACAAGGCTTGTTCCACCCCAAGAGAGAGAAAAAGAAATTAATTTTAAATTTAAATTTAAATTAAAAAATTTATAATTTAGTTGTTTGAAATTTAAATTTATAATTTTAAATTATAAATTTAAATATTTAAATTATAAATTTCATATTTTTAATTTTCAAATTTTAAATTTAATTTTTTTTGATTTTAAATTTATAATTTGGTATTTTATATCTTTCAAATTTAAATTTGATTTTAAATTTTAAATTCGATATTTAAAATTTAAATTTTAAAAATTTTTAATTTTAATTTTAATTTTAAAATTTTAAATTTAAAGTTAAAAATTTTAATTTAAAATTATAAGTTTAAAATTTTAAATTAAATTATAGGGGTAAAATTATTATTTTATATCTATAACTACCACCTATTCCATCTTATACTCACATTTTCATCCAAACACAATTTTTCTAGTTCCAGCTTATACCCACATTTTCATCCAAACAAAAAAATACCCTTGTTCCTACGAAAAACCATACTTGTACCTATCCCCGGTATAACTAGTTCCTGCTTATACCCGAACCAAACGAAGCCTAACAGTATAACTTTGGAAACAGTACTTTTTCTCATTCAATCGAACAAAGAGTAAAACATAATTATTTTGTTCTATTATGTCCCGAGAGTGTAAATTTGTAACGTATCGATGCCAACGTTCACAAGAACCAAAACCAGGACCAACATTAGCCTACTCGATTGAGTCCAAACAAGTATAACTTGAACAAGTACTTTTTCTCATTCAATCGAACAAAGAGTAAAACCTAATTATTTTGTTCTATTATGCCCCGAGTGTGTAAATTTGCAACGTATCGAAGCCAACGTACACAAGTACCAAAAACGGACCAACATAGGACTACTCAGTTGAGCCCAAACAGTATAACTTTGGAAACAGTACTTTTTCCCATTCAATCGAACAAAGAGTAAAACCTAATTATTTTGTTCTATTATGCCCCGAGAGTGTAAATTTGTAACGTATCGACGCCAACGTTCACAAGAAACAAAGCGGACCAAGATTAGACTACTCAGTTGTTCCCTAGCAATATAACTTTGGAAACAGTACTTTTTCTCATGCAACCGAACAAAGAGTAAAACCTAATTATTTTGATCTATTATGCCCCGAGAGTGTAAATTTGCAATGTATCGATGCCAATGTTCACAAGAATAGAAACCGGACCAACATTAGACTACTCAATTAGGCCCTAACTTTATAACTTTGAAACGAGCACTTTTTCTTATTCAACCAAACAAAGAGTAAAACCTAATTATATTGATCTATTATGCCCCGAGAGTGTAAATTTGCTACGTGTCGATGCCAACATTCACAAGAACCAAAACCGGACCAACATTAGACTACTCAGTTGTGCCCTAACAGTATAACTTTGGAAATAGTACTTTTTCTCATTCAATCGAACAAAGAGTAAAACATAATTATTTTGTTCTATTATGCCCCGAGAGTGTAAATTTGTAACGTATCGATGCCAATGTTCACTAGAACCAAAACCAGACCAACATTAGCCTACTCAGTTGAGTTCAAACAGTATAACTTTGGAAACAGTACTTTTTCTCATTCAATCGAACAAAGAGTAAAACCTAATTATTTTGTTCTATTATGCCCCGAGTGTATAAATTTGCAACGTATCGAAGCTAACGTTCACAAGTACCAAAACCGGACCAACATAGGACTACTCAGTTGAGGCCAAACCGTATTACTTTGGAAACAGTACTTTTTCTGATTCAATCGAACAAAGAGTAAAACATAATTATTTGGTTCTATTATGCCCCGAGAGTGTAAGTTTGTAACGTATCGATGCCAACGTTCACAAGAACCAAACCAGACCAACATTAGCCTACTCAGTTGAGTCCAAACAGTATAACTTCGGAACAAGTACTTTTTCTCATTCAATCGAACAAAGAGTAAAACCTAATTATTTTGTTCTATTATGCCCCGAGTGTGTAAATTTGCAACGTATCGAAGCCAACGTTCACAAGTACCAAAAACGGACCAACATATGACTACTCAGTTGAGCCCAAACAGTATAACTTTGGAAACAGTACTTTTTCTCATTCAATCGAACAAAGAGTAAAACCTAATTATTTTGTTCTATTATGCCCCGAGAGTGTAAATTTGTAATGTATCGACGCCAACGTTCACAAGAAACAAAACCGGACCAAGATTAGACTACTCAGTTGTGCCCTAGCAATATAACTTTGGAAATCGAATCAAATTAGCGCATGTATTTACTACGTCTTGTAGACGTGTATAGTACTCGGTAAAGGTCTCGTTTTCATCCATGAAAATGGAATCAAATTTGCTTGTAAGCATTTGTAATTTTTGGACCTTTACTAAGCTTGTTCCTTCATGCGTAACTTGTAGAGTATCCCAAATCTCTTTCGCGGTTTCACAAGCCGACACGCGAGTAAACTCCGTTTGCGACAAGGCATTAAATAAAGCGTTTATGCCCTTGCCGTTAAACGAAGATGCCTCGTTTTCATCTTTCGTCCACTTGTCTCGTGGTTTAGGCTTCTCAACATTATCGACCTTTTCGGTTGGAGGTTTCCATCCGAACTCAATTGATTTCCACACCCGCTCTTCGATTGCAATTAGAAAAGCTCTCATGCGAACTTTCCAATAGGCATAATTCGTGCGTCGAAAAGCGGAGGTCGATTAATGTTACCGCCTTCGGCCATTAGATATCAATATATCTAGATCCCGCTCTGATACCAATTGTAAGTTACGGGAAAGCCCCAAGGATCTATCTAGATTGTATCTGACACCTAGAGGGGGGTGAATAGGTGTACCGGCCAAAAAACCACAAATAATCGATGCGTTAAAAATAAATGCGGAAATTAAAAACACACCGAGATTTACGTGGGAAAACTCCAACTCGGAGTAAAAAACCCACGGGACCAACACGCGAATACCAATCCACTAAAAGAAAAGATTACAAGGTGATTACCGACTCCACGGACTTAACCTCTCTAACTCTCTTATGGATCTCCGCGCACTCCACCGAGTTGTCCACGATCACGTCCGAATCCACGAACGCCCACGTTCCGAATCCACGAAACGCCTTGCTTCGAATCCACGAAGTCTTCAATACGCCAAATCCACGACGCCACGCTCCGAATCCACGAAGTCTTCAATCACGCCGAATCCACGACGCCACCATGAATAGAATCATGAATATGGTGATCCTTCGTTGGAGTATCGATGAAAACCGAAGAAGAAAACTCCAAGCGAAGCGTAGATCAAATCGACATATAGAGAAGGATTTACTATGTCTCGATTTGACCTAAAAGAGGCTATTTAGTAGAAAATAGGTTTTGAAGGAATTCCTAGCCTCTAGGGTTTCTCAAACATGTATTATGATCAAGTGCACGAAGTTAGAGAACCCTAAGAACCTATTTATAGACTTTAGAATCAATTAGATTCGGATTAGAGATTTTTCAGATTTTTACCCATCTGTACCGGTACAAACTTGAACTGGTTACCGGTTCCACAAGGACGGAAGATTATTTTTCGAAGCCTTGGAACCGGTAATGGGATTGATGGTTATACCGGTATAGCAACTTTTCCCATACCGGTACAGCATCTTTTTCCATACCGGTATAACTTTGTATTTTTGCCGATTTTTTCATTTTTCGAAAACTACAAAGTTCCGTTACAGTTTCTAATCCGTTATTCAATGATTTTACGATTCTAATGCCTACAACTAAGTATGAATCACCATAACATGAATTAAAAACTTACCTAGGCATCGTGATTCTCATCGTGAGCCAATTCCTCTTTCTTCGAAGTCTTTGATTCTTCACCGTTCTTCGATCCGCTCCGATCCTTCAAGACTCCGACTCAATTCACGAAACTTGCCAACACAAAATCCTTAACAATCTCCCCCTTTGGCAATTTCGTGACAAAACACAAAAGCTCACTAAAATTACATCATAAAGAGAAACGAAGTTCAATGTCATCACCAAAACATTAAACTTCTCGCGTGTAATCCAAATACAATATGAAATCCAAAAGTACATCAAAAACTCCTAAAACAAACTCTATGACTTAGACGCAACTAGGAGTCTTGAAGTCTTGATTTCCTGCAAAACAATTACAAAATAAAATAGAAGATCAGAACATTAGTCAATCACCAATTAATGTCTTTGTTCTCATCTTCGACCCCTTTTTGTCCTTGGTCCTTTAACTTTTCTATCGTTTCAACTTTTCTTTCGTACACAACTATCTCCTTCTCCCTCCTAAAAATCATCATGTCTCCCCCTTCGTGTATGCATCATGAATATCTCCTCCCTTCTTACCTGTTTAGCATCCATTTTATTCTTCTCCCCCTTTTTGTCAAAAATTGCCAAAAAGAATCAGTAAGCAAAGAGAAAAAGACTAAGAAAAAGAGAGTAAGCACATCATAATTACAGACCAAGATGCATAATAAAAGAGAAAACATCAAGTACTAGGCAAAGATAAACGAAACATAATCCTAAGAAAAGCAGTAAAAATCAGCAGGAGAAAGAAGTCGAGGCAGAAATCACTCAGTAGCCTCGTCATCATCGTCATCTCCTCTAGCAGGAGATCCGAGCCGGCGTGTGCGGTCGACACCGAGCGGGAATGGTGGCGAGATACAGAACGCTGATAGGATGAGGTCGATGGAAAGATATCATCATGTGTGCAACCCATCTTCTCCAAGATCCTCTTCATTCCTTTCTCGAGACTCTTGAATCCCTTCTTTAGAAAACTCACTTCCTTCGTGAGTTCACCCATATCACGATGAAGTGTGTCCAAAGTGACTGCGCCTCCTGACCTAGAGGACCCTGCAGGCGGTGCACGCTCTGCTCGTCGTGACGGTGGAGGTGGAGAAGGTACAGCACTACTCGATGCTGCAGGTGGGGGAGCTCCCTTGGTCTGCTGAAAAGTCTTCAAGGTGCTCACAGACTTTGCCCAGGTCACCGCATCAATCGGCCCAAGTCCATAGTCATACTTATCGCACCTTGTGTCTACGCCGTGTCCCCGTAAAATCTGACTGATAAGCAAAGGAAACGGTAGTAGCTCCCGCCGCCGTCTTGATAGTGGATAACATGAACCATTATTTGCCAGATAAGGAATGGTATGTTAATGTTTAATCCAAGGCTCTGCTCAGGGTGACCAAGAAGAAACAATAATAGCAAACGATCCCAGCGAAGCCTCTTGTTCCCAATAGTTGGCTGGACGTTGTAGCACAGAATCAAAGAAAGCAAGTGATACTCAGGGCGCAAGTCCTTTGATTCCACAACTGCCCGATCCGTGCGAACGCCCGGCTTGCAGACTGCTTCAACCACAGTCTCCCAATGTGTCGAGGACTGGAATGTCCCAGCAGTATAATGTAGTCCAGTCGTGTCAACATACATCCCTAGAATCTCTCCAATCTCGTGAGGAGTGACCGTCAGTCTCTGTCCACGCACTGACGTCTCAAATACATAAGTCCCTGTCTCTTCATCCTCTGCAAGAACTACACCACGCAGGTAGAACTCCCGAATGAGTTCCACGCAGAAAGGTGTGCGAGCTGCTACCTGTCCAACAGGCTCAATAGGTGCTCTCTGCATCAGTCGCCTAAACTCAGGAACCTGCTCAGTCAGGTCCTTGAAGACGACATGCCGCTCCGCTAGGCATGATCGCACCGAGTAAGCACGAGCCCTCTCAGGAGGAACCTCAGCCATCCTCTTGGCTCGCCGCTCCCTGGTAGCACCACCTCCTCGCGATGACTCACCAGCAATGCCTTTTCCCTTGTCGGGACGGGAAACAGGCTCCTCAGCATCTTCTTCTTCAACCTCCTCGGCTCCCTCGACGATAGTCGGGATCGGATCCTTCGGACTCCTCGGCTTGGCGAGTCCGTTTGGAAGTCTCTCTACTTCCTCTACTACGTCCTCGACGACCTCCAGCTGACCATGAGCACCGGAAGTACAAGAACCGGTGAAAAAGCCATTTTGCACATGAAAAACCTCACATGAACACATTTTTGAAAAAATTCTCTAAAAATTGTGAAAAATTCACAAATAATTCAAGAATAAATAATAAAGCAATAACGAACTTGAATCATGCAGGAAATTTCATCAAATTTGGCACATTTTCAAAAATCCCGAAATTCTACCAATATTGAACCCTAGAACGTAAATCTGTAAAAAATAACGGATTTTAATGTGATCTAAGTGTTTTAGATGCAAGATCTTGTGTCCAATAGCCGATTTTCAGCAAAAAATCGCATCAAAAAGGAACGAAAACAGAGATCAAACAATTTTTCCGAAATTCCATTAAAATAGAAACCTAGAACATAGATCTGCGAAAAATAGCGAATTTAAACTAGTTCTAAGTGTTCTGAATGCAAGATAATAAGTTCGTGATAGTGAATTACGCAAAAAAATTGCATCAAAAACGAGTAATAACAAAGATCGAACACTTGTCCCGGAATATTCAAAAAATATGCAAAAATCGGGTTTGATCTTAGATCCAAGCCAAAATACTGTTGTTTGAGGGAAAACGTGCGAGATACGAAAGAGAAGAGGCTCGGGGTTTTTAGAGAGAGAGAGAGAGCGCGTTTTGAATGAGTGTAGAGAGTGGAAAAAGGAATCGTTCCTGGTGTTATATCGCGGGCTACAGTAATTTGTACCGGTATGGGATGAATCTGTAGCGGTACAGATCAACAGTAATTCGAAAAATAGCCTTTTTTCATTTAAAAATTCTCCAAAATCAAATTAATTTCACAAAAATTAATGATTTGACGTCAAAAATTATTATGATGATAGTAAAATATTCTATGATTTCAAAAGACATCATATCATCAAAATTTGATATTAAGAACAATCAAAATTATTTAAATCATCAAGATGCGAATTGATAAATAATAATTTTCTAGAAATTTGTCCAAATTGACACCAATTAAATAACACGTTCAAAATAGAGATTTAACTAATATAGCACCGGGGTGGCTCTTTGAGCATCTTTTTCAAAAACTATCACCTTATATTACCGAAAAATTCTAAAATATTCATTTTTTTTCAACCTTTTTCGGTTTTTCTCATAATTTCTCACGTGGTAGCTTCACACACGTACCGGACGACCGGGGTGGTAGCTCTTTCCTACATGTGGTGGTAGTTTTCACACTCCTTTCGGATGTAACTCTTTCCACATCTTTTAAACTAAGGAGTTCCCCTTTTTTTTTTAAATAAAACAAACTCCCCCTCAATTAGACAATCTCACAATTGAAAATAATTTTGACGAATCTTAGTCAATTAGAAAATATCCATCAATTATATTCAACATTCACTACCAAGATGGATTAAATACAAAATGATTAAAATTAATTTCAAAAATTTTGATGAAGGTATGTAAGAAGAAATCACATAATAAATTATCGTCAAAATAATGAAAAGTGAAGTAAAATCGATAATCAATATGAATTTAATTCAATTTGAATTGACTTTAAAAATCGGTTAATTCTCTTTGAAAAACCATTAATCTCTCTAGATTAAAGATTTTCAATCATTGCCACTCTCAAAAATTTTAAAAACTCCCCTTTACCTTTTCTCAAAGACGATTTTCAAACACAAGAAACTCAAGCATCAAAGATATTCACTAAGTACCAAAAATCGCCTAAGCATGTAATGCAATGAATAAAAGTAGGAAATATACACCTATCAAAGCATTACATAACCGAAAGACAAGCTAAGAAGAATAACAAGGAAAGATATCACCTTTCCGAATCCAAACTTGTCGAATTTTTCCTTGCTTTGACTTGTCGACGTGAGGCTTGACTTCTTTCAACCTTTGTTCAACCGATGATTGTCTCGATGCTTGGTTCTTCGGTTGATATTTACGTTGAGGCTTAGTCTCCCGGTTTGCACGAGGTACTCGACCCAATTGATTTCCTATTTGATTCCGTGGGAGATACCGAATAGAAGAAGGTGCCGATTGAGATTTCGTTGTCTTGTTCGGGCAACTCTTTTTGATATGTCCCTTGACTCCGCATCGGTGACATACCTTTGCTTTTAAATTTGTTGAGACCTTCGATATCGTCTTTTGATCCTTCTCAACATATGTCCTTTCGTATCCGAGGCCCAACTTGTTCGTTTGACCTAACCCGAGCATGTTATCCAACTTTTTCGAACCCGAGGAAAATTGTTGAAGATCCGATTTGAGTTGATGAACTTGCTTGGTTAAAACTTGATTGGATGTGTAAGTTTCCTTAAATTGTTGCTCCAAAAATCCAATCTTATCCTTATAAGATTTCATCGTTAATTCCGCTTCTTTTGGAGGACCGAATTGATATTCAAAGTTGATTCCCGTTCCTCCTCAAGAGCTTCATTCATGATCCTCATATTGTTGTTATCTTCTTCAATCTCCAACAAACGACTTTCCAACTTCTTATTGAATTTAGCCATCTTTTTCGATTCGATAAGAAGTTGGTTGTATGCTTCGGCTATATCCTCGTCATTCGATTCCTCCTCACTTTCGCCATTCTCGCTCGAAGACCCATGCGAAGAGAGAGAAAGATTTGAGTTAGAAACAATAGATGATAAGCAAGCAACATTATAAGACGGAGGAAAAGATGTAGAATTAGCGATTAAAGCCGTATGATCCTTTTCTTCATCACTTGATGATGATCCGTTTGAAGAAGAGTCATCCCAAGTTTTCGTTTTAGCTTGCAAAGCCTTCGGTTTATACGTCTTCTTCGAAGGACAATCCGTTGCGATATGGCCGTAGCCTCTACACTTGAAGCATTGGATTTCCCCTTCGAATTCATCTTTTTCATTCGTAGACTTTGCAAGTTTTTTATCTTTCAATTTAGAATTAGAAGAAGGTTTAGAAAAGGATTTTCGCTTCGAAGATGAAGCATCGTTCTTCTTTCGGAAATTCCGGCGAAACTTCTTCGTGAGGAGCGCGAATTGTTGTTCAAAATCCGCAAGCGTAATATTTTCGTCGGAATCCGTGTCGGCGTCTTCTTCCTTTGTTGATTTGAGTGCCATCCCTGTGCTTTTAGAAAAAGACTTGGAAGAAGATTGATTAGTAGGAAAAGTCATCTCATACGTTTGTAAAGCGCCTACTAATTCTTCGACTTTCATCTCGTGGATGCTTAACCGTTTCGATCGCGGCAACCTTTGCCCGAAACGTTCGGAAGAGTTCGAAGAATTTTTCTAACAACTTTTGACTCGGGATTTTCTCTCCCAAGTTAGCGCATGTATTTACTACGTCTTGTAGACGTGTATAGTACTCGGTAAAGGTCTCGTTTTCATCCATGAAAATGGAATCAAATTTGCTTGTAAGCATTTGTAATTTTTGGACCTTTACTAAGCTTGTTCCTTCATGCGTAACTTGTAGAGTATCCCAAATCTCTTTCGCGGTTTCACAAGCCGACACGCGAGTAAACTCCGTTTGCGACAAGGCATTAAATAAAGCGTTTATGCCCTTGCCGTTAAACGAAGATGCCTCGTTTTCATCTTTCGTCCACTTGTCTCGTGGTTTAGGCTTCTCAACATTATCGACCTTTTCGGTTAGAGGTTTCCATCCGAACTCAATTGATTTCCACACCCGCTCTTCGATTGCAATTAGAAAAGCTCTCATGCGAACTTTCCAATAGGCATAATTCGTGCCGTCGAAAAGCGGAGGTCGATTAATGTTACCGCCTTCGGCCATTAGATATCAATATATCTAGATCCCGCTCTGATACCAATTGTAAGTTACGGGGAAGCCCCAAGGATCTATCTAGATTGTATCTGACACCTAGAGGGGGGTGAATAGGTGTACCGGCCAAAAAACCACAAATAATCGATGCGTTAAAAATAAATGCGGAAATTAAAAACACACCGAGATTTACGTGGGAAAACTCCAACTCGGAGTAAAAAACCCACGGGACCAACACGCGAATACCAATCCACTAAAAGAAAAGATTACAAGGTGATTACCGACTCCACGGACTTAACCTCTCTAACTCTCTTATGGATCTCCGCGCACTCCACCGAGTTGTCCACGATCACGTCCGAATCCACGAACGCCCACGTTCCGAATCCACGAAACGCCTTGCTTCGAATCCACGAAGTCTTCAATACGCCGAATCCACGACGCCACGCTCCGAATCCACGAAGTCTTCAATCACGCCGAATCCACGACGCCACCATGAATAGAATCATGAATATGGTGATCCTTCGTTGGAGTATCGATGAAAACCGAAGAAGAAAACTCCAAGCGAAGCGTAGATCAAATCGACATATAGAGAAGGATTTACTATGTCTCGATTTGACCTAAAAGAGGCTATTTAGTAGAAAATAGGTTTTGAAGGAATTCCTAGCCTCTAGGGTTTCTCAAACATGTATTATGATCAAGTGCACGAAGTTAGAGAACCCTAAGAACCTATTTATAGACTTTAGAATCAATTAGATTCGGATTAGAGATCAGGATTTTTACCCATCTGTACCGGTACAAATGAACTGGTTACCGGTTCCACAAGGACGGAAGATTATTTTTCGAAGCCTTGGAACCGGTAATGTGATTGATTGTTATACCGGTATAGCAACTTTTCCCTTTCCGGTACAGCATCTCTTTCCATACCGGTATAACTTTGTATTTTTGCTGATTTTTTCATTTTTCGAAAACTACAAAGTTCCGTTACAGTTTCTAATCCGTTATTCAATGATTTTACGATTCTAATGCCTACAACTAAGTATGAATCACCATAACATGAATTAAAAACTTACCTAGGCATCGTGATTCTCATCGTGAGCCAATTCCTCTTTCTTCGAAGTCTTTGATTCTTCACCGTTCTCCGATCCGCTCCGATCCTTCAAGACTCCGACTCAATTCAGGAAACTTGCCAACACAAAATCCTTAACAAAGAACAGAAACCGGACCAACATTAGACTACTCAATTAGGCCCTAAGTTTATAACTTTGAAACGAGTACTTTTTCTCATTCAACCGAACAAAGAGTAAAACCTAATTATATTGATCTATTATGCCCCGAGAGTGTAAATTTGCTACGTATCGATGCCAACATTCACAAGAACCAAAACCGGACCAACATTAGACTACTCAGTTGTGCCCTAACAGTATAACTTTGGAAACAGTACTTTTTCTCATTCAATCGAACAAAGAGTAAAACATAATTATTTTGTTCTATTATGCCCCGAGAGTGTAAATTTGTAACGTATCGATGCCAACGTTCACAAGAACCAAAACCAGACCAACATTAGCCTACTCAGTTGAGTTCAAACAGTATAACTTTGGAAACAGTACTTTTTCTCATTCAATCGAACAAAGAGTAAAACCTAATTATTTTGTTCTATTATGCCCCGAGTGTATAAATTTGCAACGTATCGAAGCCAACGTTCACAAGTACCAAAACCGGACCAACATAGGACTACTCAGTTGAGGCCAAACCGTATTACTTTGGAAACAGTACTTTTTCTGATTCAATCGAACAAAGAGTAAAACATAATTATTTGGTTCTATTATGCCCCGAGAGTGTAAGTTTGTAACGTATCGATGCCAACGTTCACAAGAACCAAAACCAGACCAACATTAGCCTACTCAGTTGAGTCCAAACAGTATAACTTCGGAACAAGTACTTTTTCTCATTCAATCGAACAAAGAGTAAAACCTAATTATTTTGTTCTATTATGCCCCGAGTGTGTAAATTTGCAACGTATCGAAGCCAACGTTCACAAGTACCAAAAACGGACCAACATATGACTACTCAGTTGAGCCCAAACAGTATAACTTTGGAAACAGTACTTTTTCTCATTCAATCGAACAAAGAGTAAAACCTAATTATTTTGTTCTATTATGCCCCGAGAGTGTAAATTTGCAATGTATCGATGCCAACGTTCACAAGAAACAAAACCAGACCAAGATTAGACTACTCAGTTGTGCCCTAGCAATATAACTTTGGAAACAGTACTTTTTCTCATGCAACCGAACAAAGAGTAAAACCTAATTATTTTGATCTATTATGCCCCGAGAGTGTAAATTTGCAATGTATCGATGCCAATGTTCACAAGAACAGAAACCGGACCAACATTAGACTACTCAATTAGGCCCTAACTTTATAACTTTGAAACGAGTACTTTTTCTCATTCAACCGAACAAAGAGTAAAACCTAATTATTTTGTTCTATTATGCCCCGAGAGTGTAAATTTGCAATGTATCGATGACAACGTTCACAAGAACCAAAACCGGACCAACATTAGACTACTCAGTTGTGCCCTAACATTATAACTTTGGAAACAGTACTTTTTCTCATTCAATCGAATAAAGAGTAAAACATAGTTATTTTGTTCTATTATGCCCCGAGAGTGTAAATTTGTAACGTATCGATGCCAACGTTCACAAGAACCAAAACCAGACCAACATTAGCCTACTCAGTTAAGTCCAAAGATAACTTTGGAAAGTTTTTTCTCATTCAATCGAACAAAGAGTAAAACCTAATTATTTTGTTCTATTATGCCCCGAGTGTGTAAATTTGTAACGTATCGAAGCCAACGTTCAGAAGTACCAAAACCGGACCAACATAGGACTACTCAGTTGAGGCCAAACCGTATTACTTTGGAAACAGTACTTTTTCTCATTCAATCGAACAAAGAGTAAAACATAATTATTTGGTTCTATTATGTCCCGAGAGTGTAAATTTGTAACGTATCGATGCCAACGTTCACAAGGACCAAAACCAGTCCAAAATTAGCCTACTCAGTTGAGTCCAAACAGTATAACTTCGGAACAAGTACTTTTTCTCATTCAATCGAACAAAGAGTAAAACCTAATTATTTTGTTCTATTATGCCCGAGTGTGTAAATTTGCAACGTATCGAAGCCAACGTTCACAAGTACCAAAAACGGACCAACATAGGACTACTCAGTTGAGCCCAAACAGTATAACTTTGGAAACAGTACTTTTTCCCATTCAATCGAACAAAGAGTAAAACCTAATTATTTTGTTCTATTATGCCCCGAGTATGTAAATTTGCAACGTATCGACGCCAACGTTCACAAGAAACAAAACCGACCAAGATTAGACTACTCGGTTGTGCCCTAGCAATATAACTTTGGAAACAGTACTTTTTCTCATGCAAACCGAACAAAGAGTAAAACCTAATTATTTTGATCTATTATGCCCGAGAGTGTAAATTTGCAATGTATCGATGCCAATGTTCACAAGAAGCAAACCAGGACCAACATTAGACTACTCAATTAGGCCCTAACTTTATAACTTTGAAACGAGCACTTTTTCTCATTCAACCAAACAAATAGTAAAACCTAATTATATTGATCTATTATGCCCCGAGAGTGTAAATTTGCTACGTGTCGATGCCAACATTCACAAGAACCAAAACCGGACCAACATTAGACTACTCAGTTGTGCCTTAACTGTATAACTTTGGAAATAGTACTTTTTCTCATTCAATCGAACAAAGAGTAAAACATAATTATTTTGTTCTATTATGCCCCGAGAGTGTAAATTTGTAACGTATCGATGCCAACGTTCACAAGAACCAAAACCGGACCAACATTAGACTACTCAGTTGAGCCCAAACAGTATAACTTTGGAAACAGTACTTTTTCTCATTCAATCGAACAAAGAGTAAAACCTAATTATTTTGTTCTATTATGCCCCGAGTGTATAAATTTGCAACGTATCGAAGCCAACGTTCACAAGTACCAAAACCGGACCAACATAGGACTACTCAGTTGAGGCCAAACCGTATTACTTTGGAAACAGTACTTTTTCTGATTCAATCGAACAAAGAGTAAAACATAATTATTTGGTTCTATTATGCCCCGAGAGTGTAAGTTTGTAACGTATCGATGCCAACGTTCACAAGAACCAAAACCAGACCAACATTAGCCTACTCAGTTGAGTCCAAACAGTATAACTTTGGAAACAGTACTTTTTCTCATTCAATCGAACAAAGAGTAAAACCTAATTATTTTGTTCTATTATGCCCCGAGTGTGTATATTTGCAACGTATCGAAGCCAACGTTCACAAGTACCAAAAACGGACCAACATATGACTACTCAGTTGAGCCCAAACAGTATAACTTTGGAAACAGTACTTTTTCTCATTCAATCGAACAAAGAGTAAAACCTAATTATTTTGTTCTATTATGCCCCGAGAGTGTAAATTTGTAATGTATCGATGCCAACGTTCACAAGAACCAAAACCGGACCAACATTAGCCTACTCAGTTGTGCCCTAGCAATATAACTTTGGAAACAGTACTTTTTCTCATGCAACCGAACAAAGAGTAAAATCTAATTATTTTGATCTATTATGCCCCGAGAGTGTAAATTTGCAATGTATCGATGCCAATGTTCACAAGAACAGAAACCGGACCAACATTAGACTACTCAATTAGGCCATAACTTTATAACTTTGAAACGAGTACTTTTTCTCATTCAACCGAACAAAGAGTAAAACCTAATTATATTGATCTATTATGCCCCGAGAGTGTAAATTTGCAACGTATCGATGCCAACATTCACAAGAACCAAAACCGGACCAACATTAGACTACTCAGTTGTGCCCTAACATTATAACTTTGGAAACAGTACTTTTTCTCATTCAATCGAATAAAGAGTAAAACATAGTTATTTTGTTCTATTATGCCCAGAGAGTGTAAATTTGTAACGTATCGATGCCAACGTTCACAAGAACCAAAACTAGACCAACATTAGCCTACTCAGTTAAGTCCAAACAGTATAACTTTGGAAACGGTACTTTTCTCATTCAATCGAACAAAGAGTAAAACCTAATTATTTTGTTCTATTATGCCCGAGTGTGTAAATTTGTAACGTATCGAAGCCAACGTTCGGAAGTACCAAAACCGGACCAGCATAGGACTACTCAGTTGAGGCCAAACCGTATTACTTTGGAAACAGTACTTTTTCTCATTCAATCGAACAAAGAGTAAAACATAATTATTTGGTTCTATTATGTCCCGAGAGTGTAAATTTGTAACGTATCGATGCCAACGTTCACAAGGACCAAAACCAGTCCAAAATTAGCCTACTCAGTTGAGTCCAAACAGTATAACTTCGGAACAAGTACTTTTTCTCATTCAATCGAACAAAGAGTAAAACCTAATTATTTTGTTCTATTATGTCCCGAGTGTGTAAATTTGCAACGTATCGAAGCCAACGTTCACAAGTACCAAAAACGGACCAACATATGACTACTCAGTTGCGCCCAAACAGTATAACTTTGGAAACATTACTTTTTCTCATTCAATCGAACAAAGAGTAAAACCTAATTATTTTGTTCTATTATGCCCCGAGAGTGTAAATTTGTAACGTATCGACGCCAACGTTCACAAGAACCAAAACCGGACCAAGATTAGACTACTCAGTTGTGCGCTAACAGTATAACTTTGGAAACAGTACTTTTTCTCATTCAATCGAACAAAGAGTAAAACCTAATTATATTGTTCTATTATGCCCCGAGAGTGTAAATTTGCAACGTATCGATGCCAACGTTCACAAGAACCAAAACCGGACCAACATTAGACTACTCAGTTGCGCCCTATATTTATAAATTTGAAACGAGTACTTTTTCTCATTCAACCGAACAAAGAGTAAAACCTAATTATATTGATCTATTATGCCCCGAGAGTGTAAATTTGCTACGTATCGATGCCAACGTTCACAAGAACCAAAACCGGACCAACATTAGACTACTCAGTTGTGCCCTAACAGTATAACTTTGGAAACAGTACTTTTTCTCATTCAATCGAACAAAGAGTAAAACATAATTATTTTGTTCTATTATGCCCCGAGAGTGTAAATTTGTAACGTATCGATGCCAACGTTCACAAGAACCAAAACCAGACCAACATTAGCCTACTCAGTTGAGTCCAAACAGTATAACTTCGTAACAAGTACTTTTTCTCATTCAATCGAACAAAGAGTAAAACCTAATTATTTTGTTCTATTATGCCCCGAGTGTGTAAATTTGCAACGTATCGAAGCCAACGTTCACAAGTACCAAAAACGGACCAACATAGGACTACTCAGTTGAGCCCAAACAGTAAAACTTTGGAAACAGTACTTTTTCCCATTCAATCGAACAAAGAGTAAAACCTAATTATTTTGTTCTATTATGCCCCGAGAGTGTAAATTTGTAATGTATCGACGCCAACGTTCACAAGAAACAAAACCGGACCAAGATTAGACTACTCAGTTGTGCCCTAGCAATATAACTTTGGAAACAGTACTTTTTCTCATGCAACCGAACAAAGAGTAAAATCTAATTATTTTGATCTATTATGCCCCGAGAGTGTAAATTTGCAATGTATCGATGCCAATGTTCACAAGAACAGAAACCGGACCAACATTAGACTACTCAATTAGGCCCTAACTTTATAACTTTGAAACGAGTACTTTTTCTCATTCAACCGAACAAAGAGTAAAACCTAATTATATTGTTCTATTATGCCCCGAGAGTGTAAATTTGCTACGTATCGATGCCAACATTCACAAGAACCAAAACCGGACCAACATTAGACTACTCAGTTGTGCCCTAACATTATAACTTTGGAAACAGTACTTTTTCTCATTCAATCGAATAAAGAGTAAAACATAGTTATTTTGTTCTATTATGCCCCGAGAGTGTAAATTTGTAACGTATCGATGCCAACGTTCACAAGAACCAAAACCGGACCAACATTAGCCTACTCAGTTGAGCCCAAACAGTATAACTTTGGAAACAGTACTTTTTCTCATTCAATCGAACAAAGAGTAAAACCTAATTATTTTGTTCTATTATGCCACGAGTGTGTAAATTTGTAACGTATCGAAGCCAACGTTCGAAGTACCAAAACCGGACCAACATAGGACTACTCGGTTGAGGCCAAACCGTATTACTTTCGAAACAGTACTTTTTCTCATTCAATCGAACAAAGAGTAAAACCTAATTATGTTGTGCTATTACAAACCGAGAGTGTAAATTAGCAACGTATAGATGCCAATGTTCAAAAGAACCAAAACCGGTCCAAAATTAGCCTACTCGGTTGAGTCCAAACGATAACTTAACAAGTACTTTTTCTCATTCAATCGAACAAAGAGTAAAACCTAATTATTTTGTTCTATTATGCCCCGAGTGTGTAAATTTGCAACGTATCGAAGCCAACGTTCACAAGTACCAAAAACGGACCAACATAGGACTACTCAGTTGAGCCCAAACAGTATAACTTTGGAAACAAGATTTTTCCCATTCAATCGAACAAAGAGTAAAACCTAATTATTTTGTTCTATTATGCCCGAGAGTGTAAATTTGTAACGTATCGACGCCAACGTTCACAAGAAACAAAACCGGACCAAGATTAGACTACTCAGTTGTGCCCTAGCAATATAACTTTGGAAACAGTACTTTTTCTCATGCAACCGAACAAAGAGTAAAACCTAATTATTTTGATCTATTATGCCCCGAGAGTGTAAATTTGCAATGTATCGATGCCAATGTTCACAAGAACAGAAACCGGACCAACATTAGACTACTCAATTAGGCCCTAACTTTATAACTTTGAAACGAGCACTTTTTCTCATTCAACCAAACAAATAGTAAAACCTAATTATATTGATCTATTATGCCCCGAGAGTGTAAATTTGCTACGTGTCGATGCCAACATTCACAAGAACCAAAACCGGACCAACATTAGACTACTCAGTTGTGCCCTAACAGTATAACTTTGGAAACAGTACTTTTTCTCATTCAATCGAACAAAGAGTAAAACATAATTATTTTGTTCTATTATGCCCCGAGAGTGTAAATTTGCAACGTATCGATGCCAACGTTCACTAGAACCAAAACCGGACCAACATTAGACTACTCAGTTGTGCCCTAACAGTATAACTTTGGAAACAGTACTTTTTCTCATTCAATCGAACAAAGAGTAAAACCTAATTATTTTGTTCTATTATGCCCCGAGTGTATAAATTTGCAACGTATCGAAGCCAACGTTCACAAGTACCAAAACCGGACCAACATAGGACTACTCAGTTGAGGCCAAACCGTATTACTTTGGAAACAGTACTTTTTCTGATTCAATCGAACAAAGAGTAAAACATAATTATTTGGTTCTATTATGCCCCGAGAGTGTAAGTTTGTAACGTATCGATGCCAACGTTCACAAGAACCAAAACCAGACCAACATTAGCCTACTAAGTTGAGTCCAAACAGTATAACTTCGGAACAAGTACTTTTTCTCATTCAATCGAACAAAGAGTAAAACCTAATTATTTTGTTCTATTATGCCCCGAGTGTGTAAATTTGCAACGTATCGAAGCCAACGTTCACAAGTACCAAAAACGGACCAACATATGACTACTCAGTTGAGCCCAAACAGTATAACTTTGGAAACAGTACTTTTTCTCATTCAATCGAACAAAGAGTAAAACCTAATTATTTTGTTCTATTATGCCCCGAGAGTGTAAATTTGTAATGTATCGACGCCAACGTTCACAAGAAACAAAACCGGACCAAGATTAGACTACTCAGTTGTGCCCTAGCAATATAACTTTGGAAACAGTACTTTTTCTCATGCAACCGAACAAAGAGTAAAACCTAATTATTTTGATCTATTATGCCCCGAGAGTGTAAATTTGCAATGTATCGATGCCAATGTTCACAAGAACAGAAACCGGACCAACATTAGACTACTCAATTAGGCCATAACTTTATAACTTTGAAACGAGTACTTTTTCTCATTCAACCGAACAAAGAGTAAAACCTAATTATATTGATCTATTATGCCCCGAGAGTGTAAATTTGCTACGTATCGATGCCAACATTCACAAGAACCAAATCCGGACCAACATTAGACTACTCAGTTGTGCCCTAACATTATAACTTTGGAAACGATTTTTCTCATTCAATCGAATAAAGAGTAAAACATAGTTATTTTGTTCTATTTATGCCCAGAGAGTGTAAATTTGTAACGTATCGATGCCAACGTTCACAAGAACCAAAACTAGACCAACATTAGCCTACTCAGTTAAGTCCAAACAGTATAACTTTGGAAACAGTACTTTTTCTCATTCAATCGAACAAAGAGTAAAACCTAATTATTTTGTTCTATTATGCCCCGAGTGTGTAAATTTGTAACGTATCGAAGCCAACGTTCGAAGTACCAAAACCGACCAACATAGGACTACTCGGTTGAGGCCAAACCGTATTACTTTGGAAACAGTACTTTTTCTCATTCAATCGAACAAAGAGTAAAACATAATTATTTGGTTCTATTATGTCCCGAGAGTGTAAATTTGTAACGTATCGATGCCAACGTTCACAAGGACCAAAACCAGTCCAAAATTAGCCTACTCAGTTGAGTCCAAACAGTATAACTTTGGAAACAGTACTTTTTCTCATTCAATCGAACAAAGAGTAAAACCTAATTATTTTGTTCTATTATGCCCCGAGTGTGTAAATTTGCAACGTATCGAAGCCAACGTTCACAAGTACCAAAACCGGACCAACATAGGACTACTCAGTTGAGCCCAAACAGTATAACTTTGGAAACAGTACTTTTTCTCATTCAATCGAACAAAGAGTAAAACCTAATTATTTTGTTCTATTATGCCCCGAGAGTGTAAATTTGTAACGTATCGACGCCAACGTTCACAACAAACAAAACCGGACCAAGATTAGACTACTCAGTTGTGCCCTAGCAATATAACTATGGAAACAGTACTTTTTCTCATGCAACCGAACAAAGAGTAAAACCTAATTATTTTGATCTATTATGCCCCGAGAGTGTAAATTTGCAATGTATCGATGCCAATGTTCACAAGAACAGAAACCGGACCAACATTAGACTACTCAATTAGGCCCTAACTTTATAACTTTGAAACGAGTACTTTTTCTCATTCAACCGAACAAAGAGTAAAACCTAATTATATTGATCTATTATGCCCCGAGAGTGTAAATTTGCTACGTATCGATGCCAACATTCACAAGAACCAAAGCAGGACCAACATTAGACTACTCAGTTGTGCCCTAACAGTATAACTTTGGAAACAGTACTTTTTCTCATTCAATCGAACAAAGAGTAAAACATAATTATTTTGTTCTATTATGCCCCGAGAGTGTAAATTTGTAACGTATCGATGCCAACGTTCACAAGAACCAAAACCAGACCAACATTAGCCTACTCAGTTGAGTCCAAACAGTATAACTTCGGAACAAGTACTTTTTCTCATTCAATCGAACAAAGAGTAAAACCTAATTATTTTGTTCTATTATGCCCCGAGTGTGTAAATTTGCAACGTATCGAAGCCAACGTTCACAAGTACCAAAAACGGACCAACATAGGACTACTCAGTTGTGCCCCAAACAGTAAAACTTTGGAAACAAGATTTTTCCCATTCAATCGAACAAAGAGTAAAACCTAATTATTTTGTTCTATTATGCCCCGAGAGTGTAAATTTGTAACGTATCGACGCCAACGTTCACAAGAAACAAAACCGGCCCAAGTTTAGACTACTCAGTTGTGCCCTAGCAATATAACTTTGGAAACAGTACTTTTTCTCAAACAACCGAACAAAGAGTAAAACCTAATTATTTTGATCTATTATGCCCCGAGAGTGTAAATTTGCAATGTATCGATGCCAATGTTCACAAGAACAAAAACCGACCAACATTAGACTACTCAATTAGGCCCTAACTTTATAACTTTGAAACGAGTACTTTTTCTCATTCAACCGAACAAAGAGTAAAACCTAATTATATTGATCTATTATGCCCGAGAGTGTAAATTTGCTACGTATCGATGCCAACATTCACAAGAACCAAAACCGGACCAACATTAGACTACTCAGTTGTGCCCTAACATTATAACTTTGGAAACAGTACTTTTTATCATTCAATCGAATAAAGAGTAAAACATAGTTATTTTGTTCTATTTTGCCCCGAGAGTGTAAATTTGTAACGTATCGATGCCAACGTTCACAAGAACCAAAACCAGACCAACATTAGCCTACTCAGTTAAGTCCAAACAGTATAACTTTGGAAACAGTACTTTTTCTCATTCAATCGAACAAAGAGTAAAACCTAATTATTTTGTTCTATTATGCCCCGAGTGTGTAAATTTGTAACGTATCGAAGCCAACGTTCAGAAATACCAAAACCGGACCAACATAGGACTACTCAGTTGAGGCCAAACCGTATTACTTTGGAAACAGTACTTTTTCTCATTCAATCGAACAAAGAGTAAAACATAATTATTTGGTTCTATTATGTCCCGAGAGTGTAAATTTGTAACGTATCGATGCCAACGTTCACAAGAACCAAAACCAGTCCAAAATTAGCCTACTCAGTTGAGTCCAAACAGTATAACTTCGGAACAAGTACTTTTTCTCATTCAATCGAACAAAGAGTAAAACCTAATTATTTTGTTCTATTATGCCACGAGTGTGTAAATTTGCAACGTATCGAAGCCAACGTTCACAAGTACCAAAAACGGACCAACATAGGACTACTCAGTTGAGCCCAAACAGTATAACTTTGGAAACAGTACTTTTTCCCATTCAATCGAACAAAGAGTAAAACCTAATTATTTTGTTCTATTATGCCCCGAGAGTGTAAATTTGTAACGTATCGACGCCAACGTTCACAAGAAACAAAACCGGACCAAGATTAGACTACTCAGTTGTGCCCTAACAATATAACTTTGGAAACAGTACTATTTCTCATCCAACCGAACAAAGAGTAAAACCTAATTATTTTGATCTATTATGCCCCGAGAGTGTAAATTTGCAATGTATCGAAGCCAATGTTCACAAGAACAGAAACCGGACCAACATTAGACTACTCAATTAGGCCCTAACTTTATAACTTTGAAACGAGCACTTTTTCTCATTCAACCAAACAAAGAGTAAAACCTAATTATATTGATCTATTATGCCCCGAGAGTGTAAATTTGCTACGTGTCGAGGCCAACATTCACAAGAACCAAAACCGGACCAACATTAGACTACTCAGTTGTGCCCTAACAGTATAACTTTGGCAATAGTACTTTTTCTCATTCAATCGAACAAAGAGTAAAACATAATTATTTTGTTCTATTATGCCCCGAGAGTGTAAATTTGTAACGTATCGATGCCAATGTTCACAAGAACCAAAACCAGACCAACATTAGACTACTCGGTTGAGTTCAAACGGTATAACTTTGGAAAGCAGTACTTTTCTCATTCAATCGAACAAAGAGTAAAACCTAATTATTTTGTTCTATTATGCCCCAGTGTGTAAATTTGTAACGTATCGAAGCCAACGTTCGAAGTACCAAAACCGGACCAACATAGGACTACTCGGTTGAGGCCAAACCGTATTACTTTGGAAACAGTACTTTTTCTCATTCAATCGAACAAAGAGTAAAACCTAATTATATTGTTCTATTATGTCCCGAGAGTGTAAATTTGTAACGTATCGATGCCAACGTTCCCAAGAACCAAAACCAGTCCAACATTAGCCTACTCAGTTGAGTCCAAACAGTATAACTTCGGAACAAGTACTTTTTCTCATTCAATCGAACAAAGAGTAAAACCTAATTATTTTGTTCTATTATGCCCCGAGTGTGTAAATTTGCAACGTATCGAAGCCAACGTTCACAAGAACCAAAAACGGACCAACATAGGACTACTCAGTTGAGCCCGAACAGTATAACTTTGGAAACAGTACTTTTTCTCATTCAATCGAACAAAGAGTAAAACCTAATTATTTTGTTCTATTATGCCCCGAGAGTGTAAATTTGTAACGTATCGACGCCAACGTTCAAAACAAACAAAACCGGACCAAGATTAGACTACTCAGTTGTGCCCTAGCAATATAACTATGGAAACAGTACTTTTTCTCATGCAACCGAACAAAGAGTAAAACCTAATTATTTTGATCTATTATGCCCCGAGAGTGTAAATTTGCAATGTATCGATGCCAATGTTCACAAGAACAAACCGACCACCATTAGACTACTCAATTAGGCCCTAACTTTATAACTTTGAAACGATTACTTTTTCTCATTCAACCGAACAAAGAGTAAAACCTAATTATATTGATCTATTATGCCCCGAGAGTGTAAATTTGCTACGTATCGATGCCAACATTCACAAGAACCAAAACCGGACCAACATTAGACTACTCAGTTGTGCCCTAACAGTATAACTTTGGAAACAGTACTTTTTCTCATTCAATCGAACAAAGAGTAAAACATAATTATTTTGTTCTATTATGTCCCGAGAGTGTAAATTTGTAACGTATCGATGCCAACGTTCACAAGAACCAAAACCGGACCAACATTAGCCCACTCAGTTGAGTCCAAACAGTATAACTTTGGAACAAGTACTTTTTCTCATTCAATCGAACAAAGAGTAAAACCTAATTATTTTGTTCTATTATGCCCCGAGTGTGTAAATTTGCAACGTATCGAAGCCAACGTTCACAAGTACCAAAAACGGACCAACATAGGACTACTCAGTTGAGCCCAAACAGTATAACTTTGGAAAGGTACTTTTTCCCATTCAATCGAACAAAGAGTAAAACCTAATTATTTTGTTCTATTATGCCCCGAGAGTGTAAATTTGTAACGTATCGACGCCAACGTTCACAAGAAACAAAACCGGACCAAGTTTAGACTACTCGGTTGTGCCCTAGCAATATAACTTTGGAAACGATTTTTCTCAAGCAACCGAACAAAGAGTAAAACCTAATTATTTTGATCTATTATGCCCCGAGAGTGTAACTTTGCAATGTATCGATGCCAATGTTCACAAGAACAGAAAACGGACCAACATTAGACTACTCAATTAGGCCCTGAGACTTTATAACTTTGAAACGAGTACTTTTTCTCATTCAACCGAACAAAGAGTAAAACCTAATTATATTGATCTATTATGCCCCGAGAGTGTAAATTTGCTACGTATCGATGCCAACATTCACAAGAACCAAAACCGGACCAACATTAGACTACTCAGTTGTGCCCTAACAGTATAACTTTGGAAACAGTACTTTTTCTCATTCAATCGAACAAAGAGTAAAACATCATTATTTTGTTCTATTTTGCTCCGAGAGTGTAAATTTGTAACGTATCGATGCCAACGTTCACAAGAACCAAAACCGGACCAACATTAGCCTACTCAGTTGAGTCCAAACAGTATAACTTTGGAAACAGTACTTTTTCTAATTCAATCGAACAAAGAGTAAAACCTAATTATTTTGTTCTATTATGCCCCGAGTGTGTAAATTTGTAACGTATCGAAGCCAACGTTCAGAAGTACCAAAACCGGACCAACATAGGACTACTCAGTTGAGGCCAAACCGTATTACTTTGGAAACAGTACTTTTTCTCATTCAATCGAACAAAGAGTAAAACATAATTATTTTGTTCTATTATGTCCGAGAGTGTAAATTTGTAACGTATCGATGCCAACGTTCACAAGAACCAAAACCGGTCAAAATTAGCCTACTCGGTTGAGTCCAAACGGTATAACTTGAACAAGTACTTTTTCTCATTCAATCGAACAAAGAGTAAAACCTAATTATTTTGTTCTATTATGCCCCGAGTGTGTAAATTTGCAACGTATCGAAGCCAACGTTCACAAGTACCAAAAACGGACCAACATAGGACTACTCAGTTGAGCCCAAACAGTATAACTTTGGAAACGATTTTTCCCATTCAATCGAACAAAGAGTAAAACCTAATTATTTTGTTCTATTATGCCCCGAGAGTGTAAATTTGTAACGTATCGACGCCAACGTTCACAAGAAACAAAACCGGACCAAGATTAGACTACTCAGTTGTGCCCTAGCAATATAACTTTGGAAACAGTACTTTTTCTCATGCAACCGAACAAAGAGTAAAACCTAATTATTTTGTTCTATTATGCCCCGAGAGTGTAAATTTGCAATGTATCGATGCCAATGTTCACAAGAACAGAAATCGGACCAACATTAGACTACTCAATTAGGCCCTAACTTTATAACTTTGAAACGAGCACTTTTTCTCATTCAACCAAACAAAGAGTAAAACCTAATTATATTGATCTATTATGCCCCGAGAGTGTAAATTTGCTACGTGTCGATGCCAACATTCACAAGAACCAAAACCGGACCAACATTAGACTACTCAGTTGTGCCCTAACTGTATAACTTTGGAAATAGTACTTTTTCTCATTCAATCGAACAAAGAGTAAAACATAATTATTTTGTTCTATTATGCCCCGAGAGTGTAAATTTGTAACGTATCGATGCCAACGTTCACTAGAACCAAAACCAGACCAACATTAGCCTACTCAGTTGAGTTCAAACAGTATAACTTTGGAAACAGTACTTTTTCTCATTCAATCGAACAAAGAGTAAAACCTAATTATTTTGTTCTATTATGCCCCGAGTTTGTAAATTTGTAACGTATCGAAGCCAACGTTCAGAAGTACCAAAACCGGACCAACATAGGACTACTCAGTTGAGGCCAAACCGTATTACTTTGGAAACAGTACTTTTTCTCATTCAATCGAACAAAGAGTAAAACATAATTATTTGGTTCTATTATGTCCCGAGAGTGTAAATTTGTAACGTATCGATGCCAACGTTCACAAGAGCCAAAACCGGTCAAAATTAGCCTACTCGGTTGAGTCCAAACGGTATAACTTGAACAAGTACTTTTTCTCATTCAATCGAACAAAGAGTAAAACCTAATTATTTTGTTCTATTATGCCCAAAGTGTGTAAATTTGCAACGTATCGAAGCCAACGTTCACAAGTACCAAAACCGGACCAACATAGGACTACTCAGTTGAGCCCAAACGGTATAACTTTGGAAACAGTACTTTTTCTCATTCAATCGAACAAAGAGTAAAACCTAATTATTTTGTTCTATTATGCCCCGAGAGTGTAAATTTGTAACGTATCGACGCCAACGTTCACAAGAACCAAAACCGGACCAACATTAGACTACTCAGTTGTGCCCTAACAGTATAACTATGGAAACGATTTTTCTCATTCAATCGAACAAAGAGTAAAACCTAATTATTTTTATCTATTATGCCCCGAGAGTGTAAATTTGCAACGTATCGATGCCAATGTTCACAAGAACAGAAACCGGACCAACATTAGACTACTCAATTAGGCCCTAACTTTATAACTTTGAAACGAGTACTTTTTCTCATTCAACCGAACAAAGAGTAAAACCTAATTATATTGATCTATTATGCCCCGAGAGTGTAAATTTGCTACGTATCGATGCCAACATTCACAAGAACCAAAACCGGACCAACATTTGTAACAACCCACTCCCCCGTAAAGCGCGCCGAGTTCCGTCAAAATGAGCGGGACCCGGAGTGGAGCGAGTAAGTGTGGGTTCTATGTGCTTTGGAGCCCGTGCGCAGCGAAGTGGGGTCTTGGAAAAGCTAAACCGCAAGTCTGGTGGAAATTCCCAGACTTGGAGCAGCCGAGACCGGACAGCCGGGGGTTGTCCGGATGCCACCAAGTGCCCCAGCTGCGCAGTGTGGAAAACCAGCGAGACGGGACAACACCAAGACCAGACAGTCCAAGACCGACGACAAAAAAGACCGGACGATGGGCGCGTAACGTGCGAGAAAATGGCTAAGTCCGGAAAAGCAATCTTGAGAGCCAGACGACCCGACGGACGATCAAGACCGGACGACCAAGACCGGACGAAGGCTGCGTAACATGCGAGAAAAATGGCTAAGTCCGGAAAACCAGGACAACCGAGACGGTGGACCAGCGCGATTCGAGCAGTTTGTAATTTTCGCAAATGGAGGGGCTTTTTGGCAATTGTCACAACACAATATATACCCAATGGCTTCCTCTTCACAGCCATTCACTCCCAATACATCCCTCTCTCATTTCTCTCTTTCTCTCTCTAGAAAACCTCTCCTAGAGCTTGGAGAAGTTGGAGAAGGAGCTTGGAGGAGGTGATCTTGGAGGATTTGGAGCTTGGGGAAGACCTAGAAGCTCTCCTACAAGGTGGAGCTTGGGCCAAGGTGAGGTTTCATGGTAAACCTAGACTAGGGTTTGGGTTTTAAGCAAGGAACTTAGAGTTTTGAGTCTTCTCTTTGGTGTAGAAGCCTAGTAGAGGCTTGAGCTCCATGAAAACCCATGAAAGCTCAAGGTCCTCTCATGGTGGATTCTTAGGGTTTCAAGTAGAGGCCCTAATGATGGTTTAAATTGTTCTAGATGAACTCTAAGAGTAACAACAAGCTTTCCCTTGCTTGTTTAAGAGATCAAAACCTAGGGTTTTGCATAGGGCTTGGATAGAGCACCAAATTTGGGGCTTTTTGCCATAGAGGTTCTAGGGTCAAATTGACCTTGTAGAAACCTAATTGGGGGTATCCCCGACGCGTGGGACAACTCCGTTTAATTAAACGAAAAGCCTATCTATGAGTTGCTATGTAAGTTAGCCTGATGTAAAATCTGATAATCAATCGCAGATTGCAAAATAGGCCTCGGTTAGCTACGAGACTCGACGGGCAACCCATCCGTAATTTTAGAAGGTGGGTGGTGCATTCCAAGGACACCGGAATTCTTTCTATGTCTCAGTATCACTTTTGAGCATTCTATATATGTTGAGCATAATGCATAGTAGGGTAATTTATGAGTTATGTTGCAATTTGTGAGTTCAAATGCATGAGATATAATTGTATGAGAACATATGCTAAGAATGAGAACCCTATGTATGCATGCTAAAGAACAAGAACTAGAACTTGGTGTAATTGACAAGTGAATGTGACATTGGACATGTACTTAGAGAATGTGACAAAGATGAGTCTAGAATACTTAGACAACATGTGTGGCATTAAAGAACAAGGACAAGAACAAGTAGTGCATATAACACTAGTATAGTCATGAGATTGACATTATGACAACAACCTTAGAGTTAAGGGTCATATGAATATAAGTTCTCCTTGAAGGCAAGGAATAGATTGAGATTTGGAATCCTTAAAGTTAAGGATTGATCGTACTCACCATATAGTCCTTGCTCGGGGCGGTAGCTCCCCTCGAGCGGTGCGCTCCGGAGTTGGTCACCACCGGAATGAGTTTTCCAGGGAATGAGTTTTCCTAAGGACGGTCCCAACGGGTCGATATTGAGCCTCCCGGTATACTATGGGATTTTGAGTTTGGTTGAGTCTTGTTTAGGGCGAACCCCACGGGTTAGCCAAGAGCTTGGGTTTTGAACTTATGATCTTGCATGTTTTACTGTTTGAGCATATTATCTTTACTTTCAAGCGTATTAGTTGCATTTGATAGTTTGGTTCTTATCTTACCCTTCCTTCTATTACGCTTGAGTTAGACCTAGTGGGAAAGTCGGCGTGGTTGGTTGCCGAACCCACTGGGAACTTTGTTGTAGTTCTCACCCCCCTATTTCCACAGAGCCGGGACCGTGTGAGCCGGCCGACGATCGCGGGAAGGGCATCGCGCCCTAGGTAGAGACCGCCCGAGTACTTTACTTTTGTTATAGTTGCATTACCCTTTTGTATCGTCTTTTGTATTTGATGATGGTAGAGGCTAATATCAAATGTATTTAAGCTTTATCTTTGAAGACTATGAGATGTAAAAAGAAATGATGCAAAGAATGTAAAGAATGGTAGTCTTTTAAAGAATGCAAAGTTGTAAGAATTATGCATGTATGTGATTGCAATTAATCATGTTACTTGTATGTATTAATAGTACTTTCACTATTGGCTATTGCTTGTCTTCGTGCAAGCCTTTGTGTATGCTTCCGCAAGTGCAAAATTTTATACTCTATCTGTACATGTTGAGCCTTGGGCGGATAGGGGAGACTCGTCTGTTCGGCGTCTGCTTGACACTCTCGAACCGGCCAAAAGGATCGGGCTTGGGGCGTGATGGATAAAATGGTATCAGAGCTGGTATAAAGCCAAAAAGTGAAAGCTTAGGATGGACCTAGGGGCCATAGGATTGGAAAGAACCTAAGGACCTAAGGTAACGTGAGTGACGTGAACAAGTATAGCGAAAGCATGTGATTGGGTTCATGTCTTATGTCCCTAAGATGATTAGAGACTAACTTTAAGTTGCTATTTGTTTTCTATTCCTTGTGTTGTGATCGGCGGCCGACGACATGATACTATGGAATGTTAATGAATGCGCTTATTTGCTTTCGCCGGATTGGGTATATCCGAGTATGTGGGTCAAGTGTCTAATGTGAGTTGCTTCTTTTCAGGAAGCAATGGCACCTCGTGGTCGACCCCGAACAAGGTCGATGCCTGAGGAACCGAGTGCGGCTCCTGTGCAACCCGCAGCCGGTAGCGGCGGGGGGCTTGAGGAGCAGATGGCCGCGCTTATTGGCGTAGTGCGGCAACAAGCTGAGTCCGTAAGGGCTCAAGGCGAGCAGATTCGACGGCTCCAGGAGACATTGGAGCAGCAGCAAACGGCGGCGCAGGCAGGGGCTGAGCACCCTACACCTCCTGCTAGGATGCCGACCGTAGTCGATGCGGCGGCGGCGGATCCAGCTTGCGGCCGTACGACGGCGATTCAGCCGGATCGGGGACTTCGGACCCGGTAGTGCGGCGAACGACGAGGAACGGAGCGCACATTGGCGGCGCTCATTAAGTTCATGAAATTCAAGCCACCTATCTTCGAGGGAGGAGTGGTGGAACCGGCGGTCGTGGAGTCGTGGGTCGACTCCATGCAAACAATCTTCGAGGACTTCAACACCCCGGAGACAGACAAAGTACAATTCGCCACCCATTGCCTAGACAAGGCGGCGAAGGCGTGGTGGAAGCGGTTAAGCGGGATCGGTCACCCGATCTACCGCCAATGTTGTGGGAGGAGTTCAAGAGAGCGGTATTTTCAACCTACGTCCCCGACTCCGTGAAGCGGAAGATGCACGAGAAATTCCGCAAGTTGAGACAGGGAGACCGCTCTGTGGCGGACTATGAGCTAGAGTTCTCCCACATCATTGATTGTGTCCCGGACGTTGTACGTGACGACCGGGATCGGGCCGATTGGTTCTTGCGAGGACTTCGGCCGAGGATTTATGAGGCGGTGCAACTTTTCCACCTCACGACCTTTGCGGAGGTCTTCGACCGGGCTCTATCTGCGGAGCACGGCAACGCCTATGCGCGGGAGGAGCGCGAGGCCATGGCGGAGAGTAAGGAGAAAGGCAAGAAGCGAGCGGCGGGTGGTGCCGGGGGCCGGCCAAACGCTAAGAAACCCCCTCGGTATCCCCGACAGCAGCAGAAGGGCGGGAGACCCTTCCGTTGTGTTATCTGCGGCGGCAACCATCAGCCGGCGACATGCTCGCAGCGAGAAGGGAAGTGCTACAAGTGCGGTCACCGGGCACATGATTCGAGAGTGCCCGAGCCGGGATCTTCGCACCGTCAAGATCGCCTCCTTCTACGCCGAGGCAGCTGATGGGACTGCCACCACCTATAGCGGCTGGGCGCTCATCATCGTCGCGCCAGCCGGAGGCATCGAGAGCACCGAGTGGGCGGGTTTTTGCTACTCAGGTGGAGGAGCAGGCTCCAGCTCCCAACGACATTGTAGCAGGTATTATTTCTATCGATGGAGCGAGAGCTCAAGCTATATTCGACATCGCATTCATTTATAAGTGCATCGTTTGCTAGTGCTCATGACTTAGAGGTTTTACATGATGAGGAAGGTTGGGATATTAAATCCCCTGAGCACGCCTATACAGTCTACGACGAGTGTCCGGCGTGTCCAGTCCAGATAGGTGATTGGGTCATGCCGATCGACATGCTAGTGCTAACTCGGTTGTGGTCGTTTGACGTGATCTTGGGGCTAGACTGGCTTACCAAGTATTATGCGGTCATCGACTGCGAGAGAAGGGTGATCACTTTTCGTGAGCCAAATCAAGAGGAAATGGTGTATCGAGCGTGTAAGGGTACGCGCTTTGCAGCGACCATATCCACGGTTAGGGCAAGGAAGATGATAAAGGGTGGTTGTAAAGCCTATTTGGCGACCATCGTAGATGACCGAAAGGAACACCCAGACCTTGAGGGCATTCGGGTGGCGTGCGAGTACCCGGATGTGTTTCCGACGGAATTACCGGGATTGCCACCAGACCGGGAAGTTGAATTCGTTGTTGACTTGATTCCCGGGGCGGCGCCAGTTTCGAAGGCTCCGTATAGAATGGCACCGGTAGAACTAAAGGAGCTTAAAGCGCAATTGGAAGACTTGCTCGACAAAGGCTTTGTGAGGCCGAGCGTGTCTCCGTGGGGAGCCCGTGCTTTTCGTCGAAGAAAGATGGCACACTTCGACTCGCGTGGATTATCGCGAGTTGAATAGGGTAACAATAAAGAACAAGTATCCATTGCCAAGGATCGACGACTTATTCGATCAATTGCGAGGGTCGAAGGTGTATTCTAAAATAGACCTTCAGTCGGGGTATCATCAGTTGAAGATACGGCCCAAGGATGTGCATAAAACGGCGTACCGTACGCGGTATGGCCATTACGAGTTCACGGTAATGCCATTCGGGCTTACTAATGCCCCAGCGGCATTTATGGACTTAATGAACCGTGTCTTCCGTCCGCTATTGGACCGATGCGTCGTGGTCTTCATTGACGACGTATTGGTATATTCTCGGACCGAGGAAGAACACGAGGAGCACTTGAGACTTGTCTTGGAAATACTCCGAAAAGAGAAGTTATATGCCAAGTTGAAGAAATGTGAATTTTGGCTTTCGGAGGTTACCTTCCTAGGACATGTGGTTTCGGGTGAGGGTGTCTCGGTGGACCCGAAGAAAGTAGAGGCAATTAAAGATTGGCCTCGCCCGACGAGTGCAACGGAAATCCGCAGTTTCCTTGGACTTGCGGGTTATTATCGGCGGTTCGTGGAGGGGTTCTCCAAAATATCCACTCCGCTAACGCGCCTTACCCACAAAGGAGCCAAGTATGTTTGGAGCGAAGATTGCGATCGAAGCTTCAAAGAGTTAAAAGGAAGGTTAACGACGACCCCGGTACTTGCTTTACCGACGCCGGGGGAGACATACGTCGTGTACAGTGATGCTTCCTACATTGGACTCGGGTGTGTCTTGATGCAAAAGGGGCGAGTTATAGCTTATGCTTCGCGCCAATTGAAACCTTATGAGAAGAATTACCCGGTTCATGACTTGGAGCTAGCCGCGGTGATTTTCGCGCTAAAGTTGTGGAGGCATTACTTGTACGGTGAACATTGCGAGATCTACACGGATCACAAAAGCCTTAAGTATTTGTTCACCCAAAAAGAGCTAAATATGCGACAGCGGCGGTGGTTAGAGCTGTTAAAGGACTATGATGTCACGATTTTATACCACCCCGGAAAAGCAAATGTCGTAGCCGATGCGCTAAGTAGAAAATCGGGAGAGAACTTAGCCTCGGCGATTACACCCCAACCGTTGTTGCAAAAGGAGATGCAACGTCTTGGATTGGAAGTAGTAGCGCCGGGAGTGCCGGCTACACTTACCATCTTAGTGGTGCAACCGACCTTATTGGAGAGGATCAAGGAATTGCAGACTTCCGATGAGTATCTCCAGAAGGTGCGCGGCGAGGTAGAAAGCGATAGTGCCGATGACTTTGGCATTGGGACCGACGGCACACTACGATTTCGAAATCGTTGGTGTGTACCCAAGAATAAGGATCTCCGTAAGGCGATTATGCAAGAGGCGCATCAATCTCCTTATAGTATCCACCCGGGCGGCACCAAAATGTATCAAGACCTAAAGTTGCAATATTGGTGGCCGGGCATGAAGAAAGACATTGGAGAATTTGTTGCGCAATGTCTTACTTGCCAACAAGTAAAGGCGGAGCGGCGGTTTCCGGGAAAGTTACAAAGCTTACCTATACCCGTTTGGAAATGGGAAAATATCGCTATGGACTTTGTGACCGGATTGCCTCGATCTCAAGGGGGACACGATGCAATTTGGGTGGTCGTGGACCGGTTAACGAAGTCGGCGCATTTCCTTCCGATTCATATTACTTGGTCGGGGGACAAGTTGGCTCAAGTTTACATTGATGAGATTGTGAGACTACACAAGTCTAAGGTCTATCGTATCGACGGATCGGGACCCAAGGTTCACTTCTCACTTTTGGAGGAGCCTACAAGAAGCGTTGGGCACACGGCTCGACTTTAGCACGGCATTCCATCCTCAAAGTGACGGACAATCGGAGAGGACCATCCAAATACTTGAGGATATGCTACGGGCGTGTGTATTCGACTACAAGGGCAATTGGCACGACCATTTACCGATGGCGGAGTTCGCATACAATAACAGTTATCAGGAAAGTATCGCGATGGCGCCATTCGAGGCCCTTTATGGAAGAAAGTGTCGCTCTCCAATTCATTGGAGCGACGTGGGCGAGAAATCTGTTCTTGGCCCGGACGTAATGCGGGAGGCGGAAGAGAAAGTTCGCCTTCCTCGCCAACGACTTGCGACGGCGCAATCGCGGCATAAGAGTTATGCCGACAAACGAAGAAAAGATATTGAGTTTGAGGTCGGCGACCATGTATTCTTAAGGGTGTCGCCTACGCGAGGAGTTAAACGGTTTGGAATCCGAGGGAAATTAAGTCCTCGGTATATTGGACCGTTTGAGATTTTGGAACGAATCGGAGCGGTGGCTTACAAACTAGCATTACCACCGAGGCTTGCGGGAGTTCATGATGTATTCCATGTATCCAACCTCCGCAAGTATGTTCATGATCCCGATCATATTCTCTCGTATATACCATCAGAGATTCAGGAGGATATGACTTATGACGAGTTCCCAGCATACATAATCGGTCGAGAAGAAAGAAAGCTACGGAATCGGAGGATTCCGTATGTCAAGGTCCGTTGGAGCGAACACAACGACCGGAAGCTACGTGGGAGCTCGAGAGCGTAATGCGGGAGCACTATCCCCATTTATTCGAAAATCTGGATTAAGGTACGAATCTAGATTGTAGATAAAGAAATAGTTTCGCGGACGAAACTAAATTTAAGGGGTGGAGAATGTAACAACCCACTCCCCCGTAAAGCGCGCCGAGTTCCGTCAAAATGAGCGGGACCCGGAGTGGAGCGAGTAAGTGTGGGTTCTATGTGCTTTGGAGCCCGTGCGCAGCGAAGTGGGGTCTTGGAAAAGCTAAACCGCAAGTCTGGTGGAAATTCCCGACTGAGCAGACCGACCAGGTTGTCCTGGATGCCACCAAGTGCCCCAGGTGGAAAACCAACAAGATCGAGACCGGACAACAAGACCGGATACCCAAGACCGGACAAACACCAAGACCGGACAAAGGGTCGCGTAACGTGCGTAAAATGGCTAAGTCCGGAAAACAACAGATCGAGACCGGACAATCAACAAGACCGGACAAGCCTAAGACCGGACCGCCAAGACCGGACAAGAGTCGCGTAACATGCGTAAAAATGGCTAAGTCCCGGAAAACCAGCAGACGAGATGACAAACCGGCCGAGACCGGACATGGGACCCGAAATCGCCCGCTCGAGCGCTTTGTAATTTTCGCAAATGGAGGGGCTTTTTGGCAATTGTCACAACACAATATATACCCAATGGCTTCCTCTTCACAGCCATTCACTCCCAATACATCCCTCTCTCATTTCTCTCTTTCTCTCTCTAGAAAACCTCTCCTAGAGCTTGGAGAAGTTGGAGAAGGAGCTTGGAGGAGGTGATCTTGGAGGATTTGGAGCTTGGGGAAGACCTAGAAGCTCTCCTACAAGGTGGAGCTTGGGCCAAGGTGAGGTTTCATGGTAAACCTAGACTAGGGTTTGGGTTTTAAGCAAGGAACTTAGAGTTTTGAGTCTTCTCTTTGGTGTAGAAGCCTAGTAGAGGCTTGAGCTCCATGAAAACCCATGAAAGCTCAAGGTCCTCTCATGGTGGATTCTTAGGGTTTCAAGTAGAGGCCCTAATGATGGTTTAAATTGTTCTAGATGAACTCTAAAAGTAACAACAAGCTTTCCCTTGCTTGTTTAAGAGATCAAAACCTAGGGTTTTGCATAGGGCTTGGATAGAGCACCAAATTTGGGGCTTTTTGCCATAGAGGTTCTAGGGTCAAATTGACCTTGTAGAAACCTAATTGGGGGTATCCCCGACGCGTGGAACAACTCCGTTTAATTAAACGAAAAGCCTATCTATGAGTTGCTATGTAAGTTAGCCTGATGTAAAATCTGATAACTGCGCAGATTGCAAAATAGGCCTCGGTTAGCTACGAGACTCGACGGGCAACCCATCCGTAATTTTAGAAGGTGGGTGGTGCATTCCAAGGACACCGGAATTCTTTCTATGTCTAAGTGTCACTTTTGAGCATTCTATATATGTTGAGCATAATGCATAGTAGGGTAATTTATGAGTTATATTGCAATTTGTGAGTTCAAATGCATGAGATATAATTGTATGAGAACATATGCTAAGAATGAGAACCCTATGTATGCATGCTAAAGAACAAGAACTAGAACTTGGTGTAATTGACAAGTGAATGTGACATTGGACATGTACTTAGAGAATGTGACAAAGATGAGTCTAGAATACTTAGACAACATGTGTGGCATTAAAGAACAAGGACAAGAACAAGTAGTGCATATAACACTAGTATAGTCATGAGATTGACATTATGACAACAACCTTAGAGTTAAGGGTCATATGAATATAAGTTCTCCTTGAAGGCAAGGAATAGATTGAGATTTGGAATCCTTAAAGTTAAGGATTGATCGTACTCACCATATAGTCCTTGCTCGGGGGCGGTAGCTCTCCCTCGAGCGGTGCGCTCCGGAGTTGGTCACCACTGGAATGAGTTTTCCAGGGAATGAGTTTTCCTAAGGACGGTCCCAACGGGTCGATATTGAGCCTCCCCGGTATACTATGGGATTTTGAGTTTGGTTGAGTCTTGTTGAGGGCGAAACCCACGGGTTAGCCAAGAGATTGGGTATTGAACTTATGATCTTGCATGTTTTACGCTTTGAGCATATTATCTTTACTTTCAAGCGTATTAGTTGCATTTGATAGTTTGGTTCTTATCTTACCCTTCCTTCTATTACGCTTGAGTTAGACCTAGTGGGAAAGTCGGCGTGGTTGGTTGCCGAACCCACTGGGAACTTTGTTGTAGTTCTCACCCCCCTATTTCCACAGAGCCGGGACCGTGTGAGCCGGCCGACGATCGCGGGAAGGGCATCGCGCCCTAGGTAGAGACCGCCCGAGTACTTTACTTTTGTTATAGTTGCATTACCCTTTTGTATCGTCTTTTGTATTTGATGATGGTAGAGGCTAATATCAAATGTATTTAAGCTTTATCTTTGAAGACTATGAGATGTAAAAAGAAATGATGCAAAGAATGTAAAGAATGGTAGTCTTTTAAAGAATGCAAAGTTGTAAGAATTATGCATGTATGTGATTGCAATTAATCATGTTACTTGTATGTATTAATAGTACTTTCACTATTGGCTGTTGCTTGTCTTCGTGCAAGCCTTTGTGTATGCTTCCGCAAGTGCAAAATTTTATACTCTATCTGTACATGTTGAGCCTTGGGCGGATAGGGGAGACTCTGTCCGTTCGGCGTCTGTTTGACGCTCTCGAACCGGCCAAAAGGATCGGGCTTGCGGCGTGACAACATTAGACTACTCAGTTGTGCCCTAACAGTATAACTTTGGAAACAGTACTTTTTCTCATTCAATCGAACAAAGAGTAAAACATAATTATTTTGTTCTATTATGCCCCGAGAGTGTAAATTTGTAACGTATCGATGCCAACGTTCACAAGAACCAAAACCGGACCAACATTAGCCTACTCAGTTGAGTCCAAACAGTATAACTTCAGAACAAGTACTTTTTCTCATTCAATCGAACAAAGAGTAAAACCTAATTATTTTGTTCTATTATGCCCCGAGTGTGTAAATTTGCAACGTATCGATGCCAACGTTCACAAGAACCAAAACCGGACCAACATTAGACTACTCAGTTGTGCCCTAACAGTATAACTTTGGAAACTGTACTTTTTCCCATTCAATCGAACAAAGAGTAAAACCTAATTATTTTGTTCTATTATGCCCCGAGAGTGTAAATTTGTAACGTATCGACGCCAACGTTCACAGAAAACAAAACCGGACCAAGATTAGACTACTCAGTTGTGCCCTAGCAATATAACTTTGGAAACAGTACTTTTTCTCATGCAACCGAACAAAGAGTAAAACCTAATTATTTTGATCTATTATGCCCCGAGAGTGTAAATTTGCAATGTATCGATGCCAATGTTCACAAGAACCAAAACCGGACCAACATTAGACTACTCAATTAGGCCCTAACTTTATAACTTTGAAACGAGCACTTTTTCTCATTCAACCAAACAAAGAGTAAAACCTAATTATTTTGATCTATTATGCCCCGAGAGTGTAAATTTGTTACGTGTCGATGCCAACATTCACAAGAACCAAAACCGGACCAACATTAGACTACTCAGTTGTGCCCTAACAGTATAACTTTAGAAATAGTACTTTTTCTCATTCAATCGAACAAAGAGTAAAACATAATTATTTTGTTCTATTATGCCCCGAGAGTGTAAATTTGTAACGTATCGATGCCAATGTTCACAAGAACCAAAACCAGACCAACATTAGCCTACTCAGTTGAGTTCAAACAAGATAACTTTGGAAACAAGATTTTTCTCATTCAATCGAACAAAGAGTAAAACCTAATTATTTTGTTCTATTATGCCCCGAGTGTGTAAATTTGTAACGTATCGAAGCCAACGTTCAGAAGTACCAAAACCGGACCAACATAGGACTACTCAGTTGAGGCCAAACCGTATTACTTTGGAAACAGTACTTTTTCTCATTCAATCGAACAAAGAGTAAAACATAATTATTTGGTTCTATTATGTCCCGAGAGTGTAAATTTGTAACGTATCGATGCCAACGTTCCCAAGAACCAAAACCAGTCCAACATTAGCCTACTCGCTTGAGTCCAAACAAGATAACTTCTAACAAGTACTTTTTCTCATTCAATCGAACAAAGAGTAAAACCTAATTATTTTGTTCTATTATGCCCCGAGTGTGTAAATTTGCAACGTATCGAAGCCAACGTTCACAAGTACCAAAAACGGACCAACATAGGACTACTAAGTTGAGCCCGAACAGTATAACTTTGGAAACAGTACTTTTTCTCATTCAATCGAACAAAGAGTAAAACCTAATTATTTTGTTCTATTACGCCCCGAGAGTGTAAATTTGTAACGTATCGACGCCAACGTTCAAAACAAACAAAACCGGACCAAGATTAGACTACTCAGTTGTGCCCTAGCAATATAACTATGGAAACAGTACTTTTTCTCATGTAACCGAACAAAGAGTAAAACCTAATTATTTTGATCTATTATGCCCCGAGAGTTTAAATTTGCAATGTATCGATGCCAATGTTCACAAGAACAGAAACCGGACCAACATTAGACTACTCAATTAGGCCCTAACTTTATAACTTTGAAACGAGTACTTTTTCTCATTCAACCGAACAAAGAGTAAAACCTAATTATATTGATCTATTATGCCCCGAGAGTGTAAATTTGCTACGTATCGATGCCAACATTCACAAGAACCAAAACCGGACCAACATTAGACTACTCAGTTGTGCCCTAACAGTATAACTTTGGAAACAGTACTTTTTCTCATTCAATCGAACAAAGAGTAAAACATAATTATTTTGTTCTATTATGTCCCGAGAGTGTAAATTTGTATCGTATCGATGCCAACGTTCACAAGAACTAAAACCAGTACAACATTAGCCTACTCAGTTGAGTCCAAACAGTATAACTTCGGAACAAGTACTTTTTCTCATTCAATCGAACAAAGAGTAAAACCTAATTATTTTGTTCTATTATGCCCCGAGTGTGTAAATTTGCAACGTATCAAAGCCAACGTTCACAAGTACCAAAAACGGACCAACATAGGACTACTCAGTTGAGCCCAAACAGTATAACTTTGGAACCAGTACTTTTTCCCATTCAATCGAACAAAGAGTAAAACCTAATTATTTTGTTCTATTATGCCCCGAGAGTGTAAATTTGTAACGTATCGACGCCAACGTTCACAAGAAACAAAACCGGACCAAGTTTAGACTACTCAGTTGTGCCCTAGCAATATAACTTTGGAAACAGTACTTTTTCTCAAGCAACCGAACAAAGAGTAAAACCTAATTATTTTGATCTATTATGCCCCGAGAGTGTAAATTTGCAATGTATCGATGCCAATGTTCACAAGAACAGAAACCGGACCAACATTAGACTACTCAATTAGGCCCTAACTTTATAACTTTGAAACGAGTACTTTTTCTCATTCAACCGAACAAAGAGTAAAACCTAATTATATTGATCTATTATGCCCCGAGAGTGTAAATTTGCTACGTATCGATGCCAACATTCACAAGAACCAAAACCGGACCAACATTAGACTACTCAGTTGTGCCCTAACAGTATAACTTTGGAAATAGTACTTTTTCTCATTCAATCGAATAAAGAGTAAAACATAGTTATTTTGTTCTATTATGCCCCGAGAGTGTAAATTTGTAACGTATCGATGCCAACGTTCACAAGAACCAAAACCGGACCAACATTAGCCTACTCAGTTAAGTCCAAACAGTATAACTTTGGAAACAGTACTTTTTCTCATTCAATCGAACAAAGAGTAAAACCTAATTATTTTGTTCTATTATGCCCAGTGTGTAAATTTGTAACGTATTGAAGCCAACGTTCGAAGTACCAAAACCGGACCAACATAGGACTACTCGGTTGAGGCCAAACCGTATTACTTTGGAAACGATGTACTTTTCTCATTCAATCGAACAAAGAGTAAAACATAATTATTTGGTTCTATTATGTCCGAGAGTGTAAATTTGTAACGTATCGATGCCAACGTTCACAAGAACCAAAACCGGTCCAAAATTAGCCTACTCGGTTGAGTCCAAACGGTATAACTTGAACAAGTACTTTTTCTCATTCAATCGAACAAAGAGTAAAACCTAATTATTTTGTTCTATTATGCCCCGAGTGTGTAAATTTGCAACGTATCGAAGCCAACGTTCACAAGTACCAAAAAACGGACCAACATAGGACTACTCGGTTGAGCCCAAACGGTATAACTTTGGAAACGATGCTTTTCCCATTCAATCGAACAAAGAGTAAAACCTAATTATTTTGTTCTATTATGCCCCGAGAGTGTAAATTTGTAACGTATCGACGCCAACGTTCACAAGAAACAAAATCGGACCAAGATTAGACTACTCAGTTGTACCCTAGCAATATAACTTTGGAAACAGTACTTTTTCTCATGCAACCGAACAAAGAGTAAAACCTAATTATTTTGATCTATTATGCCCCGAGAGTGTAAATTTGCAATGTATCGATGCCAACGTTCATAAGAACCAAAACCGGACCAACATTAGACTACTCAATTAGGCCCTAACTTTATAACTTTGAAACGAGCACTTTTTCTCATTCAACCAAACAAAGAGTAAAACCTAATTATATTGATCTATTATGCCCCGAGAGTGTAAATTTGCTACGTGTCGATGCCAACATTCACAAGAACCAAAACCGGACCAACATTAGACTACTCAGTTGTGCCCTAACAGTATAACTTTGGAAACAGTACTTTTTCTCATTCAATCGAACAAAGAGTAAAACCTAATTATTTTGTTCTATTATGCCCCAGAGTGTAAATTTGTAACGTAACGACGCTAACGTTCACTAGAACCAAAACCGGACCAACATTAGCCTACTCGGTTGAGTTCAAACAGTATAACTTTGGAAATAGTACTTTTTCTCATTCAATCGAACAAAGAGTAAAACCTAATTATTTTGTTCTATTATGCCCCGAGTGTGTAAATTTGTAACGTATCGAAGCCAACGTTCGAAGTACCAAAGCAGGACCAACATAGGACTACTCAGTTGAGGCCAAACCGTATTACTTTGGAAACAGTACTTTTTCTAATTCAATCGAACAAAGAGTAAAACATAATTATTTTGTTCTATTATGTCCAGAGTGTAAATTTGTAACGTATCGATGCCAACGTTCACAAGAACCAAAACCGGTCCAACATTAGACTACTCAGTTGTGCCCTAACAGTATAACTTTGGAAACAGTACTTTTTCTTATTCAATCGAACAAAGAGTAAAACCTAATTATTTTGTTCTATTATGCCCCGAGAGTGTAAATTTGCAACGTATCGATGCCAACGTTCACAAGTACCAAAAACGGACCAACATAGGACTACTCAGTTGAGCCCGAACAGTATAACTTTGGAAACAGTACTTTTTCTCATTCAATCGAACAAAGAGTAAATCCTAATTATTTTGTTCTATTATGCCCCGAGAGTGTAAATTTGTAACGTATCGACGCCAACGTTCAAAACAAACAAAACCGGACCAAGATTAGACTACTCAGTTGTGCCCTAGCAATATAACTATGGAAACAGTACTTTTTCTCATGCAACCGAACAAAGAGTAAAACCTAATTATTTTGATCTATTATGCCCCGAGAGTTTAAATTTGCAATGTATCGATGCCAATGTTCACAAGAACCAAAACTGGACCAACATTAGACTACTCAGTTGCGCCCTAACTTTATAACTTTGAAACGAGTACTTTTTCTCATGCAACCGAACAAAGAGTAAAACATAATTATATTGATCTATTATGCCTCGAGAGTGTAAATTTGCTACGTATCGATGCCAACATTCACAAGAACCAAAAGCAGGACCAACATTAGACTACTCAGTTGTGCCCTAGCAATATAACTTTGGAAACAGTACTTTTTCTCATTCAATCGAACAAAGAGTAAAACCTAATTATTTTGTTGTATTATGCCCCGAGAGTGTAAATTTGTAACGTATCGACGCCAACGTTCACAAGAAACAAAACCGGACCAAGTTTAGACTACTCAGTTGTGCCCTAGCAATATAACTTTGGAAACAGTACTTTTTCTCAAGCAACCGAACAAAGAGTAAAACCTAATTATTTTGATCTATTATGCCCCGAGAGTGTAAATTTGCAATGTATCGATGCCAATGTTCACAAGAACAGAAACCGGACCAACATTAGACTACTCAATTAGGCCCTAACTTTATAACTTTGAAAGCAGTACTTTTTCTCATTCAAGAACAAAGAGTAAAACCTAATTATATTGATCTATTATGCCCGAGAGTGTAAATTTGCTACGTATCGATGCCAACATTCACAAGAACTAAAACCGGACCAACATTAGACTACTCAGTTGTGCCCTAACAGTATAACTTTGGAAACAGTACTTTTTCTCATTCAATCGAACAAAGAGTAAAACATAGTTATTTTGTTCTATTATGCCCCGAGAGTGTAAATTTGCAACGTATCGATGCCAACGTTCACAAGAACCAAAACTGGACCAACATTAGCCTACTCAGTTAAGTCCAAACAGTATAACTTTGGGAACAGTACTTTTTCTCATTCAATCGAACAAAGAGTAAAACCTAATTATTTTGTTCTATTATGCCCCAAGTGTGTAAATTTGTAACGTATCGAAGCCAACGTTCAGAAGTACCAAAACCGGACCAACATAGGACTACTCAGTTGAGGCCAAACAGTATTACTTTGGAAACGTACTTTTCTCATTCAATCGAACAAAGAGTAAAACATAATTATTTTGTTCTATTATGCCCCGAGAGTGTAAATTTGCAATGTATCGATGCCAACGTTCACAAGAACCAAAACCGGTCCAACATTAGCCTACTCAGTTGAGTCCAAACAGTATAACTTCGGAACAAGTACTTTTTCTCATTCAATCGACCAAAGAGTAAAACCTAATTATTCTGTTCTATTATGCCCCGAGAGTGTGAATTTGCAACGTATCAAAGCCAACGTTCACAAGAACCAAAACCGGACCATCATAGGACTACTCGGTTGAGCCCAAACGGTATAACTTTGGAAACGTACTTTTCTCATTCAATCGAACAAAGAGTAAAACCTAATTATTTTGTTCTATTATGCCCGAGAGTGTAAATTTGTAACGTATCGACGCCAACGTTCACAACAAACAAAGCGGACCAAGATTAGACTACTCAGTTGTGCCCTAGCAATATAACTATGGAAACAGTACTTTTTCTCATGCAACCGAACAAAGAGTAAAACCTAATTATTTTGATCTATTATGCCCCGAGAGTTTAAATTTGCAATTTATCGATGCCAATGTTCACAAGAACGACCAGGACCAACATTAGACTACTCAATTAGGCCCTAACTTTATAACTTTGGAAACAGTACTTTTTCTCATTCAACCGAACAAAGAGTAAAACCTAATTATATTGATCTATTATGCCCCGAGAGTGTAAATTTGCTACGTATCGATGCCAACATTCACAAGAACCAAAACAGGACCAACATTAGACTACTCAGTTGTGCCCTAACAGTATAACTTTGGAAACAGTACTTCTTCTCATTCAATCGAACAAATAGTAAAACCTAATTATTTTGTTCTATTATGCCCCGAGAGTGTAAATTTGTAACGTATCGATGCCAACGTTCACAAGAACCAAAACCAGTCCAACATTAGCCTACTCAGTTGAGTCCAAACAGTATAACTTCGGAACAAGTACTTTTTCTCATTCAATCGAACAAAGAGTAAAACCTAATTATTTTGTTCTATTATGCCCCGAGTGTGTAAATTTGCAACGTATCGAAGCCAACGTTCACAAGTACCAAAAACGGACCAACATTGGACTACTCAGTTGAGCCCAAACAGTATAACTTTGGAAACAGTACTTTTTCCCATTCAATCGAACAAAGAGTAAAACCTAATTATTTTGTTCTATTATGCCCCGAGAGTGTAAATTTGTAACGTATCGACGCCAACGTTCACAAGAAACAAAAGCGGACCAAGTTTAGACTACTCGGTTGTGCCCTAGCAATATAACTTTGGAAAGCAGTACTTTTTCTCAAACAGCGAACAAAGAGTAAAACCTAATTATTTTGTTCTATTATGCCCCGAGAGTGTATATTGGCAACGTATCGATGCCAATGTTCACAAGAACGACAGGACCAACATTAGACTACTCAATTAGGCCCTAACTTTATAACTTTGAAAGCAGTACTTTTTCTCATTCAACCGAACAAAGAGTAAAACCTAATTATATTGATCTATTATGCCCGAGAGTGTAAATTTGCTACGTATCGATGCCAACATTCACAAGAACCAAAGCAGGACCAACATTAGACTACTCGGTTGTGCCCTAACATTATAACTTTGGAAAGCAGTACTTTTTCTCATTCAATCGAACAATGAGTAAAACCTTATTATTTTGTTCTATTACGCCCCGAGAGTGTAAATTTGCAACCTATCGATGCCAACGTTCACAAGAAACAAAACCGGACCAACATTAGCCTACTCAGTTAAGTCCAAACAATATAACTTTGGAAACAGTACTTTTTCTCATTCAATCGAACAAAGAGTAAAACCTAATTATTTTGTTCTATTATGCCCCAAGTGTGTAAATTTGTAACGTATCGAAGCCAACGTTCAGAAGTACCAAAACCGGACCAACATAGGACTACTCAGTTGAGGCCAAACCGTATTACTTTGGAAACAGTACTTTTTCTCATTCAATCGAACAAAGAGTAAAACATAATTATTTGGTTCTATTATGTCCCGAGAGTGTAAATTTGTAATGTATCGATGCCAACGTTCAAAAGAACCAAAACCAGTCCAAAATTAGCCTACTCAGTTGAGTCCAAACAGTATAACTTCGGAACAAGTACTTTTTCTCATTCAATCGAACAAAGAGTAAAACCTAATTATTTTGTTCTATTATGCCCCGAGTGTGTAAATTTGCAACGTATCGAAGCCAACGTTCACAAGTACCAAAAACGGACCAACATAGGACTACTCAGTTGAGCCCAAACAGTATAACTTTGGAAACAGTACTTTTTCTCATTCAATCGAACAAAGAGTAAAACCTAATTATTTTGTTCTATTATGCCCCGAGAGTGTAAATTTGTAACGTATCGACGCCAACGTTCACAACAAACAAAACCGGACCAAGATTAGACTACTCGGTTGTGCCTAGCAATATAACTATGGAAAGCAGTACTTTTTCTCATGCAATAAGAACAAAGAGTAAAACCTAATTATTTTGATCTATTATGCCCAGAGTTTAAATTTGCAATTTATCGATGCCAATGTTCACAAGAAGCAAAAGACAGGACCAACATTAGACTACTCAATTAGGCCCTAACTTTATAACTTTGAAAGCAGTACTTTTTCTCATTCAATAGAACAAAGAGTAAAACCTAATTATATTGATCTATTATGCCAGAGTGTAAATTTGCTACGTATCGATGCCAACATTCACAAGAACCAAAACCGGACCAACATTAGACTACTCAGTTGTGCCCTAACAGTATAACTTTGGAAAAAGTACTTTTTCTCATTCAATCGAACAAAGAGTAAAACATAATTATTTTGTTCTATTATGTCCCGAGAGTGTAAATTTGTAACGTATCGATGCCAACGTTCACAAGAACCAAAACCGGACCAACATTAGCCTACTCAGTTGAGTCCAAACAGTATAACTTTGGAAACAGTACTTTTTCTCATTCAATCGAACAAAGAGTAAAACCTAATTATTTTGTTCTATTATGCCCCGAGAGTGTAAATTTGCAACGTATCGAAGCCAACGTTCACAAGAACCAAAAACGGACCAACATAGGACTACTCGGTTGAGCCCAAAACGGTATAACTTTGGAAACGATGCTTTTTCCCATTCAATCGAACAAAGAGTAAAACCTAATTATTTTGTTCTATTATGCCCAGAGTGTAAATTTGTAACGTATCGACGCCAACGTTCACAAGAAACAAAAGCAGGACCAAGATTAGACTACTCGGTTGTGCCCTAGCAATATAACTTTGGAAAGCAGTACTTTTCTCATGCAACCGAACAAAGAGTAAAACCTAATTATTTTGATCTATTATGCCCAGAGTGTAAATTTGCAATGTATCGATGCCAATGTTCACAAGAACGAACCGGACCAAATTAGACTACTCAATTAGACCTAACAGTATAACTTTGGAAGCAGTACTTTTTCTCATTCAATCGAACAAAGAGTAAAACCTAATTATATTGTTCTATTACGCCCCGAGAGTGTATATTCGCAACGTATCCATGCCAAAGTTCACAAGACGACAGGACCAACATTAGACTACTCAATTAGGCCCTAACTTTATAACTTTGAAACGAGTACTTTTTCTCATTCAAAGAACAAAGAGTAAAACCTAATTATATTGATCTATTATGCCGAGAGTGTAAATTTGCTACGTATCGATGCCAACATTCACAAGAACCAAAACCGGACCAACATTAGACTACTCAGTTGTGCCCTAACATTATAACTTTGGAAATAGTACTTTTTCTCATTCAATCGAATAAAGAGTAAAACATAGTTATTTTGTTCTATTATGCCCCGAGAGTGTAAATTTGTAACGTATCGATGCCAACGTTCACAAGAACCAAAACCAGACCAACATTAGCCTACTCAGTTAAGTCCAAACAGTATAACTTTGGAAACAGTACTTTTTCTCATTCAATCGAACAAAGAGAAAAACCTAATTATTTTGTTCTATTATGCCTCGAATGTGTAAATTTGTAAAGTATCGAAGCCAACGTTCACAAGTACCAAAAACGGACCAACATAGGACTACTCAGTTGAGGCCAAACCGTATTACTTTGGAAACAGTACTTTTTCTGATTCAATCGAACAAAGAGTAAAACATAATTATTTGGTTCTATTATGCCCCGAGAGTGTAAGTTTGTAACGTATCGATGCCAAAGTTCACAAGAACCAAAACCAGACCAACATTAGCCTACTCAGTTGAGTCCAAACAGTATAACTTCGGAACAAGTACTTTTTCTCATTCAATCGAACAAAGAGTAAAACCTAATTATTTTGCTCTATTATGCCCCGAGAGTGTAAATTTGCAACGTATCGATGCCAACGTTCACAAGAACCAAAAACGGACCAACATAGGACTACTCAGTTGAGCCCAAACAGTATAACTTTAGAAACAGTACTTTTCTCATTCAATCGAACAAAGAGTAAATCCTAATTATTTTGTTCTATTATGCCCCGAGAGTGTAAATTTGTAACGTATCGACGCCAACGTTCAAAACAAACAAAACCGGACCAAGATTAGACTACTCAGTTGTGCCCTAGCAATATAACTATGGAAACAGTACTTTTTCTCATGCAAACGAACAAAGAGTAAAACCTAATTATTTTGATCTATTATGCCCCGAGTGTTTAAATTTGCAATGTATCGATGCCAATGTTCACAAGAACGACCAACCAGGACCAACATTAGACTACTCAATTAGGCCCTAACTTTATAACTTTGAAACGAGTACTTTTTCTCATTCAACCGAACAAAGAGTAAAACCTAATTATATTGATCTATTATGCCCGAGAGTGTAAATTTGCTACGTATCGATGCCAACATTCACAAGAACCAAAGCAGGACCAACATTAGACTACTCGGTTGTGCCACTAACGGTATAACTTTGGAAACGTACTTTTTCTCATTCAATCGAACAAAGAGTAAAACCTAATTATTTTGTTGTATTATGCCCCGAGAGTGTAAATTTGTAACGTATCGACGCCAACGTTCACAAGAAACAAAACCGGACCAAGTTTAGACTACTCAGTTGTGCCCTAGCAATATAACTTTGGAAACAGTACTTTTTCTCAAGCAACCGAACAAAGAGTAAAACCTAATTATTTTGATCTATTATGCCCCGAGAGTGTAAATTTGCAATGTATCGATGCCAATGTTCACAAGAACCAAAACCGGACCAACATTAGACTACTCAGTTGCGCCCTAACAGTATAACTTTGCAAACAGTACTTTTTCTCATTCAATCGAACAAAGAGTAAAACCTAATTATTTTGTTCTATTATGCCCCGAGAGTGTAAATTTGCAACGTATCGATGCCAACATTCACAAGAACCAAAACCGGACCAACATTAGACTACTCAGTTGTGCCCTAACATTATAACTTTGGAAACAGTACTTTTTCTCATTCAATCGAATAAAGAGTAAAACATAGTTATTTTGTTCTATTATGCCCCGAGAGTGTAAATTTGTAACGTATCGATGCCAACGTTCACAAGAACCAAAACCAGACCAACATTAGCCTACTCAGTTAAGTCCAAACAGTATAACTTTGGGAACAGTACTTTTTCTCATTCAATCGAACAAAGAGTAAAACCTAATTATTTTGTTCTATTATGCCCCAAGTGTGTAAATTTGTAACGTATCGAAGCCAACGTTCAGAAGTACCAAAACCGGACCAACATAGGACTACTCAGTTGAGGCCAAACCGTATTACTTTGGAAACAGTACTTTTTCTCATTCAATCGAACAAAGAGTAAAACATAATTATTTTGTTCTATTATGCTCCGAGAGTGTAAATTTGTAATGTATCGATGCCAACGTTCACAAGAACCAAAACCGGACCAACATTAGCCTACTCAGTTGAGTCCAAACAGTATAACTTCGGAACAAGTACTTTTTCTCATTCAATCGAACAAAGAGTAAAACCTAATTATTTTGTTCTATTATGCCCCGAGAGTGTAAATTTGCAACGTATCGAAGCCAACGTTCACAAGTACCAAAAACGGACCAACATAGGACTACTCAGTTGTGCCCAAACAGTATAACTTTGGAAACAGTACTTTTTCTCGTTCAATCGAACAAAGAGTAAAACCTAATTATTTTGCTCTATTATGCCCCGAGAGTGTAAATTTGCAACGTATCGATGCCAACGTTCACAAGAACCAAAACCGGACCAACATTAGACTACTCAGTTGCGCCCTAGCACTATAACTTTGAAAAGAGTACTTTTCTCATGCAAGAACAAAGAGTAAAACCTAATTATTTTGATCTATTATGCCGAGAGTTTAAATTTGCAATTTATCGATGCCAATGTTCACAAGAACGACCAGGACCAACATTAGACTACTCAATTAGGCCCTAACTTTATAACATTGAAACGAGTACTTTTTCTCATTCAACCGAACAAAGAGTAAAACCTAATTATATTGATCTATTATGCCCCGAGAGTGTAAATTTGCTACGTATCGATGCCAACATTCACAAGAACCAAAGCGGACCAACATTAGACTACTCAGTTGTGCCCTAACAGTATAACTTTGGAAACAGTACTTTTTCTCATTCAATCGAACAAAGAGTAAAACATAATTATTTTGTTCTATTATGTCCCGAGAGTGTAAATTTGTAACGTATCGATGCCAACATTCACAAGAACCAAACCAGGACCAACATTAGCCTACTCAGTTGAGTCCAAACAGTATAACTTCGGAACATGTACTTTTTCTCATTCAATCGAACAAAGAGTAAAACCTAATTATTTTGTTCTATTATGCCCCGAGAGTGTAAATTTGCAACGTATCGATGCCAACGTTCACAAGTACCAAAAACGGACCAACATAAGACTACTCAGTTGTGCCCAAAATGTATAACTTTTCAAACAGTACTTTTCCCATTCAATCGAACAAAAAGGAAAACCTTATTATTTTGTTCTATTATGCCCAGAGTGTAAATTTGTAACGTATCGACGCCAACGTTCACAAGAAACAAAAGCGGACCAAGATTAGACTACTCAGTTGTGCCCTAGCAATATAACTTTGGAAACAGTACTTTTTCTCATGCAACCGAACAAAGAGTAAAACCTAATTATTTTGATCTATTATGCCCCGAGAGTGTAAATTTGCAATGTATCGATGCCAACATTCACAAGAACAGAAACCGGACCAAATTAGACTACTCAATTAGACCCTAACTTTATAACTTTGAAACGAGTACTTTTTCTCATTCAACCGAACAAAGAGTAAAACCTAATTATATTGATCTATTATGCCCCGAGAGTGTAAATTTGCTACGTGTCGATGCCAACATTCACAAGAACCAAAACCGGACCAACATTAGACTACTCAGTTGTGCCCTAACAGTATTACTTTGGAAATAGTACTTTTTCTCATTCAATCGAACAAAGAGTAAAACCTAATTATTTTGTTCTATTATGCCCCGAGAGTGTAAATTTGTAACGTATCGATGCCAACGTTCACAAGAACCAAAACCAGACCAACATTAGCCTACTCAGTTAAGTCCAAACAGTATAACTTTGGAAACAGTACTTTTTCTCATTCAATCGAACAAAGAGAAAAACCTAATTATTTTGTTCTATTATGCCCCGAGTGTATAAATTTGCAACGTATCGAAGCCAACGTTCACAAGTACCAAAACCGGACCAACATAGGACTACTCAGTTGAGGCCAAACCGTATTACTTTGGAAACAGTACTTTTTCTGATTCAATCGAACAAAGAGTAAAACCTAATTATTTTGTTCTATTATGCCCCGAGAGTGTAAGTTTGTAACGTATCGATGCCAAAGTTCACAAGAACCAAAACCAGACCAACATTAGCCTACTCAGTTGAGTCCAAACAGTATAACTTCGGAACAAGTACTTTTTCTCATTCAATCGAACAAAGAGTAAAACCTAATTATTTTGTTCTATTATGACCCGAGTGTGTAAATTTGCAACGTATCGAAGCCAACGTTCACAAGTACCAAAAACGGACCAACATATGACTACTCAGTTGAGCCCAAACAGTATAACTTTGGAAACAGTACTTTTTCTCATTCAATCGAACAAAGAGTAAAACCTAATTATTTTGTTCTATTATGCCCAGAGAGTGTAAATTTGTAACGTATCGACGCCAACGTTCACAAGAAACAAAACCGGACCAAGATTAGACTACTCAGTTGTGCCACTAGCAATATAACTTTGGAAAGCAGTACTTTTTCTCATGCAAGAACAAAGAGTAAAATCTAATTATTTTGATCTATTATGCCCCAAGAGTGTAAATTTGCAATGTATCGATGCCAATGTTCACAAGAACAGAAACCGGACCAACATTAGACTACTCAATTAGGCCCTAACTTTATAACTTTGAAACGAGTACTTTTTCTCATTCAACCGAACAAAGAGTAAAACCTAATTATATTGATCTATTATGCCCCGAGAGTGTAAATTTGCTACGTATCGATGCCAACATTCACAAGAACCAAAACCGGACCAACATTAGACTACTCAGTTGTGCCCTAACAGTATAACTTTGGAAACAGTACTTTTTCTCATTCAATCGAACAAAGAGTAAAACATAATTATTTTGTTCTATTATGTCCCGAGAGTGTAAATTTGTAACGTATCGATGCCAACGTTCACAAGAACCAAAACCAGTCCAACATTAGCCTACTCAGTTGAGTCCAAACAGTATAACTTCGGAACAAGTACTTTTTCTCATTCAATCGAACAAAGAGTAAAACCTAATTATTTTGTTCTATTATGCCCCGAGTGTGTAAATTTGCAACGTATCGAAGCCAACGTTCACAAGTACCAAAAACGGACCAACATAGGACTACTCAGTTGAGCCCAAACAGTAAAACTTTGAAAACAGTACTTTTTCTCATTCAATCGAACAAAGAGTAAAACCTAATTATTTTGTTCTATTATGCCCCGAGAGTGTAAATTTGTAACGTATCGACGCCAACGTTCACAAGAAACAAAACCGGACCAAGTTTAGACTACTCCTTGTGCCCTAGCAATATAACTTTGGAAAAAAGATTTTTCTCATTCAACCGAACAAAGAGTAAAACCTAATTATTTTGTTCTATTATGCCCCGAGAGTGTAAATTTGCAATGTATCGATGCCAACGTTCACAAGAACCAAAACCGGACCAACATTAGACTACTCAATTAGGCCCTAACTTTATAACTTTGAAACGAGTACTTTTTCTCATTCAACCGAACAAAGAGTAAAACCTAATTATATTGATCTATTATGCCCCGAGAGTGTAAATTTGCTACGTATCGATGCCAACATTCACAAGAACCAAAACCGAACCAACATTAGACTACTCAGTTGTGCCCTAACATTATAACTTTGGAAACAAGATTTTTCTCATTCAATCGAATAAAGAGTAAAACATAGTTATTTTGTTCTATTATGCCCCGAGAGTGTAAATTTGTAACGTATCGATGCCAACGTTCACAAGAACCAAAACCAGACCAACATTAGCCTACTCAGTTGAGTTCAAACAGTATAACTTTGGAAACAGTACTTTTTCTCATTCAATCGAACAAAGAGAAAAACCTAATTATTTTGTTCTATTATGCCCCGAGTGTATAAATTTGCAACGTATCGAAGCCAACGTTCACAAGTACCAAAACCGGACCAACATAGGACTACTCAGTTGAGGCCAAACCGTATTACTTTGGAAACAGTACTTTTTCTGATTCAATCGAACAAAGAGTAAAACATAATTATTTGGTTCTATTATGCCCCGAGAGTGTAAGTTTGTAACGTATCGATGCAAAAGTTCACAAGAACCAAAACCAGACCAACATTAGCCTACTCAGTTGAGTCCAAACAAGATAACTTCTAACAAGTACTTTTTCTCATTCAATCGAACAAAGAGTAAAACCTAATTATTTTGTTCTATTATGCCCCGAGTGTGTAAATTTGCAACGTATCGAAGCCAACGTTCACAAGTACCAAAAACGGACCAACATATGACTACTCAGTTGAGCCCAAACAAGATAACTTTGGAAACAAGATTTTTCTCATTCAATCGAACAAAGAGTAAAACCTAATTATTTTGTTCTATTATGCCCCGAGAGTGTAAATTTGTAACGTATCGACGCCAACGTTCACAAGAAACAAACCGGACCAAGATTAGACTACTCTTGTGCCCTAGCAATATAACTTTGGAAACAGTACTTTTTCTCATGCAACCGAACAAAGAGTAAAATCTAATTATTTTGATCTATTATGCCCCGAGAGTGTAAATTTGCAATGTATCGATGCCAATGTTCACAAGAACCGAAACCGGACCAACATTAGACTACTCAATTAGGCCCTAACTTTATAACTTTGAAACGAGTACTTTTTCTCATTCAACCGAACAAAGAGTAAAACCTAATTATATTGATCTATTATGCCCCGAGAGTGTAAATTTGCTACGTATCGATGCCAACATTCACAAGAACCAAAACCGGACCAACATTAGACTACTCAGTTGTGCCCTAACAGTATAACTTTGGAAACAGTACTTTTTCTCATTCAATCGAACAAAGAGTAAAACATAATTATTTTGTTCTATTATGCCCCGAGAGTGTAAATTTGTAACGTATCGATGCCAACGTTCACAAGAACCAAAACCGGACCAACATTAGCCTACTCAGTTGAGTCCAAACAGGATAACTTTGGAAACAGTACTTTTTCTCATTCAATCGAACAAAGAGTAAAACCTAATTATTTTGTTCTATTATGCCCCGAGTGTGTAAATTTGTAACGTATCGAAGCCAACGTTCAGAAGTACCAAAACCGGACCAACATTGGACTACTCAGTTGAGGCCAAACCGTATTACTTTGGAAACAGTACTTTTTCTCATTCAATCGAACAAAGAGTAAAACATAATTATTTGGTTCTATTATGTCCCGAGAGTGTAAATTTGTAACGTATCGATGCCAACGTTCACAAGAGCCAAAACCAGTCCAACATTAGCCTACTCAGTTGAGTCCAAACAAAGATAACTTCTAACAAGTACTTTTTCTCATTCAATCGAACAAAGAGTAAAACCTAATTATTTTGTTCTATTATGCCCCGAGTGTGTAAATTTGCAACGTATCGAAGCCAACGTTCACAAGAACCAAAACCGAACCAACATAGGACTACTCGCTTGAGCCCGAACAAAGATAACTTTGGAAACAAGATTTTTCTCATTCAATCGAACAAAGAGCAAAACCTATTTATTTTGTTCTATTTTTCCCCGAGAGTGTAAATTTGCTACGTATCGACGCCAACGTTCAAAAGAAACAAAACGGGTCCAAGATTAGACTACTCCTTGTGCCCTAGCAATATAACTATGGAAACAAGATTTTTTTCTCATGCAACCGAACAAAGAGTAAAACCTAATTATTTTGATCTATTATGCCCCGAGAGTGTAAATTTGCAATGTATCGAGGCCAATGTTCACAAGAACACAAACCGGACCAACATTAGACTACTCAATTAGGCCCTAACTTTATAACTTTGAAACGAGTACTTTTTCTCATTCAACCGAACAAAGAGTAAAACCTAATTATATTGATCTATTATGCCCCGAGAGTGTAAATTTGCTACGTATCGATGCCAACATTCACAAGAACCAAAACCGGACCAACATTAGACTACTCAGTTGTGCCCTAACAGTATAACTTTGGAAACAAAGATTTTTTTCTCATTCAATCGAACAAAGAGTAAAACATAATTATTTTGTTCTATTATGTCCCGAGAGTGTAAATTTGTAACGTATCGATGCCAACGTTCACAAGAACCAAAACCACCAACATTAGCCTACTCGCTGAGTCCAAACAAGATAACTTCGGAACAAGTACTTTTTCTCATTCAATCGAACAAAGAGTAAAACCTAATTATTTTGTTCTATTATGCCCCGAGTGTGTAAATTTGCAACGTATCGAAGCCAACGTTCACAAGTACCAAAAACGGACCAACATAGGACTACTCAGTTGAGCCCAAACAGTATAACTTTGGAAACAGTACTTTTTCCCATTCAATCGAACAAAGAGTAAAACCTAATTATTTAGTTCTATTATGCCCCGAGAGTGTAAATTTGTAACGTATCGACGCCAACGTTCACAAGAAACAAAACCGGACCAAGTTTAGACTACTCAGTTGTGCCCTAGCAATATAACTTTGGAAACAAGATTTCTTCTCATGCAACCGAACAAAGAGTAAAACCTAATTATTTTGTTCTATTATGCCCCGAGAGTGTAAATTTGCAATGTATCGATGCCAATGTTCACAAGAACCAAAACCGGACCAACATTAGACTACTCAATTAGGCCCTAACTTTATAACTTTGAAACGAGTACTTTTTCTCATTCAACCGAACAAAGAGTAAAACCTAATTATATTGATCTATTATGCCCCGAGAGTGTAAATTTGCTACGTATCGATGCCAACATTCACAAGAACCAAAACCGGACCAACATTAGACTACTCAGTTGTGCCCTAACAGTATAACTTTGGAAATAGTACTTTTTCTCATTCAATCGAACAAAGAGTAAAACATAATTATTTTGTTCTATTATGCCCCGAGAGTGTAAATTTGTAACGTATCGATGCCAACGTTCACAAGAACCAAAACCAGACCAACATTAGCCTACTCAGTTGAGTCCAAACAGTATAACTTTGGAAACAGTACTTTTTCTCATTCAATCGAACAAAGAGTAAAACCTAATTATTTTGTTCTATTATGCCCCGAGTGTGTAAATTTGCAACGTATCGAAGCCAACGTTCACAAGTACCAAAACTGGACCAACATAGGACTACTCAGTTGAGGCCAAACCGTATTACTTTGGAAACAGTACTTTTTCGCATTCAATCGAACAAAGAGTAAAACCTAATTATTTTGTTCTATTATGCCCCGAGAGTGTAAATTTGCAACGTATCGATGCCAACGTTCACAAGAACCAAAACCGTACCAACATTAGCCTACTCAGTTGAGTCCAAACAGTATAACTTTGGAAACAGTACTTTTTCTCATTCAATCGAACAAAGAGTAAAACCTAATTATTTTGTTCTATTATGCCCCGAGTGTGTAAATTTGCAACGTATCGAAGCCAACGTTCACAAGTACCAAAAACGGACCAACATATGACTACTCAGTTGAGCCCAAACAGTATAACTTTGGAAACAGTACTTTTTCTCCTTCAATCGAACAAAGAGTAAAACCTAATTATTTTGTTCTATTATGCCCCGAGAGTGTAAATTTGTAACGTATCGACGCCAACGTTCACAAGAAACAAAACCGGACCAAGATTAGACTACTCAGTTGTGCCCTAGCAATATAGCTTTGGAAAAAGATTTTTTTCTCATGCAACCGAACAAAGAGTAAAATCTAATTATTTTGATCTATTATGCCCCGAGAGTGTAAATTTGCAATGTATCGATGCCAATGTTCATAAGAACAGAAACCGGACCAACATTAGACTACTCAATTAGGCCCTAACTTTATAACTTTGAAACGAGTACTTTTTCTCATTCAACCGAACAAAGAGTAAAACCTAATTATATTGATCTATTATGCCCCGAGAGTGTAAATTTGCTACGTATCGATGCCAACATTCACAAGAACCAAAACCGACCAACATTAGACTACTCTGTGCCCTAACATTATAACTTTGGTAACAGGTTTTTTTCTCATTCAATCGAATAAAGAGTAAAACATAATTATTTTGTTCTATTATGCCCCGAGAGTGTAAATTTGTAACGTATCGATGCCAACGTTCACAAGAACCAAAACCAGACCAACATTAGCCTACTCAGTTGAGTCCAAACAGTATAACTTTGGAAACAGTACTTTTTCTCATTCAATCGAACAAAGAGTAAAACCTAATTATTTTGTTCTATTATGCCCCGAGTGTGTAAATTTGTAACGTATCGAAGCCAACGTTCAGAAGTACCAAAACCGGACCAACATAGGACTACTCAGTTGAGGCCAAACCGTATAACTTTGGAAACAGTACTTTTTCTCATTCAATCGAACAAAGAGTAAAACCTAATTATTTTGTTCTATTATGCCCCGAGAGTGTAAATTTGTAACGTATCGATGCCAACGTTCACAAGAACCAAAACCACCAACATTTGCCTACTCTTGAGTCCAAACAGTATAACTTCGGAACAAGTACTTTTTCTCATTCAATCGAACAAAGAGTAAAACCTAATTATTTTGTTCTATTATGCCCCGAGTGTGTAAATTTGCAACGTATCGAAGCCAACGTTCACAAGTACCAAAAACGGACCAACATAGGACTACTCAGTTGAGCCCAAACAATATAACTTTGGAAACAAGATTTTTTCTCATTCAATCGAACAAAGAGCTAAACCTAATTACTTTCTTCTAATATGCCCCGAGAGTGTAAATTTGTAACGTATCGACGCCAACGTTCACAACAAACAAACCGGACCAAGATTAGACTACTCTTGTGCCCTAGCAATATAACTTTGGAAACAGTACTTTTTCTCATGCAACCGAACAAAGAGTAAAACCTAATTATTTTGATCTATTATGCCCCGAGAGTGTAAATTTGCAATGTATCGATGCCAATGTTCACAAGAACAAAAACCGGACCAACATTAGACTACTCAATTAGGCCCTAACTTTATAACTTTGAAACGAGTACTTTTTCTCATTCAACCGAACAAAGAGTAAAACCTAATTATATTGATCTATTATGCCCCGAGAGTGTAAATTTGCTACGTATCGATGCCAACATTCACAAGAACCAAAACCGGACCAACATTAGACTACTCAGTTGTGCCCTAACATTATAACTTTGGAAACAGTACTTTTTCTCATTCAATCGAATAAAGAGTAAAACATAATTATTTTGTTCTATTATGCCCCGAGAGTGTAAATTTGTAACGTATAGATGCCAACGTTCACAAGAACCAAAACCAGACCAACATTAGCCTCCTCAGTTGAGTCCAAACAAGATAACTTTGGAAACAAGATTTTTTTCTCATTCAATCGAACAAAGAGTAAAACCTAATTATTTTGTTCTATTATGCCCGAGTGTGTAAATTTGTAAGGTATCGAAGCCAACGTTCGTAAGTACCAAAACCGACCAACATAGGACTACTCGAGGCCAAACCGTATTACTTTGGAAACAGTACTTTTTCTCATTCAATCGAACAAAGAGTAAAACATAATTATTTGGTTCTATTATGTCCCGAGAGTGTAAATTTGTAACGTATCGATGCCAACGTTCACAAGAACCAAAACCAGACCAACATTAGCCTACTTTGAGTCCAAACAAGATAACTTCAAGTACTTTTTCTCATTCAATCGAACAAAGAGTAAAACCTAATTATTTTGTTCTATTATGCCCCGAGTGTGTAAATTTGCAACGTATCGAAGCCAACGTTCACAAGTACCAAAACCGGACCAACATAGGACTACTCAGTTGAGCCCAAACAGTATAACTTTGGAAACAGTACTTTTTCTCATTCAATCGAACAAAGAGTAAAACCTAATTATTTTGTTCTATTATGCCCCGAGAGTGTAAATTTGTAACGTATCGACGCCAACGTTCACAACAAACAAAACCGGACCAAGATTAGACTACTCAGTTGTGCCCTAGATATATAACTATGGAAACAGTACTTTTTCTCATGCAACCGAACAAAGAGTAAAACCTAATTATTTTGATCTATTATGCCCCGAGAGTTTAAATTTGCAATGTATCGATGCCAATGTTCACAAGAACCAAAACCGGACCAACATTAGACTACTCAATTAGGCCCTAACTTTATAACTTTGAAACGAGTACTTTTTCTCCTTCAACCGAACAAAGAGTAAAACCTAATTATATTGATCTATTATGCCCCGAGAGTATAAATTTGCTACGTATCGATGCCAACATTCACAAGAACCAAAACCGGACCAACATTAGACTACTCAGTTGTGCCCTAACAGTATAACTTTGGAAACAGTACTTTTTCTCATTCAATCGAACAAAGAGTAAAACATAATTATTTGGTTCTATTATGTCCCGAGAGTGTAAATTTGTAACGTATCGATGCCAACGTTCACAAGAACCAAAACCAGTCCAACATTAGCCTACTCAGTTGAGTCCAAACAGTATAACTTTGGAAACAGTACTTTTTCTCATTCAATAGAACAAAGAGTAAAACCTAATTATTTTGTTCTATTATGCCCCGAGAGTGTAAATTTGTAACGTATCGACGCCAACGTTCACAAGAAACAAAACCGGACCAAGATTAGACTACTCAGTTGTGCCCTAGCAATATAACTTTGGAAACAGTACTTTTTCTCATGCAACCGAACAAAGAGTAAAACCTAATTATTTTGATCTATTATGCCCCGAGAGTGTAAATTTGCAATGTATCGATGCCAATGTTCACAAGAACAGAAACCGGACCAAATTAGACTACTCAATTAGACCCTAACTTTATAACTTTGAAACGAGTACTTTTTCTCATTCAACCGAACAAAGAGTAAAACCTAATTATATTGATCTATTATGCCCCGAGAGTGTAAATTTGCTACGTATCGATGCCAACATTCACAAGAACCAAAACCGGACCAACATTAGACTACTCAGTTGTGCCCTAACAGTATAACTTTGGAAATAGTACTTTTTCTCATTCAATCGAACAAAGAGTAAAACATAATTATTTTGTTCTGTTATGCCCCGAGAGTGTAAATTTGTAACGTATCGATGCCAACGTTCACAAGAACCAAAACCAGACCAATATTAGCCTACTCAGTTGAGTTCAAACAGTATAACTTTGGAAACAGTACTTTTTCTCATTCAATCGAACAAAGAGTAAAACCTAATTATTTTGTTCTATTATGCCCTGAGTGTGTAAATTTGCAACGTATCGAAGCCAACGTTCACAAGTACCAAAACCGGACCAACATAGGACTACTCAGTTGAGGCCAAACCGTATTACTTTGGAAACAGAACTTTTTCTCATTCAATCGAACAAAGAGTAAAACATAATTATTTGGTTCTATTATGCCCCGAGAGTGTAAATTTGTAACGTATCGATGCCAACGTTCACAAGAACCAAAACTGGACCAACATTATCCTACTCCTGAGTCCAAACAAGATAACTTCAGAACAAGTACTTTTTCTCATTCAATCGAACAAAGAGTAAAACCTAATTATTTTGTTCTATTATGCCCCGAGTGTGTAAATTTGCAACGTATCGAAGCCAACGTTCACAAGTACCAAAAACGGACCAACATATGACTACTCAGTTGAGCCCAAACAGTATAACTTTGGAAACAGTACTTTTTCTCCTTCAATCGAACAAAGAGTAAAACCTAATTATTTTGTTCTATTATGCCCCGAGAGTGTAAATTTGTAACGTATCGACGCCAACGTTCACAAGAAACAAAACCGGACCAAGATTAGACTACTCAGTTGTGCCCTAGCAATATAACTTTGGAAACAGTACTTTTTCTCATGCAACCGAACAAAGAGTAAAATCTAATTATTTTGATCTATTATGCCCCGAGAGTGTAAATTTGCAATGTATCGATGCCAATGTTCACAAGAACAGAAACCGGACCAATATTAGACTACTCAATTAGGCCCTAACTTTATAACTTTGAAACGAGTACTTTTTCTCATTCAACCGAACAAAGAGTAAAACCTAATTATATTGATCTATTATGCCCCGAGAGTGTAAATTTGCTACGTATCGATGCCAACATTCACAAGAACCAAAACCGGACCAACATTAGACTACTCAGTTGTGCCCTAACATTATAACTTTGGAAACAGTACTTTTTCTCATTCAATCGAATAAAGAGTAAAACATAATTATTTTGTTCTATTTGTTAGATGTATACCCTAGAAGCCAACCAGGCCGACACATTATTCTTTCTAGGACATAATTTTGTATTTGACTTTAAATTATTATGAATAATTTTGGGTTCTTGTTTCATTCATGTTGTGTATGTGTCCATGAATCGTCCAAGGAATTAATAAGATGATGACATATATTCTCAAGAGTTGAGAATTAGAGACATGTGTCATTGATGGTTAATTCCTAAATGCTCCCGATCAATGGATCATCACGGGGACGGTGATTGATCCGGTGAGATTGGTGCATAGGTCGCTTCCCTTTTGGGTAGACGGGTCTCGAGTCGACAGTGTGGGGACACTGAAGCGAATATGCAGGTGGTTGTTAGAGAACAAGGGTACCGAGCGTGATCAATGGGAGAAGTCACTTGGATGTCTACTCACTCGTCAGTGACTTACTCAATGTTGCAGTAGTGTGACTGGTCCTTTGACCTGCGGTGCCTCGGCTATTCACAATGAGGTCACTGTAGTTTGACTGTACATACACTTGGTCCCTAACCATTCGGGGCCATGCGGTGCATGTTGGCTGCAGTAGGTTCATTGTAGGAATATGGTGCGCACTTAGATGGAATCTATCTCCCTTGGTAGATAGGGGTGTTAGTCCTATGTGATTTATGAGACCGAGTTTAGAAGACCGTGGCCAGGGCAGAGTTAATAGCGGAAAAGGGTTTCCGATATTAGAAACTCGAGTCGAATAAATTTAACATATGACAAAGTACGGGGTTTGACGAGTTATTCCATAACCTCCGTCTCGTCGGACTCATGATAGAAGGATTGTATCACACGGTAATCGCACCAAGAGGTTCAAAGATTCCATTCTACTTGAATACCACTACAGGCTGCTAGGCGTCACTAGTGGATTGTGAGACGCATGAGAATTATCTAGATGATCGATAATTCTTATTGGGCTGAGTTGGAATTGTTCCGATCCACTGAAAAGGGTTTCAGTGATATTGTTGATAGTGATCAAAATATATCTCACTACCAGATAGAATAGAACCTATGGGGTCACACACATAAGAGGTTGTGATTGATCGATAGCTAGATCGCGATTATTGAATCGCCGGAGGACCTAATTGTCAATATGTTGATAATTGGACTAATTTGTAATTATTACAAATTAGTGGTATTAAGGTATAAATGTTACATGAGAGGACTTACTAATAGTTAGTAAATTATAAAAGGACTTATGTGCAAATATTGTATTATTAATTTGATATGATCAAATTAATATAAAGTTCAAGTCGAATCGAATTAGGATTTGATCGATCTAACCAATTAAGGAAAGGATAAATCTAGATTTATATTTATCCTTAATTGTCATTATATTATTAGGAATAGGATTATAATCCTATATATAATATACGGGGGTTTTTAGAAAACCCTAGCCGTCCTCTCTCTTCTCTATATACTAGCAAGAACGACGTTCTTTGCAAGGGAGCTAGCACCCCGGTGAGGACATCGATCAAATCAAGAACCTCGTGTGGATACCTATAGAGGCCGGACGCGTGTGCGGCTTCAAGAGAACCAAGTTACACGATCATCAAATTGAGGTGAAGATTTATCCGCGAAAGAGGTAAAGATTCGATCTTACTTTTCTCCTTTAATCTTAAAGAACATGAGGGATCCTAATTGCGTGGTTTTGAGATTAGATCTCGAAGTTTTTCAAAATCAAATTTGTTTGATTTCTTTCCGCTGCGTTTTTACCGTACGCAATTTTCTAACACTATTATGCCCCGAGAGTGTAAATTTGTAACGTATCGATGCCAACGTTCACAAGAACCAAAACCAGACCAACATTAGCCTACTCAGTTGAGTCCAAACAGTATAACTTTGGAAACAGTACTTTTTCTCATTCAATCGAACAAAGAGTAAAACCTAATTATTTTGTTCTATTATGCCCCGAGTGTGTAAATTTGTAACGTATCGAAGCCAACGTTCAGAAGTACCAAAACCGGACCAACATAGGACTACTCAGTTGAGGCCAAACCGTATTACTTTGGAAACAGTACTTTTTCTCATTCAATCGAACAAAGAGTAAAACATAATTATTTGGTTCTATTATGTCCCGAGAGTGTAAATTTGTAACGTATCGATGCCAATGTTCACAAGAACCAAAACCAGTCCAACATTAGCCTACTCAGTTGAGTCCAAACAAAGATAACTTCTAACAAGTACTTTTTCTCATTCAATCGAACAAAGAGTAAAACCTAATTATTTTGTTCTATTATGCCCCGAGTGTGTAAATTTGCAACGTATCGAAGCCAACGTTCACAAGTACCAAAAACGGACCAACATATGACTACTCAGTTGAGCCCAAACAGTATAACTTTGGAAACAGTACTTTTTCTCATTCAATCGAACAAAGAGTAAAACCTAATTATTTTGTTCTATTATTTTGTTCTATTATGCCCCGAGAGTGTAAATTTGTAACATATCGACGCCAACGTTCACAACAAACAAAACCGGACCAAGATTAGACTACACAGTTGTGCCCTAGATATATAACTATGGAAACAGTACTTTTTCTCATGCAACCGAACAAAGAGTAAAACCTAATTATTTTGATCTATTATGCCCCGAGAGTGTAAATTTGCAATGTATCGATGCCAACGTTCACAAGAACCAAAACCGGACCAACATTAGACTACTCAATTAGGCCCTAACTTTATAACTTTGAAACGAGTACTTTTTCTCATTCAACCGAACAAAGAGTAAAACCTAATTATATTGATCTATTATGCCCCGAGACTGTAAATTTGCTACGTATCGATGCCAACATTCACAAGAACCAAAACCGGACCAACATTAGACTACTCAGTTGCGCCCTAACAGTATAACTTTGGAAACAAGATTTTTTTCTCATTCAATCGAACAAAGAGTAAAACATAATTATTTTGTTCTATTATGCCCCGAGAGTGTAAATTTGTAACGTATCGATGCCAACGTTCACAAGAACCAAAACCAGACCAACATTAGCCTACTCAGTTGAGTCCAAACAGTATAACTTTGGAAACAGTACTTTTTCTCATTCAATCGAACAAAGAGTAAAACCTAATTATTTTGTTCTATTATGCCCCGAGTGTGTAAATTTGCAACGTATCGAAGCCAACGTTCACAAGTACCAAAAACGGACCAACATAGGACTACTCAGTTGAGCCCAAACAGTATAACTTTGGAAACAAGATTTTTCTCATTCAATCGAACAAAGAGTAAAACCTAATTATTTTGTTGTATTATGCCCCGAGAGTGTAAATTTGTAACGTATCGACGCCAACGTTCACAAGAAACAAAACCGGACCAAGTTTAGACTACTCAGTTGTGCCCTAGCAATATAACTTTGGAAACAGTACTTTTTCTCATGCAACCGAACAAGGAGTAAAACCTAATTATTTTGATCTATTATGCCCCGAGAGTGTAAATTTGCAATGTATCGATGCCAATGTTCACAAGAACGGAAACCGGACCAACATTAGACTACTCAATTAGGCCCTAACTTTATAACTTTGATACGAGTATTTTTTCTCATTCAACCGAACAAAGAGTAAAACCTAATTATATTGATCTATTATGCCCCGAGAGTGTAAATTTGCTACGTATCGATGCCAACATTCACAAGAACCAAAACCGGACCAACATTAGACTACTCCCCTAACATTATAACTTTGGAAAGATTTTTCTCATTCAATCGAATAAAGAGTAAAACATAATTATTTTGTTCTATTATGCCCCGAGAGTGTAAATTTGTAACGTATCGATGCCAACGTTCACAAGAACCAAAACCGGACCAACATTAGCCTACTCAGTTGAGTCCAAACAGTATAACTTTGGAAACAGTACTTTTTCTCATTCAATCGAACAAAGAGTAAAACCTAATTATTTTGTTCTATTATGCCCCGAGTGTGTAAATTTGCAACGTATCGAAGCCAACGTTCAGAAGTACCAAAACCGGACCAACATAGGACTACTCAGTTGAGGCCAAACCGTATTATTTTGGAAACAGTACTTTTTCTCATTCAATCGAACAAAGAGTAAAACATAATTATTTTGTTCTATTATGTCCCGAGAGTGTAAATTTGTAACGTATCGATGCCAACGTTCACAAGAACCAAAACCAGACCAACATTAGCCTACTCGTTGAGTCCAAACAAGATAACTTCTAACAGTACTTTTTCTCATTCAATCGAACAAAGAGTAAAACCTAATTATTTTGTTCTATTATGCCCCGAGTGTGTAAATTTGCAACGTATCGAAGCCAACGTTCACAAGTACCAAAACCGGACCAACATAGGACTACTCAGTTGAGCCCAAACAAGCCTAACTTTGGAAACAAGATTTTTTTCTCATTCAATCGAACAAAGAGTAAAACCTAATTATTTTGTTCTATTATGCCCCGAGAGTGTAAATTTGTAACGTATCGACGCCAACGTTCACAAGAAACAAAACCGGACCAAGATTAGACTACTCAGTTGTGCCCTAGAAATATAACTATGGAAACAGTACTTTTTCTCATGCAACCGAACAAAGAGTAAAACCTAATTATTTTGATCTATTATGCCCCGAGAGTTTAAATTTGCAATGTATCGATGCCAATGTTCACAAGAATGTAAACCGACCAACATTAGACTACTCAATTAGGCCCTAACTTTATAACTTTGAAACGAGTACTTTTTCTCATTCAACCGAACAAAGAGTAAAACCTAATTATATTGATCTATTATGCCCCGAGAGTGTAAATTTGCTACGTATCGATGCCAACATTCACAAGAACCAAAACCGGACCAACATTAGACTACTCAGTTGTGCCCTAACAGTATAACTTTGGAAACAGTACTTTTTCTCATTCAATCGAACAAAGAGTAAAACATAATTATTTTGTTCTATTATGCCCCGAGAGTGTAAATTTGTAACGTATCGATGCCAACGTTCACAAGAACCAAAACCAGACCAACATTAGCCTACTCAGTTGAGTCCAAACAGTATAACTTTGGAAACAGTACTTTTTCTCATTCAATCGAACAAAGAGTAAAACCTAATTATTTTGTTCTATTATGCCCCGAGTGTGTAAATTTGCAACGTATCGAAGCCAACGTTCACAAGTACCAAAAACGGACCAACATAGGACTACTCAGTTGAGCCCAAACAGTATAACTTTGGAAACAGTACTTTTTCCCATTCAATCGAACAAAGAGTAAAACCTAATTATTTTGTTCTATTATGCCCCGAGAGTGTAAATTTGTAACGTATCGACGCCAACGTTCACAAGAAACAAAACCGGACCAAGATTAGACTACTCGGTTGTGCCCTAGCAATATAACTTTGGAAACGAGTACTTTTTCTCATGCAAGAACAAAGAGTAAAACCTAATTATTTTGTTCTATTATGCCCCGAGAGTGTAAATTTGCAATGTATCGATGCCAACGTTCACAAGAACCAAAACCGGACCAACATTAGACTACTCAATTAGGCCCTAACTTTATAACTTCAAAACCAGTACTTTTTCTCATTCAACCGAACAAAGAGTAAAACCTAATTATATTGATCTATTATGCCCCGAGAGTGTAAATTTGCTACGTATCGATGCCAACATTCACAAGAACCAAAACCGGACCAACATTAGACTACTCCGTTGTGCCCTAACAGTATAACTTTGGAAACAGTACTTTTTCTCATTCAATCGAACAAAGAGTAAAACATAATTATTTTGTTCTATTATGTCCCGAGAGTGTAAATTTGTAACGTATCGATGCCAACGTTCACAAGAACCAAAACCAGACCAACATTAGCCTACTCAGTTGAGTCCAAACAGTATAACTTTGGAAACAGTACTTTTTCTCATGCAACCGAACAAAGAGTAAAATCTAATTATTTTGATCTATTATGCCCCAAGAGTGTAAATTTGCAATGTATCGATGCCAATGTCCACAAAACAGAAACCGGACCAACATTAGACTACTCAATTAGGCCCTAACTTTATAACTTTGAAACGAGTACTTTTTCTCATTCAACCGAACAAAGAGTAAAACCTAATTATATCGATCTATTATGCCCCGAGAGTGTAAATTTGCTACGTATCGATGCCAACATTCACAAGAACCAAAACCGGACCAACATTAGACTACTCAGTTGTGCCCTAACATTATAACTTTGGAAACAGTACTTTTTCTCATTCAATCGAATAAAGAGTAAAACATAATTATTTTGTTCTATTATGCCCCGAGAGTGTAAATTTGCAACGTATCGATGCCAACGTTCACAAGAACCAAAACCGGACCAATATTAGCCTACTCAGTTGAGTCCAAACAGTATAACTTTGGAAACAGTACTTTTTCTCATTCAATCGAACAAAGAGTAAAACCTAATTATTTTGTTCTCTTATGCCCCGAGTGTGTAAATTTGCAACATATCGAAGCCAACGTTCACAAGTACCAAAACCGGACCAACATAGGACTACTCAGTTGAGGCCAAACCGTATTACTTTGGAGACAGTACTTTTTCTCATTCAATCGAACAAAGAGTAAAACCTAATTATATTGTTCTATTACGCCCCGAGAGTGTAAATTTGCAACGTATCGATGCCAACGTTCACAAGAACCAAAACCGGACCAATATTAGCCTACTCGGTTGAGTCCAAAACGGTATAACCGGAACCGGTACTTTTTCTCATTCAATCGAACAAAGAGTAAAACCTAATTATTTTGTTCTATTATGCCCCGAGTGTGTAAATTTGCAACGTATCGAAGCCAACGTTCACAAGTACCAAAAACGGACCAACATAGGACTACTCAGTTGAGCCCAAACAGTATAACTTTGGAAACAGTACTTTTTCTCATTCAATCGAACAAAGAGTAAAACCTAATTATTTTGTTCTATAATGCCCCGAGAGGGTAAATTTGTAACGTATCGACGCCAACGTTCACAAGAAACAAAACCGGACCAAGATTAGACTACTCAGTTGTGCCCTAGCAATATAACTTTGGAAACAGTACTTTTTCTCATGCAACCGAACAAAGAGTAAAACCTAATTATTTTGATCTATTATGCCCCGAGAGTGTAAATTTGCAATGTATCGATGCCAATGTTCACAAGAACAGAAATCGGACCAACATTAGACTACTCAATTAGGCCCTAACTTTATAACTTTGAAACGAGTACTTTTTCTCATTCAACCGAACAAAGAGTACAACCTAATTATATTGATCTATTATGCCCCGAGAGTGTAAATTTGCTACGTATCGGTGCCAACATTCACAAAAACCAAAACCGGACCAACATTAGACTACTCAGCTGTGCCTTAACAGTATAACTTTGGAAACAGTACTTTTTCTCATTCAATCGAACAAAGAGTAAACCATAATTATTTTGTTCTATTATGTCCCGAGAGTGTAAATTTGTAACGTATCGATGCCAACGTTCACAAGAACCAAAACCAAACCAACATTAGCCTACTCAGTTTAGTCCAAACATTATAACTTTGGAAACAGTACTTTTTCTCATTCAATCGAACAAAGAGTAAAACCTAATTATTTTGTTCTATTATGCCCCGAGTGTGTAAATTTGCAACGTATCGAACCCAACGTTCACAAGTACCAAAACCGGACCAACATAGGACTACTCAGTTGAGGCCAAACCGTATTACTTTGGAAACAGTACTTTTTCTCATTCAATCGAACAAAGTGTAAAACATAATTATTTTGTTCTATTATGCCCCGAGAGTGTAAATTTGTAACGTATCGATGCCAACGTTCACAAGAACCAAAACAAGACCAACATTAGCCTACTCAGTTGAGTCCAAACAGTATAACTTTGGAAACCGTACTTTTCTCATTCAATCGAACAAAGAGTAAAAACTAATTATTTTGTTCTATTATGCCCCGAGTGTGTAAATTTGCAACGTATCGAAGCCAACGTTCACAAGTACCAAAACCGGACCAACATAGGACTACTCAGTTGAGGCCAAACCGTATTACATTGGAAACAGTACTTTTTCTCATTCAATCGAACAAAGAGTAAAACATAATTATTTTGTTCTATTATGCCCCGAGTGTGTAAATTTGCAACGTATCGAAGCCAACGTTCACAAGTACCAAAACCGGACCAACATAGGACTACTCAGTTGAGGCCAAACCGTATTACTTTGGAAACAGTACTTTTTCTCATTCAATCGAACAAAGAGTAAAACATAATTATTTTGTTCTATTATGCCCCGAAAGTGTAAATTTACAGTGTATCGATGTCAACGTTCACAAGAACCAAACCCGGACCAACATTAGACAACTCAATTAGGCCCTAACTTTATAACTTTGAAACGAGTACTTTTTCTCATTCAACCGAACAAAGAGTAAAACCTAATTATATTGATCTATTATGCCCCGAGAGTGTAAATTTGCTACGTATCGATGCCAACATTCACAAGAACCAAAACCGGACCAACATTAGACTACTCAGTTGTGCCCTAACATTATAACTTTGGAAACAGTACTTTTTCTCATTCAATCGAATAAAGAGTAAAACATAATTATTTTGTTCTATTATGCCCCGAGAGTGTAAATTTGTAACGTATCGATGCCAACGTTCACAAGAACCAAAACCAGACCAACATTAGCCTACTCAGTTGAGTCCAAACAGTATAACTTTGGAAACAGTACTTTTTCTCATTCAATCGAACAAAGAGTAAAACCTAATTATTTTGTTCTATTATGCCCCGAGAGTGTAAATTTGCAACATATCGAAGCCAACGTTCACAAGTACCAAAACTGGACCAACATAGGACTACTCAGTTGAGGCCAAACCGTATTACTTTGGAAACAGTACTTTTTCTCATTCAATCGAACAAAGAGTAAAACATAATTATTTGGTTCTATTAAGTCCGGAGAGTGTAAATTTGTAACGTATCGATGCCAAAGTTCACAAGAACCAAAACCAGTCCAATATTAGCCTACTCAGTTGAGTCCAAACAGTATAACTTCGGAACCAGTACTTTTTCTCATTCAATCGAACAAAGAGTAAAACCTAATTATTTTGTTCTATTATGCCCCGAGCGTGTAAATTTGCAACGTATCGAAGCCAACGTTCAAAAGTACCAAAAACGGACCAACATAGGACTACTCAGTTGAACCCAAACAGTATAACTTTGGAAACAGTACTTTTTCTCATTCAATCGAACAAAGAGTAAAACCTAATTATTTTGTTCTATTATGCCCGAGAGTGTAAATTTGTAACGTATCGACGCCAACGTTCACAAGAAACAAAACCGGACCAAGATTAGACTACTCAGTTGTGCCCTAGCAATATAACTTTGGAAATAGTACTTTTTCTCATGCAACCGAACAAAGAGTAAAACCTAATTATTTTGATCTATTATGCCCCGAGAGTGTAAATTTGTAATGTATCGATGCCAATGTTCACAAGAACAGAAACCGGACCAACATTAGACTACTCAATTAGGCCCTAACTTTATAACTTTGAAACGAGTACTTTTTCTCATTCAACCGAACAAAGAGTAAAACCTAATTATATTGATCTATTATGCCCCGAGAGTGTAAATTTGCTACGTATCGATGCCAACATTCACAAAAACCAAAACCGGACCAACATTAGACTACTCAGCTGTGCCCTAACAGTATAACTTTGGAAACAGTACTTTTTCTCATTCAATCGAACAAAGAGTAAAACATAATTATTTTGTTCTATTATGTCCCGAGAGTGTAAATTTGTAACGTATCGATGCCAACGTTCACAAGAACCAAAACCAGACCAACATTAGCCTACTCAGTTTAGTCCAAACAATATAACTTTGGAAACAGTACTTTTTCTCATTCAATCGAACAAAGAGTAAAACCTAATTATTTTGTTCTATTATGCCCCGAGTGTGTAAATTTGCAACGTATCGAACCCAACGTTCACAAGTACCAAAACCGGACCAACATAGGACTACTCAGTTGAGGCCAAACCGTATTACTTTGGAAACAGTACTTTTTCTCATTCAATCGAACAAAGTGTAAAACATAATTATTTTGTTCTATTATGCCCCGAGAGTGTAAATTTGTAACGTATCGATGCCAACGTTCACAAGAACCAAAACAAGACCAACATTAGCCTACTCAGTTGAGTCCAAACAGTATAACTTTGGAAACAGTACTTTTTCTCATTCAATCGAACAAAGAGTAAAACCTAATTATTTTGTTCTATTATGCCCCGAGTGTGTAAATTTGCAACGTATCGAAGCCAACGTTCACAAGTACCAAAACTGGACCCACATAGGACTACTCAGTTGAGGCCAAACCGTATTACTTTGGAAACAGTACTTTTTCTCATTAAATCGAACAAAGTGTAAAACATAATTATTTTGTTCTATTATGCCCCGAGAGTGTAAATTTGTAACGTATCGATGCCAACGTTCACAAGAACCAAAACCGGACCAACATAGGACTACTCAGTTGAGGCCAAACCGTATTACTTTGGAAACAGTACTTTTTCTCATTCAATCGAACAAAGAGTAAAACATAATTAGTTTGTTCTATTATGCCCCGAGAGTGTAAATTTACAGTGTATCGATGTCAACGTTCACAAGAACCAAACCCGGACCAACATTAGACTACTCAATTAGGCCCTAACTTTATAACTTTGAAAGGAGTACTTTTTCTCATTCAACCGAACAAAGAGTAAAACCTAATTATATTGATCTATTATGCCCCGAGAGTGTAAATTTGCTACGTATCGATGCCAACATTCACAAGAACCAAAACCGGACAAACATTAGACTACTCAGTTGTGCCCTAACAGTATAACTTTGGAAACAGTACTTTTTCTCATTCAACCGAACAAAGAGTAAAACCTAATTATTTTGATCTATTATGCCCCGAGTGTGTATATTTGCAACGTATCGAGGCCAACGTTCACAAGAACCAAAACCGGACCAACATAGGACTTCTCAGTTGTGCCCAAACAGTATAACTTTGGAAACAGTACTTTTTCTCATTCAATCGAACAAAGAGTAAAACCTAATTATTTTGTTCTATTATGCCCCGAGAGTGTAAATTTGCAATGTATCGATGCCAACGTTCACAAGAACCAAAACCGGACCAACATTAGACTACACAATTAGGCCCTAACTTTATAACTTTGAAACGAGTACTTTTTCACATTCAACCGAACAAAGAGTAAAACCTAATTATATTGATCTATTATGCCCCGAGAGTGTAAATTTGCTACGTATCGATGCCAACATTCACAAGAACCAAAACCGGACCAACATTAGACTACTCAGTTGTGCCCCAACAGTATAACTTTGGAAACAGTACTTCTTCTCATTCTCGAACAAAGAGTAAAACCTAATTATTTTGCTCTATTATGCCCCGAGAGTGTAAATTTGCAACGTATCGATGCCAACGTTCACAAGAACCAAAAACGGACCAACATAGGACTACTCATTTATTCACATGCATCTACTTAGCATTTCACTCATTTATTCACATGCATCTACTTAGCATTTATTATATATATCATTATCATGCATTTCTTCTTATGCGTTATTGAACATGCATCAACAGGAGTTAAGTAACTCTTAGACATACAGGCGACCTAGTCGCTTCGGTAAACGTACCCACCTTGGTTTTGCTCTCCGATTGCTCGTCGTCACTCGCAATCGGCCGCCCGCGGCACCCGTGACCCGGTTCGGCTCGAACTCACGCGCGACCAACCGAACGATCTCCGAATCTCGATCTGAGACTTCGTGCCGTTGCCCCACGCCTTCAAGTTGCCCCAGTTCCGTTTTCATGAATTTAGGGCTCCTATCTTGCGTGCTGCGGACATCTGGCATAGCAGTAGTTGCATTGTTTATATCATGCTTTACTTACCGCAGTTACAGCTTTAAATTACTGCTATGCCTGAAACAACAAGATCGTGACATAGATATGAAATATCTATCATGCTACTATGTTCCAATCAAGTATGTATGAAATACTCATTATGTTCTTATGTTATTACCCAATCCTTGGCTAGCCCGTAGGCACGCCAACGACTCAACACATTCAACCTCATGGGTTGTCTGCGGGATCCCACATAGGCTATCCCTCGGGACCCCACATAGGCTATCCCTATCGAATCACGTGCCAAGACCTCCGGAGACTCGCACTACTCGTGTGGAGCGACCAACCACTAGCGCTGAGCAGACTGTGTTAGTATGATCTTCTCCTCCATTTGGAGGGCATCCACGCAGGGAAAATCATACATAGGTGTTCTCTAACACTATGTCACATACCATTGTCATTCATCAAGTTCTATGCTTGGTTCTTGTAGCTCTAGTGTTCTTTACACTAAGTTCAATGCCACTAGTCATCATGTTATCTACTTGGTATACATGTCACTAGTATTCTTTATGCTATGTCATAATGTTAATCATCAAGTTATATACTTGGTTCACATTCACATATCTCTAGTGTTCTTTACACTAAGTCATAATGTCATAATGTCAATTATCAAGCTCTATACTTGGTTCATGTATCTCTAGTTGATAATCATGCATAATTAAATTGTCTCTAGGGTTCAATGTCATTTGCTCATTGCTATGCTTCCTATGTCCTAATGCAAATCTACGGTGCCGCACGATAAGGGAGGATGCAAGCATGCTCCCTATGTCCTAATGCAACTCCCGTAGGCCCGCACGATAAGGAAGCGCACTAGAGTAGCAATTTGACCACACTAACCCTACTATGCATGAAACTGTACATATAAGCATATATAAGCAATATGACCAATAAGAAACTTAGACATAAAAGGGAGCCCAACGGCTTCGGTAAGACACCCCCCACCTCTTGGGATGTTCACAGGAGCAACAATGTTGCTTTCGTTGCCTCCAATGCCTACTTTGACTCACCGGGCCAAAATCGAAGCTGAAAGCCTTTGTTTGGCTCGGATCGCTAAAGCAGTTCGCCGAATCGACGAACCGTCGCCTCGCACGCGTTCGTGGACCTAACAATATGTTAGAAATGAGGTTAAAAGAGATCAAAACCTCATCCTAAGAAAAGCCCCAATTTGAGCCCTAGAATTTTGCCCAGAGCAAAATCCCACATTAGAAACCCAATTGCTTGTGCAAACCATCTCTTAAGGATGCTAGGGTTCCAAGAAAATTATTTCTAGGAGGTATAAAACACCCTAAGAGAAGCTACCATGAAAGCTCTTGAAGCTTACCTCAAGTAGAAGCTCCAATGGTGGAGAGGAAGAAGATGAGATGATGCTAGGGCTTTAGCTCAATCCTTCTCCAAATCCTTTACTCCTTCCCTTTCCTTCTCCTTCTTCTCCTTCTTCTTCTTCTTTCTAGAGAGAGAGAGGGAGAGTGTTATGTTGTGTGTGTGTGGGAAATAACAATGAGGGAGAGAGGAGAAGCCCTCTATAGGCTCTATTGTAACAAAATGCCAAAAGCCCCCTCAACAATTCAAACTGCACCAAACTGGGCATTTCGAGTGCGAGTCAGGACATCCCCTCAATGTCCAGGACAATGGCTGCGAAATCCATTTTTGCCCATTTTACAGCTTACTGGGTCCGGACATCATCCATTGTCCGGACATCCAATGTCCGGACATTGATCAATGTCCCGACCCAGTGGGTGTCCTCAGCACAACATTAAGGACTTAGCCAAATTTCAGCGTTTTTCGTTTCTTTTCCGTTTTTGTTCATTTTCGCTCGTTTGGCTTCCGATTCTTTTCAAATCGCAGAGACTTTCCAAACATATTTTCGAACACGTTTACATCATCTTTTCATCCACGCTAATGTCGGATTTAGCTCGCGACCCGACATAGCTTTTCGGGTTCCGTTTTCGCGCCTATGCGCACAAAAACGCCCGAAGGCTTCGAACCTCACCGGGAGCAACTCCGGTGCACTTTTTGCCTTCGGATCAACTTCGAACATTCCGAAGTCCATCCTATCGACAATCAGTCGATTCTAAACATGGTGCAACTCTCGGATTTCGAGAATTCACGGATTGGCTTACGAAAAACCCTCAGGTCAGTTTCTCCAGCGTACGGGATCCGGTCTTCACGGCTTGTCCGGACACTGGCTCTCCGGACATTCCTCATTGTCCGGATCCGCTAGTACTTCTGGACTTAGCCGAATTTCTTCCCCTGCACAGCAGGGCTCCTTGTGGCATCCGGTCTTCATGGGATGTCCGGTCTCCACTGGCCAAAAACTGCAGAATGGAGCAGTTTGCACCATTTGCGGTCGGGGTCTACTCTAATGCACTTTTTGGCTTAGAGTCAGCTTCGATCTCTCTGATTCTCACCACCACGACACTTAGTCGATTCCGGATGAAGTACAATCCTCATATTTTGAGAATTCACTTTCTTACAGGTACAAACTTGACCTGGTTACCGGTTCCACAAGGACGGAAGATTATTTTTCGAAGCCTTGGAACCGGTAATGGGATTGATGGCTATACCGGTATAGCAACTTTTCCCATACCGGTACAGAAACTTTTCCCATACCGGTATAACTTTGTATTTTTGCTGATTTTCCATTTTTCGAAAACTACAAAGTTCCGTTACAGTTTCTAATCCGTTATTCAATGATTTTATGATTCTAATGCCTATAACTAAGTATGAATCACCATAACATGAATTAAAAACTTACCTAGGCATCGTGATTCTCATCGTGAGCCAATTCCTTTTTCTTCGAAGTCTTTGATTCTTCACCGTTCTTCGATCCGCTCCGATCCTTCAAGACTCCGACTCAATTCACGAAACTTGCCAACACAAAATCCTTAACAATCTCCCCCTTTGGCAATTTCGTGACAAAACACAAAAGCTCACTAAAATTACATCATAAAGAGAAACGAAGTTCAATGTCATCACCAAAACATTAAACTTCTCGCGTGTAATCCAAATACAATATGAAATCCAAAAGTACATCAAAAACTTCTAAAACAAACTCTATGACTTAGACGCAACTAGGAGTCTTGAAGTCTTGATTTCCAATTAATGTGTCCTAGGTCCTTCAACTTTTCTATCGTTTCAACTTTTCTTTCGTACACAAATATCTCCTTCTCCCTCCTTAAAATCATCATGTCTCCCCCTTCGTGTATGCATCATGAATATCTCCTCCCCATGTCTCCCCCTTCGTGTATGCATCATGAATATCTCCTCCCTTCTTACCTGTTTAGCATTCATTTATTCTTCTCCCCCTTTTTGTCAAAAATTGTCAAAAAGAAACAGTAAGTAGAGAGAAAAAGACTAAGAAAAAGAGAGTAAGCACATCATAGTTACAGACCAAGATGCATAAGAAAAGAGAAAACATCAAGTACTAGGCAAAGGTAAACTAAACATAATCCTAAGAAAAGCAGTAAAAATCAGCAGGAGAAAGAAGTCGAGGCAGAAGTCACTCAGTAGCCTCGTCATCATCGTCATCTCCTCTAGCAGGAGATCCGAGCGGCGATGTACGGTGAGCACCGAGCGAGAGCAGTGTCGAGAGATCGGCGATAGGATGAGGTCTGTGGAAATATATTATCATGTCGACATCCCATCTTCTCAAGGATCCTCTTCATTCCTTTCTCGAGACTCTTGAATCCCTTCTTTAGAAAACTCACTTCCTTCGTGAGTTCACCCATGTCACGATGAAGTGTGTCCAAAGTGACTGCGCCTCCTGACCTAGAGGACCCTTGTAACATCCCGAACTTCTAAAGTCTTGAAGTTACGTGGTATGTTGGCTTAGAGGGCCATAAGAATGGTTCCCGTGAAGTTTGGAAACTTTCGGGTGTTTTCGGTGCACTAGGTGCGAGAACGAAGCCCGAAAGGCTATCTTGGGCCATGAGCTAAATCCAACGCTTGCGTGGAGGAAATAATGATGGGAACATGATTTAAATCGTGTGTGGGGAGTCTCGGCGCGATTTCAAGTGAATCGAAAACCCACAGGTCGAAAAGTGAGTTGGAACGGAGAGGAAATGGAACTCGAAAGGCTACGTTGGGCCGTGAGCCAAATTCGGCACTTGCGCGGATGAAATGATGATGTGGACATGATCTAAATCATGCTTGGAGAGTCTCGGTTCGATTTGAAACGAATCGGAGGTCAAACGGGCCAAAAGTGAGTTGGAACGGAGAAGAAACGGAAAAACCTGAAAAAATTTGGCTAAGTCCTTGAGTGGGCTGAGGGGACCTGCGGGGTCGGGACATTGATCCAATGTCCAGGACATCCAATGTCCAGGACAATGGTGGATGTCCAGGACCCCGTAGTGGAAAAATGGGCAAAAGGGCCCTGCGCAGGCCAGGTCGGGACATTGATGAATGTTCGGACATCCAAGGTCCAGACATTGATGAATGTCCGGTCTCAGCAGCCCGAAAATGCCCAGTTTGGGCTGTTGCAATAGATGAAGAATTGAGGGGCCTTATAGCATTTTTGGAGGGCTTATGTGTAAAGAGGGTGTTAAAACCTCTTTTCTCTCCCTCTCTCCCTCACAGATCTCTTCCACCCTCTCTCTCTGTTCGACCAAAGGGAAGGAAAAGAGAGAAAGAAAGGGAAGAAGAAAAGAGAGAAGAAGAAGAAGAAGAAGATGGAGATGATGAAGAAGATGATGGTGGAGACTCCAATGGCCATCTTCTTCCTCCCCTTTGTGCAAGAGAGCAACCTTGAGAGGTAAGCCCTTATGCTCTCTCATGGTAGATCTTCTAGTAGAGGGTTTCTAAACCCTAGATCCAGAGTTTTGATCTTCTTGCAAGCTTTAGAACCTTGTAGAGACTTGGGAACTCATGAAAATCATGTGTTCTTCAAGGTGCTCTAATGGTGGATTTCTAGGGTTTGCTCTAAGCACCCTATGGATGGTTCTAGTGCTCTTAGATGAGTTCCTAGAAGTTAGACAAGCTCTCTATTGCTTGTTCTAGGGATCAAATCGGTGGGTTGTGCGAAAGTGCAAACCTAGGGCTCCAAAATGGGGTTTTTAGAAATAGATGAGTTTGATCTCATTTGACCCCATAGAAACCTAATTGGGGGCCTAACGAACGCGTTGGCGCGCTCGGTTCGGTCATCCGACGAGCGAGTACAAAGATATTAATTATTTAATATATTCATACCAGATGTCCGCAGCACGCAAATAGGAGCCCTAAATTCATGAAAACGGAACTGGGGCCACTTAAAGGCGTGGGGCAACGGCACAAAGTCTCGGATTGCAATTCGGAGACCGTTTGGCTGGCCGTGCTAGAGTCGAGCCAAACCGGGTCAAGAGTGCCGCGGGCGGCCGATTGCAAGTGTCGACGAGCAACCGGAGTGCGAATTGAGGTGGGTTGTGTCTACCGAAGCGACTAGGTCGCCTGTATGTCTAAGAGTCATTTAACTCTTATTGACGCATGTTCAATACTGCATGATTAGAAATGCATGCTAGTGAAGTAAAGTAAAAATGCTAAGTAGATGCAAGTAAACAAATGAAATGCATGATAATAGCATAATGTATAATGCTTGAAGAGTAAAAGAATGCATGCTTAGCATAGTGAACATTCGATGAACATGACAATAGCATAATATAGAAATGCTAGTGAACGAGTGAGCATGAACCTAGTGTTTAAAGAACCTAGTGGCTAAAGAATGCGAAAGAACGAGAACACTAAGTAAAGAACGTTTCGAGAACATGCATGTAAAGGCTTTGGTAGACATAAGAGTGTTAAGCATAAGAATGTCAAGTATAAGAGAGCAAAGTATGAGAATGCCAAATAAAGAATGTGAGTCATGGACTAAATATACATATAGATCGAGTGGCATCTAACCTAGTGTAATGAACATAGGTTCTAGCAACCTAGAGTCATGTGGATCTAGGTAAAGAACAGTGAACCTAGTGTCAAGGACACAGGTTGGTTAAAGATGATAATGGACCTAGTGTGAGTGAACATAGGTCGAGTTGGAATGACATTGAACCTAGAGTTAAGTCAACCTAGGTTATGTAACGAAGAATGAACCCTAGTGTCAAGTGGACCTAGGATGCAAAGAACAATGGACCTAGATAGGTCGACACTATAGGGTTAAGACCAACCCTTGAGTTATGTGAAATGGATTAGGAATCCCTAGGAATGAATCTTTGCTAGTGCGGCGGTGCTAGTGCGGCGAGTAAGTGAATGGCAAGCTGCAGTACGTGTGGTTCTCCTCGCACAGCGGTGACTCATCGGGTACGTGTGGTTCTCCTCGCCGGTATGAGTATGAGTTCGTGGCCGCGGGTACGTGTGGTTCTCCTCGCCTGTGGGTCCATTGAGCGACTTGTGGTCCGGGGGTTGATGATAGTTCTCACCCTGTGCGTGGACCTATAGTCGAGAGAATCTAAGGCTGAGGTGCATGTGAGACGTCCTTCGCCTCGAGCCTGACAGAGCGCGGAATATCCGCAAGTAATTGACTCAAGACCAAGTCGGGTGGCATAGTGAGCTGAGGCCAAGTGACCTTAGATATGTTTCCTAAATAGCATAAATGCCATGAGTATAGAGTAAAGAATGAAATTAGCTAAATCTTGTAGATAGCTAATAGTGGAATGGAAAAGCTAAAGTAAAGAATAGCAAGAACATAATGAAAAGCTAAGAATCAAGTGAAAGTTGCATATTGCATTTGTGAGGCAGGTTTTATGTTAGTTGCAAGTTATATATCTATATATGTTTTTGGACTAACATATCTGCAGTGCCTCCTTGGACCTATTGGTCGAGCTTTTCTCTTGGGTGGCCGTACCCACGAGAACTATGGACAATAGTTCTCACCCCCGTGTTGCGTTTCGGGGTACAGTACACACGTGAGCGGCGCGGACGGCGTGAGGCAAGGCGTAGCTCGGTAGATAGCGTCCAGGCCAGTGAGATAGAAGTCCCCCAGTCGGCTAACTAGGGGTTTGAAAGTGAAAAGAATATGTTGTAATAAAGTTGTAAACCACATTGTAATAACTAGATTGTATTGGGAAGTTTAAAGTTAATGTAAAATTGTAATATTGGTTGAATGGTTGTAATAGCAAGTAGCTGCATTTATGTTTATGATACTTCCTTATGCAATCTGTTTCTAATATATGTTCCTTTTTGGAACCTCTTGTAATTGTATGGATTGCGACGCCTTGAACGTACAGGGAAACACTGTCCGTTCGGCGGTCTGTCGGCGAGCCCGGATCCGACCAAATTGGCGGGCACGGGGCGTGACAGATAAGATGGTATCAGAGCATAAAGTAGTGAACGGGACAATGGTTTAGTTGAACCTAGGAGACTCTAGAATAGCAAAATTTTAGAGGTTAAGGCTCGTGAGAGACGAGGACTTGTGTTTTGTGGCGAAAGTAGTACGAATTGGGTTGTGTTGGAACCTCTAAGACGGATATTAGAGGTAGACCTGAGGTGTCGTTCGTCTTCGACTGAGGGTGTTCATGTTGGCGCGCGACAACATGAAACCTAAGGACGATAACGGACGCCCTTGTTTGACTTTCGCCTGATTGGCTTTTCAGCCGGTATTAGTGGTCTCGAGTTCGACCCCAGTTGGTCGGGGACTAATCGAGTTATCGTGTTCCAGGAAACGATGGCACCGCGTAGGCGATCTTCGTCCAGATCGGCGCGGGAGGAGACAAGTGGTGTCCCTGAGCAAGTTGACGCGAGCGGAGACTCTGAGCTTCGTGAGCAGTTGGCCTCACTCGTGGGAGTGGTGAGGCAACAAGCCGAGGTGGTGCAGCGGCAGCAGGAGGCTGCCATGCGCCAGAAGGAGCAAATGAAGCGACTCCAAGAGACGTTGGATCAACTGGTGGCTGCACCGGCTGCGGCTCGTCATGGACGGCCGGGAGTTGCGGCAGAAGCGTTTCCGCCGAGGTCGGGCGATCCAACCGCTGTGGGCTCAGAGGTGGCGGCGGAACGGGAGCGAGCTTTGGCAGCCTTGATGGCTTTTAGGGAGTTCGATCCGCCTACCTTTGATGGAGAGGATGTCGATCCATGGATCGTGGAGATGTGGATTGATTCTATGGAAACCCTCTTCGAGGAAATGTACGCCTTAGAGCGGGACAAGGTACCCCTAGCCGTGCACTGTTTGAAATTATCGGCAAAGGCGTGGTGGAAAGGCACTCGACGGCATCGATCGCCTAGTCTTCCTCCCCCGACTTGGGAAGAGTTTCGGGGATTGGTATTTTCTACTTATTTCCCCGACAGTGAAAAGAGAAAGCTTCATGACAGGTTCAGGAAGCTCCGGCAAGGAGACCGCTCTGTGAGGGAGTACGAACGAGAATTCTCCCGCATTGTGAGTTGTGCCCCGGATGTGGTACGGGATGACAAGGATATGGCCGATTGGTTCTTACGTGGACTTCGACCAGACATTTACGAGAAGGTGCAACTTCTTGAGCTCACAACCTTCGCAGAGGTTTTGGATCGAGCATTGTTGGTAGAGTATGGCGAGGCTTTCGTGCGAGATGAGCGCGAATCCCATAAACAGGCGCGGGGAGGGGTGAGGCCATTGTCGAGCGGTTCGGGTGGTCAGCCGAGTTCTAGGCAACACTCGAAGTCGTCCTCTACCCGAACCTCCCCGGGCTGTGTGATTTGCGGCGGTTCTCATTGGGCGCGGCGATGTGTGCAGCGCGATGGGAGATGCCTTCGCTGTGGGCAATTGGGCCATATGCGGGACGAATGTCCGCAAGGCGGCGGCCAGGCCTTGAGGCTGGCAACGACCCATTCCTCCCTAGGACAGCCTGCAGGTGTGCCACCTACGGCATGGTTGGGAGAGCGGCCGTTGAGGATGATCCCACCGGAGGGTTCGCGGCGAGTGCCAGGTGGCCGTGGACGCGCGACCCGGGTGGTGGAACCTACCGATGCTGACGACGTCGGGGCAGGTATGAGTTTATTAAGCAATCATTATGCTTTTACATGAGTATAAGTTGGTGCATTGCATGCCATGATCATTGGTCAGTTACTACTAGATACGCATTGCATAGTAGGAACCTTTGAGCGGGTGGATAGATACCCGGCGTGCTTGTGCAGTGAGAGTAGTGCCTGCTGGGGCAGGTAGAGAATATGTTGGCACTAGCAAAATTGCTAGTAGTGCTCCCCAGACGAGGAGTAAGACTCGTGTTAGAGCCAAGTTGACCGTGGGCCTAGTGGTACCTCCTGGTGAGGTTAGAAAGGCTACTTAGTAAGCGGTGCGCGGAGCGCAATTCTGCCCCAAAGTTGAAACTTAGCGTAGATCGCTAGAGTGGCGTATAGAGCGCGCGAGTATAGCTACTCGTGGAGTGCGGTTTCGATTCAGCCGAGTGAGTGAGTTGGCAGTAGCACTTTAGCTGGGCTAAGTGTGAAGCGAGCCATGAATCACTCGTAGGGCTGGTGGCTCGCACTAAGTGCTTAGGAGCCGATAGAGTTTGTAGCTTTGTAGAGCATGTCGTATAGGACGACGATAGCGGGTAGTGCTTGGGACGACCCGTGCTTGGACCATTTGTGGACTGCGGAGCCGGGGCCCGTTGGCGCGCGCGATCATTCTTTTGTGGCGCCCGATACCTATAGGTAGGGCAAGAGTTTTGGTCAGGACGGTAGTCCAAGCTTAGACCCGAGGACGTGGAAATGCCACGTGTTTGGATCTCAAGATTGAGAATGCACTGAGAGTGCAGTTGTGACCCAACCCGAGAATTGAATGTGGTTTGGGGTCTTGATAGCTCTTGGTTGGAGTGTGTGCGAATTCCTAAGTAAGAATTTCGCCCAAGAATGCTAATTGGGTCTACGCTAGTAACGAGAAACGCTAAGCGTAGTTGAGACAAGTCCAAGCGATAGGCCGACATCGGGTTGGTGACTACTGGTCCGCCCGTAGAGACCGAGGAGAGTGACTTGGCCGATAACTCTATTGAAGAGTTAGCCTAGGTTCACGAACGAAGCGTTCGTGTGGATTAATTGCGGCTAAGGATCCGAATAAGCTGTGGCAATTGGAATTGAGATAAGTGGTCTCTTGGAGACACTTGGGTGATGAAAGCCACGTGAGAATTGAGGATAATGCTCTTTTATGGAATGGAGTTGAGATGTGCCGGAGTGTGCCATCTCGTAGAGAGCTGGATTTGAATGAGATCGAAATACTCGCAAGGGTTATAATGCACTTTCGATGATGAGCTTGGCAAATGTGAGTGAAACTAGCCTCACATTCTTCATGACAGGCCTTTGAATAATTCTATTTAGTGAAAGGCCGCTCCGAAGATAAAAAGTGCATTGGAATCCCCTAAAATTTCTCAATAAGTTGAGTCGGGTGTGAGTTCGCGAAATGATTGAGTTTCGCGGACGAAACTCTTTTAAGGAGGGGAGAATGTAACATCCCGAACTTCTAAAGTCTTGAAGTTACGTGGTATGTTGGCTTAGAGGGCCATAAGAATGGTTCCCGTGAAGTTTGGAAACTTTCGGGTGTTTTCGGTGCACTAGGTGCGAGAACGAAGCCCGAAAGGCTATCTTGGGCCATGAGCTAAATCCAACGCTTGCGTGGAGGAAATAATGATGGGAACATGATTTAAATCGTGTGTGGGGAGTCTCGGCGCGATTTCAAGTGAATCGGAAACCCACAGGTCGAAAAGTGAGTTGGAACGGAGAGGAAATGGAACTCGAAAGGCTACGTTGGGCCGTGAGCCAAATTCGGCACTTGCGCGGATGAAATGATGATGTGGACATGATCTAAATCATGCTTGGAGAGTCTCGGTTCGATTTGAAACGAATCGGAGGTCAAACGGGCCAAAAGTGAGTTGGAACGGAGAAGAAACGGAAAAACCTGAAAAAATTTGGCTAAGTCCTTGAGTGGGCTGAGGGGACCTGCGGGGTCGGGACATTGATCCAATGTCCGGACATCCAATGTCCGGACAATGGTGGATGTCCGGACCCCGTAAGCTGGAAAATGGGCAAAAGGGCCTCCGCGCAGCAGTCGGGACATTGATGAATGTCCGGACATCCAAGGTCCGGACATTGATGAATGTCCGGTCTCAGCAGCCCGAAAATGCCCAGTTTGGGCTGTTGCAATAGATGAAGAATTGAGGGGCCTTATAGCATTTTTGGAGGGCTTATGTGTAAAGAGGGTGTTAAAACCTCTTTTCTCTCCCTCTCTCCCTCACAGATCTCTTCCACCCTCTCTCTCTGTTCGACCAAAGGGAAGGAAAAGAGAGAAAGAAAGGGAAGAAGAAAAGAGAGAAGAAGAAGAAGAAGATGGAGATGATGAAGAAGATGATGGTGGAGACTCCAATGGCCATCTTCTTCCTCCCCTTTGTGCAAGAGAGCAACCTTGAGAGGTAAGCCCTTATGCTCTCTCATGGTAGATCTTCTAGTAGAGGGTTTCTAAACCCTAGATCTAGAGTTTTAATCTTCTTGCAAGCTTTAGAACCTTGTAGAGACTTGGGAACTCATGAAAATCATGTGTTCTTCAAGGTGCTCTAATGGTGGATTTCTAGGGTTTGCTCTAAGCACCCTATGGATGGTTCTAGTGCTCTTAGATGAGTTCCTAGAAGTTAGACAAGCTCTCTATTGCTTGTTCTAGGGATCAAATCGGTGGGTTGTGCGAAAGTGCAAACCTAGGGCTCCAAAATGGGGTTTTTAGAAATAGATGAGTTTGATCTCATTTGACCCCATAGAAAACTATTTGGGGGCCTAACGAACGCGTTGGCGCGCTCGGTTCGGTCATCCGACGAGCGAGTACAAAGATATTAATTATTTAATATATTCATACCAGATGTCCGCAGCACGCAAGATAGGAGCCCTAAATTCATGAAAACGGAACTGGGGCCACTTAAAGGCGTGGGGCAACGGCACAAAGTCTCGGATTGCAATTTGGAGACCGTTTGGCTGGCCGTGCTAGAGTCGAGCCAAACCGGGTCAAGAGTGCCGCGGGCGGCCGATTGCAAGTGTCGACGAGCAACCGGAGTGCGAATTGAGGTGGGTTGTGTCTACCGAAGCGACTAGGTCGCCTGTATGTCTAAGAGTCATTTAACTCTTATTGACGCATGTTCAATACTGCATGATTAGAAATGCATGCTAGTGAAGTAAAGTAAAAATGCTAAGTAGATGCAAGTAAACAAATGAAATGCATGATAATAGCATAAAGTATAATGCTCGAAGAGTAAAAGAATGCATGCTTAGCATAGTGAACATTCGATGAACATGACAATAGCATAATATAGAAATGCTAGTGAACGAGTGAGCATGAACCTAGTGTTTAAAGAACCTAGTGGCTAAAGAATGCGAAAGAACGAGAATACTAAGTAAAGAACGTTTCGAGAACATGCATGTAAAGGCTTTGGTAGACATAAGAGTGTTAAGCATAAGAATGTCAAGTATAAGAGAGCAAAGTATGAGAATGCCAAATAAAGAATGTGAGTCATGGACTAAATATACATATAGATCGAGTGGCATCTAATCTAGTGTAATGAACATAGGTTCTAGCAACCTAGAGTCGTGTGGATCTAGGTAAAGAACAGTGAACCTAGTGTCAAGGACACAGGTTGGTTAAAGATGATAATGGACCTAGTGTGAGTGAACATAGGTCGAGTTGGAATGACATTGAACCTAGAGTTAAGTCAACCTAGGTTATGTAACGAAGAATGAACCCTAGTGTCAAGTGGACCTAGGATGCAAAGAACAATGGACCTAGATAGGTCGACACTATAGGGTTAAGACCAACCCTTGAGTTATGTGAAATGGATTCCGGAATCCCTAGGAATGAATGCTGCTAGTGCAGCGGCTGCTAGTGCAGAGTAAGTGAATGGCAACTGCAGGTACGTGTGGTTCTCCTCGCCTGGCAGTGACTCATCGGGTACGTGTGGTTCTCCTCGCCCGGTATGAGTATGAGTTCGTGGACGCGGGTACGTGTGGTTCTCCTCGCCCGTGGGTCCATTGAGCGACTTGTGGTCCGGGGGTTGATGATAGTTCTCACCCTGTGCGTGGACCTATAGTCGAGAGAATCTAAGGCTGAGGTGCATGTGAGACGTCCTTCGCCTCGAGCCTGACAGAGCGCGGAATATCCGCAAGTAATTGACTCAAGACCGAGTCGGGTGGCATAGTGAGCTGAGGCCAAGTGACCTTAGATATGTTTCCTAAATAGCATAAATGCCATGAGTATAGAGTAAAGAATGAAATTAGCTAAATCTTGTAGATAGCTAATAGTGGAATGGAAAAGCTAAAGTAAAGAATAGCAAGAACATAATGAAAAGCTAAGAATCAAGTGAAAGTTGCATATTGTATTTGTGAGGCAGGTTTTTATGTTAGTTGCAAGTTATATATCTATATATGTTTTTTGGGCTAACATATCCGCAGTGCCTCCTTGGACCTATTGGTCGAGCTTTTCTCTTGGGTGACCGTACCCACGAGAACTATGGACAATAGTTCTCACCCCCGTGTTGCGTTTTGGGGGTACAGGTACACACGTGAGCGGCGCAGCAGCAGCGCGAGGCAAGGGCGTAGCTCAGTAGATAGCGTCCGACCCAGAGACTGAGATAGAAGTACCCCAGTCGGCTAACTAGGGGTTTGAAAGTGAAAAGAATATGTTGTAATAAAGTTGTAAACCACATTTTAATAACTAGATTGTATTGGGAAGTTTAAAGTTAATGTAAAATTGTAATATTGGTTGAATGGTTGTAATAGCAAGTAGCTGCATTTATGTTTATGATACTTCCTTATGCAATCTGTTTCTAATATATGTTCCTTTTTGGAACCTCTTGTAATTGTATGGATTGCGACGCCTTGAACGTACGAAACACATCGGATTCGGCGGTCTGTCAGCCGGATCCTACCAAATTGGCGGGCACGGGGCGTGACAACCCTGCAGGCGGTGCACGCTCTGCTCGTCGTGACGGTGGAGGTGGAGAAGGTACAGCACTACTCGATGCTGCAGGCGGTGGAGCTCCCTTGGTCTGCTGAAAAGTCTTCAAGGTGCTCACAGACTTTGCCCAAGTCACCGCATCAATCGGCCCAAGTCCGTAGTCATACTTATCGCACCTTGTGTCTACGCCGTGTCCTCGTAAAATCTGACTGATAAGCAAAGGAAACGGTAGTAGCTCCGCCGTCTTGATAGTGGATAACATGAACCATTCACTTGCCAGGATAAGGAATAGTATGTTAATGTTTAATCCAAGGCTCTGCTCAGGGTGACCAAGAAGAAACAATAATAGCAAACGATCCCAGCGAAGCCTCTTGGTCCCAATAGTTGGCTGGACGTTGTAGCACAGAATCAAAGAAAGCAAGTGATACTCAGGGCGCAAATCCTTTGATTCCACAGCTGCCCGATCCGTGCGAACGCCCGGCTTTGATCGCTTCAACCACGGTCTCCCAATGTGTCGAGGCGGAATGTCCCGGCGGTATAATGTAGTCCACTCGTGTCAACATACATCCCTAGAATCTCTCCAATCTCGTGAGGAGTGACCGTCAGTCTCTGTCCACGCACCGACGTCTCAAATACATAAGGCCCAGTCTCTTCATCCTCGGCGAGAACTACACCACGCAGTAGAACTCCCGAATGAGTTCCACACGAGAAGGTGTGCGAGCTGCTACATCCAACGAGGCTCAATAGGTGCTCTCGCATCGATCGCCTAAACTCGGGGAACACCTCGGTCAAGTCCTTGAAGACTACATGCCGCTCCGCTAGGCACGATCGCACCGAGTAAGCACGAGCCCTCTCAGGAGGAACCTCAGCTATCCTCTTGGCCCGTCGCTCCTGAGCACGTAGCACCACCTCCTCGCGATGACTCACCAGCAATGCCTTTTCCCTTGTCGGGACGGGAAACAGGCTCCTCAGCATCTTCTTCTTCTTCTTCAACCTCCTCAGCTCCCTCGACCTGATAGTCGGGATCAGATCCTTCGGACTCCTCAGCTTGGCGAGTCCGTTTGGAAGTCTCTCTACTTCCTCTACTACGTCCTCGACGACCTCCAGCAGCCATGAGCACCAGAAGTACAAGAACCAGTGAAAAAGCCATTTTCCTACACATGAAAAACCTCACATGAACACATTTTTGAAAAAATTCTCTAAAAATTGTGAAAAATTCACAAATAATTCAAGAATAAATAATAAAGCAATAACGAACTTGAATCATGCAGAAAATTTTATCAAATTTGGCACATTTTCAAAAATCCCGAAATTCTACCAATATTGAACCCTAGAACGTAAATACGCAAAAAATAACGGATTTTAATGTGATCTAAGTGTTTTAGATGCAAGATCTTGTGTCCAATAGCCGATTTTCGGCAAAAAAATCGCATCAAAAAGGCAACGAGAGAGCAAACAATTTTCCCGAAATTCCATTAATATAGAAACCTAGAACATAGATCTGCGAAAAATATCGAATTTAAACTAGTTCTAAGTATTCTAAATGCAAGATAATAAGTTCAGATAGTGAATTACTGCAAAAAATTGCATCAAAAACGAGTAATAACAGAGATCGAACACTTGTCCCGGAATATTCAGAAAATATGCAAAAATCGGGTTTGATCTTAGATCCAAGCTAAAATACCTATTGTTTGAGGGGGAAACGTGCAGATCTGAAAGAGAAGAGGCTCTGGGGTTTTTAGAGAGAGAGAGAGCGCGTTTTGAATGAGTGTAGAGAGTGAAAAAAGGAATCGTTATCGGTGTTATATCGCGCGGCTACAGTACTAATTTGTACTGGTATGGGATGAATCTGTACCGGTACAGATCAACAGTAATTCGAAAAATAGTTTTTTTTCATTTAAAAATTCTCCAAAATCAAATTAATATCACAAAAATTAATGATTTGACGTCAAAAATTATTATGATGACAGTAAAATATTCTATGATTTCAAAAGATATATCATCAAAATTTGAAATTAAGAACAATCAAAATTATTTAAATCATCAAGATGCGAATTGATAAATAATAATTTTCTAGAAATTTGTCCAAATTGACACCAATTTGTCGCAACCCGTTCAAAATAGAGATTTAACTAATATAGCACCGGGGGTGGCTCTTTGAGCATCTTTTTCAAAACTATCACCTTATATCACCGAAAAATTTTAAAATATTCATTTTTTTTTTTTCAACCTTTTTCGGTTTTTCTCATAATTTCTCACGTGGTAGCTTCACACACGTACCGGACGACCGGGGTGGTAGCTCTTTCCTCCATGTGGTGGTAGTTTTCACACTCCTTTCGGATGTAACTCTTTCCACATCTTTTAAACTAAGGAGTTTTTTTTTTAAATAAAACAAACTCCCCCTCAATTAGACAATCTCACAATTGAAAATAATTTTGACGAATCTTAGTCAATTAGAAAATATCCATCAATTATATTCAACATTCACTACCAAGATGGATTAAGTACAAAGTGATTAAAATTAATTTCAAAATTTTGATGAAGGTATGTAAAAAGAAATCACATAATAAATTATCGTCAAAATAATGAAAAGTGAAGTAAAATTAATGATTAATATGAATTTAATTCAATTTGAATTGACTTTAAATACCGGTTAATTCTCTTTGAAAAACCTTTAATCTCTCTACTTTAAAGATTTTCAATCATTGCCGCTCTCAAAAATTTTAAAAAGTCCCCTTTACCTTTCTTCAAAGACGATTTTCAAACAAAAGAAACTCAAGCATCAAAAATATTCAATAAGTACCAAAAATCGTCTAAGCATATAATGCAATGAATAAAAGTAAGAAATATGCACCTATCAAAGCATTACATAACCGGAAAACAAGCTAAGAAGAATAACAAGGAAAGATATCACCTTTCCGAATCCAAACTTGTCGAATTTTTCCTTATTTTGACTTGTCGACGTGAGGCTTGACTTCTTTCAACCTTTGTTCAACCGATGATTGTCTCGATGCTTGGTTCTTCGGTTGATATTTACGTTGAGGCTTAGACTTCCGGTTTGCACGAGGTACTCGACCCAATTGATTTCCTATTTGATTCCGTGGGAGATACCGAATAGAAGAAGGTGCCGATTGAGGTTTCGTTGTCTTGTTCGGGCAACTCTTTTTGATATGTCCCTTGACTCCGCATCGGTGACATACCTTTGCTTTTAAATTTGTTGAGACTTTCGATGTCGTCTTTTGATCCTTCTCAACATATGTCCTTTCGTATCCGAGGCCCAACTTGTTCGTTTGACCTAACCCGAGCATGTTATCCAACTTTTTCGAACCCGAGGAAAATTATTGAAGATCCGATTTGAGTTGATGAACTTGCTTGGTTAACACTTGATTGGATGTGTAGGTTTCCTTAAATTGTTGCTCCAAAAAACCAATCTTATCCCTATAAGATTTCATTGTTAATTCCGATTCTTCTAGCTTCTTTTGGAGGACCGAATTGATACTCAAAGTTGATTCACGTTCCTCCTCAAGAGCTTCATTCATGATCCTCATATTGTTGTTATCTTCTTCAATCTCCAACAAACGACTTTCCAACTTCTTATTGAATTTCGCCATTTTTCGCGATTCAACAAGAAGTTGATTGTATGCTTCCGCAATATCCTCGTCGTTTGCCTCCTCCTCGCTTTCGCCATTCTCGCTCGAAGTTTCATGCGAAGAAAGAGAAAGATTTGAGTTAGAAACAATAGATGATAAACAAGCAACATTAAAAGACGGAGGAAATGTAGAATTAGCGATTAAAGCCGTATGATCCTTTTCTTCATCACTTGATGATGATCCGTTTGAAGAAGAGTCATCCCAAGTTTTCGTTTTAGCTTGCAAAGCCTTCGGTTTATACGTCTTCTTCGAAGGACAATCCGTTGCGATATGGCCGTAGCCTCTACACTTGAAGCATTGGATTTCCCCTTCGAATTCATCTTTTTCATTCGAAGACTTTGCAAGTTTTTTATCTTTCAGTTTGGAATTAGAAGAAGGTTTAGAAAAAGATTTTCGCTTCGAAGATGAAGCATCGTTCTTCTTTCAAAAATTCCGGCGAAACTTCTTCGTGAGGAGCGCCAATTGTTGTTCAAAATTCGCAAGCGTAATATTTTCGTCGGAATCCGTGTCGTCGTCTTCTTCCTTTGTTGATTTGAGTGCCATCCCTGTGCTTTTAGAAAAAGACTTGGAAGAAGATTGATTAGTAGGAAAAGTCATCTCATACGTTTGTAAAGCGCCTACTAATTCTTCGACTTTCATCTCGTCCGGATGCTTAACCGTTTCGATCGCGGTAACCTTTGCCCAAAAACGTTCCGGAAGAGTTCGAAGAATTTTTCTAACAACTTTTGACTCCGGGATTTTCTCTCCCAAGTTAGCGCATGTATTTACTACGTCTTGTAGACGTGTATAGTACTCGGTAAAGGTCTCGTTTTCATCCATGAAAATCGAATCAAATTTGCTTGTAAGCATTTGTAATTTTTGGACCTTTACTAAGCTTGTTCCTTCATGCGTAACTTGTAGAGTATCTCAAATCTCTTTCGCGGTTTCACAAGCCGAAACGCGAGTAAACTCCGTTTGAGACAAGGCATTAAATAAAGCGTTTATGCCCTTGCCGTTAAACGAAGATGCCTCGTTTTCATCTTTCGTCCACTTGTCTCGTGGTTTAGGCTTCTCAACATTATCGACCTTTTCGGTTAGAGGTTTCCATCCGAACTCAATTGATTTCCACACCCGCTCTTCGATTGCAATTAGAAAAGCTCTCATGCGAACTTTCCAATAGGCATAATTCGTGTCGTCGAAAAGCGGAGGTCGATTAATGTTACCGCCTTCGGCCATTAGATATCAATATATCTAGATCCCGCTCTGATACCAATTGTTAGTTACGGGGAAGCCCCAAGGATCTATCTAGATTGTATCAAACAACACCTAGAGGGGGGTGAATAGGTGTATCGGCCAAAAACCACAATTCTCGATGCTTTAAAAAGGTAAATGCGGAAATTAAAAAGCACACCGAGATTTACGTGGGAAAACTCCAACTCGGAGTAAAAAACCCACGGGACCAACACGCGAATACCAATCCACTAAAAGAAAAGATTACAAGGTGATTGCCGACTCTACGGACTTAACCCCTCTAACTCTCTTATGGATCTCCGGGCACCCCACCGAGTTGTCCACGATCACGTCCGAATCCACAAACGCCCACGTTCCGAATCCACGAAACGCCTTGCTTCGAATCCACGAAGTCTTCAATACGCCGAATCCAGGACGCCACGCTCCGAATCCACGAAGTCTTCAATCACGCCGAATCCACGACGCCACCATGAATAGAATCATGAATATGGTGATTCTTCGCTTGAGTATCGATGAAAACCGAAAACGAAAACTTCAAGCGAAGACGTAGATCAAATCGACATATAATAGAAGAATTAAGATATCTCGATTTGACCTAGAAGAGACTATTTAGTAGAAAATAGGTTTTGAAAGAATTCCTAGCCTCTAGGGTTTCTCAAACATGTATATTCATGAAGTATATCCAGTTAGAGAACCCTAAGAACCTATTTATAGACTTTAGAATCAATTAGATTCGGATTAGAGATTTTTCAGATTTTTACCCATCTGTACCGGTACAAACTTGACCTGGTTACCGGTTCCACAAGGACGGAAGATTATTTTTCGAAGCCTTGGAACCGGTAATGGGATTGATGGCTATACCGGTATAGCAACTTTTCCCATACCGGTACAGAAACTTTTCCCATACCGGTATAACTTTGTATTTTTGCTAATTTTTCATTTTTCGAAAACTACAAAGTTCTGTTACAGTTTCTAATCCGTTATTCAATGATTTTATGATTCTAATGCCTATAACTAAGTATGAATCACCATAACATGAATTAAAAACTTACCTAGGCATCGTGATTCTCATCGTGAGTCAATTTCTTTTTCTTCGAAGTCTTTGATTCTTCACCGTTCTTCGATCCGCTCCGATCCTTCAAGACTCCGACTCAATTCACGAAACATGCCAACACAAAATCCTTAACAGAGACTAGTCAAGCTGGTGTAACACATGTGTAGCATTCTAATAGAAGTTTGAGAACATGTTAGACATAGTGAAAGTGACATGTTAAATGATGAACTTGAACTTAGAATTATGTATAGCATAGGAGAAAAGCTAATGTCATTAAGCGGCATTAGACTTGGCATCGGTTTGTGAACTAGTGAGCTAATGTCATCAAGCGGCATTAGGCTCGGATTCGAACTTTGACATAGAAATTCTAGTGTCATGAGAACTATTGTACTAGACCTTAGGGTTACTAGTGACTTTTGCCATGAGAGTGACATGAGGTTTTGGACACTTGAGACTTGGACAGTGCTTGTTGCCATTTGTGCTATTCGCACATGCTTGTGAGGGTCGCTCCCTACAAGCCGGCACTCCGGAGTTGGCCTTCGCGATTCGTTCGCGCGTGCGGTGTTGAGAAGCCTACGGGACCGTTTGGGACAGACTCATTCCTTGCGGGGGAAGTTGGGGCTACCACGGTACTTAGGCGGCACAAGCTAGATTACACTTGTGTAGATCCTAGAAAGAGAATGGAACTGTGACATGTAATAGAAAATTGACATCACTACTAGATAAGACTTAGTAGTTGGATACTCGAATACATTGTGGCTTAGTATTGGACATATGTAGTATACTTGATAGGTCAACATTTCCTTTATGGTATACTTGAGAGCTTAATTGAAAGTACTTGTTTAAGTAGACATTTCGGGTAGAATAAAGCGTGTAACACCTTTACTTTGGGTCAATTATTTAGCATTGCAGTTATGCCCTATTTACAGTTATGCTTTATTTACAGTTATTTACTTCAGTACTTTTACTTCTTTTGGGCCTAGTGGAGCAATCAGTGCAGGTCAGTAATTGCCCACTGGGAACTTGTAACATACTGGACTTGCGCAAACTGCGGAGTTCGAGTATCTGACTTGAGTTTGGAGCTTTTCCAGATTTTCTGGAGGGTCGTTGACTGTGTTCCGACCTATGGCACGTGTACCGAGGTTAAGGGATGAATCCCTAGCACTAAAGTCCAAAAAGTTGGATTTTAGGTTGCTCTCGGATTGAAATTTCGAGGCCTTGTACCGGTACAAAATGATGGTTATAGGTACAAGCGTGATGGCTATCTTAGGTACAAAATGGATTTTGTGCGTACGGACAGTGAGCGAGGGCAAACCCGAGGCTCGGGTTTGGCTGTTTCGTAGGGTTTATACCGGTACAAAATGGATTTGTACCGGTACAAACTGGCAGATTTTGAGCAGTTTGAACTGCAGGGGGTTTTTAGCTATTGTTGCACTTCTATTAGTGCAAGCCTTGCCCCTAGGGTTTCCCTTTGTGTTCTTCACAGCAAGAGGAGAGGTAAGAGCTCCCTCCACTCCATCTCCTTCTTCTCTCCTTGGTTTGGATGGGTTTTTGAGGATTAAAACCCTCTCTTTGCTCTCTTTTGCTTGGTAGAGCCTATTTCCTCCATTGTTGGAGCTTAGAGCTTGGTGAGTGGAGCTTGGTGGTGGATCAAACTTCAACCCTTGGGCCTTTTGGACTTGGTTTGAAGCTTCTTAGAGGTAAGCAACAAGCTCTCTTCACTTAGATTCGGTTTTTGGAGGTTTCTTTGAGATGAAACCCTAGTTTTGGATTCTAGGGTTAGAATTTGGGGATTTTCGATTTGGGGCCTTTGGGACCTAATTGATGGGTTTAGAACTTTGATTTAGGTTGGATTAGAAGGACTCTAACTCCCATTTGGAGATCGAGAGAGTTTCCTTCGCACTCGGTGAGTTTTCTCCAACCTTTTGTGGAATTTCTTAAAGTGTGAACTCATGGTTCAACTTCTTAGCTTGTAACTCCTAGGGTGTGCTTCTTAGGACTCAAGGAGTGATTATCGAAGCTTCGTTAGCGGTTCGAGCAACGCTACTCGCACTTGGTGGGTTTGGCTTCATGAGCATAGGGGCAAATGGCTCCTAAGTGCTTATTCGGTTTGATTTAATTATTTTGAATGCATATTCATGCTAAATAGATTTATTATGAATTTTGAATCACTTAAAATGCATGCCTTATGTATGGTAAAATTTTCACTCTATATAGTAGAGCTATCTCGGGTTAAATTGCATGCATGTGGGGGTGGTTCTTGTGGGCGCACAGGAGTGTGCCATTTATGGTGATTATAGCTTAAATAATGTTAATTGTGAACATTAAACTTGTGTTGGAACTTAAAAAAGCTTAAGTGTCATCAAGCGGCACTTAACTTAGAAAACTATGAAACTGCAACATAGAGACTTGACATAGGCCACTGGACATCTATTATTTCCATGTTAGAGACATGATGACAGAGATAGGCCTTTTGGACACTTGTGTATTCCATGTTAGAGACATGACGATTTGGGACATATGACGAGTTTTGTGACTATATGCCATTGTGCTCATTCGCACATGCTTGTGAGGGTCGCTCCCTACAAGCCGGCACTCGGAGTTGGCCAACGCGTTTCATGTATTCGCCGTGCGGGATTGGGCGCCGAAGTGGATTGCCGTGGGACAGTCGCATTCCTAGGGTGGGAATGTTGACTACTACGGGGCCATTAGGCTCGGCATTTGGGCTAGGCAGCCTTCTGGTGGGCATCGGCCATATCGCCTTCGGGTTGATCTTATTGTACTTAAACTTAAAGCAGTTTAAAGGAAATTGTGGATTTGATTAGAATAGTAAACTTCAACACTTTACTATCATTTGTGGACATTGTGGACTTTGACTAGAATAGTAAACTTCAACACTTTACTATCATTTGTGGACATTGTGGACTTTGACTAGAATAGTAAACTTTAACACTTTACTATCATTTGTGGACATTGTGGACTTTGACTAGAATAGTAAACTTTAACACTTTACTATCATTTGTGGACATTGTGGATTTGACTAGAATAGTAAACTTCAATTCTTTACTATTAAATTTGGGAACATTAAACTAGTAGCGATACTTACTAATCATGCTTAGATTAGTCGTTTGCTTATGCTTAATTATGCTAAGTAGAGATAGCATGTTTAGTAGCTTACATGTTTATTTTACATGTCGTTTGCTTTACTTATGCATAGTTTATCGTTTACTTGTTTAGTTTTGGGCCTAGTGGAGCATGCAACTGATGTCAGTAATTGCCCACTGGGAACTATTAATTAATAGTTCTCACGCCCTCTTTTTCTAATGTGTTTCAGAGCCTTCGGCACCGGCGGAGGCAGGGGATCGCGGCAAGGGAGTCGCGTCTAGTTAGCTCTTAGTAGCTTTACTCTCTTTAGATGGTTCTACTTTTCTCTCTTTTGGTATTTGTGAGAGAGAGATTTTTGTATCCCGGTATAGAGACTACCATGTACCTTTTATAGCTTTTGGTTGTGGAGTTTTGGTTGTATTTATTTTTATACTTCATAGTGGATGTTAGTGCTTTATTTCCTATGTAGAGATCTAGTTGTTTTATTTCGCTCTGATACTACTAGATGCCTCTTTCTTGTTGATTATTTACCGTTTTTCCTAGACGCCTTGTATGTTGTAGACATACGGCGGGTCTGGGCACGCGCCGGGCGGGCTTCCGCTGGGTCCCGGGGCGTGACAGATTAAATTGGTATCAGAGCCTAGGGTTGAGTCTTCTTGTGGACCTAGCAAACCTTAGGCCGGTTGGACTATAGGATATAGGCTCGTGAGAGACGAGGTCTATTTAACTTGTGGGCGAAAGTATTAAGATTGGGTATCTTGAATAACTCTAGTAAGTAGAGTTGGATCGAGGTGTATAGCTTCTAATTCCGCGGAGGGTTACGTTGGCGGCCGACAACGTAACATCGGGAGTTAGTTGTGAAACACACTTCATTACTTTCGCATGATTTGGGTATTGTTGAGTGGGGCTGCGATAGCGTGGGTTTTATTAACTTGCGCTTTAGTGATGTTGTGGCGTCTTGTTGACGACCCGCTCTAAGTTTGTTGGAGCGGATGACGCGACAACGTTTGGGGAAGTGGAGATATCCACTACCCCCGGATCCAGCGAGGTCCGTGAGTGAGGTGCCTACTTGCGGCTCTCACTAGTTTGGCGACTCAGCAGGCGACACCGGCTCAACGACAGGCAGGATGCGCGCATGAAACACCTGGAGAGATCCTTACTGCAACAGGTAGTTTTCCCGTGATGGCTGAGGAAGCAGAGCGAGAGTGACTCATGGATTGCCCAACGAGTTCGAGAGGTGTAATCCCAGAATCCTCGATGGAGAGAAGGACGACCACTGGATCGTAAGGAAGTGGTCGATGCGGATGGAGAAACTATTTCCGCGACACATTCGTGGAAGAGAGAGCGTTCGGCTCGCCGATCACCACTGGAAGATGAAGTCTATAGTGGTGGTTGGATATTCGAGGATAACACCAATGCGATATGGTGACGACTACTTGAAGAAGGTTCAAGGAACTCCCGTCGAGGCTTTACTTCAATGTCCGTGTCAAGGAAAAAGTCGGAACAGTATCTGTGGATATGCCCCAAGGGAAGCGGACTGCGGCCGAGTACGAATGGGAGTTCCCTCGACTCCCCGATGGTGTGCCGTTGTAGTGCGGGACTGTGAGGACTTCGGCCGTTGATCTTTCGGTTGGCGCAACATCCCAATCTTCAGACTTGCCAAGATGTGGTAAACTGCGCGCTCGTCGAGAAGGCTTAGATTAAGGATTTGGGCTAGAGGCCCATGACCGAGGGTGCGAGTCAGACGCACTCTGGGAGGCAACCTGTTTAGAGACAGACGGAGGAGCCACAACGAGGCCGAACGGCCGCATGTATACGGTTCGGACGAGAGGAGGCGACGCGGCGAGGTGGTGACTACTTGTTTTGGTTCGCACTATGATTTTCGAGTGTGTGTTGGTTGATGCGGTGCTTTGCACCTATCCTTTGATCGGCTATTTGACGAGTTGCATTGCATCACGTTTGATCGTCGTTTGTGATGAGGATTAGCCTTGGCGAGACGGTTAGTCTGCGGGTTGTGGGTAGCTTTACGCTATGCTATTTGGATCTCACGACTATTGCATTAGTTACATCCCTGGATCGTTGTTTGCGGAGGGTGCTCGGGGACGACCGTGCCTGGACCGATTGTAGAGCTACGGAACACAGGCCCTTTGGGCGGCGCGATTAGTGAGTTAAATTTGTGGTGACGGGTAGGGCAAAGTTTTGGTCGGGACGGTAGTCGAGTTTTGACCCAAGAGCGTGGAATGCCACGTGTGGGATCGTGAGATCGAGGGTGCACCGAGTGTGTAGTGAACCAACCCGAGAATTTCTAGCATTGATCATTCTTCGATGTTTATAGGATGATCAGATGATCGGGTGTGTCGTTTCGAACACCCTACCTTGCGAGAAGGTCTTGCGTGCCAACAAATAGATTGGCTTTCGTGGTGTGGAGTTGTGAGGTACCTTGTACCATGGGACTTGCGAGCTGATTTAACTCGCCTTGGGATTTTGAGCACGAAATAGTGCATGTTGAGGATTTGTTCCACTGGTTGTGGTGACTATCTCCCTTACCTAAAACTAGGTAAGTATTGGAGAGGAATTGGGGCCTAACTGGCCATTACCTTTGGTTGCTCGAGAACCCTCAGATTGAAGGATACCTTTGGAGCTGTTAATGCTCTCCTGACGGAGTCACGAATTGTGAGCTCAAGTGGCAGGGAGATCTATGCATTTCGTGTTTCGCTTCGTGAGAAACACCCTCTGTTGTGGTAGGACCTGTAGGGTCGTTTCGACTATACTTCGGCCATCGTGATCTAAAGTGAATCACGATTGGGCCTTTGCTCGGCTGTAGAGGCTCGTTGATCGTTTCGATTAGTCTTGTGATATTGGCGTACTCGATCGAATCGTATTGCAATCGGGAGTAATACCTTTTTGTGTTGGTGTTTGAGGCTGCACCTCAGCGAATGTTGGCACCTTTGTTTGGGACATCACGGGGATTAGCATGACGTTGCTGAAGCCTGTAGTACTTCACCAACGTTAGGGTCTTGCGGAATGATAATTCCAAGCCCTCTAGATGGATTGGTGGAACCGGTCGTAGACGGCCATGGGTATTAGATGAAGATCTACAAGGATCAGCGTGGAAGCGTCTTGAGATGAGCGAAGTGTAAACTCTCCGTGGGATCAAGTTGTCGGGAAGAATTCGTGAGGGAAAGTACCAGGTACTGAATTTCCCCTTGTTCGGATGTTGCATGTGGAATCAAGTTCCTTGCAATGGAGACTTCGTGGAAGAGTGGTTGAGATCGACGTTCTAGTCGATAGTCACTTCATGGTGACATTGATAGAGAGCTGCTACTAAACTGTAAATGGAACCCTCTCTATCACTTGAGATGAGCTCAGTGACTATGGATACCTGGAGTGCCCAATGCGAAGGGAAGCATTGGGGAGAAGAAATTCGAATGTTCGTTCGAGCGATTGAGCAGTTAGTGCTATGAGATTCCCTACCGAAGATAAGCTCTCGGCGTAGGCTTATGAAGAGTTTACTTGAGACATCAAGTTGAGACTAAGGGAATGACCTTAGTAGATCGAGGATGTGTGTGGGATATGGTTCTTGACCATATGTATAGAAGAGGAACAGTGAGTACCACCCCAGTGGTGGGGTTGAGATTACTGTGGAGGCATTGAGGTGCAATGCCGATTGGTGAATCGGGTAACCATCTCTGGAGAACAAATTGGACGACTTGTCGAATGTCGCGACAATTAGAAGAGACGATCATTATGGATTGGATTTACACTCAGTAGTGCAATCTCTTAACAAGATCTGACTTTGAGCTGAGCAAGCATTGTTGGGATTAGAGCCAACGATTAGATATTGTATCACATCTCTTTAGTAAGCATTCCGATGGAGTGTTGATGGATAAGGTAACGGGTTTGAACCCCGGGTTCTTGCTACGAGCGGTATTGTTGGATCCGACTCGGAGAGCTTTATAACGGAATTTCCAATTGTATGAGTAAAATGGGGCAGAGCTAGGTTTCGCTCTCGACTAAGACGAGGAACGTGAGGACTGGAATTCAACTTTTGGGAGCACTTGGTTTTGATGATGACCAACTGAATAGCTTGTCGAACAAGCGCAATTTAGAGAAGGAACGTCTCGGAGAAGACTTGAAGTTGTTTTACTGATGGCTCGGGATGTAAAAAGGATGTTGGCGAGTTAGTAGGTCGTTGTCTAACTTGCCAACAAGTGAAGGCTGAGCATAGAATTTCCGCGGGGAAATTGTAGAGCCTACCGATTCCAGCGTGGAAGTGAGAGATGAATGCCATGATTTTCGTGTTGGGATTGCCTCGCTCACAGGCCGGGCGTGACGCTATATCGGTGATCGTGGATAGGTTGACGAAATCGGCGTATTTCATACCTATCCATACTACTTGGACTAGAGAGAGACTCGCACAGATATATTTGGGTAAGAATGTGCGACTACACAGAGCACCTACATCAATTGTACCGGACCGGGACACGTTTTGTGTCACACTTTTGGAGGAGTCTGCTGGACGCCTTAGGTGCTCGACTGGACTTCAGCACTGCTTTTCACCCACAGAGTGACGAGCAGTCGGAGCGTACTATACTAACTCTTGAGGACATGCTTCGAGCATGTGTGATCGACTTCCAGGGAGGATGGTCGCAGCATCTACCTATGGCGGAGTTTGCTTATAACAATAGTTATCAAGCAAGCATCAAGAAGGCACCGTTCGAGGCACTGTATGGACGGAAATGCAGATCGCCACTTCATTGGAGTGAAGTTGGCGAGAGTTTGGCTTTAGGCCCGAGATGTGCTCCGGGAGGCGAGAGGACAAGTTCGCATTGCTAGAGAACGGTTGTTGACTTTTGTAGTAGGCAAAAGAGCTATCTTGTGACAGACGTCGCCGAGAATTGGAGCTTCGGATTGGAGATCATGTTTTCATGAAAGTTTCGCCGTCAAAGGGAATTCGGAGATTTGGGAATTCGAGGCAAGTTGAGCCCTCGATTCATTGGACTTTATGAGATCTTGGAACGTATAGGTTCGGTAGCGTATCGACTTGCTCTACCACCGAACCTATCGGGCGTGCACAACGTCTTTCATGTATCGGTCCTTCGAAAAATTTGTTCACGATCCGGCTCATGTATTGGAGGCTGTACCCTTAGAGCTGCAGGAGGATTTGACCTTCGAGGAGCAACCAGTGAAGATCTTGGCATGCGAGGTGAAGAAATCGAGGAATCGGGATATTCCGTATGTGAAGGTTCCTTGGAGCAACCACGAGGAGCGAGAGGCCACGTGGGAGCCTGAGAGCGCACTGCAGGAGCGCTATCCCCATCTCTTTCGGATGGAATCTTGAGGTACGAGTTCGCTTTAGAGTTTCGCGGACGAAACTCCTTTTTAGGAGGGGTGAATGTAACATCGGACTTGCGCAAAGCTGCGGAGTTCGAGTATCCGACTTGAGTTTGGAGCTTTTCAGTTTTACGGAGGGTCGTTGACGTGTTCCGACCTATGGCACGTGTACCGAGGTTAAGGGATGAATCCCTAGCACTAAAGTCCAAAAGTTGGATTTTAGGTTGCTCTCGGATTGAAATTTCGAGGCCTTGTGCGGTACAAAATGATGGTTATACGGTACAAGCGTGATGGCTATCTTAGGTACAAAATGGATTTTGTCAGAGTCTGGACACGAGGAGCAAACCCGAGGCTCGGGTTTGGGCTGTTTCGTAGGGTTTATACCTTAGGTACAAAATGGATTTGTCCGGTACAAAGTAGGCAGTTTTGAGCGATTTGAAGCTGGGGGTTTTAGCTGTTGTTGCACTTCTATTAGTGCAAGCCTTGCCCCTAGGGTTTCCCTTTGTGTTCTTCACAGCAAGAGGAGAGGTAAGAGCTCCCTCCACTCCATCTCCTTCTTCTCTCCTTGGTTTGGATGGGTTTTTGAGGATTAAAACCCTCTCTTTGCTCTCTTTTGCTTGGTAGAGCCTATTTCCTCCATTGTTGGAGCTTAGAGCTTGGTGAGTGGAGCTTGGTGGTGGATCAAACTTCAACCCTTGGGCCTTTTGGACTTGGTTTGAAGCTTCTTAGAGGTAAGCAACAAGCTCTCTTCACTTAGATTCGGTTTTTGGAGGTTTCTTTGAGATGAAACCCTAGTTTTGGATTCTAGGGTTAGAATTTGGGGATTTTCGATTTGGGGCCTTTGGGACCTAATTGATGGGTTTAGAACTTTGATTTAGGTTGGATTAGAAGGACTCTAACTCCCATTTGGAGATCGAGAGAGTTTCCTTCGCACTCGGTGAGTTTTCTCCAACCTTTTGTGGAATTTCTTAAAGTGTGAACTCATGGTTCAACTTCTTAGCTTGTAACTCCTAGGGTGTGCTTCTTAGGACTCAAGGAGTGATTATCGAAGCTTCGTTAGCGGTTCGGAGCAACGCTACTCGCACTTGGTGGGTTTGGCTTCATGAGCATAGGGGCAAATGGCTCCTAAGTGCTTATTCGGTTTGATTTAATTATTTTGAATGCATATTCATGCTAAATAGATTTATTATGAATTTTGAATCACTTAAAATGCATGCCTTATGTATGGTAAAATTTTCACTCTATATAGTAGAGCTATCTGGGTTAAATTGCATGCATGTGGGGGTGGTTCTTGTGGGCGCCTGGGAGTGTGCCATTTATGGTGATTATAGCTTAAATAATGTTAATTGTGAACATTAAACTTGTGTTGGAACTTAGAAAAGCTTAAGTGTCATCAAGCGGCACTTAACTTAGAAAACTATGAAACTGCAACATAGAGACTTGACATAGGCCACTGGACATTTATTATGTCCATGTTAGAGACATGATGACAAAGAGATAGGCCTTTTGGACACTTGTGTATTCCATGTTAGAGACATGACGATTTGGGACATATGACGAGTTTTGTGACTATATGCCATTGTGCTCATTCGCACATGCTTGTGAGGGTCGCTCCCTACAAGCCGGCACTCCGGAGTTGGCCAACGCGTTTCATGTATTCGCCGTGCGGGATTGGGCGCCGAAGTGGATTGCCGTAGGACAGTTTCATTCCTAGGGTGGAATGTTGACTACTACGGGGCCATTAGGCTCGGCATTTGGGCTAGGCAGCCTTCGGGTGGGCATCGGCCATATCGCCTTCGGATTGATCTTATTGTACTTAAACTTAAAGCAGTTTAAAGGAAATTGTGGATTTGATTAGAATAGTAAACTTCAACACTTTACTATCATTTGTGGACATTGTGGACTTTGACTAGAATAGTAAACTTCAACACTTTACTATCATTTGTGGACATTGTGGACTTTGACTAGAATAGTAAACTTTAACACTTTACTATCATTTGTGGACATTGTGGACTTTGACTAGAATAGTAAACTTTAACACTTTACTATCATTTGTGGACATTGTGGATTTGACTAGAATAGTAAACTTCAATTCTTTACTATTAAATTTGGGAACATTCTACTCGTAGCTGTACTTACTAATCATGCTTAGATTAGTCGTTTGCTTATGCTTAATTATGCTAAGTAGAGATAGCATGTTTAGTAGCTTACATGTTTATTTTACATGTCGTTTGCTTTACTTATGCATAGTTTATCGTTTACTTGTTTAGTTTTGGGCCTAGTGGAGCATGCAACTGATGTCAGTAATTGCCCACTGGGAACTATTAATTAATAGTTCTCACGCCCTCTTTTTCTAATGTGTTTCAGAGCCTTCGGCACCGGCGGAGGCAGGGGATCGCGGCAAGGGAGTCGCGTCTAGTTAGCTCTTAGTAGCTTTACTCTCTTTAGATGGTTCTACTTTTCTCTCTTTTGGTATTTGTGAGAGAGAGATTTTTGTATCCCGGTATAGAGACTACCATGTACCTTTTATAGCTTTTGGTTGTGGAGTTTTGGTTGTATTTATTTTTATACTTCATAGTGGATGTTAGTGCTTTATTTCCTATGTAGAGATCTAGTTGTTTTATTTCGCTCTGATACTACTAGATGCCTCTTTCTTGTTGATTATTTACCGTTTTTCCTAGACGCCTTGTATGTTGTAGACATACGGCGGGTCTGGGCACGCGCCGGGCGGGCTTCCGCTGGGTCCCGGGGCGTGACAGAACTATATTTTTATAGTTCTCACGCCCTCTGTTTTCTTACGTGTTTCAGCGCCTTCAGCGGGGGAGGCCAGGGATCGCGGCAAGGGTGTCGCTTTGGCTAGCGGCGGGGAGTCTCGCTAGGTGGTTCATCTCTCCTTTTGTTTTAGTTTGGAGAGGATGAGTGTGTGTACCTGTATTTTGGTAGAGTCTACCCTTTTGTACCTAGAGCTACTCTGTTGTATTTACTCTTACTTGTAGTAGTTTTAGTACTCTCTTTCCTTCCTACCTGTTTATTGATCCTACTTGTTGATAGGGATAGCTGTATGTGGCTCTGATACTCATAGTTGTAGCATTATGTTTGTTTTATTTCCGCTGTTTTTATTTTAGACGCCTTGTATGTGTTGGCATATGGCGGGTCTGGGCACGCTTTGGGGAAGGTCCTGCCAGGCCCGGCGTGACACCGCGGCGCACGCGCCTCCGCCATCCACCTCGGCACTGGCGGGCGGAGGAAGCCCGCGCCGCCACCTCCCTCGCCGCGCGGCGCCCTCCGCCACCCACCTCGGCCTGGCCCGTCCCTGCTCAAGCCCACTGCCGTGCACCCCGGCGCCTGTACCTCTGTTGTCGCGAAGCCCCGGCCCGCGCCTGCTCAGTCGCGACCCAATCGATGCAGAGCTTTTCAACCTGCGGCCCCCGTCGTCGTGAAGCCCTCCGTTGCGGCCCCCATCGTCGCGCACGTCCTCTGCCACAACTTCGTCGTCGCGAAATCCCCAGCCTGCACCCCCGTCGTCACAGAGTCCTCCTCCGCGAGGCTCTGTAAACAGCGGCGCCGTCGTCAGCGAATCTCCTTCAACGAAGCCCCCTCGTCGCAGAGTCCTCCTTCGCGAGGCTCTGTAAACAGCGGCGCCGTCGTCAGCGAATCTCCTTCAGCGAAGCCCCGTCGTCGCAGAGTCCTCCTTCGCGAGGCTCTGTAACCAGCGGCTCTGTCGAATCTCCTTCGCGAAGCCTCGCTGTCGCAGAGTCCTCCTCCGCGAGGCTCTGTGACCAGCGGCTTCGTCGTCGTGTAGCCTACCAACCATTCGATGAAATGCCCAAGTCGTTGTCAACAGTGAGACTTCCGGTTGGCGCTTAGCCGTCGACGGAAGTGACGGTGCACCGGCGACAACGACGGAGATGACGAAGCCAACGAACTTCCGTTTGACGCTCAGCCGTCGACGGAATTAACGGCGCGCCGGCGACGACCAAGACGATGAAGCTGATTAATCCCCGTTTGACGCTCAGCCGTCGACGGAATTAACGGCGCGCCGGCGACGACCAAGACGATGAAGCTGATTAATCCCCGTTTGACGCTCAGCCGTCGACGGAATTAACGGCGCGCCGGCAACGACCAAGACGATGAAGCTGATTAATCCCCGTTTGACGCTCAACCGTCGACGGATTTAACGGCGCGCCGGCGACGACCAAAACGATGAAGCTGATTAAGGCGCTTAGCCGTCGACGGAAGTAATGGCGCATCGGCGACCACGACGGAGATGACGCACCAATTGTTCGACGGAATGCCCAAGACGGGTGTCGACGGCGAAGCTAAAAGAGAGAGAGCGGTGCTCTTCTCTAAAGCCCATGCCGCACGACACACCCGCCATATGTTCGACGGAATGGATAAACGAGTATCGATGGCGAAATTAAAGAAGAGCGATGCTCTTCTGTTCGACGAAATCGATGTTATATAACGAAACACGCCCGCCATATGCTCGACGGAATGCCCCAAACGAGTGCTGACGGCGAAATTAAAACAAAAAGAGCGGTGCTCTTTTCTCTATCACCAAAAGAGAAAGAGAGATCATTTTACTTTCCAATCAAAAAAAGAGAGAGAGGAAGCTTTTGAACCCTTTGATTCTATCTAAAATTGAATCTCTCAGTTTAATCAAATTAGACTAAATTGAGACTTGATCATATTGAACAAATTTAGTCATGAATTGAACTATTTGTGACCAAGAATCTACAAAATAAGAGAATCCATACCCTTGACTTTAAATTTTTTTTTTTTTTTTAATTTCATTCAAATCTCAATCCAAGTCCAAAAAGAACATGGACTTAATTTATATTGGCTCAAATTAAGCCCATTCATATGGACCTAAGTCATATGGGCATTAACCAAAATCCTTTAACCTATTTTCCCTTCTAACCCAAACCCATTTGCTTAAACCCATTTAACCTATTTAACCAAACCCATTAACTCATCCAACCCATTAACCCATTTAAACCCATTAACCTAAACCCATTAACCTAAACCCATTTATCCAAACCCATTTAACCTAAACCCATTAACCAACCCATTAACCTAAACCCATTTATCCAAACCCATTTAACCTAAACACATTAACCAACCAATTAACCTAAACCCATTTACCCAAAATCCACTTCAAAATCAGAGCCCAATCCAATTAAATCTTAACCCAACCCCAATCCATTCATTTGGCTAAATCCATGGGCCTACATTGAGCCCATCTACCTAAACCCATTAAATCTTAACCCATATTGAATTCATTTAACCAAACCCATTAACCTTAACTTATTTAGCCAAACCCATTACCTAAACCCATTACCCAAACCCATTTATCTAAACCCATTAACCTTAACCCATTTATCCAAACCCATTAATCAAAATTCATACCAGAACCAACCCATTATCCAAATTCATTTATCAAAGTCCAAATATACTCAATTCCCAATTCAAGTCCATTTCAAAATCAAAACCCAATAGAACACAAATCAAACCAAATCCCAATTCAAATCACCCAATCCTCTAGTGCATAAAACTATAGTCAAATCATAATCATATTCAAACTCGATTAAATTTTAAATATATGCTTAGAATTGATCAAACCATCCATTTATCTTAGTACATATGACTAAGATAAAAAATAATGGATTAGGTTTCACCTAATCAAATTAAATTTATTGGACTCTAATATATCTACTTGGAGTTCAAACAAATGAAATTAAGTTAGAATCCAATATATATACTTGGAGTTTAATTTGAATTTGACTAATCCTAATACATATAATTAGGATTTAGTTAGCCTTTCACCCTATGATAAACCCAAAACAAATATGATTAAGCTCTAACACATAAACTTAGAGCCTAATTACATCAGACTCTAAGATATAAAATTAGAGTCTAATTCAAAATATTTGAGCTAATCCTAACACATATATTTAGGATGAAAGCTCAAATTGAATGTCAAATCAAATTCAAATTGGACTTTAACATATACACTTAAAGTTCAATTAACCAAATTAAACTCTAATACATATAATTAGAGTTCGATTAAATCTCAATGCATATACATGGAATTTAATCAATCTTTCATCTTAAGGTGAACAATGTTGAGCTCCAAAACATATAGGGCCCAACAAAATTAGTTTGATCACATACTTTGAGCATCTTGGGACATATAACTAAGGTGCAATCAAAATGAAGTTTAATTGAACATCATATTGTAAAATTAAACTTTTCTTTCTTTGTATGTTCTATTGATGTACACAGAGGGTATGCCCTTGGTTAAAGCCATGTAATTGAACGATAAACAATAATTTTTTTTTTTTTTCAATTTCAGTTTATTTCTTATTCAGCATTTCAAAGGTCTCTTAATCGAAGGTGTCCTAATATTTTATAGGGGTAATTAACAATAGACGCTTGCGTTTATTGGAAGCCATAGATCCACAATACCTGATAATCATACATATTTAAACTTCAATCTGAATCGTGAATACTACCCTACGGGAATTCCAGATAAATTTCACCGTGCGAGGTACTTCATTCGTGGTCGCAGACAGGGTTATTACAGGAGAATTTTCTGTAATTTATCATTTTTTTTCTTCTAAATGACCCTATTAAATTTTCTAATTGACAAAATTTATTTGACAAAATAATTCTCTAAAACAAGCATCCCATTCTCCAAATTTTATTTGGGTCGAAGTGGGGTAGAAGTGGAGATGAGAGAAGTCATTTTCGCCTTAAACGACCACTTCCATTGTTTAGTTCACCGTAAAAAAGTTGCAGTCGAAGCTCGACTTAACCTCAAACGACATAATTGACTTTGGCTTATCATGGGCCGAAGTTAATTATGGTGAAGAGAGATAAAAAAAATAATAATAAAATAATATACTAGGTAAATATAGTTATAATTAAATATATTTAACTATTTTACTAATTACTCTTTTATTCAGTTGATATATTTAAAATATGATAAAAAAAATGATTAGTTAAGTTTTAATATTTTCTTTATTTAGTTTGTACAATTAAAACATGTAAAAATTGATTAATTAAGTATTAATATTTTTTTCTTTATAATTTTATTATTGTATTACTATAATTTATGTATAAAAAATTTATTTAGTTGTTTTAAATTAAATTTTAATTATATAAAAATATAATTATATTATTTTTATTTATTAAAATATTTATTATTTATATATAAATTATAATTTTACATCACACACTTCCTACCAGACAAACAACGGAACTAATAAAACTTCACTTTTATAACTACAAAACAAACAGTGGGGAAGAAGTAGTTTTCACCAAACTCTACTTCAATGTAGAGTCCAATTCAACCCAAACTCCAGTTCCAGTGAAATAAACATGCCCTAAATATAACTCTACTCTTGCAAACTCAATACCATAGTAAATAATTAGGTCAAAAAAGGTGAATCATTCACCTTCTTAAAGAAGGCACTAAACAATTCGCTGCCTTCTAAATTTCTTACAAAAACACTAAATCATTCACCGCCTACCTCAAGACGGTGAATGATTAACCATTACTATATTCTTCTTTCAAGAAGAATTCGAAGTTCAATTTTAACTTTAGATTTGAAATCAAATATTAAATTGAAATTTATATTTTGAATTAAAATTTATAATTAAATTCAAATATTTGAATTCGATTTTCAATTCAGATTTCAAATTGAATTTTAGTTTCAAATTCATTTTTCAGTTTGAAATATCAACTCAAATTCACATTCAGATTTTAAATTCAAAATTATAATTTCAACTTTTAATTTTAATTTGAATTCAAATTTTGAAGTGTAATTTAGATTTTGAATTCAAATTACAAATTATAAAATTTAAAAATTAAATTTAAAATTTAAATTCAGATTTTGAATTCAGGTTTTAAATTCAAATTCAGATTTTGATTTGGAATATCAATTCAAATTCACATTTAGATTTTGAATTGAAAATTTTCAAATTTAAATTTAAATTCTTATTTTAAATTCAAATTTTGAAATATAATTCAAATTTTCAGAATAAATTATAAATTTAAATTTAAATTTAGATTTTGAATACAATTTTAAATATCAAAATCAAAATTCAGTTTCAATTTCAAAGTCAAAATTTAAAATTAGAATTTTAATTCAAATCTCTAATTCAGTTTTTTAAATTGTATCTTTAAATTTAAATTCAAATTTCAAATTTCAAATTATTATTTTAAAATTAAAATTTTAATTTTAACTCAAACATGGTGATTCCAATAAATTTAGAAGCGGAAAATTTACTCAAAAAAAGTAGATTGTTCACTGTCTTTAGAAATGTGGTGAACAATTCGTCATATTTTTAGAAAATTTAGAAGACGGTGAATCATTCACCGTTTTTTTTGCATAATTATCCACTATGGCACCAATTGGCAAGGGAAGGATTATTGAGCCAAATAAATTTTTTAGAAGGTTATTTTCTTAATTAAAAAGTTTATAGGATTATTTGGGAAAAAAAATCCATAATTTGAGATGGTACGACAATATCTGCAATTGTACAGAAAATGAACATTTAATTTTTATTTTTATTTTTTGAGAGATATGAACATTTAATTTTTAAACCTGACTTGGGATAGAAAAGATAGGTATCCTCAATTGAGAGATTTTAATACGGGAAGAAAATCGACTCTATTACTTCTCCCATTCAATGGCTTTAAAACTTTATTACAATATTTAGAGAAAACAAGGCCACTATATACTTTTATCAGAAAGCTCGAGCATTCTCCAACCCATCTAATTTCAATTGTTTCACGCTATCCAACAATTAAATGCCTCATATATAAACATTAAAAATAGGGTCAAATGCATACAGGTCCCTACAAACATAGTCAATTGCGGAAATATTCCTGCAAAAGCGAAACTAGGTGAGATGTTCCTGCAAAAGTCCAAAATTATGCAGATATGTCCCTGCCGTGCCTTTTGCAGGGACCTATCTGAAAAATAATTATGCAGATATGTCCCTGCAAAAGACACGGCAGGAACATATCTGCATAATTTTGGACTTTTGTAGGGACATCTCACCTAATTTCGCTTTTGCAGGAATATTTCCGTAATTGACCATGTTTGCAGGGACCTGTATGTAAATAACCCTTAAAAATAACACATGAATTGAAAGTAGTTGTTCTAATTTGAGTGCAAATCAAGTAAAAGCCCAGTGAATCATCTACTGAAAATAATCACAAAGGGCATCATCTAGGATATTTAGTAAATCAAACAAAATTCACCAATCGTGAAGCTGACCTCTTTGTTCGTTTAGCAACATGACAAATTTGAAAGAACAATTAAACAATTTTCTAATATCCACAAATTAAATCTTTAAACTTGATGCGTGCTCCGTATCTGTGAATACAACACATGCATACTTTGCATTAACGATCTTGGAAATCACACGGCTTGATATAATTATCTGACTGCTCTCCTTTGCTTTTAACTGTGAACTATTTAAGTGGAGATGTAATTCACGGTATGAATAGTACAACAAAGATCAACAACAGATCAAAAAATAACACGAGACAAAAAAAACCAGAAGAAGAAGAAGAAGAAAAAAGGTTACAGAGCAAACATTTTCACCCTGCGAAAAAGTTATTACTACACTACTCACAGGAGCATACAACTACAATCCCACCTGCAACTCATACCAATTCCATCAGAAGGGGGTCTCCAGAAGCCATGACTCTAATTAGCTTTATGAAATCCAACTCATTCTGCACCTTTACGGGATACACTGCGGGTGCTTGAGCTGTATAAATAGCTGAGAAAGACTCATTAGCCGGCAAATTTGTCCTATAAACTGCCTTTGCCAAAGCATCAGAGTCGCTATTTTGATCCGAATCCATTGCCAAAAAAAACATTGGAACTGCAATCTTGTGATGAATGTCGACATCCCCAACTAGACCGACGAGGTCAGAGAAGTCACCAACGAATCTTCGAGGAATGTAGAAAAGTTCGCTGCTGCAATATATGAGCTTATCTTCGCCCATGGTTTCTTTGTAACTGACCTGGAAGTGTACGGGGAAGTTGCCCACGACTTTCTTTACGAGGTCCCCTTGCTTTGCAAACCAATCAGATTTGTCACTGCCATTTAGTGGAACAGTAATCCAAGATTGTGTAACCTGGAGAAAAAGGATAATTAGATTATGGCGTATTGTACCAGGAGTAAAGAAAATTTTTTAAGTAGAAGAATAAAATATATGTTACAGTACTATGATGCATACCTTATTGGTTATCCACAGCTTATTCTTGTCAGCTTGTAGAAGATTCCAATAGTTTATGATTATATCATCTTGAAGGAACAAGAATCCTTCTGCGCCAGTGAATTGATCAAACACCTTGGGCAGGAACCTTTAATACAAACATAGCAGGTTTTAGTTGTAGTGAAGCAGATCTTAACACAGCACGTAATTATGTATCAATCACAACAGTTTAGCTGTAAAACAATATCTTTTATTCTTGGTCCATCAGAAGCTAGATTAAAAAAAATTTAAATTTTTTAGAATGATTACTGATAGATCACATTTGGAAAACAACAAATACATATACATCTTTTGCAATATCATGCTAGAAACATATGATCTTTGACATCAAAATTATCTAATGACACATGACAAGCGATCAACCGACTTATCCTAAGACCAAAAACAAGAGGAACATCAAGCATTATTGGCTGAATCAAAAAACATAGGGGAAAACTTCTGAATCCCAAAATTGAAAAGTCAACCAGAACTTTTGTTCCACTGACACTGCAGAGAATGGAAACTAAAAATTAGCAAGATATGCATATATCCTAGCCAATATAAGCACCTAATTTGACCCATTGACTGTCAATTTGAACAGATATTCAGCCCAATATGAATGACCTTCTCATGATGTATCAGTCATCCATATTATTAGAAGCAGCAGTAAAGTAGGCCTAAAGTAGCTGTAATGTAGTCAACAAACTTTATATTGCGTTTAAATGTTATCCGTCAGACCATCACATTTCATCTTCACCGAAACCACCCAATTGAACAGCTCATCATTTTGCTTTGTAGTTGTCATCCACCAGCTGATCTAAATGCATATTGGTCATAAGCAAAAAGAGCACTTATTGGTTCAAGTTCCTTCACCAACTTCACCTGAATACTATATAGCCCACTTAAAGGGACATCTACGGGAATTTTTAGCTTTGGGAACATGAGTGCCAGCTGATCTGATATTCTGCCTATTATTGTACTTTGAAGCTTGCATGGCAACCAAGGTTGTAAATAGCGAATAGTAGGTACATAGCATTTGGAGAGTCTCATAGCGGAAAGCAGATAAGGGGTGCCACAGCGGGCGCTATGAATCAATAGCAGGTTTCATAAAAGCAAATTTAATATGTTTATACTCCTTATAAAAAATACATATAGTTTTGAAGAAAAGACAAACAAATCATTCTCTTTTTTTTCCCGTATTGCAAGCCTACATATATTTAATATCATTATCTATTTAGAATTTAAGAAAAACTTTATTTAGCAAACCAAAAAGACATAAAATTTGAAAATTTATAATCAATTAACAATATAAACAATTTGTAGATGGATGTTAAAAAGGATATCTTAGGTAAATAGTTATCTTCCAAACCCCTTAGAAATAGGGTTTGATCTTTATATTGCATTTAAGAATCTGACCCGATAAGCTATTTTAACTCGTTTGCACTTTTTAAAGGTTTAGGCTCACAGCGCCCCGCTTTCCAACCTCTTTATAGCGACTGCTTTAGCGGGTCCTCTGCCGCTAAAGCGGCCGTTATGAATCCAATCTGCTATATACTGATTTACACATTTTAGCGTAGCGGTAGCACATAAAATCCACTAGAGCGGCCACTATGGCGGGCATAGCTGCCGCTATTTAAAACACTGATGGCAACAGTTTTTCTCCCAATTGTTTTGCATATCTGTACTCACTAGTATTATGACAAGGATTTGGGCCAACCACAAAGTGGTTGGCCACTCGATCAACCATAATACTTGCCTTTGGAGCTATCTAAGAAATCAGTCAATCAGTCAATCCGACTGATAAAGAATGTTTCTGCTAATAGTGTTTTCGGCATGTTTCAAAGAAAAGAGCCTAGAAGTTAACTTAAGATTCTACACTTCATTTGTCCATATTGAATGGCAAAACCTCAACCCAAGTCTTATGAAGATATAGTCAAGGCAAGACTTTCTAACCCTCGAAGAAGATCATCAAAAAATTTGATGGATTAGAACAGACGAGTATAAGAAGTTTCTCTTGAATCTTGAATGCCTAGAGTGCCTGCATACTACGAAGGAAAGGGCATCCCAAAGATAACGACCTTCTAATTGTTCAAAAGTTTGTTCTACCAGTGCATGCAGTTATCATCATAAGAATATGACATGTCAAAGTGCAATTGATTATCCTTTCAGATCAAACTTCTTGATCCTATAATTGTTTATTAGTTATTCTAAGTCAAATATCAAAAGGTGTGGCGAAAAATCCAAAAAATCCATGACCAAACCAGAATAGTAAGAAGAAATCTAATATTACATAAGGACTAGAAAGAAATTAATTTAGCTGAACTTTTTCATTTGGATTCTCTCTTTTGATGGTTTAAGTACGTCGAATAGTGAACTTTGACGGCTTATCTGTTTATGCAAAATTTAGTGAAAATGGAGTTATCATATCAATTTTAGAATGTTAAAGACCAGCTCATAGACTTGACAAAGGAGTGAAGTAGAAGAAGCTAGGAGAAGACATTGGGAAGCACTGAGTTGCGCTGAGGAATTGGAAGAAAGCATCTCATCTGATTCATAGAAGAAGAAAAGGAAAGTGAACAAGAAGGGATAGTAAATCTTCGATATGTCATGCTTTGCCCTCGAGAATCCAATTGAACTAAAGTAGGCATATTTTAACAACCCAAAGAAGTAACATTAAAGTCAGACGACATGTCTGCCACTTGCAAGTAGGAATGCAAACATTCAAACAAAAAGCCCACCTAATAATGTCACACTTTTCGGCATGAAGGACAATCCTTCAGAAGTCCTAATAAATGTAAAAACATCGTGAAAATTTTTTTGAGATGCAGAAGCATCAATCAAGCAAATATGCATGAAACTCTAAGATCTGATTTTAAGGGAAGAAAACAAATGTGAAAGGAAATACAAAGAAAAACCATAATGCCTAGAAAAGGATGCAAGTAGCCTAATGAATCTGTATAGTATAACATACAATATGAAAGCATAAATGCTGAGTATTGATCAAAACTTAAATTTTTGGTTGCAATTAGTAGAAGGCATGACTGAGGACCTGCTAAGGCATTAATTGCGGATCAAAATTTATGTGATCTGAAGCTGCAGCATGGCATTGACAATATGTCTCACAAAAATATCAAAGATTCACTTACGATCACAATCACACTTGAAAATATTTACATGAAAATCTAAACTGATCTCTGAAAGGTTTGTTAGAAGAAACCGTCAGCTGAAAATAAATCTTAGAAAAATAAGAGACTGCACAGTGAATAATGCTGTAGCATACCACTGTAGCAGTACTCTTCAAAGTATTGGATCTAAGATCCTCATATAGCTGAGACCTTACCCTTCCTGGCAGCTCACGCATAAGGAAAGATGAATGCACCTTGCCTTGCATTTAAACAGAACACATCAGCAGGTATAGCTATACGTGGGACTTCAGTCCTTAAGTAACCTAGCTTTGGCAATTCATCGTTTGGTAAGTTCCTAAATTACCCAAAATATGAAACCAGCCCCTGATTGTTATAATTTGGTCAAACTCAACTGAGCTTGACTGAACACACCACAAAACTAGAAAACAAATCCCAAGTGACTGAAGTAATATTGAAATATCCTGGTCTATCAATTATGCTCATCCAATTAAATCCACAAGCTCTACTGTCGCTGACGTCACCCTTCTATGTTTAGGTACAATCCAAAAGGAAATTTCGTAATGCAAAATAGATAAGCCTTATCAAACTATAAGATCCAATCTGAAGGACACCTAACAAAACCAAAACCATCATAAAGCCCAAAAGAAATCATGCCAAAAGAAAGAAAATTAATCCAAGTCCATATATACAAAAGACAAATCATGAAATTATAGTTCAATGAATTACTCAAAGTGTATATCTTTAATCTAAACCAACAACATCAAGAAATTTAAGCAGACATTCAAAGAACTATTGAGTTCACAAATAAGCATTAAAGTCACTATGAGGTGAAAAAACCATATGTGATGTATTTACAGTGGAACCAGTTTCCCTACTGGGTCCTCTCGACGTATATAACAAACCTCCTGCAAATGATATACTATAGCTCTCCACAGGTTTCACAGCTTCCTACCTACATGTACTTTCTTGTCCCAGCTTTTCACTCATTGATCCACGTCCTACTAACGTACAGATCACCCTTGTTAACAACCATGTGAATGCTGAAAACATCCTCAACTTTAATGGATCTCTGAATACAGACACTAGTTGCACAAAATGGTCTTTCAATAGAGCAGAATCACTAAGGAGAATTCACTAAGCGACAGCAGTAATTTCAGTATCTCGATGTGCATCCAATTTGATGATGAATAAACAGGCAATGCAGTAGATAATGTGGAACTTAAAATTAATCAGAAGCGTCAAATCATTGAATCTGCAAAGTTTGGTGATTACAATTTTAATCTAATGAAATAAACATTGATATCATGTAGTTGCAAGCAGCAATTTGAGACTGTTAAAAAGTACCATATTGCAAACAGAGACGTCTAATTAGAAAAGTAACTCACTTGTATGCTTGTGCTAAGTGGCCATATTCCACAGCAAGATCTGAATTGCTCTGTTCTGCCATAATGACCACCGTCTTGAAGATCCGGCCATAGAGCAACCTCCACTCAAGCGCAGTCCGATCCACAGGCCCACTGCAATGCATGATCAGCACGACGTTTCCGAAGTGCTTCCTCCACCTAATCAGATTCCCAATCTCATAGTTCACCGTTCCAGTCTCCTCCACGCCAAGATGGACCGAGGGCAACTTCTTGGGGATAAACTCCTTCCGATCTCCTTGCCCGATGGTCGCCCTCGGCCGATCAATCTCCAACGACATCAGCCTCGGCTGCCGATATCCAACCGAGAGCAGGTCCTGCAGCCAAGCCGCCGTGAACTTCACATCCTGCTCCCCCCAGAAGCCCTCCTCCGCCATCGCATAGCTTAGATGAAGTATCCGCTCAAACAGCGTCTGCTTGTTGGATCTCCACGAGATGAGGAACTTGATAAGACGGCCGACATTGACGTGGAGGTCCTTCTCCTCTGCGAAGGGGTAGGACTCCGTCTTATCCATTCGGTGGATTGTTGGAGGATAAACTGCGACGAAGCCGCCGATCTCCCACAGGATCCTCTGCGCCCAGTAGCCTCTGATCACGTCGGACGCCATGGAGCTGACAGAGACCGGGAGCATGAGGCCCCAGAAGGCCTGCGTGTGGAAGATCGTATTGAACGAATTCACGGGAACCATGAGGCCCTGCGGCAGGGCAACCTTGGGCGCATCCTCGTCGAACCGGATGTCAAAGCCCTCCAGCCCAGAGGACTTTCGGGTGAAGTAGAATACGGAATCGATATCGGGCAGGCCGTTGGACAGGCCCTGCTGGATGAACTGCCGGCTGCTGAACACCTCGGTGTAGAACTCCTCGTGGGCAACCTCGCCGACGTTCTCAAGCGGCAGGCCGCGGGGCCACACGGAGCGCTGGCCGAAGTGGACGTAAGGGTTGACGACGGTGCGGTTGGGATCTGCGTGGCTGTACTGGAGCAGAACGGGGTGCCTGGCGGCGGTGGCCTCGCCGACGAGGTCGACGTCGAAGTGCTTACCGAGGTCGTCGCTCAGGACCTCGGCGCGGGCGTCGGCGTCAAATATGATCTTGGCGCCGTGCTGGATGGCGAAGAGGTAGCCGGCGGTCTTGCGGGCGAGGGGGGAGGAGTAGGGCAGGAAGTCGAGGGATCGGAAGCCGAGCAGGGCCTGCCGGTCGAGGGAGAGGAAGATGGCGCCCTTGAGGGACCAGCCGGCGGGGGTGCGGGAGTCGCCGACGGCCAGGAGCTGCCAGCCCTTGGTGCGGGCGAGGGCGCGGAGGGCGCCGTTCGGCCGGGACGACGAGGCGGCGACGACGATCCAGCGCTCGGAGCGGAAGGAGGCGTAGCGATCGGAACCGCCGAGGGGCCGGACCGGCGGGACGGCGGCCCAGTCGATCCGGGGGTAGGGGGCGCGGCTGCCGGCGGTTCGCGAAGCGGAGCGGGTCTTGTCGAGGCAGAGCAGCGCGGCGGTGTCGCCGGCGCTGCGGAGGAAGAAGAGGGCGGCGACGGTGGCTGCGAGGACCAGGACAGCCAGGATCTTGTAGAAGTTCTCCGAGGCCCAGGTGGAGAAATCCAGGTTCTTCGCGAAGCGCTGGTGATGCCGAGGAGAAGCTGGAGATGCAGGCGACGAGGGCTTGGGAGGGGACCGATCCTGGACCAGCATTTCTAGATTTATTCTAAATCTAGGGCGATCCAAAGAAAATGGAGCTCTCCGCGATCAAGAGTGGCGGTGTTGTTGTTGTTGTTGTTGTTGTTGTTGTTTTCCTTTGTTAACAAGCTCGCTCGCACCTTCTGTCGGTGTGGGTAATAATTCTTGGTATTAAGGAGGAAGGAGGAGGAGATGTGAGTGTAGCGGTTGGTGGGAAGGTCCCTCTTTCTTTCAGTTGAGGTTTCGCTTTCTTTCTTTATCCCCGCTCTCTCTTGGCGGTATGCTATGTGTTCATTGTGGGTTACTCCAAGTCCAACTCCTCCGTTTGCAGCAACAGCTCCTCCCTCTCCAGCGGCCGGATGAGGAAACAGAGAGCATGAAGAATTAGATTCGATATTTTCTGATTTATAAAAAAAAAAAAAAATCTCTTATTTGTGTTCCTAATTTACAGAGCATGTGCGCTCTAGTTGCGGTTGTTGAAGGTCGCCTTGGAGTGTTCGATGGCAGGAGATGGGCAGACCGCTGCAGCAGAGCCCAGCAAGTCAACAGCAAGCCGCTTCGAGAAGTGTCGGTGTAGCAATCTCAATCGTGTGGTTGCGTAAGTATCGGTTATCGGGTCGGATTCACATCTAGAATCGATGGGCCGGGAAGAAATATATAAACTCTGCTTTTGGGATTGCCAAGAGTACGCACTGTGTACGGTAGAAAAACGCGCAGTAGAAAAAATATGGTGTAGAAAATAGTACATTCATAGATTAAACTAGTCAAATTTCTATGATTTTACCCAAAAAAAAAAATACAAATTTACATTCTTCCGTCTTTTTTTTTTTTTTAGTCCAATTGGTATTAGGTACTCCTTACCAAAGCTACCATTTGGTTCGGAATTAAAAAAAAAAAACTAATTATTCCAAAAATAGGGTTAAGTTCAGAGTTAAGATAAGATTAGAGTATTTTTGTCTTTAGTTGGGAGTTGAAATTAGTTCAGGACAGTGAAAAATAGTGTTTGATTAGAGTAAGTAGGATAAAAAAATAGTGGGTAAAATAGTATTTTGTTTTGTTGGAGTAGTAAGGTGGGGAGAGGTTAGCTGGAGTTAGCTAACCCCACTCCAAATAGGCTATCCCGGATGAGCTGGGATTAGCTAATCCCACCCCGTTTAAATTATGTTTGGAAATAAAACCAAAGTTAAGAGGTTATCCCACCTCTTAATTCCGAACCAAACGAGGGTTTAAAGTCTAATATCTATATTCTCACGTAAATTTACTTTAAAAATTAAACGAAAGGAACAATACGCTATTTTTTTATAATATATATATATATATATATATATATATATATATATATATATATATATATATATATATATATATATATATATATATATATAGAGCAAGGCACAAAGAAATTTCTCGCAGCTCCCCGCGCTTCCTAATCTTTTCTAACCACTCATCGTTACGCTGCGTGGTTGAAAAGAAAAAGGTATGAAATATTGAAGAGAAATTCAATGAGAAGAGAAATTGAAACACTCAATTTCTCCCTAATATCTCATCCCTCTATCATTCTAACCACCCATCAAACTTGATGGGTGGGTGTAGAAAGGAAGCGCGAAAATATATATATATATATATATATATATATATATATATATATATATATATATATATATATATATATATATATATCATATTCTTATCTTATTATGAGTAGTGGACTCTACTCATAAGTTGTTTTCGATGATGGAGCTTAGATCGACGATCCGCTCAGATTAAATATGATCTAGAGTATTTGAAACTTCTAGAAAGTAAATTTCGTAAATTTTGAAATCATAATAAAGTCCGTCAAGCGGGCATAAAATGAACGGTCAAAATTGAACGACGTCCTAAAAAGGATGATCGGATCCTTCAATTCAAGATCGGAGTTATTGATCTTTATCTATGTAGTGAATAGAATTTTCTATCAAAAATTCAACAAATTTCGATTTTTTTACACCGTTAAACTAGCAAGTATCCCATACCTTAAAAATTGTCAAATTTGTAACCTCTTGATCGTAAGGTAAATGATGTCGAAAAATTATAAAATTTTATTTCTAGAAGTTTTAAACGTAAATAACGTTTAACGGTGTGGATCGTCGATTCGGAAGCTCTATCATCGAAAACAACTTATGAGTACGAGGCGATCGTACTCATAATAGTATAATAATGACTATATATATATATATATATATATATATATATATATATATATATATATATATATATATATATATATATATATATATATATTTCTTAATACCAAAGTGGATAAAATTTTTGCAAAAGGACTATATTTTTTGTAAACACTTATGCATTTTCTTTTAAGATCTTTTAAAATATTTTTTAAAAAAATTAGACTAAATTACAGTAATAAAAGCTTCATTGTCCTATCGATCACCTGTCTCAGTTACCAATATTAAAGTATACTGTGTCGTAACCATAGTTAGTTAATTCGGATTCGGCAAAAATTCGGTACGGGTATAATTCGGATAAAATTAAATCTTCAATTTTTAAATTCGTTGAAAAAAACGGCTAAAAACGGATTCGCCAATTATTCGGATACGTGATTTATACGGATATTATACGTTCACAAATTAAAAATTCGGGATCAAAAATTCTGCTATATAATATATATATTAATATACTATATATTTTATTATTATAATTTTTATATATAGAATAAATATATTCAAAATTATAATAAACATATAGTTATAATATATAAAAGTTATATATTTAAAAATATTAATAAATAATTACAAATTTATATATAAAATATTATATAATAATATTTTTATATAAAAATAATATATTATATATAATAAATGAATATATATTTATAAAATAAAATTTTATATTTATATATATATATATATATATATATATATATATATATATATATATATATATATATATAGATGTGTGTGTGTGTGTGTCAGTGTGTCAGTGTGTCAGCGTGTGATGAGACTTGAGAGGGAGGTCCACCGTGGACCTCCCTCTCGTGCGGTCCACGAGGCTACTTTGGCCTCGTGGACCGCGCATGATTCATGAATAAAACGCCCCGATTTTTGCTTCGTCTTCTCCTTTCAGCAGACGGCCTCGGCGGATCTACAGCTGCGGCTGCGGCTCTTGCTCCCAGCGCCGGCCATGGCGGCGGAGGAGGACGACGAGGCCGGATCTGCAGCCGCGGCTCTTACTCCCGGCGCCGGCCAGGACGGCGGAGGAGGACGATGACGACCCGGACGAGCTCTGCGACGAGAGCGGCGACGCCTCGGCTGAAAAATCGCGACGGCAAGCATCGTTTTTTTGGGCGAATTATTCGCGAATCGCGAATAATTCGCGTATAATTTCTTTTGAGGAAGAAGACGGAATTTTTTTCGAATTTTTCGAAAAAATTCGGGAACACCCGTTTAATTCGGATAATCAAAGATCAAAGATTGGCGAATAATTCGCGTATTAAACGCGAATTAACTAACTATGGCCGTAACCGATATAACTGGATGGTGGTGATTCAATAGCTTCATCTGATCTTAAAATAGCTTCTCCTCTCTTGTGTCACTGCAACACCTAACATCCTACCCCATGGTTCACCATCCAATAAGGTACACCACATGATGAGTGTTGGTAACATTGCATCTTCTTTGCACCATGATGACAAAGGAATCGCAGGCTAATCCCACTTTATTTTGCTAACTATAATGTACTGAAATCAGTATAATATACTAAACTTTAACCAAATTAGCAAAGTGAAGATTAAAGTCATATTAAATATGATTAAAATAGGTTTGGAGATATTTGGGCCGTGTTTGAAACAAGTTAGAATCAATTCATCGAAACGGAGCTTTGAAAGAAGTAAAAATTTGATGCCAAAAAAAGTGTGTAAAGTACCGGACTTCTGAAGTTATGAAGTTACGGTGGAATGTAATATGCCGAAATTTAATATAAAAGTTAAGTGTAAATAAAAATAGTATGAGATACTAATTTTATTGGACTTAAGGGTGTAAGGTATAGGTTGGAAATGAGCTGTGCTGAAATCAGAGCGGAAACAGAAGATTTAAAATTTTCTGTGAGAAACGGGGCAGATAAATTAGCAGAAAATGCACAGTGTCGAAAAATTATAAAAACTGGAGGGTATGTCAGGATTATTATTATGAGGCTAGATTTAAGGTTTCGTGCCATTCTAACACCCGAAATTGCCCAAGAATGGGCTGTGCATTGGAGGGTTAAGTTGAGAGGTATTTTGGTAATTAAGACACCAAGAGAGCTATTTAGAATTGAACTCTTCCTCTTCTCCTCATTTCTTGCAGCCAAAGCAAAGGAAAAAATGCTCCTCTTTCTCTCTCTTGGCTGATAGAAGGAGAAGAAGGAAAAGAAGGAAAAGTAGGGAGAAAAGCTTGGAGAGTGAGATTTCTCTCTCTTTGATCATCTTCTTCGTCTAGTGGAGAATCCCTTTGAGGTAGGCTTTAGGTTTTCTAAAGCTATATTCTAGGCTTTTATTGTTTAGCCCTAGAAATGGGTTTTTGGTAAGCTCTAGAGTACTAGCTAGTTGCTAGAAGTATGAATCTAGAGTTCGTTACGGCTGTTTTTGCCGTAGTCGTGAGCTAGGGCTCCGAGTGGAATTTTACGAACAATTAGGGTTTGATCTCGTTTATGTTAGAACAAATATCAAATAGGAATCTGATTGTGATTAAAGATCTAACTAAATTTGTGATAACAATAAATAAAACAACTTACAGATAAACGCAAATATCCAAAATATAATTTGAACTTATCCGGAAGCGTGCGAGGCACTGTCCTAAGGCGTATTTCCGTCCTTACGTGCGGAATTAACCGGAAATAACACCCCAAGATACTACCGGAATTCCTCCTCCTGCGAGCACGATCGTGAAGGAGGTTGACGGAGATTCTCAACACCCAGTGGATAAAAATCAAAGATAAGATCAAAATGGATAGATTGAGATTAACCAATTATCATAAATCTCATCTCCCTACTCTGTCTTAAACAGAGGAGGAAAAGAGGAAGAAGATATAACGGTCTTTTTCCCTTACGAGAAAAAAGCGTATCCCGCGCAAAGGAACGAGATTCCGTTGGCGCAAGAAACGGAACGGAAAAAATATCCCGTTAGTTTCTTCCTCATTAAGAAAGAGAATAAAATAAATAAAATAAATAAAGTAATAAAACAATAGAATAATAATAAAAGGAAGTAATTAGGAAATTTTGGATTTTACACCAACAATCCCCCACAAAATTTAAAATTTTAAAATACAAATTAAAATCAAATTTACTGGGTGTTTTATACAGTGCAATGGGTGAGGTGTCTTTAAAAGACTTAACCCCACTTAGTGTAAGTGATTTCCATTAGAAGGAATCGGAGTGAACCAGGTCTTGAACTACGTTCCTTTGGCCCTGACTTCAACCACCACACACACAGTATAGAATTCTCCGTCGCGGGTCTGTGCGTTAATGGTCATGCACAGTACCTTGATTTTTCATAAGAGCTTCTATGGATAGCCCATATCACATAGCCGCGGCTACATACGGATATTCTTATATAGGTGGTTTCCTCCAGGGATGTGTGTAGAGTCACATCTCGCGAAAATTATCGCCTTGGATTCCATTAAGAGCTCTCAGCTCAACCTAATCCACTACACAGAGCACTACTCACCATAGGGATGGGATTGGAGCTAAAGCTCCTTTATAAAATTTGTAGAAAGTGCTCTTGGCCAACCTGACAGCTTGTTTTTACCACATTGAACCTTCTTCAAGGGATCTCCTATCACAAAGGTTGGGTTCCCACTGCAGGGAGGCCCTTTACGGGCAAAGTCCACATCCCCCTCGATGACTCCAGGATCTTAGTTCTATTCAGGTCTTTCGTCAAGTAATCTGCAATATTCTTGTCAGATCTGATAAAACTCAAATAATAATATCATGAGAAATAAGTCATCTAACATACTTCATTTACAATTTAATGTCTCAAAATAATTTGCTTGTCAATCTTAGAATTTATAAAATTCTTTTCCAAGATGAACACTTAGGATAAAATCACGATAGTAATTATAATATCAAAATTTATGAAACCGATAAAAGAGCGCCCCCACAATTTATGAGATATACTAAAATTTAAAATCATGATATTAATCATGTGTCCAATAGGATTCTGCTGAACAACAAATAGATGCCAAAATAATTTTAAAGGGTAATCACACTATTATCTGATACTGCAAGCAAAATATAAATAATACTGAAGCAAAAATAGAAATGATTAAAATTTGGTTTGCTGCTTCGAACTTATCGCAATAAGAAGTTGAGCAAACCAGTTGTGGGTTCGAATCTCACCGACAACAAAAAATTTTACTATAGCAACAACTAAAAAAGCATACATAATACTGTAGCAACAGGTCAAAAAAAAAAATCATGTACAGTAAAATTAACTTTACTGTAACTTTTTTTTTCTCAAAGAATTTTGACTACAGCAGCAACTCAAAAAACCCGCACACAGTAAAAATTAAATTTACTGTAGAGTAGATGAATTTGCACTGAAAACTATTTACTGTAGCAGATTTTTTTTTAAATAATCCGTACAATGACTTTGTGGAGAACAAAGTAATGCTACAGTGTATATAAATATTTTAATCAAAACAATATATATATCTGTATATATATAAATAAAGGTTTTATAATAGCAAAACTCAAACCGTACACAAATTTCATTTACAGTAGCAAACAAAAGAAAATCCACCCTTTTGGATCCGTACGGTAGAAATAATAATAAACAAAAATAATAATTTGCAGATAAACAATATACAATTAGAATTTAAAAAATACTAATCCCAATTTATTTAAATTTGAATGACAAACGTACAATTAAATTGTCAAACAAGATAATACGCAATATCTTTCAATTTAAAGCAAAATAATAATGCAATTAATTAAATCACATACAGAGTGCATTAGACTCAAGCAGTAGTGCAGCGCAAGGGCAATGTCGCAGAACCCCAGCAGCAAGCTGCCGTGGGTGGACACTCCCGCACAAAAAATTAATTTAATATCGAGGTTGGCACATGGCCCACATATATCAGATATTAAACTAACAAGAATAAATACTACGCATCAGCGAAAAATATAAATTAATTAAACTGTGAATTCATTGAACAACTAGATTTGGTTCAGCAGATCAAGTGCGACCGATGTGAACTTTTGTTAAATCGCGCTCTGATTTGCAAATCATAAAATTCTCTTTCTCTCCTTTTTTTTTTTTTTTCAAAGGATTTTATTTGCTGTAGCAAAAACTTTGAAACCATTAATTTTACTGTAGCATTTTTTTTTTAAAAAAAAATATCCGGTAGAAAAACAGTGAAAATAATATACATATGGTTTTGGAATCCATATAAAATCCGTACACTTTTTTTTAAAAAAAAATAACTACAGTAAAGGCAATTTTTTTTATTTAAAAATAATCACCAAATAAAATGTAATTTAAATAAGAAATTAAATAATATGCAATTACAGATTAAAGTGTTAATCCTAAAAAATTTATATTTGAATGCCAATTATACAAACAAGTTAACAAACAAATTATAAACATATAAAATCAATTTAATACGGATCGGCATCCGTTAGTTTTTAATCACAATCAGATTGGGAACTACGCCTTAGATTGTTAGAACAAATATCAAATAGGAATCTGATTGTGATTAAAGATCTAACTAAATTTGTGATAACAATAAATAAAACAACTTACAGATAAACGCAAATATCCAAAATATAATTTGATCTTATCCAGGAAGCGTGCGAGGCAACGTCCTAAGGCGTATTTCCGTCCTTACGTGCGAAATTAACCGGAAATAACACCCCAAGATACGACCGGAATTCCTCCTTCTGCGAGCACGATCGTGAAGGAGGTTGACGGAGATTCTCAACACCCAGTGGATAAAAATCAAAGATAAGATTAAAATGGATAGATTGAGATTAACCAATTATCATAAATCTCATCTCCCTACTCTGTCTTAAACAGAGGAGGAAAAGAGGAAGAAGATATAACGATCTTTTTCCCTTACGAGAAAAAGGCGTATCCCGCGCAACGGAACGAGATTCCATTGGCGCAAGAAACGGAACGGAAAAAATATCCCGTTAGTTTCTTCCTTATTAAGAAAGAGAATAAAATAAATAAAATAAATAAAGTAATAAAATAATAGAATAATAATAAAAGGAAGTAATTAGGAAATTTTAGATTTTACACCAACAGTTTAACCCTATCTTTATGATGATTTTAGGCTCACGAGTACCCCCGCGAAATCAGTTAGCGATTCCGCCAAGCGAGTGCGGAGGAATTGAGCCGGGAGCCTAGTTTGGCCCAAATTGCCATAGAGTGCGGCGAAGTTTTTGGAAAGTCGGCGAAACGCGTCGGTCGAGTCGACACGACATTAGAAGGTGGGTGGTGACCATCCCGAAGCAGCTGGGCTGCTCCCTATGCCTGTATGTGTATATGTGTATATTGTCAATCTATAGTGTATTTGTCGAGAACATGACAGGGTTGCGACATTCCTTTATTTGCATGTATTCTAGCTAGTGTAGCGAGTTGAGCTTGACTCTAGGATAGAATACAGGAATAAAGGCGAATGGTAACATAGAAACCCTAAAGGTAGAGAACTTGCATGATTTGGCAAAACAGAGAACAAATGACAATATAGATCGAGTGGCATCTAGAGAAATGACAACCTAGATCGAGTGGCATCTAGTAAATGAGAACATTGACAAATGACATGTTGAACTATAGTGTAGGTGTACACTATGCATGATGAACTAGAGGTGATAATTGTTACGGATTTTATGTTGGCATATTTCGTGAAGTGAGTCCGGAGTCTTGAAGGTTTAAAGAAGAAGAGACAAAGATCAAAGGCTCGCAGACTCGAAACATAAATCCACAATGCTCGGTAAGTTCAAATACTGATGATGATGATTTATAAATAAGAGTTTAGAAGACTTAGGATTATTTCAAAATGAATAACTGGACAAATCTAAACCTTTCATGGTTTAGGGACCGGTCTCTGATCCTGAAGACCGGTTCCAGTAAGTCCTCTCTGCGGAAAAGCTCTGAAGACCGGTGTAACGAACCGAACTCTAGCCAAATTGGTTAAAGCACGCGGAAGAAATAATTGGACGAGTTCCAATTACCTTTCCAAGCGTCTTGGAAGGGTTAAGAGAGGGTTTAAAAGAGTTATAAAGGTTTCGGCGTTGTTCGGCACGAAGTAAAGTCGAAACGACGCGAAAAACAAGGTCTGGGCAGTTTATACCGGTACAAGCACCATTTTGTACCGGTATAGCAACCAAAACCGAGAGGGCAGCAGCTCTCGGGTTTGAGATTTTTTGGTGTCTGTACCGGTACAAAATGGATTTGTACCGGTACAAATGCTGCGAAACCGAGAGGCAGCTCTCGGGTTTGCCTCTGGAGCAATTTATACCGGTAAAGAATGGGCTTGTACCGGTACAAACAGGTCTGGCATCAACTTTTGGACTGCTTCGTAATTAAGGGAATTGGGGGCTTAAGTTGTAATTGTAGCAACACAATACATTCCCAAACACCCCCCTCTCCCTCATTTCACAGCCAACACTCCTCTCCCTCATATTTCTCCCTTTCTCTCTCTAGAAAACCACTTCTAGGGCAAGGAGACCAAGGAGAAGAAGGAGAAGAAGGAGAAGAAGGAGATTTTGGAGGCTTTGAAGGTGCAAAGAGCTCTCCTACAAGGTGGACCTTGGGATAGCTTTGGGCAAAGGTGAGTTTTTGCAAACCTAGACCTAGGGTTTGGGATTTCTTCCATGAAACTTAGAGTTTTCGAGTTCTCCCATGATTAGAGACATTGTAGAGCATGAAGCTCCATGAAAATCCATGGAAGCTTCATATGCTCTCATGGTGGTTTGCTAGGGTGTCAATGCATGCCCTAGAAAAGAGTTTAAATGGTATTAGATGAGTTCCTAGAAGATCAACAAGCTCTCTTTTTGTCACGCCCCGGGGTCGGCAGGACCTTCCCCAAAGCGTGCCCAGACCCGCCATATGTCAACACATACAAGGCGTCTACGAAAAACAGCGAAAATAAAAACATACAATAGACTAAAACTATAGATATCAGAGCAACATACAGCTAACCCTATCAACAAGTAGAGAGTAGGTAAACTATAAACATAAAGAGGCTAACAACATAACCAAAAGTACATAAGGTTAAAATACAACGCTGCCCCAGAAGTGGTGGTCTCTCTATATACAGGAACAACTCACAACCTCTCTAAAGCAACAGAAATAGAGAAGTAACCGCCTATCGAACTCCCTCGATGAGTGCCGCTAACCCGAAGCAACACCCTTGCCGCGATCCCTAACCTCCCGCGATGCGGAAGGCACTGAAAAGGAAACAGAAACATGGGGTGTGAGAACTATAAATTTATAGTTCCCAGTGGGCAATTACTGACCTGCACCATTGCACCACTAGGCCCAAAGAAAAGAGAGCAAGTAAGCGATATAATTAAACTTGTAATCAAAGCATAAAGAAATGCTACCATAACTATGTTTCAAAATTAAATGTCATAGTTTTCCGTTCCAACATATAAAATGAGATGTTTTACTATAACCAACTAGTATACTAAAATGTAATTAAAGCATTAACAAGTATACTAAAATTCCAAGTGAAGTCCACATAATCCAACTACTAAGTCCTATCTAGTAGTGATTGTCATTTAGTAAAGTTGAATGTCCAAGTTCAATTCTCTTTCACTAGGATTTACCATAGTAATCCAACTTGTGCCACCTAAGTACCGTGGTAGCCCAACATCCCCCGCAAGGAATGAGTCTGTCCCAACGGTCCTGTAGGTTTCTCAACACCGCACGCGCGAACGAATCGCGAAGGCCAACTCGAGTCTTGAAGCCTTGTAGGGAGCGACCCTCACAAGCATGTGCGAAAGAGCACAAATGGCAACAAGTATAGTCAAGTCTCAAGTCCAAACCTCATGTCGCAACATGGAAATAGTAACTAGTAACCCTAAGGTCTAGTTCAATTATTCTCATGACACTAGATTCTCTATGTCAAGTTCATTCACGAGCCTAATGCCGCTTGATGACATTAGCTCACTATTCTACACCTTTGATGCCAAGCCAATGCCGCTTAATGACAAGAGCTTTTCTCCTATGTCATGCATAGTTCTATGTTCTCAAACACATGTCAAACTAACTATAACAATTTAGTTCAAGTTCTCAAATAGAATGCTACCACCACTCAGCTCTCACAAGTATGCATCTCTACTATATAGAGGAAAATTGCACTATACACAACATATGTATCTTAAGCATTCTAAAATTCACAAATAATATATGAAACATGAAAACACATGATTTTCCAATTAACCGTAAGCATATAAGCTCCAACGAGAATTTCTCATTGTGCTAGGTGAGGCCAAACCCACCGTCGCTCCAAGCGTCGCTCCGAACCGCTAACGAAGCTTCGATTCCTACTCCTAGTACCCTACAAAGTAAATCCTAGGAGTTACAACCTCTAAAGATGAACCATGTGTTCAATCTTTAAACTTCTATACAAAGAATAAGGAAAAACTCACCTTAGTGTAAGAATCCTTCTCCAATCCTCAAATGGAGTGCACATCCCTTCCAAAGCAACCTAAATCAAGGTTCTAAACCAATCAATTGGACTCTAAAAGCCCTAGGTTGCAAACCCCCAAAATAAACCCTAATATGCCAAATCTAGGGTTTCATCTATAAAGAAGCAACCAAACTCAAATCTAGGGGAAGGAGATGAGTTGCTTACCTTCTAGGAGCTCCAAACAAGGCTCAAAACCCTCAAAGCTTGAAGATCTATCCTCCCTCAAGCTTCAAATCCAAGCTCCAAGCTTCACCCATGGTGGAAAATGCACCAAGAAGCAAAAAGGAGAAAAGAGAGTGATTAATCTCTTTAAAAACCAACCCAAAGCCCTAGAAACCAAGAGAGAAGTAGAGAGGGCTCCTTACCTCTTTTCCTCAGTGATCCCAGCACAAAAGAACCCTAAGGGGTCGTGGGTGCTGTTATAAGAAGCAACAAAATGCCAAAAAGCCCATGCAGTTTCGGATTTTCGAAACTGCCAGGCTGTACCGGTACAAATCCAGTTTGTACCGGTATAAACCCTGCGAAACAGCAAACCCGAGCCTCGGGTTTGCCCAGCTGCTCATCTATACCGGTATAAATCTCGGCTTGTACCGGTATAGCCATCATTTTGTACCGGTATAGCAACAATTTTGTACCGGTACAAAGCCATAAAAATTCCAACCCGAGAGCAACCTAAAATCCAGCTTTTTGGACTTTAGTGCTTGGAAATCATCCACTAACCTCGGTACTCGTGCCATAGGTCGGAACACAGTCAACGACCCTCCAGAAAATCTGGAAAAGCTCAGATCTCACATCTAACACTCGAACCTTGCAATTTGCAAAGTCCAGTGCGTCACACTTTTGCTTGTTTAAGAGATCAAAAACCTAGGGTTTCACATAGGGCTTGGTAGAGCACCCAAATTTGGGGCTTTTGACTATAGAGGTTCTAAGGTCAAATTGACATAGTAGAAACCTAATTGGGAGTATCCCCGACGGTGGGACAACTCCGTTTAATTAAACGAAAAGCCTATCTATGGGTTACTATGTAAATTGGCCTGATTTGGTCGATTTTTAACGTAACAGGTTTTCGAGTAGGCACAGGTTGGTCGCGAAACTTGTTGGGCGACTCCACAAAAATATTCTAAGGTGGGTGGTGCATTCCAAAGACATCGAACTTCTCTTTATGTCTAAGTGTCGTGTTTGAACATACTATATACATTGAGCATACTGCATAGTAGGGTTAATTGTGAGTTTCTTGCTTTTGTGAGTCCAAATGCATGAGAATGATTGTATAATATTGTATTGGTAAAGAACAAAGAACCCTATGTATGCATGACAAAGAACCTAGTGAACCTAGTGAACTATTATGACGTTGGACATGTGCTCAAAGAACAAGTGTGGCAATGATGAGTCTAGAATACTTAGACAACTGTGTGGCATCAAGAACAAGAACATGAACAAGTAGATTACTTGACATTAGTACAATTGAGAGATTGACATCATGACAACAATCTTAGAGTTAAGAGTCATATGAACCTATGTCCCCTTGAAGTCAAGGAATGGATTGTGAATTGGAATCCTTAAAGTTAAGGATTGATCGTACTCACCATATTAGTCCTTGCTCGAGGCGCGGTAGCTCCCCCTCGGGTGATGTGCTTCGGAGTTGTCATCACTGGGTCGTAGTGTTTTCTCTCCCCAGAGGACGGTCCCGTCGGGTCGTAGTGTTTTCTCTCCCCGACAATAGGGATTTGGTTTGGTTGAGTCGTGTTGAGGGCGAACCCCCGGGTTAGCCAAGAGATTGGGTATTGAACTGTAACAACCCACTTCCCCGTAAAGCGTGCCGAGTTCCGTCGACATGAGCGGAACCCGGAGTGGAGCGACTTAGTATGGGTTCTAAGTGCTTTGGAACCCGTGCGTGGCAAAAGCGGGGTCTTGGAAAAGCTAAACTGCAAGTCTGGAGAAATTCCTAGACTTGGAGCAGCCAAGACCGGACTTCCCAAGTGAAGTCCGGATGCCACAAGTGCCCAGTGCGAAAAGTGAAATTTGGCTAAGTCACGAAAATCCTGCTATCGGGATCAGGACTTAGAATCTAAGTCCGGACTTAGCTGCGAAATTTCGGAAAAATGGCTAAGTCTGAAAGTTACGCTCTCGGGATCGGACTTGAGGCCAAGGTCGGACCTTGAGCCAGCATCCGAATATAAATACTTGGGTTTGGGGGGCTTAGTTGTAAATGTTACAACATGTTATTAGCCCTAACCCCTCTCCCTCACAGCACACACTCTCTTTTCATCCCTCTCACTCTCTTTTGCTCACTTTCTCTCTCTAGAAGTGCTCTAGGGTTTGGAGGAGATCATACAACCATTCACCACATTCACCACATACTTATTTATAAACCTTGAGAAAATCTTTTTAAAACCGTTTCCCACTTAGAAACCCTTTCCTTTGAAAACACTACCTCGAGGGGTAGAAAACCTTTTCTTTAACGCTTTCCTTTGAAATGCTACCACGAAGGGTAGGAGACAGTTTATTTCACAAAACATAAGTTCTTTAATTCATTTCCAAAACCATAATAAGTCCTCATGAAACCAGAGTGAAATAAAACCAAACAGGAGTAATATTCGATACGAAAACAGAACTGAACCATATTATAATAATCTAAACCATATAGCAAGAAAGGTAAAGGAGTAACCGATGTACGGGAAGGAGCTAAGCGTACTCTAGACCCGCTCCTCACCTGCTGTCCCACTAGGACTCGCTACGTCACCTGAAAAAGAAGGAGCGGGGTGAGAACATGTAAACATGTCTCCCCTCCCAGTGGGTACCCACTAGTCACGGAGTAAAGCAAAGGAAAGACTGGTAAGTAGATATAGTAGCCAAAGTAAGCAGGAGAGAGATATATGTAATATAAACAAACTGCTACTGTATGTATGCATCGAAAAGCTGAGAAAGTTAAATACCCAATCCATAACCGCCAATATTGGTCCGCAGACCTCAGGCAATGCCCCCTGTCTCTAAGCCTGCATTCAACCCAAGGTCACCTATGGGCTCACGGGTTGGCACATCCAACCACTTTTCCGGAAAAGAACACCCTGGCACGGTGGATCAGACCGCCTGTGTTCGTGAAATGCGCTCGAGTCCTGGGCGATCGATGCTGTTATGCTCAAAAGCCAGACGTCAGCAACTAGCTGACAATCCCGTCCCTAAAGGGACATCGACCCCTTTGGGTCATTAGGTAAACTTGTTAAGGATTTTGTGTTGGCAAGTTTCGTGAATTGAGTCGGAGTCTTGAAGGCGTCAGGAGCACATTTCAACAAAGAAGATGCAAACAGACGTTACAAGACTCAGCGGTGAAGCTCGGCACCTCAGGTATGATTCTAAGAACATTTATGGTGATTTTAGACTAAGATATAGTAGTTAGAGGACTTGGATTGAATTCTATTTGACAAAAATCAAAGCTGGAAAAATTTGGTCAAGATCCGGATCTGAAAGGTGACATCCGGATCTGAAAGGTGAGATCCGGATCTGAGAGGTGAGATCGGGATCCCGTAAGCCTGTCCTCTGCGCAATTTTAAGTGTGATCCGGATCTGGATTGAGATCCGGATCCCGTACCTTGCAGTTTCAGGATGAATTAAGGTGGACCGGATCTAAGAGGTGGGATCCGGATCCCGAAGCTCTATATTTGATGTTGCGCAAGCCAGAGGATCTCATGGCTTAGGACCGGACCTGTGAAAAATATTTTTCAATGACGAAAGCGGGGACCGGTTGAGGGAGTCCAGGACCTTGGGCTGGGAAATATTTCAGATTTGGTTGTTACAATCCTAATCTATCTCTAAGTCTTCTAATACTATATAAAGACCATGGGGGTTCATAATTCAACATGCTTATATTATAAACTCTTTTGAAAACCCTAGAAGCTTGTAGGTAGCCGTTTTCCTCATCTTCTACATCAAGCTTCTCCCAAATTGATTCTCGGTGCCCTAATTCTTAATGGTTTTCTAGAATCAATTTGAGAATTGCTTAGAGATTATTCCCATAGATCTTTAATGAGAATCTAAGCAATAAATCACCATCGATCGTATCGTTCTTGCTCCGGACGGAGTGTGCTCGTGGATTCGAGTGGGCGTCGTGGATTCGGCGTGTTCGAGGCTTCGTGGATTCGAAGTGCGTGCGTTCGTGGACTCGGACGTGAGGGCGTGGACAACCCGAAGGAGGATTGCGCGAAGATCCATAGGAGAGTTAGAGAGGTCAAGTCCGTGGAGTTCGGTATCACCTTGTAATCTTTTCTCTTATTGATTGTTTATTCGCGTGTTGGTCCCGTGGGTTTTTTACTCCGAGTTTGGAGTTTTCCCACGTAAATCTCGGTGTGCTTTTTATTTTCCGCATTTACTTTTTAAAGCATCGAGAATTTGTGGTTTTTGGCCGATACACCTATTCACCCCCCTCTAGGTGTTGTTTGATACAATCTAGATAGATCCTTGGGGCTTCCCCGTAACTCACAAAACTCGCCGACCACGTAGGTCACAGAAGCACTGAAACAAGCCGACCGAACAGGTCACTGAAACTGAAGCAAACTGACCGAACGGGACACTAAAGAACTGAAAACAAGCCGACCGAATAGGTCACTGAAAAACTGTAAAGGATCGACCAAGTAGGTCGCTGAAGAGCTGTAAACCCAAACCACTCTACTCCTATCAAGTATACTGAACATGCATATAACTGAGTAGAGAACAGAAACGACACTAATGTGCAAGTAAGAAGAGTAAAGTAAAGTAAAGTAAAGGTGAAGGAGTGTCACCAAGCGTGTACCACTGTACCGACGACAAACCGGGTACCCACCTGAGTATCGAAAGGAGTGGTCTGCCGACTGCTGGAAAGAAACGACTGAATCTATGAGGGTTCACAGGGTTAGAAACTAACCCACTAAAACTAGAACCATAATTCACAAATCCTACAACGTAACTGCCTCGAAACGACTACTACAGAACGTCCGTTTCGATCCGAGTTCCCAAAAGCGTCGACTTTGACACCGGAACTCACCGTCGCTCACCCGTCGTCTCTGGGCTCTCGAAACGACACGGGTGACCAGCCAATAAGGCTTGGTGACAAAGGAAATAATCTCAGGAAAGCGTCGGAAGAAATACGAACCCAAGTCGCGTTTCGTCGTCGAATTTCGCCGACGAACGCTCCGGAATTACACTTACTGTTTTCCGAAAAGCTCGGGACCTTGGACGGTCAGTCCAGAGGTTACCCGCAGCACGTACACACTGCCCAAGATAGCCCAGGAGGCTACAATTGCATAAAAGTCCCTGAAGAATCCTAAAATCGCACTATTTCATGTGTTTATAGGGCTTTTACGGACCGTGCACGCAAATCAGTGCATCGCAAATTTCGAAATCGCACTCGCTGTAAGTCTTCGACATGCCGAAGACCGTGCTCGTCTTTCGGAGCACCGTCGGGCATCGTAGTGCGCGCACAAGCGACATTAATTTCAGTAAATAGCGCGCACACCGCGTAAAGTGCGATCGTTCCGCTAAACGGGGCATCAAAACTCAGAACGGAGGTGAGCATCGGGTTCAACACGGAAAACCCTTGACCGTGCTCACCTCCCAAGGTTAATTTGTGTTACGAATTTTATGTTGGCATATTTCGTGAAGTGAGTCCGGAGTCTTGAAGGTTTAAAGAAGAAAAGACGAAGATCGAAGACTCGCAGACTCGAAACGTAAATCCACAATGCTCGGTAAGTTCAAATACTGATGATGATGATTTATATACATTAACAAGTGTTTAGAAGACATTAGGATTGTTGAAATTGTGTTTTTAACTAATTTGGTTCTTCACTCTGCTTATCTGGTTGAGAGGACCGGTCTCCACATTGAGAGGACCGGTCCCAGTAAGCATGCGCAATTTTGCACAGAGGACCGGTCTCCACATTTAGAGGACCGGTCCCTGTAACCTGATATTCTCATGACGCAGAGTGAGACCGGTGTCCTACCTATGAAGACCGGTCCCAGTAACCTGATATTCTCTTGACGCAAAAGAGAACCGGTCCCCTGAGCAGTGAGACCGGTCCCTCGGTGATTAATTTCTTATTGCGCAAGGGAGGACCGGTCCCTGCCTTGGAGGACCGGTCCCTCGATACGAAATCTGTTTTAAAGATTTATTTTTCTAATCTAAATCTATCTAGAAGTCTTCTAAACCTATAAATAAGATGTAGGGGTGTTTCTAAAACATGGTTAAGCCTAGATTATTTATGAAAAACCCTAGATGCTTGTAGGTAGCCGTTTTCCTCATCTTCTACATCAATCTTCTCCCAAATTGATTCTCGGTGCCCTAATTCTTAATGTTTTTCTAGAATCAATTTGAGAATTGCTTAGAGATTATTCCCATTGATCTTTAATGAGAATCTAAGCAATAAATCATCATCGATCGTATTGTTTTTGCTCCGGACGGAGTGCGCTCGTGGATTCTAGTGGGCGTCGTGGATTCGGCGAGATCAAGGCTTCGTGGATTCGAGGTGGAGGCGTTTCGTGGATTCGGGACATGGCGTTCGTGGACTCGGACGTGAGGGCGTGGACAACCCGAAGGAGGATTGCGCGGAGATCCATAGGAGAGTTAGAGAGGTCGAGTCCGTGGAGTTCGGTATCACCTTGTAATCTTTTCTCTTATTGATTGTTTATTCGCGTGTTGGTCCCGTGGGTTTTTTACTCCGAGTTTGGAGTTTTTCCACGTAAATCTCGGTGTGCTTTTTATTTTTCGCATTTACTTTTATCGCATCGAGAATTTGTGGTTTTTGGCCGATATACCTATTCACCCCCCTCTAGGTGTTGTTTGATACAATCTAGATAGATCCTTGGGGCTTCCCCGTAACTCACAATTGGTATCAGAGCGGGATCTAGATATATTGTTATCTAATGGCCGAAGGTGGTAACATTAATCGACCACCGCTCTTCGACGGCACGAATTATGCCTATTGGAAAGTTCGCATGAGAGCATTTCTAATTGCAATCGATGAGCGGGTGTGGCGAGCGATTGAATTCGGATGGAAACATCCAACCGAAAAGGTTGATAATGTTGAAACGCCGAAACCACGAAATAAGTGGACGAAAGATGAAAACGAGTCATCTTCGTTTAACGGCAAGGGCATAAACGCTTTATTTAATGCTTTGTCTCAAACGGAGTTTACTCGCGTTTCGGCTTGTGAAACCGCGAAAGAGATTTGGGATACTCTACAAGTTACGCATGAAGGAACAAGCTTAGTAAAGGTCCAAAAATTACAAATGCTTACAAGCAAATTTGATTCGATTTCTATGGATGAAAACGAGACCTTTACCGAGTACTATACGCGTCTACAAGACGTAGCGCTAACTTGGGAGAGAAAATCCCGGAGTCGAAAGTAATTAGAAAAATTCTTCGAACTCTACCGGAACGCTTTAGGGCAAAAGTTGCCGCAATTGAAACGATAAAGCATCCGGATGAGATGAAAGTTGAAGAGTTAGTAGATGCTTTACAAACGTATGAGATGACTTTTCCTACTAATCAATCTTCTTCCAAGTCTTTTTCTAAAAGCACAGGGATTGCACTCAAATCAACTAAGGAAGAAGACGACGACATGGATTCCGACGGAGATGTTTCGCTCGCAAATTTCGAACATCAATTGGCGCGTCTAACGAAGAAATTTCGCCGGAATTACCGAAAGAAGAACGATGCTTCATCTGCGAAGCAAAAATTATTTTCTAAATCTTCTTCATCTTCTAAATTGAAAGATAAAAAACTTGCAAAGTCTTCAAAAGAAAAGAATGAATTTGAAGGGGAGATCCAATGCTATAAATGCAAAGGCTATGGTCATATAGCACCGGATTGTCCTTCAAAGAACAGTTACAAACAAAAGGCTTTGCAAGCAAAACTTGGGATGATTCTACTTCGGGTGAATCAAGTTCAAGTGACGAAGAGAAGAACGAAAATCTTGCGTTATTTACTAATACTTCTTTGCCTTCGTCTTCTAATGTAGCTTGTTTATCTTCAATTGTATCTAACTCAAATCTTTCTCTCTCTTCGCATGGGTCTTCGAGCGACATCGACGAAAGCGAGGAGGAATCGAACGACGAGGATATAGCCGAAGCATACAATCAACTTCTTGTTGAGTCGCGGAAGATGGCGAAACTCAATAAGAAGTTGAGGCGTCGTTTATTCGATCTTCGTCGTTTATTCGATCTTGAAGAAGAGAACAAGAATTTGAAGACAACAAATAAGACTCTTGAGGAGGAACGGGAATCGATTTTGAACAACAATTCGGTCCTCCAAAAGAAGCTAGAAGAAGCGGATTCAACGATCAAATCACATCAAGACAAGATTGGATTTTTGGAGCAACAATTTAAGGAAACCTACACATCCAATCAAGAGCTAACCAAGCAAGTTCGTCAACTTAAGTCCGACATACAACAATTTTCTTCCGGATCGAAGAAATTGGATCATATGCTCGGATTGGGTCAATCGAATAAGTTGGGTCTCGGATATGAAAGGACGTATATTGAGAAGGATCAAAAGACGGCATCAAAAGTCTCAACAACTTTGAAGGACAAGGTGTGTCATCGATGTGGCATCAAAGGACACATCAAAAAGAGTTGCCCGAACAAAAATTTCGAGTCTCAATCGGTAACTTCGAAACGACAATTGGTATTAACTAACACTCGACACCCCCCACGGAATCAAAAGAAAAATCAAGTTAGTCGAGTACCTCGTGCAAACCGAATCTCAAAACCGAACCATCAAGGGAATCGGATGTCTAAGTCTCAACGACAACATCAACCGAAGCTTCAAGCAACGAATCGACCAACGGTGGATCAAAAGTCGATACAAAGTGTACCTAACGTCGACAAGCCAAGACAATCAAAAATCCGACAAGTTTGGATCCGAAAAGGTGATATCTTTCCATGCCTTTCGTCTTAGTTTGTTTTTGTTTATGTAATGCTTTGTTAGGTGCTTTTTGCATATTTCTTTTTCATTGCATTACATGTTTAGACGGGATTGATGTTTAAAATTTGTTTACAAAATCGTTTTTGAGGAAAGGTATTTGGGAATTTTTAATTTGATTGAAAAAATTTTTTTCTTTGAAAGGAGATGATTGAAAATCATTAAATTGGTGAAATTAAAGGTTTTTCAAAGAGCCTTAACCGGTATTTAAAGTCAATTCAAATTGAATTAAATTCATATTAATTATCGATTTTACTCCAATTTTTATTATTTTGACGATAATTAATTATGTGATTTCTTCTTACATCCATTCATCAAAATTTTGAAATTAATTTTAATCTCCTAATAATTAATTCATCTTGATAGTGAATGTTGAATATAATTGATGGATATTTGCTAATTGACTAAGATTCGTCAAAATTATTTTCAATTGTGAGATTGTCTAATTTAGGGGGAGTTTGAATATTTAAAAAAAAAAAAGGAGAAACTTCTAAGTATAAAAGATGTGGAAAGAGTTACATCCGAAAGGAGTGTGAAAACTACCACGACATGTAGGAAAGAGCTACCACCCCGGTCGTCCGGTACGTGTGTGAAGCTACCTCATGGGTAATTATATGAAAAACCGAAAAGGTTGAAAAAATATATATGAATATTTTAGAATTTTCGGTGATATAAGGTGATAGTTTGAAAAAGATGCTCAAAGAGCCACCCCCGGTGCCTTATTAGTTAAATCTCTATTTTGAACGAATTGCGACAAATTGGTGTCAATTTTGCCAAATTTTTAAAAATTATTTTTCATCAATTTGCATCTTGATGACTTTAAATCATTAGATTTTTCTTAATATCAAATTTTGATGAATTAATGTCTTTTGAAATCAAATAATATTTTATTTTCATTATAGTAATTTTTGAAGTGAAATCATTAATTTTATGAAATTAATCTAATTTTGAAGGATTTTTGAGGAAACAAGGCAAAATTTTTTATGAGGAGGACACGGAGTGATTTTTTCTTTTTTAGCTTCATTATCTATATTTTATCTTTCTCTCCTAGGACTATATCTAGTTTGTTTATTTTTGGTATCTAGATTTTTAACTATGACATGACTACTTTCTTTTTGCTAGTTTGTTTTTCTCTCTATTTGTGTTTCTTTTTGGTAATTTTTGACAAAAAGTGGGAGAAGAATTGGAAACTTGAATTGAATTTTAAAAAGGGAGAGATTTTCATGAACAAAGGGGGAGAGCTACTAACTTTGTTTGTGAATTTTGTTCGTGGAGAAAGTAATCTAATTGCAGATCATTGAAGACTTCAAGACTCCTAGTTGTGTCTAAGTCATAGAGTTTGTTTAGGAGTTGCAAACTTGTAATTTTGTATTTCTCTTTGGATCTTTCACGCGACAAGTTTATTGTTTTGGTGATGGCAATGAATTTCATTTTCTATTTTTGGTGAGATGAGCGTTGCGAGTATTTTTAATGTATTTTTGAGTTTTGTCACGAAATTGCCAAAAGGGGGAGATTGTTACGGATTTTATGTTGGCATATTTCGTGAAGTGAGTCCGGAGTCTTGAAGGTTTAAAGAAGAAAAGACGAAGATCGGAGACTCGCAGACTCGAAACGTAAATCCACAATGCTCGGTAAGTTCAAATACTGATGATGATGATTTATATATATTAACAAGTGTTTAGAAGACATTAGGATTGTTGAAATTGTGTTTTTAACTAATTTGGTTCTTCACTCTGCTTATCTGGTTGAGAGGACCGGTCCCAGTAAGCATGCGCAATTTTGCACAGAGGACCGGTCTCCACATTTAGAGGACCGGTCCCTGTAACCTGATATTCTCATGACGCAGTGAGGCAGGTGTCCTACCTATGAAGACCGGTCCCGATTAACTGATATTCTCTTGAGGCAAAGAGGGCCGGTCCACGAGCGGTGAGGCCGGTCCCTCGGTGATTAATTTCTTATTGCGCAAGGGAGGACCGGTCCCTGCCTTGGAGGACCGGTCCCTCGATACAAAATCTGTTTTAAAGATTTATTTTTCTAATCTAAATCTATCTAGAAGTCTTCTAAACCTATAAATAAGATGTAGGGGTGTTTCTAAAACATGGTTAAGCCTAAATTATTTATGAAAAACCCTAGATGCTTGTAGGTAGCCGTTTTCCTCATCTTCTACATCAAGCTTCTCCCAAATTGATTCTCGGTGCCCTAATTTTTAATATTTTTCTAGAATCAATTTGAGAATTGCTTAGAGATTATTCCTATTGATCTTTAATGAGAATCTAAGCAATAAATCATCATCGATCGTATTATTTTTGCTCCGGACGGAGTGCGCTCGTGGATTCGAGTGGGCGTCATGGATTCGGCGAGATCAAGGCTTCGTGGATTCGAGGTGGAGGCGTTTCGTGGATTCGGGACGTGGCGTTCGTGGACTCGGACGTGAGGCGTGGACAACCCGAAGGAGGATTGTGCGGAGATCCATAGGAGAGTTAGAGAGGTCGAGTCGTGGAGTTCGGTATCACCTTGTAATCTTTTCTCTTATTGATTGTTTATTCGCGTGTTGGTCCGTGAGTTTTTACTCCGAGTTTGGAGTTTTCCCACGTAAATCTCGGTGTGCTTTTTATTTTCCGCATTTACTTTTATCGCATCGAGAATTTGTGGTTTTTGGCTGATACACCTATTCACCCCCCTCTAGGTGTTGTTTGATACAATCTAGATAGATCCTTGGGGCTTCCCCGTAACTCACAATTTGACCCACCGGATCACCAGATAGGTGATCCGAACCCTAGACCTAGGTGCTGGAACCGTAAATCCATACCGAGGCTTGAGGGAGCTAGGGCTCGGTCGCCGGCGGCAAGGGAGCGCGCGCGCCGGCCGGGGGAGGAAGCCTCGGGTCCGGGGGGTCCAAGGGAGTCGTCGGCCGGCGGCGTAGGGCGGCCGGTGGAGCGGTAGCGGCGTTCCAACCCGAGCACTACTCTCGGGTTGGGAGTTTCCGGCGGCTCGGCGGCGGCAGGAGGTCGGGCCGGCGGTGGATCGGCGCGGGGACCACGGGGAACCGGGGGCTCCTCCTAGGGCCGAGGGATAGTGCGGTGGAGGAGGTGCTCCTCCCTCGGTCGGCACCCGGCCGGGCGGCCGCGGGGAGTTGGAGCGGCGGCGGAGACTTCGGGGACGGCCGGGGAAGTGCGCCGGAGGTCGCCCGATGTCACGCCCCGCCGAAAACCGCTACCCATTTGGTCCGGTTCGGGCGCGCCGAGCGGACGCCGGACGGACAGCACCTCCCCTGCCCGCCCAAGGCTCAACAACGGATCGTGTACAAGAATTTACCCAGGAATACTAAATTCTAAACATACACAATCAACGGGGCACAAACAGTGCCAACAACTAGAGCAAGTAATCCACAAGTAATACACAAGTGAAATAAAGAGAGAATACTACTAGCTATTACATCACATTTACTTTAGTGTTTACAATTTACATCATTCTTCCAAAATGAATACGAGTTCATTCCTCCAAAAATACATTAGTCTTCCACACTGTATAAAAGTATCTAGATATAAAAAGGTGTAATCTAATGCAAAAGGGAAAGCTACTAATGTAACTACCACAATTGTAACAACCCGAATTTTAAAGATAAAAATAAAAATAAATAAAAATAGTGTGAGATACTATTTTTATTGGATTTAGAGAAGTAAAATATAAGTACGAAAGGATCATCTTTGAAATCGGAATGAAAACGGAAGATTTAGAATTTTCTCGTGAGAAACCAGAGGCAGATAAATTAGCAGAAAATGCAGTGTCAGAAAATTATGAAAACTGAGGGGTATGTCAGGATTATTTTTACAATGCTAGATTTAAAGTTTCGTGTCATTCTGACACCCAGAAGATGAGAAATAAATTAGAATGTTATCGATAACGATTACGATTCGGTACGATTCTGATGACCAAACGAAGTCGAAACTGGAAGCTGGAGATTTTTCTAAACTCGTTAGGAAAAATCGAGCCTGACTGTCAAATTTGAGCGCAAACGGACGTTCGGAAGGACCTAACTGCTAAACCGGAGGATGTGTGTGAATAGTGCAAGTGGAGGGGCAAAATTGTAAAAAGGGGTTTTGTGCCCTTTTCTTCTTCTCCTCTCTCTCAGCCGAATGCACACACAACACACGCACACACACCCTCACACACACATACATGGAGAATGAGAGAGACCTCACTTTCTCTCTCTAAATCTCTTCCAAAAATAGTGGATTTGGTGGAGAAGCAAGCTTGGAAGTTGATTTTCATCATCTTTTTCTCTCTCTACACCATTGGAGCAAGCTTTTGAGGTAAGCTTTGATGCTCTTTAATGGTAGAACTCTAGGGTTTTGATCATAAGCTCTAGAAATGGATTTAGTAGAACCCATTGATGCTAGATAAGTGATTATTGCATGATTCATGAATCAATTTGGAGATTAATTGCAATAGTAAAAACCTAGGATTAGAAATGCAATTTTTACTATTAGATGGGTTTGATTTAATTTGACCCTTCATAAACCTAATTGCTAAGTAAAGAAACACGTTGGCGAAGTCGGTTCGGCAATCCGTCGTCTTAGTTGCGAAGTTATGGAAGTTTGAAGGTTTTAATGTAAAGAGGGTTTTGATCTATAATAATGATCCTATTGTTCTCTAATTGAAGGTTAACGATGAACCCTTGATGACCCTACATTTCGGATTGTTGGGGATGAAAATTAAGGTAGGAGAGACATATTTCCTGGTTATGGTTCATGATAATTACTCAATAAAGGAGTGAGCTATAGAGTTCTTGAGTTGCTAGTGTTGTTTTTACCATGAGAAGCCTAGAATAGGCCTATACATATTATGTATATGAACCTAGCAGTGGAGAGTTGCCATGAAGACCTAATTGTAGATATATCACATGAGTTTTTTTGGTTGATGTAAGGCTTCATGTGTACTAATTGTACACCTTGACAGTTGGGGAATTAAGGTGAAGTAACCTGTAATTCCTGGTTTTAAGATTGTTAAGTATTGGGGTTTATGTTACTCCATGTATGAGCTTGTATAGGAATAGGTTAAATAGAACCTAAGCTCCATAATGCACTTTTGTAGGATTGAAGTCCTAGCTTGGAATTGATTACATACAAACCTAATTGAGGGCAAAGCGAACACGTTGGCGAAGTCGGTTCGGCAATCCGTCGAGCTTACGCAAAGATATCGCCAAAAGGACGTTTTTCGGCTTCAATTGTCGCGAGCGCAGATCGTGATTCTTGGAAAAGTGCGGGAAGTGGATTTCTCGCATTCTGGTATCAAGTAAAGGTGGGTTGTGTTTACCGAAGCGACTAGGTCGCCTGTATGTCTAAGAGTGACATAAGTTTCATGTTGATGCATGTTCAATAATGCATAAGTAGAAAATGCATGTTAATGATATAATGTAAAATGCTAAGAGAATGCATGAGTTAAATGCTAGATAAATGCATGAACTAGATTCTAGTTGCAAATACTTGTGATGCATGCTAAGTTGATATATGAACTAGATGCTAAATAAAATGTATGAATAAATGCATGCTTAGCATAATGAGTACATGCTAGATATAATTATGTGCATGTAAGTGAAATGGTTAACTTAAGAATGCTAAGTAAAGAATGTGAGTCGTGGACTAAATACACATATAGATCGAGTGGCATCGAACTTAGTGTAAAGAACATAAGTTGTAGCAAACCTAGAGTCGAGTGGACCTAGGAGAATGGCATCTAACCTAGTGTTAATGAACCTAGGTGAATCATGAGTGGCAATAAACCTAGAAGTCGAGTAAATCTAGGTTGTGAATATAGTGACCTTGAACCTAGTGTCGAATGAACCTAGGTAGTAAAGAACATGGAACTTAGTGCCAATGACCCTAGGCTATGTGCATAGTGGCAACAAACCTAATGTATTAAACTTAGGTTGAGTAAAGGCTTGGACCTAGATAGGTCGATACTATAGGGTAAGACCAACCCTAGAGTTGTGAAAGTGGATTCCGGAATCCCTAGGAATGAATCTTTCTTTGGTGCGGCGTGCTAGTGCGGCGAGCAAGTGAATGGCAACTGCAGGTACGTGTGGTTCTTCTCGCCTGGCAGTGACTCATCGGGTACGTGTGGTTCTCCTCGCCCGGTATGAGTATGAGTTCGTGGACGCGGTTACGTGTGGTTCTCCTCGCCCGTGGGACCATTGAGCGACTTGTGGTCCGGGGGTTGATGATAGTTCTCACCCTGTGCGTGGACCTATAGTCGAGAGAATCTAAGGCTGAGGTGCATGTGAGACGTCCTTCGCCTCGAGCCTGACAGAGTGCGGATTATCCGCAATTGATTGACTCAAGACCGAGTCGAGTGGCATAGTTGGCTAAGGGAAAATGACCTTAGGAAAGAGTGACATTTATGTATAAGATGACTAAGGTGTGAGTATCCTTAGTAAAGAGTAAAGAATAAAGAATAAAGAACAAAGAACGGCTAATGTTAAAGAATAGTAAAGTTGAAATGGCTAATGTAAAGAATGGCCATATTGTAAAGAAAAGCTAAGAATCAAGTGAAAGTTGCATATTGCATATTGTGAGGCAGTTTTTTATGTTAGTTGCAAATTATATATCTATAGATGTTTTTGGACTAACATATCTGCAGTGCCTCCTTGGACCTATTGGTCGAGCTGTTCTCTTGGGTGGCCGTACCCACGAGAACTATGGACAATAGTTCTCACCCCCGTGTTGTGTTTTGGGGGTACAGGTAAACACGTGAGCGGCGCAGCAGCGGCAGCGCGAGGCAAGGGCGTAGCTCAGTAGATAGCGCCCTACCAGGAGACCAGAGATAGAAGTACCCCAGTCGGCTAACTAGGGGTTTGAAAGTGAAAAGAATATGTTGTAATAAAGTTGTAATAACTAGATTGTATTAGGAAGTTTAAAGTTTAAAGTTAATGTAAAATTCTAACTTGAGACGAATGGTTGTAATAGCAAGTAGCTGTTTTATGTTATGATACTTCCTTATACAATCTGATTGTATTATCTGTTCCTGTTTGGAACCTTCTTGTAAATTGTATCGATTGCGACGCCTTGATCGTACAGGGGAAACTCTGTCCGTTCGGCGGTCTGTCGGCGCGCCCGAATCCGACCAAATTGGCGGGCACGGGGCGTGACAACAATCCTCACTGATCGGGGGTGACGCCTTTGCCGCGGTCCTCGCCCGATGTACCTGCGCCAAACAATGAAAATAGAGTGGGGTGAGAACTAACTTCCTTAGTTCCCAGTGGGCTCGGCCACCGACTCCACCGATCTCCTCACTAGGTCCAAGTGGGCACAAGTAACAACAACTAGATATAGATAGATATCTGAAAGCTGTAAGTGCATAATAGGAAATCTATGCTACTATGCCCATAATCTTGTGAAACAAATGCATGCATCATATAGTAAGGTTTACTAACATGCTAACAAGTTCTCACTATGTTCAATAGCCGATTGCTCAATGACATTGCTATTTATCCATTTACCCAGTCTGTGGCAATACCCTTGGGTTTGCCTACGCCTCACATATAAATTCCTTTTTGGGGAGGAGGCTCCACGCGCTCTCCAACCCGGGATTGTCTGTGGACCTCCACGTGGTCCCGATCGTGCGACACTCCGGAGTACTCGACGACACCGATGGCTATACCACCACTAATACAGACCGTGAGCTTGATCTATCCTCTCCACGTGAGGATACCCTACCGACTAGGGCCAACAGTTCTCTCGGAACTTCACTATTCCGACCAACAGTAACATGTACTTAGCTTTACTAAGATCTATGTTCACGAGCCATTTCTCTTGGGATTTCACCTATCCCTATGTCCAAAGACCTCTAGTGTCAAATACACTATGTTAATGCCACTCGTCATGTTCTTTACATTAGATGCCACTTGATCTATGTCACTAGATAACCCTCGAGTCCGTCTCTTTCTTAGCACTATAGAATCCAATGTCCAGACCCAATCCTCATCTATCCATTCACCTAGTATTCCAAGTACACTAGGTTATCACTAGAAAGCACAAGGAGTAGCCTAAACATGCAATTCTACTATGCTACATGCAAGAGATGAAAATTATGCAATTCTAAGACATAGAAAAGAGCTCAGAGTTTTCGGTAAGGCACCCCCCACCTTTTAAAGCTTTTCTAAGTTGTAGAGGCTCTAAGAAGACTCCTCGGCACGTGCTCCGCCAACTTCTCGACCGCTTTGGTCGAAACGAAGCCCGATCAACCTCGTTTTGCCTCTAGCTTTTAAACCGTTCGACGAAACGGTATTCCGTCTTCGCCAACGCGTTTAGACACCTAACAATTAGGTCAATACACTATCAATTGAGATCAAATCTCACTATTTAGCAAAAACCCCCATTTGGAGCCCTAGGGTTGCACCTATAGCAAACCCACTAGATCAAATCCCCAAGACATGGGATTGATCTCATTAGAAGCTCTCTAGGGTCCTATTTGGCCCATTACAAAGCATCAAAACCCAAAACCCTAAGTTCTAGGAGCAAGGGTTCAAGAGCTTACCTCTAGGTTAGCTCTAGAGAGATGAAGAGGGAGAGAGAGGAAGATGATGGAGAGATCCTCTTCTTGCTCTACTCCTTCTTCTTCTTCTTCTTCTTTCTTCTTCCCTTCTCTTCTTCTTCTCCTTTTCCTGTCGCCCAAGAGAGAGAGAAGGAGAGAGAAACAGAGTGAGAGAGAGAGAGTGAGGGAATGAGAGGGCGAGAGAGTGCTGTTTGCACTCTATACCCCTAACTAATGCAACAATTGCATAAAAACCCCTCCACTTCTAACCCCTCAACAGCCTCTGCCTGGGCTGTTTTCGCCCAGAGGGACCGGTCTCCAGGGGTGAGGGACCGGTCCTTTTATGCGACCGCCCAAAACCCGCTCTCGGGAACCGGTCTCCGCAGGGGGAGGGACCGGTCCTTTAATGCGACCTGCCCTTACCTGCGTACGGGAACCGGTCTCCACAGGGGAGGGACCGGTCCTTTATTGCGGACAGCCCTCACTGGCTTACGGGAATCGGTCTCCCCCTTGTGGGGACCGTTCCCACTGTGCACAACCGAGAATTGTGCGATTGCACAAGTAAGCCTCGGGACCAACTCCGGACTTTCCGAAGCTCATCCAATCGACAAGTAGTCGATTCTAAACGACGTGCAACTCTTGGATTTCGAAAATTCACATCCTTACACCCGAGGTCGGAGGAAGACGGTGCGGCCTCGCGGTGGCGGCGGCGGCGCGCGGTGGCGAGGCGGCGGCGATCTAAGCCGCCACTAAGCTCTCGGGTTAGGAGCTTCTCCGGCGATGTCGCGGCGGCGGAGGAGCTTGGGCGGCAAGGATCGGCCAGGGAGGACGAGGGGAAGATGGTGCTCCACTCCGGAGGTGGCGGCGGCGGGCTGGAAGTCGAGGGGGCTCGGTCGGCGCCGCACGACCTTCGGCGACCGCGGTGCGCGGCGCGGCTCGGGGCGGCGTCGGCGTTACTGGGGACGGCGGGAGGGCATGCGGAAGCTTCCGGTGCCGAAGGAGGTCGGGGCACCCGAGGGAAGACGGCCGCGCGCGGAAGTCGGGAAGATCCGGCTCGGCTGGGTGGACCGAGACGGCCCGCAGGAGCAAGGCGGCTCCGGTGGCGGCTCCGACGGCGGCGGCGGTCAGCGATGGGCGCCGGCGGTTGGTCTCGGCCCGAGGACGATGATGCTTGGCTCAGAGACCAACCCCGCACGTTCTCGGCCGAGATGGTGGGTAGAGTGGCCGAGGGGAGAGATGGAGGAGGTGGCTGGAGGTTATCCGGTGGTCGGAGGCGCTCGCCGGCGGGGGGTGGCGCGCGCACAAGGTGCAGGGGTGGTGCTGGAGGCGGCTGAGGGCTGGGAGGTGAAGGGGTGGCTAGGGTTAGGGTTTAGGTCCATGAAAACCCTAAAACCATATTTTATACACAAATGCACTTTTGCATTTTAGCCCTCCAAATACTTCTATTCCATCTCCAGTCCCTGCCCGGAGGTGAATTATGCGTATAAGCCCCTCTATATTCGAATTCGCGCATTTCGGCGCATAAAGTATAGCGACTCTTCGCATTCCGCCGTTATGCGAATTTAACCTCTTCGCATTTTTTTTCACGATTCCCGGAGATCCGTCCGTCGGATTCACGATCGGATCGCGCCAGCGCGTTCAGCGCGTCGAGAACATTGAATCTAGCCTTTTACTTCATTTGATTTGGTCTCGGATTCGTGAAGTATCAATTCTCCTCTTTTTCTCCATAAACCTCCAATTGCCTAAGTCTTTAAGTAAAACCGTTCAAACCCCTTTTTCTCGACAACCGTGCATCGGAATCCAATTCCGTCAGTGGCATTGGTTCCAGAATAGTCGAGCCGTTCGAAACAAGCTATTGAAGTCCTATATTCGAAGTCCCGTACGCATCTGGACCCTTCTCTACTCCGAAATTTGCCGGAAATCGGGATTTAGTATTCACTTAAGTCGTTTCTTCCGGGTCGCGTAACTTTTTCGTTTTAGCTCATTTCGACCTGAAATTTGACGTGTGCTCTTATAATACATTTACGCACAATAACATTCAAAAATGAAAGTCAAATTTCATTCAGGTAAAAAGTCGGTTTATTACAGTAGGTTTCCTTGAATTGTTGCTCCAAAAATCCAATCTTGTCTTTAGATGATTTGATCGTTAATTCCGCTTCTTCTAGCTTCTTTTGGAGGACCGAATTGTTCTTCAAAATTGATTCCCTTTCCTCCTCAAGAGATTTATTCATTGTCTTCAAGTTGTTGTTTTCCTCTTCGAGATTCAACAAACGACGCCTCAACTTCTTATTAAGTTTAGCCATCTTCTTCGATTCAATAAGAAGTTGATTGTACGCTTCCGCTAAGTCCTCGTCGTTTGACTCCTCCTCGCTTTCGCCATTGTCGCTCGAAGAACCATGCAAGGAAGGAGAAACACTTGAGTTAGAAATAATTGAAGATAAAGAAACAACATTAGATGAAGGCAAAGAAGAATTTGTAATTAAAGCAATGTGATCCTTCTTTTCTTCGTCACTTGAAGATGAATCCGTCACGCCCCGGGGTCCCTTTGGTATATAAACACAGCGGAAATTTTTTTTTTTTAAGTCTGACCACCAGAGGGGTGCCAGATCCGCCACAAATACAGGGAGGCCACTGTACACACGGACAGAGTCTCCCCTGTATTTGCACGGCGTCGCACAAGTATAGAGTACAAAACAACCAGGAACACAACCACAACAGTATGAACAGACGAGTATACAAGATATACAAGATCATACAACCATTCACCACATTCACCACATTCTTGAGCAAACCTTTTTTTTAAAAACCGTTCCCTACACGAAAACCCTTTTTCTTTGAAAACACTACCACGAGGGGTAGAAAACCTTTTCATTAACCCTTTTCTTTGAAATGCTACCACGAAGGGTAGGAGACAGTTTAATTTACAAAACATAAGTTCTTTCATAAACTTCCAAAAACCATCATAAGTCTCAATCCACCACTGAAAGTAAAACTAAAGTGAAGCTAGAACTGAACCATAATGTACTCTAAGTAATAAAACGAGAAAGATAAAGAAGTAACCGATACGGGTAGGAGCTACACGCGTACTAGACTCGCTCCTCATCTGCTGTCCCGCTAGGACCCGCTATGTCACCTGAAAAAGAAGGCGGGGGGTGAGAACATGTAAACATGTCTCCCCTCCCAGTGGGTATCCACTAGTAATGGAGTAAAGCAAAGGAAGGACTGTTAAGTAGATACAGTAGCTAAAGTAAACAAGAGAGAGATATATGTAACATAAATAAACTGCTACTGTATGTATGCATCGAAAAGCTGAGAAAGTAAAATACCCAATCCATAACCGCCAATATTGGTCCGCAGACCTCAGGCAATGTCCTCTGTCTCTAAGCCTGCATTCTACCCAAGGTCGCCTATGGGCTCACGGGTTGGCACATCCAACCACTTTTCCGGAAAAGAACACCTTGGCACGGTGGATCAGACCGCCCGTGTTCGTGAACTGCGCTCGAGTCCAGGGCGATCGATGCTGTTATGCTCAAAAGTCAAACGTCAGCAATTAGCTGACAATCCCGTCCCTGAAGGGACATCGGCCCCTTTGGGTCATTAGGTAAACTCGCCGACCACGTAGGTCACAGAAGCACTGAAACAAACCGACCGAACAGGTCACGTAATCGAAGCAAACCGACCGAACAGTCATCGAGAATCGAAACAAGTCGACCGAATAGGTCACTGAAACTGTAAAAGATCGACCAAGTAGGTCGCTGAAGAGCTGTAAACTCAAACCACTCTACTCCTATCAAGTATAGTAAGCATGCATATAATTGAGTAGAGAATAGAAACAACAGTAAGGTGCGAGTAAGAAGAATAAAGTAAAGTAAATTAAAGGTGAAGAAGTGTCACCAAGCGTGTACCACTGTACCGACGAGAAACCCGGATACCCACCTGAGTATCGAAAGAAGTGGTCTGCCGACTGTTGGAAAGAAACGACTGAACCTACGAGGGTTCACCGGGTTAGAAACTAACCCACTAAAACTAGAACCATAATCCACAAATCCCACGATGTAACTGCCTCGAAACGACTGCTACAGAACGTCCGTTTCGATACGGGTTCCCGAAAGCGTCAACTTTGACACCGAAACCCACCGTCGCTCACCCGTCGTCTCCGGACCTTCGAAACGACACGGGTGACCAGCCAACAAGGCTTGGCGACAAAGGAAATAATCTCAGGAAAGCGTCGGAAGAAATCCGAACCAAAGTCGCGTTCCGTCGTCGAATTTCGCCGACGAACGCTCCGGAACTACACTTACTGTTTTCCGAAAAGCTCGGGACCTTGGACAGTCCGTCCAGAGGTTACCCGCAGTACATACACACTGCCCAAGATAGCCCAAGAGGCTACAATTGCATAAAAGTCCCTGAAGAATCCTAAATCGCACTATTTCATGTGATTATAGGGCTTTTACGGACCGTGCACGCAAATCGGTGCATCGCAAACTCTAAAATCGCACTCGCTGTAAGTCTTCGACATGCCGAAGACCGTGCTCGCCTTTCGGAGCACAATCGGGCATCGTAGTGCGCGCACAAGCGACGTTGATTTCAGTAAACAGCGCGCACAGCGCGTAAAGTGCGATCATCCCGCTAAACGGTGCATCAAAACTCAGAACGGAGGTGAGCATCGCGTTCAGCACGGAAAATCCTTGACCGTGCTCACGTCCCGAGGTTCATTTGACCCACCGGATCACCAGATAGGTAATCCGAACCCTAGATCTAGGTGCTGGAAATTATTAAAGGCTTACTGGAGCCGAGGGAGCTAGGGCTCGGTCGCCGGCGGCAAGGACGGCGGCGCTCCAGTCGGAGGAGGAAGCCTCGGGTCCGGGAGGTCCGAGGAGGGAGGTAGCCGGCGGCGGGCGGCGATCCACTTCTTCTTCTTCCTCTCGGGTTGGATGGCGCAGGCGGCACGGCGACGGCCGGGGTACGCCGGACGGCGATGGTCCCACCGGAGGCCGAGGGAAGCCGATGCTCCCTCGGGAAGCGGCGGGGGTGACCGGAAGCCGAGGAGGCTCTCCTCGGTCGGCACCTAACCCGAGGCGGCCGCGGGGAGTTGGAGCGGCGGCCGGCGGCGGGCGGTCCGGCCGGTGAGGGGTGCGGCCGGTCGGGGGGAGGTCCACGGCACACGGTTGCACGGCGAGAGGGTGGCCGGATGCGCGGCGGAGGAGATCCAAACCCACCTTGCTCTCGGGTTTGGTGGCTTCCGCGGCGCGGCGGCGGCCGGAGGCGGTCGTGGCGGCCATAGGTCGGCGCCCGGAGGTCTCAGGGGATCACCGTGCTCCCTTCTCGCGGCGGAGGCGCTTGGAGACCGAGGGCCACCACCCACGGTCCGCACCAAAACCGAGCGGCGCGGGTTGCTCGGCGGCGGCCGGCGGTGTACGGGGGCCTCGGAACCGTGCGCACAGGGTGGCCTGAGGTCGGGGAAAGGCAACCCGACCTTCCTCAGGCGTTGGCGGCGTGCGGATCTCTTCCTCACCCGAGCTCGGTCTGGTGGAGCAACAATGGCCGCAGGCGGCTTTCCTCGGCTCCGGCGGCTCACGGCGACGGCGGGGATGGCCGGAGGAGCACGCCGGAGATGGATCTTGGCCGAGGGGTGTTTCTCCAAAAGCCACAGGCCTTCCCTAGGTCTCTGGCCCAGATCCAAGGTGTTACGGGCTGAGGTGGAGGAAGAAGATGGTGGGGGAGCACGGGAGGTTCTCGGAGGCGGAGGAGCTCGCCGGAGGTGGCGGCGCGCGCACGGGAGGCAGATGAAGGGTCGGAGGTGGCTAGGGCGGCTGGGAGATGAAAGGGTGGCTAGGGTTAGGGTTAGGTCCATGAAAACCCTAACACACCATTTTATACACTTGTGCACAATTACACTTTAGCCCACCACAGTCCTCATTTTAGGTTCTAGTCCCTGTCAGCATGTGATTTATGCGCATAGGACCCTCCATGTTCAAACCTTCGCATTTTGGTGCATAAAATATAGCGACTTTTCGCATTCCACCGTTATGCGATTTTTGCCTCTTCGCGTTCTTTTCGCGATTCCCGGAGATCCGTCCGTCGAATTCACGATCGGATCGCGCCAGCGCGTTCAGCGTGTCGAGAACATCGAATCTAGCCTTTTACTTCGTTTGATTTGGTCTTGGATTCGCGAAGTATCCATTCTCCTCTTTATTCCTCCAATATCTCCAATTACTTAAGTCTTTAAGTAAAACCGTTGAAACCCCTTTTACTCGATAACTGTGCATCAGAATTCGATTCCGTCAGTGCCAACGGTTCCAGTATAATTGAGCCGTTCGAAACGAGCTATTGAAGTCCTATATTCGGAGTCCTGTACGCATCTGAACCAATCTCTACTCCGCGATTTCCCGAAAATCCAGAGTTACTATTCACTTTAAGTCAAACTTCCGGGTCGCGTAACTTTTTCGTTTTAGCTCGGTTTCGCCTGAAATTTGACGTGTACTCTTATAATATATTTACGCACAATAACATTCAGAAACGAAAGTCAAATTTCATTTAGGTAAAAAGTCGGTTTATTACAGAATCACCCGAAGTAGAATCATCCCAAGTTTTCGCTTTCGCTTGCAAAGCCTTTTGTTTATATGCCTTCTTTGAAGGACAATCCGTTGCTATATGGCCGTAGCCTTTGCACTTGAAGCATTGGATCTCCCCTTCAAATTCATCTTTCTCTTTTGAAGACTTTGCAAGTTTTTTATCTTTAGATTTAGAAGTAGAGGATGAAGAAGATTTAGAAAAAGATTTTCGCTTCGAGGATGAAGCATTATTCTTTCGGAAGTTCCGTCGGAATTTCTTCGTGAGGAGCGCCAATTGATGTTCGAAATTTGCGAGTGAAACATCATCGTCGGAATCCGTGTCGTCGTCTTCTTCCTTCGTTGATTTTAGCGCTATTCCTGTGCTTTTAGAAAAAGACTTGGAAGAAGATTGATTAGTAGGAAAAGTCATCTCATACGTTTGTAAGGCGCCTACTAACTCTTCGACTTTCATCTCATCCGGATGCTTTACCGTTTCAATTGCGGCAACTTTTGCCCTAAAGCGTTCCGGTAGAGTTCGAAGAATTTTTCTAACTACTTTAGACTCCGGGATTTTCTCTCCCAAATTAGCACATGTATTGATAATGTCTTGTAGTCTAGTACAATAATCGGTAAACGATTCATGCTCCTCCATTCGAATATAATCAAATTTACTAGTCAACATCTGGAGCTTTTGAATTTTTACTAGACTTGTACCCTCATGTGTAATTTGTAAAGTATCCCAAATTTCCTTCGCGGTGTTACAAGCCGAAATGCGAGTAAACTCCGTTTGCGATAAAGAATTGAATAAAGCATTAATTCCTTTACCGTTAAACGAAGATAACTCGTTTTCATCTTTCGTCCACTTATTTCGTGGTTTCGGCGTTTCAACATTATCGACCTTTTCGGTTGGATGTTTCCATCCGAATTCAATCGCTTGCCACACCCGCTCATCGATCGCTATTAGAAAAGCTCTCATGCGAACTTTCCAATAGGCATAATTCGTGTCGTCGAAGAGCGGTGGTCGATTAATGTTTCCGCCTTCGGCCATTAGATAACAATGAATCTAGATCCCGCTCTGATACCAATTGTTAGTTATGGGGTTGCCCCAAGGATCTATCTAGATTGTATCCGACACCTAGAGGGGGGTGAATAGGTGTACCGGCCAAAAACCACAAATCTCGATGCATTAAAAAGTAAATGCGGAAAATAAAAACACACCGAGATTTACGTGGGAAAACTCCAAACTCGGAGTAAAAAACCCATGGGACCAACACGCGAATAAACAATTCAAAAAGAGAAAAGATTACAAGGTGATTACCGACTCCACAGACTTAACCTCTCTAACTCTCCTTCGAATCTCCGCGCAATCCTCCTTCGGGTTGTCCACGCCCTCAGGTCCGAGTCCACGAACGCACGCACTTCGAATCTACAAAGCCTCGAACACACCGAATCCATGACGTCCACTCGAATCCACGAGCACACCCCGTCCGGAGCAAAAACAACACGATCGATGATGATTTATTGCTTAGATTCTCATTAAAGATCTATGGGAATAATCTCTAAGCAATTCTCAAATTAATTCTAGAAAAATATTAAGAATAAGGGCACCGAGAATCAATTTAGAAGAAGCTTGATGTAGAAGATGAGAAAAACGGCTACCTACAAGCTTCTAGGGTTTTTCATAAATAATCTAGGCTTAACCATGTTTTAGAAAACACCTCTACATCTTATTTATAGGTTTAGAAAACATAGAGATTGACTAAGATTTGAAAACATGATATTTAAAACCAATTAGAAGACTTAGAGATAGACTAGGATTTGAAAATCTGAATTTTAGAAATTTTCACAACACCAGAGACCGGTCTTCACTCGGGAGACCGGTCTTGATAGGTCCGGTCTCGAACCCCTCGACCGGTCCACCCTTCTGTCAATTTCTTTTCAGCCGATAGGGACCGGTCTCGAGCCACCAAGACCGGTCTCTCTCTGCGTATCAGTAAAACCAGTTACTGAGACCGGTCTGTAAGAACAGAGACCGGTCCTTCCCTGATGCATCCGGTCCTCAAGGGCCGAGATCGGTCTTCAGAGCTTTTCCGCAGAGAGCACTTACTGGAACCGGTCTTCAGGATCAGAGACCGGTCCCTGAACCATGAAAGGTTCAGATTTGTCTAGTTATTCATTTTAAAACCATCCTAAGTCTTCCAAACACATTTTAATGTTTGTAAATCATCATCAATAGTATTTGAACTTACAGAGCATTGTGGATCTATGTTCTGAGTTTTGTGAGTCTTCGATCTTCATCTCTCTGTGACCGCTGAGGTCGAGGGGGCCGCTTAGAGCTCGATTGCCCCGCGGACCCACTCGATGCCCGCTTCTTGGACTTCTCCCTGTCCCTGTCTCTCTCAAAAGCCTCGCGCTCCTCTCGCGCAATAGCATTGCCGCGCTCCACCCAAAGTGCGCACCAATACCTCTCCATAGGTCGTCAGGAAAGAATCAAGCTGTCTTAAAAATATCCGCCTCAACCCACGCCCGAATTTCTTCGCCCGGTCCCCGTCGCCGTGGACTAAGCTCGGCACGCAATGAATCATGTGCGTGAATTCCCTCTCGTATTCGCGCACTGTGCGACTCCCCTGTCTTAGCTTGCGGAAGTCCTCCTCGATCATTCTTTTATCGCTTTCGGGAAAATACTCCATCAATAGCATCTCCCGAAACGTCTCCCAAGCCATGGTAGTATCGTTCAAAGAACGATCCTCTTTCACTTGCCTCCACCAAAGGCGCGCCGACCCCTCGAAGCAATGGGCCTCCAAATGCACCTTGTCCCGCTCGAGGGTATAAAAGTCCTCGAACAAGGATTGCATAGCGATCAACCACGTCTCGACCATCCACGGGTCTTTGTCTTCCCCGTTGAAGGTTGGTGGTTTCAACCGCTTAAAAGCCGTCAACACTGCTACCGCCCGTTCTCGCTCCGCCTCGGGGGTGTCGTGTTCTGAAGCCGACGAACCCGAAGCTGGCGGTGGTACAACTGTCACTAGTACCGCTGCCGCCACGGGAGGGGGTGCCGCAGCTCAACAGTGGCGTCGGGTCCCGAGGCACGCGCGCCGCCGCGCCGGGCCACCAAGTCGTGGAGCCTACTAAGCCGCTCCGCCCGTCGCTTTCATAGCCCTGGCCAATGCCGCTACTTGGGCTTGCAGCTCGCGTACTTCGCCCGATCCCGACTGCTCGGGCACCTCAGGAGGTGGTGCCGCAGTGGATCGCGTCTTAGGAGGGCGTCCTCGTGGTGCCATCACGTCCTGAAACGTAGCACACACACATTAATACTCAATACACGTGACTCTTACACGTTCCAAATAACTACCCAATTAAGCGAAAGCAAATAAGTAAATTATTTTCCACTCTAGGTGTCATGTGGTCGGCCGCCCCACAAGGTTCCTTAAGCAGAAATAAATACTTAAATTCATCTCTAATTCCTTCTAGAGAAGTCTTAATGTCAACCCAATCCACTAGCTTTCGCGTTTACCAAATCCACGTTAAACGTTTCCTAAGTCCCACTAAGGTCTCCAATCCTATGGTTCTTAAGTCAATCCTAGACCTTTGCTTACTTCCATTTACGCTCTGATACCACTTTATCTGTCACGCCCCGCTACCCGCCTATTTGGTAGGGTTCGGGCCACGTCAACAGACGCCGAACGGACAGGGCCTCCCCTGCCCGCCCAAGGCTCCAACAACAAGTACAATTTAACAAATCAAAGAGAATTTGTGTCACGCCCCGAGACCGATCCATTTGGCCGGTTCGAGCGCGTCAACAGACGCCGAACGGACAGAGCTTCCCCTGTCCGCCCAAGGCTCAACAAGTACAGATAGAGTATAATTTTACACATGCGGAAGCATACACAAAAGGCTTACACGAGGGTAAGCAACATAGCCAAAATGAAAGTAACTAATGTAAACATACAAGTACTATGATTAATTGTAATCACATACATGCATAATTCTTACAACTTTGAATTCTTTAAAGTCTTTACATACTAAGCATCATTTCTTTCTTACATCACATTTTCCTCAAAATGAAAGTTGATTACATTAAAGTTAAACAACTATGCTCATCAAATACAAAAGATGATATATATATATATATAAAAAGGGAGTGCAACTACCAAAAGAAAATACTCGGGCGGTCTCTATCTAGGGCGCGACGCCCTTACCGCGATCATCAGCCGGCTCACTCGGTCCCGGCTCTGTGGAAAAGGGGGGTGAGAACTACAACAAAGTTCCCAGTGGGTTCGGCAACCAACCACGCCGACTTTCCCACTAGGTCTAATTCAAGCGTAATAGAAAGAAAGGTAAGATAATAACCGACTAACAAATGCCACTAATACGCTTGAAAGTAAACAGTAAGATGCTCAAAGTAGAACTCATGCAAGATCATAGTTCGATACCCAATCTCTTGGCTAGCCCGGGGGTTCGCCCTCAACACGACTCAACCAAACCAAATCCCTATTGTCGGGGAGAAAACACTACGACCCGACGGACCGTCCTCCTGGAGAGAGAAAACACTACGACCCGTTGATGACAACTCCGGAGCACATCACCCGAGGGGGAGCTACCGCGCCTCGAGCAAGGACTAACATGGTGAGTACGATCAATCCTTAACTTTAAGGATTCTAATTCACAATCCATTCCTTGACTTCAAGGAGACATAGGTTCATATGACTCTTAACTCTAAGTTTGTTGTCATAATGTCAATCTCTCAATTGTACTAATGTCAAGTAATCTACTTGTTCATGTTCTTATTCTTGATGCCACACAGTTGTCTAAGTATTCTAGACTCATCATTGCCACACTTGTTCTCTAGCACATGTCCGATGTCATAATAGTACACTAGGTTCACTAGGTTCTTTGTCATGCATACATAGGGTTCTTTGTTCTTTACCAATACAATATTATACAATCATTCTCATGCATTTGAACTCACAAAAGCAAGAAACTCACAATTAACCCTACTATGCATTATGCTCAATGTATATAGTATGCTCAAACATGACACTTAGACATAAAGAGAAGTTCGATGTCTTTGGAATGCACCACCCACCTCCAAATATTTTTGTGGGATCGCCCAACAAGTTTCACGATCAACCGAAGCCTATTTGAAAACCTGTTACGTTAAAAATGAGCCTAATCAGGTTATTTTACATAGTGGCTCCTATATCGGCTTTTCGTTAAATTAACCGGAGTTGCCCAACGCGTCTGGAATACCCCCAATTAGGTTTCTACAAGGTCAATTTGACCCTAGAACCTCTATGGCAAAAAGCCCCAAATTTGGTGCTCTATCCAAGCCCTATGCAAAACCCTAGGTTTTGATCTCTTAAACAAGCAAAAGAGAGCTTGTTGTAACTCTTAGAGTTCATCTAGAACAATTTAAACCATCATTAGGGCCTCTACTTGAAACCCTAAGAATCCACCATGAGAGGACCTTGAGCTTTCATGGGTTTTCATGGAGCTCAAGCCTCTACTAGGGTTCTACACCAAAGAGAAGACTCAAAACTTTAAACTCCTTGCTTAAAACCCAAACCCTAGTCTAGGTTTACCATGAAACCTCACCTTGGCCCAAGCTCCACCTTGTAGGAGAGATTCTAGGTCTTCCCCAAGCTCCAAAGCCACCAAGATCACCTTCTCCTTCCTCTCCTTCTTCTTCTCCTCCAAACCCTAGAGCATTTCTAGAGAGAGAAAGTGAGCAAAAGAGAGTGAGAGGGATGAAAAGAGGGTGTGTGCTGTGAGGGAGAGGGGTTAGGGCTAATAACATGTTGTAACATTTACAACTAAGCCCCCCAAACCCGAGTATTTACATTCGTCGACCGTGCGCTGGCTCAAGGTCCGACCTTGGCCTAAGTCCGATCCCGAAAGCGTAATTTTCGTGACTTAGCCATTTTTCTCGAAATTTCGCAGCTAAGTCCCACCTCAGATTCTAAGTCCCATCCCGAAAGCGTAATTTTCAGACTTAGCCAAATTTCATTTTTCGCAACCGGGGCACTCAGGACATCCTGGACCTCACTTGGGAGGTCCTGGTTTACGCTCCAAGTCCTGGGAATTCCTCCGTACTTGCGCTTAGCTTTTCCAAGACCCCGCTTTTGCCACGCACGGGTTCCAAAGCACTTAGAACCCATATTAACTCGCTCCACTCCAGGTTTCGCTCATGTCGACGAAACTCGGCACGCTTTACGGGGAAGTGGGTTGTTACAATTTGCAATTATACAAGACTTACACGAAGGTAAGCAACAACACAGCGGAAGAGTAAGCACTAAGCTAGAATATAAACCATACATGAACTTGATTACATTTGAACCAAATACAAGTAAACTAGTCTATTACATTCTTTAAGCATTCAATACATCATTTCTTTTACATTTGTCATCTCCCAAAAATTACTTGAATGTTTACAACTTGACATCTATAGTTCAACAAAATAAAGTTGATACAAGTATAACAAAAAGGAAATGACTAGATACAAGACTCCGGGTCGCTAGCTATGGCGCTAACCCCTTGCCCCGGCCCTCCGCCGCCCGCTCGTGCTAGGACCTGTGGGGTTAGTGGTGTGAGAACTACAACGAAGTTCCCAGTGGGCTCGGCAACCGACCCCGCCGACTTACCCACTAGGTCTATATATCCAGGCATAAGTATTTCAACGGAAATGAAATAGTAACCAAACTATAAATACTAATACTATGCCTGCAAGAAAGAGTCAGATAGATAGATAATCGAATTTAAATATGTTTGCATGCATGCACTTTACCACACTTTACTTTACTTTACTTTACTTTACTTGGCTCATTACCCAATCTTGCCGGCTAACATAGTTAACCCCAACAAACTCAAGACCCAAAATCCCTCACTGAACGGGGAGGCTCTAAGCCTACAAGACCCGAGGGACCGTCCGTCGGGGCCACGATCCCCTAGGTGAGCATTCGGAACTCACCGCTTGAGGAGGAGCGACCTCCTCCAAGACTTGTCAAGAGTATCGATCTAATCCTCACATTGAGGATTCATAGCCACTAGTTACCATGCCATTGTCAATGATAGGTTTTCTACCTAATCATGTATCTCATTCTTGCCATAATGTCACTAAGTTAAAATATGTTTAACTAAGGTCATATCAATGCCAATCTCATCCCTATGTCAAGTTCACCATTGTTTGCTAAGTTTACATTCCATTGTCATATTCACACAATAGGGTTCTAGTTCATATGCCTCTGTGGTTCCATTACAATTTCTAAGTTCATTTCTCTCTAGAACATGAATTGAAGTTCAACCAACTTGCATAAATACCAACTACCCTATCATGCATGAATATACTATACATATAGGATGCTCAAAAAGGTGAAATAGACATAGAAGGGAATTCGATGATTCCGGTATGCACCCCCCACCTTAAAATAATTTTGTGAGGATGCCCAAGAAGTTTCACGACCTACCGAGGCCTAGGTAAAACACTGCAGTTTAAAGTGAACCTAATCGGGCCATTTTACATAGTAGCCCCTATATCGGATTTTCGTTTAATTAAACGGAGTTGTCCCACGCGTCGGGAATACCCCCAATTAGGTTTCTACAAGGTCAATTTGACCCAAGAACCCCTATGTTTAAAAGCCCCAAATTTGGGTGCTCCAACAATGCCCTATACCAAACCTAGGGTTTTGATCTCATCCACAAGCAAAACATAGCTTTAGATCAACCTAGAAGCTCTGTAAAACCATCCTTGACCCATTAGAACCATCTATTTGGGGTTTACAACAAACCCTAAGAAATCACTATGAGAGCACTTGAGCTCTCATGGAGCTTTCATGGTGTTCTTAGTCCTAGCATGCCTCTAACACTAGCAAGAAGCTAGAAACTCTAAATCTCAAGCTAAAACCAAAACCCTAGGGTTAAACTTGCAAGAACCTACCTTTTGTAGCAAGCTCAACCCAAGCCCTTGTTGTAGGAGAGCTCCAAGATCCTCCAAGAAGCCTCCAACAAGCTCCAAGCCACCTCCTTCTCCTTCTCCTTCTCCTTCTCCACCCAACCCTAGGGTTTTTCTAGAGAGAGAAAGGGAACAAAAGAGAGAAAATAGAGTGAGTGTGTGTGTGCTGTAAAATGGGTGAAGGGCCAAGCCTATAGAGTGTTGTAACAATTGCTCATAAGCCCTCCAACACTTTTTACTTCGCACAGCCCAAACTGCTGTCAGTCCCATTTTGTACCGGTACAAGGCCGGTCTTGTACCGGTATAAAATGCTCCAGAGACAAACCCGAGAGCTGCCTCTCGGTTTCGCAGCATTTGTACCGGTACAAATCCAGTCTTGTACCGGTATAAAATGCTCCAGAGGCAAACCCGAGAGCTGCCTCTGCTTTCGCAAAGATTTATACCCGTATAAAAATGGCTTGTACCGGTACAAACACCAAAAATCTCACAAACCCGAGAGCTCTCCCTCTCGGTCAAAGTTGCTATACCGGTACAGCAACTTTGCCTGTACCGGTACAAAATGCCCAGACTTGTATTTTTCGCGCCGTTTCGACTCGACTTCGCGCCGAACAACGCCAAAACCCTTTTAACTCTTTTAGACTATCTTTTAACCTTTCCAAGAAGTTTGGAATGGCAATTGGAACATGTCCAACTATTTTATTTTCGCACTTTAGTCAATTTTGCCAAAGCCCGATCTTATTGTCGAATTTTCGATACGCTACATTCCCACTCCCCCTCTCACAGCACACTCACTACCCTTTCCCTTTTCTCTCTTTTGTTCCTTTTCTCTCTCTAGAAAAATCCTAGGGTTGGGTGGAGAAGGAGAAGGAGAAGGAGAAGAAGGTGACCTTGGAGCTTTTGGAGGACTTTGAAGCTCTCCTACACCAAGGGCTTGTAGAAGCTTTGCACTAGAGGTAAGATCTCACAAGTAAACTTCTAGGGTTTTGGTTTTCTCTTAGGTTTTGGGGGATTCTAGCTTGTTGCTAGTGTTAGGAGCTTGAGAGAGCTTAGAGCACCATGAAACCTCCATTTGAGCTCATGTGCTCTAATGGTGATTTCTTAGGGTTTGTAGTAAACCACTAATGGATGGTTTTAATGGGTCAAGGATGGTTCTAAGGAGCTTCTAGGTTGATCTAAAGCTATCATTTGCTTGTGGAAGAGATCAAAACCCTAGGTTTGGTATAGGGCATTGTTGGAGCACCCAAAATTGGGGCTTTTAAACATAGGGGTTCTTGGGTCAAATTGACCTTGTAGAAACCTAATTGGGGGTATTCCCGACGCGTGGGACAACTCCGTTTAATTAAACAAAAATCCGATATAGGGGCTACTATGTAAAATGGCCTGATTAGGTTCACTTTTAAACTACAGGTTTTTACCTAGACCTCGGTTGGTCGTGAAACTTCTTGGGCATCCTCACAAAATTATTCTAAGGTGGGGGGTGCATTCCGGAATCATCGAATTCCCTTCTATGTCTATTTCACCTTTTTGAGCATCTTATGTGTATAGTAAATTCATGCATGATAGGGTAGTTGGAATATATGCAATTGGTTGAACCTCAATTCATGTTCTAGAGTGTAATGAACTTGAAAGTTGAAATGGAACCATAGAGGCATGAGAATTAGAACCCTACTTGTGTGAATATGGAATGGACTTGATCTTAGTCAACAAAGGTGATATTGAACATAGAGACAAGATTGGCATTGAGATAACCATAGTTAAACATTGTTTTACCTTAGTGGCATTATGGCAAGAATGATATACATGATTAGGTAGAAAACCTATCATTGACAATGGCATGGTAACTAGTGGCTATGAATCCTCAATGTGAGGATTAGATCGATACGCTTGACAAGTCTTGGCTTGAGGGAGGTCGCTCCTCCTCAAGCGGTGAGTTTTAAACTCACCTAGGGGATCGTGGCCCCGACGGACGGTCCCTCGGGTCTTGTAGGCTTGGAGCCTCCCCGTTCAGTGAGGAATTTTGGGTCTTGAGTTTGTTGGGGTTAACTACGTTAACCGGCAAGATTGGGTAAAGAGCCAAGTAAAGTAAAGTAAAGTAAAGTATGGCAAAGAGCATGCATGCAAACATATTTAAATTCGATTATCTATCTATCTATCTGACTCTTCCTTGCAGGCATAGTATTAGCTTATATAGTTTGGTTACTATTTCATTTCCGTTGAAATACTTATGCCTGGATAGACCTAGTGGGTAAGTCGGCGGGGTCGGTTGCCGAGCCCACTGGGAACTTCGTTGTAGTTCTCACACCACTAACCCCACAGGTCCTAGCACGAGCGGGGCGGCGGCGGACCGGGGCAAGGGGTTAGCGCCATAGCTAGTGGCCACCGGAGTATTGCATTAGTCATTCCTTTTTGTTATACTCGTATCAACTTTATTTTGTTGAACTATAGATGTCAAGTTGTAAACATTCAAGTAATTCTTGGGGAGATGACAAATGTAAAAGAAATGATGTATTGAATGCTAAAAGAATGTAATAGACTAGTTTACTTGTATTTGGTTCAAAATGTAACCAAGTTCATGTATGGTTTATATTCTAGCTTAGTGCTTACTTTTCCGCTGTGTTGTTGCTTGCCTTCGTGTAAGCTTTGTATAATTGCAATTCTCTTTGATTTGTCAATTTATACTTGTTGTTAGAGCCTTGGGCGGGCAGGGGAGGCCCTGTCCGTTCGGCGTCTGTTGACGTGGCCCGAACCCGACCAAATAGGCGGGTAGCGGGGCGTGACATCTCCGTTCTGACGTCCCGTTGAGTTGAGGTGTTCCCGGAGGGGTCCACTGTGAGACTATGCCGTTTTCTTCGAGATAATTTAGAAACTCTCCACTAAGGTATTCTCCTCCTCGATCTAATCGAAGAACCTTAATGGATTTTCAGTTTGCTTTTCTACTTCATATCTGAATTCTTTGAACTTTTCAAAAGCCTCAGATTTGTGTTTCATAAGATACACTTACCCATATCGTGAATAATCATCGGTAAAGGTTATGAAGTAGAGATAACCACCCCCTAACATGCACATCAAATGGCCCACACATATCAGTGTGTATCAGGGAAAGTATCTCAGTGGCCCTTTCCCCTTGTCCTACAAAGGGTAATTTAGTCAATTTTCCTTAAAGACGAGATTCACAAACTGGATAACACTCTGAAGTCAATGAGCCGAGAAGCCCATCTTTATCCAATTTATTGATCCTTTCTTCTCCAATATGACCAAACCTGAGGTGCCACATATACTTTAGGTTCAACTCATCTCTAGGTCTCTTAGACCCAACAGCACTCACTACTTGCTCAGTAACATTTACAGATACATCCATATGTAAATGATAAAGACTGTCAATAAAAAATCACGGCCAATAATTTTATTTCTAAAATAAATTATGTAGTAATCTTTATCAAAATATAACCATCCCGTGCTAAAAGGAATCAGAAATCAAATTTCTGCTAGCAGGAGATATGTAATAACCGTCTTTGATAAAACATATCCTGACGGTAATCGCAAAGGATAGGTATCAACAGCCACAGTAGTAACTCTTGCCCCGTTGCCCACCCGTAGTGTAATATACCGAAACCACGGAGAGTAACTGTCGAACTTTAGTCAAAATGATCAAAGTTCGATGAGGAAAGGCTTTGTAAAGGCCGAAGGCCTCTACAATGCAAAAAGTGCATTGTAGGTGACCTTCGAGAGCTAAACGGAAAGGAAACCGAAGAAATCTGCAATTTTGCAGAATTCTGCTTGCTGAGACCGGACAATGTGGTAGAGACCGGTCTCAGTGCACGCAGGGGACTTTGAGGGTCGAAAATTTGGCTAAGTCCTGGAAACCCTGCGTACTGGATCCGGACAGTGGTTGGAGACCGGACATCTGGAGACCGGACAACAAGGTTGAGACCGGTTGCCACGCGAGGTTGAACCCGGGTGAAGACACTGTGAGACCGGACAGCAAGGTTGAGACCGGTCTCAGCACCCGAAATTTGCCCAGTTCAGGCTGATTTAATTAGATGAAAGTTGAGGGGCTTAATTGCATTTCTGCAATATATGTGTTAGGTGTGAAGGGGTATGAGCTTGTTTGCTCATTTCTTCAAGCCCAAGCAACCTTGTGAAGAGCTCTCTCTCTCTCTAGGATCTTCTCTCTCATAAAGAAGAAGGAGAAGAAGGAAAAGAAAGGAGAAAGGAAGTAGAGGAAGTGAAGTAGCTCCCTCTCCTTCACCTCTAGAGCAAGATAGGAGGAAAGCTTTGAGATAGGCTTTTCTCTCTTTTGTAATTAAACCCTAAGTAGGGATTAGAACGGTTTGAGAATGGTTTTTGTGGACTCTCTTGATGCTAGGGAGTTCCCTAGAGTGTTTCGTCGAGATCGAAACCAAGGTTTTGATGGTTTTTGCCGAGCTAGGGCACCAAATTGGGGTTCTTGCTCGTGAGGGCTTTCTAAGTGAATTGACCCTACAGAAATGTAATTGGGGACGTCGACTCGCTCGAGCGAACGGTTCGTTTAAACGAAAAGTCTGTAGAAAGTTATGTGCAAAAAGCCTAATTCGGCTTGTTTTTGCCGCAGGTCAAGAAATTGGCGATCGAGGATCGTAGTAACTGGACTAGAGCATCCTACTGAACTCACAAGGTGGGGGGTGCTTCCACTAACTCTGAAATTCCTCTTATGTCTATATGTCAATTCTTGAGCATATATGTGATAGTGCTATTGTGCATGATAGGGTAAGGGAATATGAATTGCATGTGTAAAGAACCTAGTGGTTAACTATATATATATGCATGTGTTAAGAACAAAGAGCCTAGTGGTTAACCCTATGTATGCACGAGATGAGACAAAGAACCTAGTGGTTAAAGAATGTGAACAAAAATGACATATAGATCGAGTGGCATGTGAAAGTTGTTAACGAACACTAGAGTTAGTGTAACGACATGATCAAGAATGTTAAAGAATAAAGAACCTAGTGGTTAAAGAATCTAATGCTTAAAGAACCTAATGGTTAAAGAACCTAGGGGCTAAAGAATAAGAATGCTAGAGAATAAAGAATGCTAAAGAATAAAGAACACTAGAGTTAGTGTTAAGACCTGGTCATGATCTCGAAGAACAAGAATGTAAAGGATAAGAACAAATGACAAAAGCCTTAAAGTTAAGGGTCATTGTGCAAAGTCTTCCTTAAAGTTAAGGAACGGATTTGGATTCAATCCTTGGAGCAAGGATTTGATCATACTCGCCTATAAGTCCTTGCTCGGGGCGGGTAGCTCCCCCTCGAGCGGTGCGCTCCAGAGTAGGTCACCACTGGGATGAGCGTCTCAGAGGACGGTCCCGTCGGGTCGTAGTAGTCTCCCCGATACTGGGATTTGAGTCGGTGAGTTCTTGAGTGGCTACGAGCTAGCCACGAGAGATTGGGTATCGAGATTGGGTAACGAGATCAGTAGATTGCAATCGTCATACTTATTATATGAACATAAGCATGTTAATTGTGGTTCAGGCATATTAGTAGTTTGCATGTAGCTTGGTTACTATCTGCTATTTCTTTCAAATTATGCCTGGAATAGACCTAGTGGGAACGTCGGTGTGATTGGGGGCCGAGCCAACTGGGAACTTCGTTGTAGTTCTCACCCCACTATTTCTACAGGGCCGAGTTCCAGCGAGCCAGCTGGCGATCGTGGTAAGGGTCTCGCGCCTTAGCTAGCGACTGCCACAGCAGAGTGTGTTTTTGTAGCTACTTACCACTCATGCATATGTCTTTTGGAAAGTTGACATGAACAAATGTATATTTATTTATGGAAGTTAAATGCCAATGAATGTAAAGAGAAGAAATGATGTTTTGGGAAGGAAAGAACATGTAAATGTAAATGATGTTTCGAACGTTGAATGAAAATGTGGAATTATGTGTAGCTTAGTATTTTCTTTCACTTGGCTGTTGCTTACCTTCGTGTAAGCCTATGTTTATGCTTTCGCCTGTGCTCTTCATATCTTATTGAATTGTACTTGTGCTGAGCCTTGGGCGGGCAGGGGAAACTCTGTCCGTTCGGCGTCTGTTTGACGGGCCCGGGCCGGCCAAAGGGATCGGTCTCGGGGCGTGACAGATGTTTTGGTATTAGAGCCTAAAGTGAAAGAAACCTAGGAACGGACCTAGAGAACCCTAGGATGGATAAGCCATAAGGATCTAGGAAACGTGAGTGACGCGGAATCTAAGTTAGCGAAGGCACTTGATTGGGTTAAAGTGTGTCGTCTCTAATGTAATTAGAGGCTAAGTTAAGATGGAATCGGTTCTTTATACCTTGAGTAATGTTGGGTGGCCAACAACATTACGCTTGGGACGAGAACAAATATAAGTGTTGCTTTCGCCGAATTGGGTGTGTTTGAGTAAAGTTGTCTGTGTAGCTGATGAATACGCTACCTTTCAGGTACGATGCCTCGCGGTCGACCTCGAACGCGGTCGATGTCGGAGGAGCCGAGTGTGGCTCCTGAGCAACCCAGAGCAGGTGGCGATGGGGGGCTTCAGGAGCAATTGTCTGCACTAGTCGGAATAGTGCGACAGCAGGCGGAGTCAGTGCGTGCTCAGGGTGAGCAGATCCGGCAGCTTCACGAGACGGTGGAGCGGCAACAGGCGGCGACGGCTTAGGCTAGTGGAGGGCCTTCTGTGCCCCCTGTTGTGGTGCCAGGCGCGACCGAGCGAGTGCCCGTGGCGGCCGTGCCAGTTACGGTTGTACCGGCCGGCCTGGGGACCCTGATCCCGACAAAGCGCGGCGTAGAGGCAGCGGAGCGTGCCTTGGCGCTCTCGTCCGCCGTAAGTTTAACCCCCCGTTACTCGAAGGAGAGTTGACGGAGCCCGATGTGGTGGAGTCGTGGATCGACTCCATGGAGACGCTGTTCGGAGACCTTGGTACTTCGGAAAAGGATAAGGTTTACTTCGCCACTCGATGCCTTAGTAAGGCGGCGAAGGTGTGGTGGCGGCGGATGAAGCGTGATAGGTCTCCTGACCTTTCGCCAATGTTGTGGGAGGAGTTCAAGAGGGCGGTGTTCGCCAACTACTTCCCGGATACGGTAAAGCGGAAGTTGCAAGAGAAGTTTCGCAAACTGAGACAGGGAGATCGCTCGGTAGCGTACTACGAGCAGGAGTTTTCGCGCATAATAGACTGCGTCCCGGATGTTGTTCGTGATGACCGGGACTGGGCCGATTAGTTCTTGAGAGGACTCCGGCCGAGGATCTACGAAGCGGTACAGATTCTCAAGTTGACGACCTATGCGGAGGTCTTTGATAGGGCTTTGTGGGCGGAGCATGGCAGTGCTTATGCCCGTGAGGAGCGCGAGTCCATGGCGGAGACGCGCGACAAAGGGAAGAAGCGGACAGCGGCGTGCCGGGGACAGGCCGAATGCTAAGAAACCCCTCGCATCCCCGACGCAGCATGCGTCGGAGGCCTTCCCGATGTGTTATCCGTGGTGGTGAGCATCACCGAGGGCTTGCCCACGTGTGAGGGGAGGTGCTTTAAGTGTGGACAAAGGGACATATGGTTCGGGAGTGCCCGAAGTGGTCGTCTGCGCCGACGGCGGCGTTGCCACCGTCAACCCCGAGATACCTTGGGGGGTTATCGCCGCGATGTCGGGCCGGGCGTGCGTCATCCTCGCCAGCCGGAGGGATCGCGTGCACCGAGCGGACGGGTTTTCGCCGCTCTGGTGGAAGAGCAACCTGCTGCACCGGACGCTGTCGTGGCAGGTATGATTTCTATTAAAGGCACGAGGGCTAGAGCACTATTTGATATGGGAGCATCGCATTCATTCATTGGCGCATTGTTTGCGAGGACCCATGACCTTGATGTAGAGTGTAGCCCTGATCGTTGGTGGGTTAATGCCCCAGAACATGAGTTTAGTGTGCAGGATTGGTACCCAGATTGTCCAATTCAAGTAGGAGATTGGATTATGCCGGTAGACCTGTTAGTGTTGAAGAAGATGTGGGACTTCGATGTAATCTTGGGGATCGACTGGCTCTCCAAGTACTATGCGGTGATCGATTGTGAGAACAAGAGAATCACATTTCGTGAACCGGATCAGAAGGAGGTTGTGTATCAAGCGTGTAAAAGCTCGCGCTTCGCGGCGACTGTGTCGGCGGCGAGGGCGAGGAAGATGGTCAAGGGTGGATGTGAAGCCTATTTGGCAACTATTGTGGACACCCAAGGGAAGTACCCGGAGCTTGGTGAGATACGGGTAGTATGCGAGTACCTGGATGTTTTTCCGGCGGAGTTACCGGGACTACCACCGGACCGGGAGATCGAGTTCGCTATAGACTTAGTCTCCGGGCGCGCTTTCAAAGGCTCCTTGCGTAACGGCACCGGCAGAGTTGGTAGAGTTGAAGGCACAAACACAGACATGCTTGACAAGGGCTTTGTGAGGCCGAGTGTGTCGCCGTGGGGTGCTCCGTGTCGTTTTGTGAAGAAGAGGATGGTTCACTTCGACTCGCGTGGATTATCGCGAGTTGAACAAGGTGACCATAAAGAACAAGTACCCGTTGCCTAGAATCGACGACTTGTTTGATCGCTTGCAAGGGTCGCGGTGTATTCGAAGATTGATCTTCACGGCTATCACCAATTGAAGATTCGACCGGCGGATGTGCACAAGACGGCGTACCGTACACGGTATGGCCACTATGAGTTTACGGTGATGCCGTTTGGACTTACTAATGCCCCTAAAGATTTATGGACTTGATGAATCGAGTCTTCAAGCCGTTGTTAGACCGGTGCGTCGTGGTGTTCATAGACGACGTGTTGGTTTATTCGAAGAACGAGGAAGAGCACGAGGAGCATTTGAGGACCGTGCTGCAAATACTTCGTGAGGAGAAGCTTTACGCTAGACTCAAGAAATGCGAGTTCTGGCTGTTGGAGGTTACCTTCCTAGGCCACGTGATATCCGGGAGCGGAGTCTCGGTGGATCCAAAGAAGGTGGAGGCAGTTAAGGATTGGCCTCGCCCGACAAATGTTGCGGAGGTCCGCAGTTTTCTTGGACTGGCGGGCTATTATCGGCGGTTTGTGGAAGGGTTTGCGATGATCACCACTCCACTAACACGCCTTACGCATAAGGGAGTGAAGTATGTTTGGAGCGACGATTGTGATCAGAGCTTCAAGGAGTTGAAGAACAAAGTTGACGACGACCCCGGTTTTAGCTTTGCCGACTCCGGGGGAGAGCTTTGTGGTGTATAGTGATGCCTCTTATAGTGGTCTCGGGTGTGTGTTGATGCAGAATGGCCGAGTGATAGCTTATGCTTCTCGCCAGCTGAAGACTTACGAGAAGAACTACCCGATACATGACTTGGAGCTAGCTGCGGTGATATTTGCACTAAAGCTATGGAGGCATTATTTGTATGGTGAGCACTGTGAAATTTACACGGACCATAAAAGTTTGAAGTACTTGTTCACCCAGAGAGAGTTGAACATGCGACAGCGGCGGTGGTTGGAGCTGATAAAGGACTATGATGTCACTATCCTGTACCACCCGGGGAAAACCAATGTCGTGGCCGATGCGCTAAGTAGAAAGTCTGTGGAAAACTTGGCGACGGACACATTACATGCTCGTTGTTGCAAAAGGAGATGCAACGGTTAGGTTTGGAGGTGGTGGCGCCGGGAGTGCCGGCAACACTTGCGGCGTTGGTAGTGCGACCGACCTTATTGGAGAGAGTCAAAGAGCTGCAAGCTTCTGATGAACATCTCCAGAAAGTGCGAAAGGATGTTGAGAGCGGTATTGCCGAAGATTTCAGCATTGGGACCGACGGCGCGCTTCGGTTTGGAAACCGTTGGTGCGTGCCCAAGAACGATGAGATTCGAAGGATGATTATGCAAGAAGCACATCAGTCCCCTTATAGTATTCACCCCGGTGGCACTAAGATGTACAGAGATCTAAAAGTGCATTACTGGTGGCCGGGTATGAAAAGAGAAATTGGGGAGTTTGTGGCGCAATGTCTTACGTGCCAGCAGGTGAAAGCGGAACACCGGTTTCCGGCGGGGAAACTGCAAAGTTTACCGATACCTGTGTGGAAGTGGGAGGACATTGCGATGGACTTTATCGTGGGTTTGCCTCGATCGCAAGGTGGACATGATGCGATATGGGTCGTTGTGGATCGATTGACGAAATCGGCCCATTTCTTGCCGATTCACACGACGTGGTCGGGGGATAGGTTGGCTTAGGTGTATCTTAACGAGATTGTGAAGTTACATGGGGTTCCGGTATCCATAGTGTCGGATCGAGACCCTAGGTTCACGTCTCATTTCTGGAAGAGCTTGCAGGATGCTCTGGGCACACGGCTCGATTTTAGCACCGCGTTTCATCCTCAGAGTGATGGACAGTCTGAGAGGACCATACAGACACTCGAGGACATGTTGCGAGCCTGTGTGTTGGACTATAGGGGAGGATGGCACGATTACTTGCCGATGGCGGAGTTCGCGTATAATAACAGTTTTCAAGAGAGTATCGCGATGGCGCCATTTGAGGCTTTGTATGGAAAGAAGTGTCGTTCTCCGATTCATTGGAGCGAGGTGAGCGAGAGTGTCACTCTCGGCCCCGATGTGTTGCGGGAGGCGGAGGAAAAGGTTCGCCTTGCCCGTCAGCGACTTGCGACGGCGCAATCGAGACAGAAAAGTTACGCCGACAAGCGCCGAAAGGATTTAGAATTCGCGGGACCGCGTGTTCGTAAAGGTGTCGCCGATGCGTGGTGTCGCGATTTGGGGTCCGCGGAAAGTTGAGTCCCCGGTATATTGGACCATTTGAGGTGCTAGAACACATTGGTGCGGTGGCATATAGAGTTGCATTGCCGCCAAGGTTGGCGGGGGTTCACAACGTGTTTCATGTGTCGAATCTCAGGAAGTATCTCCATCATTCGGCGCATGTACTAGAGTATGAACCCGTGGATTTACACGAGGATATGACCTACGAGGAGCATCCAGTGTGTATCCTTGATAGAGAGGAGCGGAGATTGCGGAATCGCGTGATTCCATTTGTGAAAGTCCAGTGGAGCAACCATGCGATGCGGGAATCCACTTGGGAACATGAGGACGTGATGCGGAAGAAATATCCGTACCTGTTTGAGTCTACAGGCTAAGGTATGTCTAGTTTCGCGAACGAAACTATTTTAAGGGGTGGAGAATGTAATATACCGAAACCACGGAGAGTAACTGTCGAACTTTAGTCAAAATGATCAAAGTTCGATGAGGAAAGGCTTTGTAAAGGCCGAAGGCCTCTACAATGCAAAAAGTGCATTGTAGGTGACCTTCGAGAGCTAAACGGAAAGGAAACCGAAGAAATCTGCAATTTTGCAGAATTCTGCTTGCTGAGACCGGACAATGTGGTAGAGACCGGTCTCAGTGCACGCAGGGGACTTTGAGGGTCGAAAATTTGGCTAAGTCCCGAAACCCCGCATCGGATCCGATGCTGGTTGGAGACCGGACATCTGGAGACCGGACAACAAGGTTGAGACCGGTTGCCACGCGAGGTTGAACCCGGGTGAAGACACTGTGAGACTGGACAGCAAGGTTGAGACCGGTCTCAGCACCCGAAATTTGCCCAGTTCAGGCTGATTTAATTAGATGAAAGTTGAGGGGCTTAATTGCATTTCTGCAATATATGTGTTAGGTGTGAAGGGGTATGAGCTTGTTTGCTCATTTCTTCAAGCCCAAGCAATCTTGTGAAGAGCTCTCTCTCTCTCTAGGATCTTCTCTCTCACAAAGAAGAAGGAGAAGAAGGAAAAGAAAGGAGAAAGGAAGTAGTGGAAGTGAAGTAGCTCCCTCTCCTTCACCTCTAGAGCAAGATAGGAGGAAAGCTTTGAGGTAGGCTTTTCTCTCTTTTGTAATTAAACCCTAAGTAGGGATTAGAACGGTTTGAGAATGGTTTTTGTGGACTCTCTTGATGCTAGGGAGTTCCCTAGAGTGTTTCGTCGAGATCGAAACCAAGGTTTTGATGGTTTTTGCCGAGCTAGGGCACCAAATTGGGGTTCTTGCTCGTGAGGGCTTTCTAAGTGAATTGACCCTACAGAAATGTAATTAGGGACGATCGACTCGCCGAGCGAACGGTTCGTTTAAACGAAAAGTCTGTAGAAAGTTATGTGCAAAAAGCCTAATTCGGCTTGTTTTTGCCGCAGGTCAAGAAATTGGCGATCGAGGATCGTAGTAACTGGACTAGAGCATCCTACTGAACTCACAAGGTGGGGGGTGCTTCCACTAACTCTGAAATTCCTCTTATGTCTATATGTCAATTCTTGAGCATATATGTGATAGTGCTATTGTGCATGATAGGGTAAGGGAATATGAATTGCATGTGTAAAGAACCTAGTGGTTAACTATATATATATGCATGTGTTAAGAACAAAGAGCCTAGTGGTTAACCCTATGTATGCACGAGATGAGACAAAGAACCTAGTGGTTAAAGAATGTGAACAAAAATGACATATAGATCGAGTGGCATGTGAAAGTTGTTAACGAACACTAGAGTTAGTGTAACGACATGATCAAGAATGTTAAAGAATAAAGAACCTAGTGGTTAAAGAATCTAATGCTTAAAGAACCTAATGGTTAAAGAACCTAGGGGCTAAAGAATAAGAATGCTAGAGAATAAAGAATGCTAAAGAACAAAGAACACTAGAGTTAGTGTTAAGACCTGGTCATGATCTCGAAGAACAAGAATGTAAAGGATAAGAACAAATGACAAAAGCCTTAAAGTTAAGGGTCATTGTGCAAAGTCTTCCTTAAAGTTAAGGAACGGATTTGGATTCAATCCTTGGAGCAAGGATTTGATCATACTCGCCTATAAGTCCTTGCTCGGGCGGGTAGCTCCCCTCGAGTGGTGCGCTCCGGAGTAGGTCACCACTGAGATGAGCGTCTCAGAGGACGGTCCCGTCGGGTCGTAGTAGTCTCCCCGATACTGGGATTTGAGTCGGTGAGTTCTTGAGCGGCTACGAGCTAGCCACGAGAGATTGGGTATCGAGATTGGGTAACGAGATCAGTAGATTGCAATCGTCATACTTATTATATGAACATAAGCATGTTAATTGTGGTTCAGGCATATTAGTAGTTTGCATGTAGCTTGGTTACTATCTGCTATTTATTTCAAATTATGCCTGGAATAGACCTAGTGGGAACGTCGGTGTGATTGGGGGCCGAGCCAACTGGGAACTTCGTTGTAGTTCTCACCCCACTATTTCTACAGGGCCGAGTTCCAGCGAGCCAGCTGACGATCGTGGTAAGGGTCTCGCGCCTTAGCTAGCGACTGCCACAGCAGAGTGTGTTTTTGTAGCTACTTACCACTCATGCATATGTCTTTTGGAAAGTTGACATGAACAAATGTATATTTATTTATGGAAGTTAAATGCCAATGAATGTAAAGAGAAGAAATGATGTTTTGGGAAGGAAAGAACATGTAAATGTAAATGATGTTTCGAACGTTGAATGAAAATGTGGAATTATGTGTAGCTTAGTATTTTCTTTCACTTGGCTGTTGCTTACCTTCGTGTAAGCCTATGTTTATGCTTTCGCCTGTGCTCTTCATATCTTATTGAATTGTACTTGTGCTGAGCCTTGGCAGGGAAACTCGTCCGTTCTCGGCTGCTCTGCTTGACGGCCCGGCCGGCCAAAGGGATCGGTCTCGGGGCGTGACACGTAGGGTCACTTCACCTTTCCTAAGCCCTCTACTTTTTCTTAGACTCTACATTAGAGTCAATAACTCAACTGGAAGTAGAGGAAACCATAAGGTTAGTTTCTATTACGAGCAAGTCTGACATACCTTCCCTAAGGTGTGTCTTTCTTTATATTCTTCAAGCTCTCCAGGTAGAAAGGACAGTTCCTTTCCAAAATGACCGTCAACATTACAGTGGAAACATTTTCCTTTGTTAGCGGCCTTTTTCTTAGGAACTACGCTCTCGAGCATGTTCTCCGTCTTTTGTTTTTTCACGGGTTTCTTCTTCCAATTAGACGTTCTTTTGGAAGAGGAAGCCCGCTCCACATAAAGAACCGTGTCCTTTGAACTTTTCAAAGTCCTCTATGTTGTTACCAACATGTTCAATAACTCTACGTTGTTGCAGTCAATTTTATTTATATGGTAATTTACAATAAACTATCCATATGATACAGGAAGAGATCAACTTGCAATTCCTTATCTATTTCTACGCTGAGCTTCTCAAGCTCCTCGAGATTTTTATCATTGTCAAACAATGAACAGACTGTCCTTCGGTTAGGTATTAGACGGTTTGATAACAAGAGATTTACCTGGTCGAGAACATTGCAGAGCTTCTTGGAACTTAAAACTATTTTAAGTTCTTTAGCCACTCTTTATAATTAGGTTCAGTCAAGTATTTGGTGTCGAGAATACAAGAGAAAATTGGAAGCAGATATTTACTTTGCAGAGAGTAAAGATTCAAGTTAGATATTTGTATTTGTTTTGAAAATTTATCTTAGGGATTTTAAAAACAAATTTAGCCTCCCACTATTTTCTCGAGTCTCTTACACTCCTCGGGTAAAGAAACGGAAACCCAACGCAACAAAAGGTTTCAAGTGGGTACTCCTGCCTCACACTCACTTAACGTACCACCTCACCCGACGCTTATTGGTGATATGCTAACCAATGAGTGGACAACTCTTGTCCAATGCTTCTCAAGCAAATTGCAGTGATCGGTCTCTAAGTCCTGTAGGCCTCACCTGACAGTTATTGGCCCCATTCTTTACTTAAGTCAGACCCACCGTTCAAATGCGTAAGCAAAGCCGTCATTGAGTCCCTCACCTGACAGTTATTGGGCCCAACCCCATCTTTACTCCGCGGCATCTCATGCTAATAGAGTGGTTGCGCATTCCCGATGCAATTGACCACTGTAACCAGCCGTGCCAATCAACACCAGAAAAACGCCCGCACTTCTACAACGGCGGAAGACCGCTCGACTTAATATTTGTGAGGAGATCTAAATTTAGGTCTCAAAATAAAATTTATTTATTTACATCTAATGCAAATAAAAATAATCCGCGCATGAAAAATAAAATATAACAGGTGATGATCATGGATCTTAGAATTGGATTCGGACTCGAGCCACAGAGTCAGAATCGGGGTCATAGGGTCATAAATTACAGGCACACACACGTCATTGGTTTGATCATCTTCAACTCCTTGATACGATCTCGAGCTTCAACTTGATCCGATCCTTATCAACACCTTAATCCGACCGCCATCAAGTATTCATCTCTATCCGGGCCTCGCGAACTTTTAGGCTTGCATCCGATCAACCAATGATGTGCAACCATACATAATACAACCCAACAATAGCAATGAATTGAAAATTAATTACATTTGATAACTTTTATCTCTAACCTATTGAGACACGCAGGTCTCCAAATAAATCGGCTTGTGCTCGTAGGCACAAATATAGCCACTAATACAAAGTCTTTAATTTAAACAAATTTAAAATTACAGGATTCTGCATACACATCATACATCACATGTCGAATCAGAAACAAATAGGTCGCTATCCATGATCATCACCGATATGTATCTCATACATCACAAGCATATAATAATAAATTTGGGTATTCTAATTAACCGTTAACCGATGATTCGAAAAAATAATAATGACTAAATCACTAATACAATCAATCTTATTGATCGTTTATACTTTTGATCAACAACTTAATCTTCAAGAATAACAACTTGATCTCATCAAGATTTGATCTAATCAAATTAGATCCTTATCTTTTATCTTTATCTTTCAAAAATTTAATCGTAAAAAATAACAACTTGATCTCATCAAGATTTGATCTAATCAAATTAGATTTTTCTTTATCTTTTATCTTTCAAAAATTTGAATTGATCTAATCAATAAAATAAAATAAAATAAAATAAAATCCAAAAAATACACGTAGCATCCATACGGATTGCTACGCGTAGCGTTTTTTTTTTTTTTTTTTTTTTTTTTTTTTTGTTGTGTGTGTGTGTGTGTGTGTGTGTGTGTGTGTGTGTGTGTGTGGATAGAAAACAAAAAAATCGTCGATTAAGTTGTTTGATCAATTCGGATTTTTCGAATTAGGCAAAAACGATCTATAAATCGTTCTACCGGCGAAAAACGGTTTAGAATACCCTAAATCATAATTTTAATCTTAAAAACATGAGGATGGCTCTGATACCACTGTTAGAAAATTGCGTACGGTAAAAACGCAGCGGAAAAATAAATCAAACAAATTTGATTTTGAAAACTTTCGAGATCTAATCACAAAACCACGCAATTAGGATCCCTCGTTCTTTAAGATTAAAGGAGAAAAGCAAGATCGTATCTTTACCTTTTTCGCGGATAGATCTTCACCTCAATTTGATGACCGTGGAATCCGGTTCTCTTGAAGCCGCACACGCGTCCGGCCTCTATAGGTATCCACACGAGGTTCTTGATTTGATCGATGTCCTCACCGGGGTGCTAGCTCCCTCGCAAAAGGACGTCGTTCTTGCTAGTATATGGAGAAGAGAGAGGAGAAGAGAGATGACCGTTAGGGTTTTCTAAAAACCCCCATATATTATATATAGGAATATAATCCTATTCCTAATAATATAATGACAATTAAGGATAAGTATAAATCTAGATTTATCCTTTCCTTAATTGGTTAGGTCGATCAAATCCTAATTTGATTTGACTTGATTTTATATTAATTTGATCATATCAAATTAATAATACAACATTTGCACATAATTCCTTTTATAATTTACTAACTATTAGTAAGTCCTCTCATGTAACATTTACACCTTAATACCACTAATTTGTAACAATTATAAATTAGTCCAATTATCAAGATTTTGACAATTAGGTCCTCCGGCGATTCAATAATCGCGATCTAGCTATCCGATCAATCATAACCTTTTATGTGTGTGACCCCATAGGTTCTATTCTATCTGGTAGTGAGATATATTTTGATCACTATCAACAATATCACTGAAACTCTTTTTAGTGGATTAGAACAATTCCAACTCAGCCCAATAAGAATTATCGATCATCTAGATAATTCTTATGAGTCTCACAATCCACTAGTGACGCCTAGCAGCATGTAGTGGCATTCCAATAGAATGGAATACTGAACCTCTTGGTGCAGTTACCGTGTGATACAATGTCACGCCCCGGGGTCGGCAGGACCTTCCCCAAAGCGTGCCCAGACCCGCCATATGTCAACACATACAAGGCGTCTAACTAAAAACAGCGGAATTTAAAACAATAAAAGGCTACAACTATGAATATCAGAGCCACAACTAAACAAGAACCAAACCACAAGTAAAAGAAAGTAAAGCGTCTAAAACACTATCATAGGAATAGAGAGTAGTACACAGTTATCATCCAAAGCTCTCAAAAACACAAAGGTGGTGGTCTCTATACAAGGTAAAAACACTCCTTCTCTCCAAAATAAAACAAGAGAAAAAGGAAACCACCTATCCAAAACCCTCTCACAAGCCGCTATCCCGAGGCAACTCCTTTGCCGCGGTCCCGAGCCTCCCCCGATGCAGAAGGCACTGAAACGAGTCAGAAACAGAGGGCGTGAGAACTATAAACATATAGTTCCCAATTACCATCGACCCGCACAAAATTGCTCCACTAGGCCCAAAAAGAGTAATATACGAGTACTGAAGTAATTAACTGAAGTAAAGGCATACTGGAAAGCGGAAAGAATAACCCAAGGTAAATGAATTACATGCTTTAAACTACCCGATAGCCAACTTTAAACAAGTATGTTCAAATAAGTTCACGAGTGTACTATAATAGAATTGAAGACCTATCAAGTATACTACTATGTCCAATACTATATCACAACCCATATATCCAACTACTAATCTAAGTTAAGTAGTGATTATCCTTTATTATAGAAAGACAATGGTCAATCTCAATGTGGGATCTACACAAGTGCAATCCCGCTTGCGCCCCCTAAGTGTCGTGGTAGCCCCAACATCCCCGTAGGAATGAGTCTAACCAATTCGGCCCCATAGGTTTCTCAATACCGCACGTGCGAATACATCGCAAAGGCTAACTGAGTGCCGCTTGTAGGGAGCGACCCTCACAAGCATGTGCGAAGAGCACAAATGGCAACAAGCAAGTCCAAGTCCCAAGTCCCACACATGGCAAATGTCACTAGCAACCCTAAGGTCTAGTACAACAAATTCTCATGACACTAGGATTTCTATGTCAAGTTCATTCACGAGCCTAATGCCGCTTGATGACATTAGCTCACTATTCTACGCTCTTGATGCCAAGCCAATGCCGCTTAATGACAAGGGCTTTTCTCCTATATCATGTATAGTTCTATGTTCTCAAACACATGTCAAAGTCCTCTCAAACACTTAGTTTCAAGTTCCCAAAAAGAATGCTACAAGACTTCAGCTCTCACATGCATTCGTCTCTACTATATAGAGTAAAATTGCATTACACATAGCATATGTATCTTAAGCATTCTAAAATTCACAAATAAATCAAATAACATGAAAATGCACTAATTTTCATTTAACCATAAGCAAATAAGCACCAATGAGAATTTCTCATTGTGCTAGGTGAGGCCAAACCCACCGTCGCTCCAAGCGTCGCTCCGAACCGCTAACGAAGCTTCGATTCCTACTCCTAGTACCCTACAAAGGAGATCCTAGGAGTTACAACCTCAAGAGATAAGTCTTGAGTTCAAACTTTAAGCTTCTATGTAGAGAGTAAGGAAAAATTCACCTTAGAGTAAAAATCCTTCTCCAACCCTCAAATGGAGGTGAGATCTCTTCCAAGGCAACCTAAACAAAGGTTCTAAACCAATTAATTGGACTCTAAAAGCCCTAGGTTGCAAATCCCCAAAATAAACCCTATTCTACAAAAACTAGGGTTTCAACAAGTAGAAAGCTCCAAAATCCTAAACTAGAGGAAATAGAGGTGATGCCTACCTTCAAGAAGCTCACAAACAAGTTCCAAGTCCACCAAACTTGAAGATCTTTCCCTCAACTTGCTCCCAAACCAAGCACCAAGCTTCATCCATGGTGGAGGATGCACCAAGAAGCAAAAAGGAGAAGAAGAGAGAAGGGTTAGACCACCAAAGAGCACCCTAGACCCAAGAAATCAAAGGGGAAAGAAGGGTGAGAGCTCCCTACCTCTCTCTCCTGCAGTGAAGGGCTCAAAATGAGCCCTAGGGGTGAAGGGGCATATGTATAAAGCAACAAAATGCCAAACAGTCCCTGCAGTTTCGGATTTTCGAAAATCAAGTCAGTACTCTGCACAAACCCGTTTGTACCTAAGATAAACCTCGCGAGACAAAGAAACCCGAGCCTCGGTTTGCTCACCGCTCATCTATACCGGTATAAATCTTGGCTTGTACCTAAGATAGCCATCATTTTGTACCTAAGATAGCAACAATTTTGTACCGACAAGAGCATGAAATTCCAACCCGAGAGCAACCTAAAATCCATTTTTTGGACTTTAGTGCTTGGAAATCATCCACTAACCCTAGATTTCGTGCCTTAGGTCTAACACAAATCAACGACCCTCCGTAAAACTGAAAAGCTCGTATCTCACATCTAACACTCGAACCTCGGCAATTTGCAAAGTCCAAGGCCACATTCACCCTCCTAAAAGGAGGTGTCGTCCGAGAAACTCAAAATTAAAGCTATACCTCATGACTCCATCTGAAAGAGATGGGGATAGCGCTCTCGAAGCGCACTCTCTAGCTCCCACGTGGCCTCCCGCTCCTCGTGGTTGCTCCACAGGACCTTCACATAAGGAAGCTCCCGGTTCCTCAACTTCTTCACCGCGCGAGCTAAAATCTTCACGGGTTGCTCCTCGAAGCTCAAATCGTCCCTCAGCTCCAACGGTGTAGCATCCAAAACATGAGCTGGATCATGTACATACTTCCGAAGGACCGATACATGAAATACGTTGTGTACACCCGATAGGTTCGGCGGTAGAGTAAGTCTATACGCTACCGGGCCCACACGCTCCAAAATCTCATACGGTCCAATGAAACGGGGGCTCAACTTACCCCGAATCCCAAATCTCCTGACTCCTCTGGCCGGCGAGACTTTCAAAAAGACATGGTCTCCACTCTGAAACTCCAAGTCTCGTCGACGTCTATCAGCATAGCTCTTCTGCCTACTCTGGGCTGTCAACAATCGCTCCCTAACAATGCGAACCTTGTCCTCGGCTTCCTGGAGCACATCTGGGCCTAATGCCAAACTCTCACCAACTTCACTCCAATGAAGTGGCGATCTACACTTCCGTCCATAGAGTGCCTCAAATGGCGCCATCTTGATGCTTGCTTGATAACTGTTGTTATAAGCAAACTCGCCCATCGTAGGTGCCGCGACCATCCTCCCCGGAAGTCGATCACGCAGCTCGAAGCATGTCCTCGAGTGTCCGTATAGTACGCTCCGACCGCCCGTCACTCGAGGGTGGAAAGCAAGCGAAATCCGCCGAGTACCCAAGGCGTCCCCGCAGACTCCTCCAAAAGTGCGACACAAAGCGAGTGTCTCGTCCGATACTATAGAAGTGGGTACTCCATGTAGTCGCACAACCTCGTCAAGGTAAACCCGTGCGAGTCTCTCGCCAGTCCAAGTAGTGTGGATAGGTATGAAATGTGCCGATTTCGTCAACCTATCCACGATCACCCAAATAGCGTCATGCCCGGCCTGGGAGCGAGGCAATCCCACCACAAAGTCCATGGTGATCTTCTCCCACTTCCACACTGGAATCGGTAAGCTCTGTAATTTCCCCGCGGGAACTCTATGCTCAGCCTTCACTTGTTGGCAAGTTAAACAACGAGCTACAAACTCGCCAACATCCCTTTTCATCCCGGGCCACCAATAGTGTAGTTTCAAATCCTGATACAGCTTGGTGGCCCCCGGATGTATAGCATACGGCGCTCGGTGGGCTTCTAGGAGAATCTCCTCTTTAAGTGTCGGTTCCGCCGGTACACAAACCCGCCCACGGAATCGCATCAAGTCGCCACCGTCCAAAGTAAAGTCCCAGGTGCAATCTTCTGACATCTTTGCTCGGATCTTTAGCAACTCCGCATCAAGAGCTTGCTTTTCCTTGATTCTTTCCAATAAAGTAGGTTGCACCACAAGTGTCATCAACCTCATAGGTGTGTCAGGAGCCACCACCTCCAACTCTAACCGCTTCAGCTGCTCAATCAAAGGCGGTTGAGTAACTATCATCATCGCTAAGTTTTCCGTCGATTTCCTACTTAGCGCATCTGCCACCACGTTAGCCTTGCCTGGGTGGTAAAGTATCGTCAGATCATAATCCTTGAGGAGCTCCAACCATCTGCGCTGACTCAGGTTCAATTCCTTCTGAGTGAACAGATACTTTAAACTCTTGTGATCCGTATACACTTCACACCGCTCGCCATAAAGATAGTGGCGCCATAGCTTCAGTGCGAACACTACAGCCGCCAGCTCCAAGTCGTGTGTAGGATAATTTCTTTCATACTCCTTCAACTGGCGAGAAGCATACGCGATCACCTTTCCGTCCTGCACTAACACGCAACCCAATCCGTTAAAGGAAGCATCGCTATAAATCACATACCCTGCTCCAGCCACTGGCAAGGTTAGGATTGGCGCGGTAGTCAATCGCAGCTTCAACTCTTGAAAGCTTTTCTCGCACGCATCATTCCAAATGAACTTGGTGCCTTTATGCGTGAGCCTCGTGAGGGGAGTAGATAACCTTGCAAATCCCTCAACAAACCTCCTGTAGTAGCCGGCCAAACCGATAAAGCTGCGTATCTCCGTGACCCTCGTCGGTCTAGGCCACTCCCTGACGGCCTCAATCTTCTTAGGATCCACGGCTATACCCGATCCCGAAACCACATGGCCCAAAAACGTCACCTCTCTGAGCCAAAACTCACACTTCTTCAACCTGGCAAAGAGTCTCTTTTCCCGAAGCACTTGAAGTACCAGCCTCAAATGTTCCTCGTGATCAACATCACTTCGGGAATAAACCAAAATGTCGTCTATAAATACCACGACGAATCTGTCCAAATATGGCTTAAAGACACGGTTCATCAAATCCATAAAAGCTGCCGGGGCATTAGTAAGCCCAAACGGCATAACGGTGAACTCATAGTGTCCATACCGTGTCCTGAAAGCCGTCTTTGACACATCCTCAGGCTTGATCTTCAGCTGATGATAACCCGACTGCAAGTCGATCTTGGAGTACACGCTAGATCCCTGAAGCTGATCAAACAGATCATCGATCCTCGGCAACGGATACTTATTCTTAATCGTGACTTTATTAAGTTCACGATAATCCATACATAAGCGAAGTGATCCGTCCTTTTTCCTCACAAAGAGAACCGGTGCTCCCCAAGGTGACACACTCGGCCTCACAAAACCTTTATCCAAAAGATCCCGCAACCGTGCCCTCGCCTCCTTGTTCTCACTGTGCCATCCTATAGGGCGCCTTTGAGATTGGAGTAGTCCTGTGACGAGATCTACTACAAACTCAATCTCCCTATGCGGCATTCCCGGTAGCTCACGGAAACACATCCCGGAACTCCCTCACCACAGGATATCCTCAATCCTAGGAGGGTCCTCAACATCTCGGGGTGCAATACTAGCCAAATAGGCTATGCACCCGCTACTAATCAACTGCCTAGCTCGAGAGGAGCTAATAGTCATCGCAAACAGCGAACTCTGGCAACCCTAAAACACCACCTCCTCGCGACCAGGCTCTCTAAAAGTCACCGTACGACTCACGCAATCGATCGTAGCAAAGTATCGGGTCAACCAATCCATGCCCAAAACTATGTCAAACTCTCCAAGTTTGCGCACCACAAAAAGGTCCGCGGGCATGATCCAATCCCCACTCCGAACCGGCAACTAGCACAACACTCCCGAACGTCTATATGATGTCCGGCATAATCACTCGCCCGAATGCAACAAGGAAGTCATAGGAATGCTATGCAACTCGGCAAACAACCGATCAATAAAAGAACAAGATGCGCCGTATCAAATAAAGCACGAACTCGAATGGAAATCAAAATGATACCCGCAACCACGTCCTCACCGCCGCCGCCGCTTCTGCCTCGGGCGGCATACAATCGTCCACTCGGCCCCGTCGTGACCCCTCGCTCCGCCTCTCGTGCGTAAGATCTCCCGCTCGGTAAGATGCCGCAGTGTCCCCGGCCGGAACCCGGTGAAGCCGGTGCCGACGCCGACGGTGTGGGGCGCATCCCCTGACACTCGACCGGAAATGGCCCTCCCGACCGCAAGAGAAGCATCGACCCCGCCCGCGGCACCGTCTGGGGTGGTGGGGGCCGCTACAAATCACACACCGCGGCGCCGGTCGCCGCCGCATCCTCGCGCGCCGTCGTGGGGTCCTCGTCCACGTGATCGGCTCCCCGGGGTACTTTGGCGCTTCCTAGAGTGCGCCCGGCTCGCACCCTCGCCCGAGGGCCTCTTGCCCTTGCCCCGATCCAAGCCTTCCCGTCCTTCAAGACCATCGCGCCCGCTCCACAATGAGAGCGCGATTTACCACCTCTCTATAGGTTCCGCAACCCGCACGATCGCACGAGTCTAAAGATAGATGGCCGAAGTCCATTCTCGAAGATCCCGGCCTTGTCCTCGTCGTCCCGCACGACGAAAGGTACACAGTGTAGAAGCCTCGGTGAACTCCCGCTCATACTCGCCACCGACCGTCCCCGGCGCAGTTGCGCAACCGCTCTCCATCTGTCGTCGAACACTGTCGGGGAAGTAGTGCTCGAGTAGCAATCCCTTGAACCTCGTCCAAGTCATCTCGCCAAGTCGGTGCTCGGGTTCTCCCGAATGTCCCGCCACCACCGATAGGCCTCGCCATCCGGATGGTGAGTGGCGAGCCACACTCGTCCCTCTCTCGAGAAAGGTATCCCGAAATAGCTTTTCCATGTGCATAAGCCATTTCTCTACAATCCAGTGATCCACGTTCTCGCCGTCGAATATACGTGGATTGCATCTCCTGAACTCATTGAGGCGGCTCATCAGTCGGTCTCGCTCGAGCCCCTCAACCATCGTAGGGAACACTGCTCCTCCCGGGGCATCTGAACTGGCGGTGCCGTCGCTACTCTCTCCCGGCGTGCCGCACGCACAGAGTGCAAAGATCCGGCGCCGGAGTCGGCGCCTTCTGCTACCACCTCTGGGCCGGGCATGGTTGGTTGTCTCGGCCTCCCCGGCGCCCGCCCGTCGCAGAAGAAGGTCCTCCGCCGCTTCATCCTCTCGTCTGCGCGCGCCGCTCGGCTCGTTGCCGGGCCGCCGCCGTCTCGCCGAGCCACAAGGTCGGTGAGGACCGCCACTCGATCCTCGCCCGCGGACCTCGCCGGACTCAAGTAGCGAGGTCTCGACCTCCTCAAGATGTGCCATGTCCGCCGCTCTCCAATAGATCGGGAGCGAGTGATAGGCATCAACACTGCAACAACATAAAGCGCAAGTTAATAAAACCCACGCTATCGCAATCCCCACTCAGAAACCCAAATTGTGCGAAAGTAAGGAAGTGTGCTTTCTACTAACTCCCGATATTACGTTGTCGGCCGCCAACGTAACCCTCCGCGAAGCTAGAAGTTATACACTTCGATTAAACTCCAACCTTTTTAGAGTTATCATAAAACCCAATCAAACACTTTCGCTTATAAGTCAAATAGATCACGTCTCTCACAAGTCTAATCCTTATAGTCCAACCAGCCTAAGGTTTACTAGGTCCTCTAAGACGTCACCCTAGGCTCTGATACCAAATTAATCTGCCACGCCCGGGCCTGGCAGACCTTCCCCAAAGCGTGCCTGCACTCCGCCATATGTCAACACATACCGTGCGTCTAACTAAAAACAATGAATTTAAAACAATAAAAGGCTACAACTATGAATATCAGAGCCACAACTAAACAAGAACCAAACCACAAGTAAAAGAAAGTAAAGCGTCTAAAACACTATCATAGGAATAGAGAGTAGTACACAGTTATCATCCAAAGCTCTCAAAAACACAAAGGTGGTGGTCTCTATACAAGGTAAAAACACTCCTTCTCTCCAAAATAAAACAAGAGAAAAAGGAAACCACCTATCCAAAACCCTCTCACAAGCCGCTATCCCGAGGCAACTCCTTTGCGGTCCCGAGCCTCCCCGATGCGTAAGGCACCGAAACGAGTCGAAACAGAGGCGTGAGAACTATAAACATATAGTTCCTGGGCAATTACTGACCTGGACAAAATTGCTCCACTAGGCCCAAAAAGAGTAATATACGAGTACTGAAGTAAATAACTGAAATAAAGGCATAACTGTAAAGCTGAATGAATAACCCAAGGTAAATGAATTACATGCTTTAAACTACCCGATAGCCAACTTTAAACAAGTATGTTCAAATAAGTTCACGAGTGTACTATAATAGAATTGAAGACCTATCAAGTATACTACTATGTCCAATACTATATCACAACCCATATATCCAACTACTAATCTAAGTTAAGTAGTGATTATCCTTTATTATAGAAAGACAATGGTCAATCTCAATGTGGGATCTACACAAGTGCAATCCCGCTTGCGCCCCCTAAGTGTCGTGGTAGCCCCAACATCCCCGTAGGAATGAGTCTAACCAATTCGGCCCCATAGGTTTCTCAATACCGCACGTGCGAATACATCGCAAAGGCTAACTCGGAGTGCCGCTTGTAGGGAGCGACCCTCACAAGCATGTGCGAAGAGCACAAATGGCAACAAGCAAGTCCAAGTCCCAAGTCCCACACATGGCAAATGTCACTAGCAACCCTAAGGTCTAGTACAACAAATTCTCATGACACTAGGATTTCTATGTCAAGTTCATTCACGAGCCTAATGCCGCTTGATGACATTAGCTCACTATTCTACGCTTTTGATGCCAAGCCAATGCCGCTTAATGACAAGGGCTTTTCTCCTATATCATGTATAGTTCTATGTTCTCAAACACATGTCAAAGTCCTCTCAAACACTTAGTTTCAAGTTCCCAAAAAGAATGCTACAAGACTTCAAGACTTCTCTCACATGCATTCGTCTCTACTATATAGAGTAAAATTGCATTACACATAGCATATGTATCTTAAGCATTCTAAAATTCACAAATAAATCAAATAACATGAAAATGCACTAATTTTCATTTAACCATAAGCAAATAAGCACCAATGAGAATTTCTCATTGTGCTAGGTGAGGCCAAACCCACCGTCGCTCCAAGCGTCGCTCCGAACCGCTAACGAAGCAACGATTCCTACTCCTAGTACCCTACAAAGGAGATCCTAGGAGTTACAACCTCAAGAGATAAGTCTTGAGTTCAAACTTTAAGCTTCTATGTAGAGAGTAAGGAAAAATTCACCTTAGAGTAAAAATCCTTCTCCAACCCTCAAATGGAGGTGAGATCTCTTCCAAGGCAACCTAAACAAAGGTTCTAAACCAATTAATTGGACTCTAAAAGCCCTAGGTTGCAAATCCCCAAAATAAACCCTATTCTACAAAAACTAGGGTTTCAACAAGTAGAAAGCTCCAAAATCCTAAACTAGAGGAAATAGAGGTGATGCCTACCTTCAAGAAGCTCACAAACAAGTTCCAAGTCCACCAAACTTGAAGATCTTTCCCTCAACTTGCTCCCAAACCAAGCACCAAGCTTCATCCATGGTGGAGGATGCACCAAGAAGCAAAAAGGAGAAGAAGAGAGAAGGGTTAGACCACCAAAGAGCACCCTAGACCCAAGAAATCAAAGGGGAAAGAAGGGTGAGAGCTCCCTACCTCTCTCTCCTGCAGTGAAGGGCTCAAAATGAGCCCTAGGGGTGAAGGGGCATATGTATAAAGCAACAAAATGCCAAACAGTCCTCAGCTTTCGGATTTTCGAAATCACACTCGTACCTAAGACAAACCCGTTTTGTACCGGTATAAACCTCGAGACAAAGAAAACCCGAGCCTCGGGTTTGCTCACCCGCTCATCTATACCGGTATAAATCTTGGCTTGTACCGGTATAGCCATCATTTTGTACCGGTATAGCAACAATTTTGTACCGGTACAAGAGCATGAAATTCCAACCCGAGAGCAACCTAAAATCCAGCTTTTTGGACTTTAGTGCTTGGAAATCATCCACTAACCTCGGTACTCGTGCCTTAGGTCGGAACACAGTCAACGACCCTCCAGAAAATCTGGAAAAGCTCAGATCTCACATCTAACACTCGAACCTGGCAATTTGCAAAGTCCAGTGCGTCACATACAATCCTTCTATCATGAGTCCCGACGAGACGGAGGTTATGGAATAACTCGTCAAACCCCATCGCCTGTCATATGTTAAATTTATTCGACTTGAGTTTCTAATATCGGAAACCCTTTTCCGCTATTAACTCTGCCCTGGCCAAGGTCTTCTAAACTCGGTCTCATAAATCATATAGGACTAACACCCCTATCTACCAAGGGAGATAGATTCCATCTAAGTGCGTACCCTATTCCTACAATGAACCTACTGCAGCCAACATGCACCGCATGGACCCGAATGGCTAGGGACCAAGTGTATGTACAGTCAAACTACAGTAACCTCATTTGAAGGTTATGGGAAGCCCCAAGGATCTATCTAGATTGTATCCGACACCTAGAGGGGGGTGAATAGGTGTACCGGCCAAAAACCACAAATAATCGATGCGTTAAAAGTAAATGCGGAAATTAAAAACACACCGAGATTTACGTGGGAAAACTCCAAACTCGGAGTAAAAAACCCACGGGACCAACACGCGAATACCAATCCACTAAAAGAAAAGATTACAAGGTGATTACCGACTCCACGGGCTTAACCTCTCTAACTCTCTTATGGATCTCCGCGCACTCCACCGAGTTGTCCACGATCACGTCCGAATCCACGAACGCCCACGTTCCGAATCCACGAAACGCCTTGCTTCGAATCCACGAAGTCTTCAAAACGCCGAATCCACGACGCCACGCTCCGAATCCACGAAGTCTTCAATCACGCCGAATCCACGACGCCACCATGAATAGAATCATGAATATGGTGATCCTTCGTTGGAGTATCGATGAAAACCGAAGAAGAAAACTCCAAGCGAAGCGTAGATCAAATCGACATATAGAGGATTTACTATATCTCGATTTGACCTAAAAGAGGCTATTTAGTAGAAAATAGGTTTTGAAGGAATTCCTAGCCTCTAGGGTTTCTCAAATATGTATTATGATCAAGTGCACGAAGTTAGAGAACCCTAAGAACCTATTTATAGACTTTAGAATCAATTAGATTCGGATTAGAGAAAAATCAGATTTTTACCTATCTGTACCGGTACAAACTTGAATGGGTTACCGGTTCCACAACGATGGAAGATTATTTTTCGAAGCCTTGGAACCGGTAATGGGATCGATGGTTATACCGGTATAGCAACTTTTCCCATACCTAAGACAAAGATCTTTTTCCATACCGTATAACTTTGTATTTTTGCCGATTTTTCATTTTTCGAAAACTACAAAGTTCCGTTACGCTTTCTAATCCGTTATTCAATGATTTTATGATTCTAATGCCTATAACTAAGTATGAATCACCATAACATGAATTAAAAACTTACCTAGGCATCGTGATTCTCATCGTGAGCCAATTCCTCTTTCTTCGAAGTCTTTGATTCTTCACCGTTCTTCGATCCGCTCCGATCCTTCAAGACTCCGACTCAATTCACGAAACTTGCCAACACAAAATCCTTAACAATCTCCCCCTTTGGCAATTTCGTGACAAAACACAAAAGCTCACTAAAATTACATCATAAAGAGAAACGAAGTTCAATGTCATCACCAAAACATTAAACTCCTCGCATGTAGTCCAAATACAATATGAAATCTAAAAGTACATCAAAAACTCCTAAAACAAACTCTATGACTTAGACGCAACTAGGAGTCTTGAAGTCTTGATTTCCTGCAAAACAATTACAAAATAAAATAGAAGATCAGAACATTAGTCAATCACCAATTAATGTCTTTGTTCTCATCTTCGCCCTTTTTGTCCTTGGTCCTTTAACTTTTGTATCGTTTCAACTTTTCTTTCGTACACAACTATCTCCTTCTCCTCCTTAAAATCATCATGTCTCCCCTTCGTGTATGCATCATGAATATCTCCTCCTTCTTACCTCGTTTAGCATTCATTTATTCTTCTCCCTTTTTGTCAAAAATTGCCAAAAAGAAACATAAAGTAGAGAAAAAGACTAAGAAAAATAGAGTAAGCACATCATAGTTACAGACCAAGATGCAGAAAAGAGAAAACATCAAGTACTAGGCAAAGGTAAACTAAACATAATCCTAAGAAAAGCAAGAAAATCAGGAGAAAGAAGTCGAGGCGAAGTCACTCGCAGCCTCGTCATCATCGTCATCTCCTCTAGCAGAGATCCAGAATCGCAAGAACTGTCCGACACTGTGCAGAACTACGGCGAGATACGTAACGCCGATAGGACGAGGTCGATGGAAAGATATCATCATGTGTGCAACCCATCTTCTCCAAGATCCTCTTCATTCCTTTCTCGAGACTCTTGAATCCCTTCTTTAGAAAACTCACTTCCTTCGTGAGTTCACCCATGTCACGATGAAGTGTGTCCAAAGTGACCGCGCCTCCTGACCTAGAGGACCCTGCAGGCGGTGCACGCTCTGCTCGTCGTGACGGTGGAGGTGGAGAAGGTACAAAGACTACTCGATGCCGCATGCGGTGGAGCTCCCTTGGTCCGCCGAAAAGTCTTCAAGGTGCTCGCGACTTTGCCTGTGTCACCGCATCAATCGGCCCAAGTCCATAGTCATACTTATCGCACCTTGTGTCTACGCCGTGTCCCCGTAAAATCTGACTGATAAGCAAAGGAAACGGTAGTAGCTCCCGCCGTACTGATGACTGGATAACATGAACCATTCGCTGCCAGATAAGGAATGGTATGTTAATGTTTAATCCAAGGCTCTGCTCAGGGTGACCAAGAAGAAACAATAATAGCAAACGATCCCAGCGAAGCCTCTTGGTCCCAATAGTTGGCTGGACGTTGTAGCACAGACTCAAAGAAAGCAAGTGATACTCAGGGCGCAAATCCTTTGATTCCACAACTGCCCGATCCGTGCGAACGCCGCTGCAGATCGTTTCAACCACGCCTCCCAATGTGTCGAGGACTCGGAATGTCCCAAAGAAGATAATGTAGTCCGCCGTGTCAACATACATCCCTAGAATCTCTCCAATCTCGTGAGGAGTGACCGTCGCCTCCGTCCACGCACCGACGTCTCAAATACATAAGTCCCCGTCTCTTCATCCTCTCGCGAGAACTACACCACGCAGTAGAACTCCCGAATGAGTTCCACGCGAAAGGTGTGCGAGCCGCTACCCGTCCAACAGTGCTCAATAGGTGCTCTCTCGCATCGCCGCCTAAACTCGGGAACTCGCTCGCGTGTCCTTGAAGACTACATGCCGCTCCGCTAGGCATGATCGCACCGAGTAAGCACGAGCCCTCTCAGGAGGAACCTCAGCCATCCTCTTGGCTCGCCGCTCCCTGGTAGCACCACCTCCTCGCGATGACTCACCAGCAATGCCTTTTCCCTTGTCGGGACGGGAAACAGGCTCCTCAGCATCTTCTTCTTCTTCTTCTACAACCTCCTCAGCTCCCTCGACCTGATAGTCGGGATCAGATCCTTCGGACTCCTCAGCTTGGCGAGTCCGTTTGGAAGTCTCTCTACTTCCTCTACTACATCCTCGACGACCTCCAGCAGCCATGAGCACCAAAAGTACAAGAACCAGTGAAAGAGCCATTTGCCTGCACATGAAAAACCTCACATGAACACATTTTTGAAAAAATTCTCTAAAAATTGTGAAAAATTCACAAATAATTCAAGAATAAATAATAAAGCAATAGCGAACTTGAATCATGCAGAAAATTTCATCAAATTTGGCATATTTTCAAAAATCCCGAAATTCTACCAATATTGAACCCTAGAACGTAAATCTGTAAAAAATAACGGATTTTAATGTGATCTAGGTGTTTTAGATGCAAGATCTTGTGTCCAATAGCCGATTTTCAGTAAAAAATTGCATCAAAAAGGAACGAAAACAGAGATCAAACAATTTTTCCGAAATTCCATTAAAATAGAAACCTAGAACATAGATCTGCAAAAAATATCGAATTTAAACTAGTTCTAAGTGTTCTGAATGCAAGATAATAAGTTCAGATAGTATTTTACTGCAAAAAATTGCATCAAAAACGAGTAATAACAAAGATCGAACACTTGTCCCGGAATATTCAAAAAATATGCAAGAAGCAGGTTTGATCTTAGATCCAAGCTAACATACCTGTTGTTTGAGGGGAAAAACGTGCGGTTCTGAAAGAGAAGAGGCACTGGGGTTGTGAGAGAGAGAGAGAGCGCGTTTTGAATGAGTGTAGAGAGTGGAAAAGGAATCGTTACGGTGTTATATCGCGGGCTACGTAATTTGTACCTAGATGGGATGAATCTGCACGCATGCATCAACAAGAAGTCGAAAAATAGCCTTTGTCAGTTAAAAATTCTCCAAAAACAAATTAATTTCACAAAAATTAATGATTTGACGTCAAAAATTATTATGATGACAGTAAAATATTCTATGATTTCAAAAGACATCATATCATCAAAATTTGATATTAAGAACAATCAAAATTATTTAAATCATCAAGATGCGAATTGATAAATAATAATTTTCTAGAAATTTGTCCAAATTGACACCAATTCGTCGCAACCCGTTCAAAATAGAGATTCAACTAGTATAGCACCGGGGGTGGCTCTTTGAGCATCTTTTTCAAAACTATCACCTTATATCACCGAAAAATTTTAAAATATTCATTTTTTTCAACCTTTTTCGGTTTTTCTCATAATTTCTCACGTGGTAGTTTCACACACGTACCGGACGACCGGGGTGGTAGCTCTTTCCTACATGTGGTGGTAGTTTTCACACTCCTTTCGGATGTAACTCTTTCCACATCTTTTAAACTAAGGAGTTTCCCCTTTTTTTTAAATAAAACAAACTCCCCCTCAATTAGACAATCTCACAATTGAAAATAATTTTGACGACTCTTAGTCAATTAGAAAATATCCATCAATTATATTCAACATTCACTACCAAGATGGATTAACTACAAAATGATTAAAATTAATTTCAAAAATTTTGATGAAGGTATGTAAGAAGAAATCACATAATAAATTATCGTCAAAATAATGAAAAGTGAAGTAAAATCGATAATTAATATGAATTTAATTCAATTTGAATTGACTTTAAAAATCGGTTAATTCTCTTTGAAAAACCATTAATCTCTCTACTTTAAAGATTTTCAATCATTGCCACTCTCAAAAATTTTAAAAACTCCCCTTTACCTTTCCTCAAAGACGATTTTCAAACAAAAGAAACTCAAGCATCAAAAATATTCACTAAGTACCAAAAATCGCCTAAACATGTAATGCAATGAATAAAAGTAGGAAATATACACCTATCAAAGCATTACATAACCGAAAAATAAGCTAAGAAGAATAGCAAGGAAAGATATCACCTTTCCGGATCCAAACTTGTCGGATCTTTGGTTGTCTTGGCTTGTCGACGTTTTGTTTTGACTTTTGATCCACCGTTGGTCTTTTCATTGCTTGAAGTTTCGGTTGATGTTGTCGTTGAGGCTTTGAAACCCAAACCACTTGTGACTTTCGCTTAGAAATCCGGTTTGGTTGAGATACTCGACCCAAATTATTATTCTTTTGATTCCGAGGGGGAGGCCGAGTAGTAGGGAGTACCGATTTATTCATCTTTGGACAACTCTTCTTGATGTGTCCTTTGATGCCGCACTTGTGACACACCTTATCCTTCAAGGTCGTTGAGACTTTAGATATCGACTTTAACTCCTTCTCAACGTATGTCCGTTCATATCCGAGGCCCAACTTGTTCGTTTGACCTAACCCAAGCATACTATCCAACTTCTTCGACCCCGAAGAAAATTGTTGAAGATCGGATTTGAGTTGATAAACTTGCTTGGTTAACACTTGATTGGATGTAAAAGTTTCCTTAAATTGTTGCTCCAAAAATCCAATCTTATCCTTATAAGATTTCATCGTTAATTCCGCTTCTTCTAGCTTCTTTTGGAGGACCGAATTGTTATTCAAAATCGATTCCCGTTCCTCCTCAAGAGCTTCATTCATGATCCTCATATTGTTGTTATCCTCTTCAATCTCCAACAATCGACTTTCCAACTTCTTATTGAATTTCGCCATTTTTCGCGATTCAACAAGAAGTTGATTGTATGCTTCCGCAATATCCTCGTCGTTCGATTCCTCCTCACTTTCGCCATTCTCGCTCGAAGACCCATGCGAAGAGAGAGAAAGATTTGAGTTAGAAACAATAGATGATAAACAAGCAACATTAAAAGACGGAGGAAATGTAGAATTAGCGATTAAAGCCGTATGATCCTTTTCTTCATCACTTGATGATGATCCGTTTGAAGAAGAGTCATCCCAAGTTTTCGTTTTAGCTTGCAAAGCCTTCGGTTTATACGTCTTCTTCGAAGGACAATCCGTTGCGATATGGCCATAGCCTCTACACTTGAAGCATTGGATTTCCCCTTCGAATTCATCTTTTTCATTCGAAGACTTTGCAAGTTTTTTATCTTTCAATTTAGAATTAGAAGAAGGTTTAGAAAAGAATTTTCGCTTCGAAGATGAAGCATCGTTCTTCTTTCGAAAATTCGAAACTTCTTCGTGAGGAGCGCCAATTGTTGTTCAAAATCCGCAAGCGTAATATTTTCTTTTAATCCGTGTCGTCGTTCTTCTTCCTTTGTTGATTTGAGTGCCATCCCTGTGCTTTTAGAAAAAGACTTGGAAGAAGATTGATTAGTAGGAAAAGTCATCTCATACGTTTGTAAAGCGCCTACTAATTCTTCGACTTTCATCTCGTCCGGATGCTTAACCGTTTCGATCGCGGCAACTTTTGCCCGAAAACGTTCCGGAAGAGTTCGAAGAATTTTTCTAACAACTTTTGACTCCGGGATTTTCTCTCCCAAGTTAGCGCATGTATTTACTACGTCTTTTAGACGTGTATAGTACTCGGTAAAAGTCTCGTCTTCATCCATGAAAATCGAATCAAATTTGCTTGTAAGCATTTGTAATTTTTGGACCTTTACTAAGCTTGTTCCTTCATGCGTAACTTGTAGAGTATCCCAAATCTCTTTCGCGGTTTCACAAGCCGAAACGCGAGTAAACTCCGTTTGAGACAAGGCATTAAATAAAGCGTTTATGCCCTTGCCGTTAAACGAAGATGCCTCGTTTTCATCTTTCGTCCACTTGTCTCGTGGTTTAGGCTTCTCAACATTATCGACCTTTTCGGTTGGAGGTTTCCATCCGAACTCAATTGATTTCCACACCCGCTCTTCGATTGCAATTAGAAAAGCTCTCATGCGAACTTTCCAATAGGCATAATTCGTGCCGTCGAAAAGCGGAGGTCGATTAATGTTACCGCCTTCGGCCATTAGATATCAATATATCTAGATCCCGCTTTGATACCAATTGAAGGTTATGGGAAGCCCCAAGGATCTATCTAGATTGTATCCGACACCTAGAGGGGGGTGAATAGGTGTACCGGCCAAAAACCACAAATAATCGATGCGTTAAAAGTAAATGCGGAAATTAAAAACACACCGAGATTTACGTGGGAAAACTCCAAACTCGGAGTAAAAAACCCACGGGACCAACACGCGAATACCAATCCACTAAAAGAAAAGATTACAAGGTGATTACCGACTCCACGGACTTCACCTCTCTAACTCTCTAATGGATCTCCGCGCACTCCACCGGGTTGTCCACGATCACGTCCGAATCCACGAACGCCCACGTTCCGAATCCACGAAACGCCTTGCTTCGAATCCACGAAGTCTTCAAAACGCCGAATCCACGACGCCACGCTCCGAATCCACGAAGTCTTCAATCACGCCGAATCCACGACGCCACCATGAATAGAATCATGAATATGGTGATCCTTCGTTGGAGTATCGATGAAAACCGAAGAAGAAAACTCCAACGAATCGTAGATCAAATCGACATATAGAGAAGGATTTACTATATCTCGATTTGACCTAAAAGAGGCTATTTAGTAGAAAATAGGTTTTGAAGGAATTCCTAGCCTCTAGGGTTTCTCAAATATGTATTATGATCAAGTGCACGAAGTTAGAGAACCCTAAGAACCTATTTATAGACTTTAGAATCAATGAGATTCGGATTAGAGAAAAAGCATTTTTTTACCTATCCGTACTTGGTGACAAACTTGAATCGGTTACCGGTGCTCCATAAGGACGGAAGATTATTTTTCGAAGCCTTGGAACCTAGAATGGGAATGATGGTTATACCGGTATAGCAACTTTTCCCATACCGGTACAGCATCTTTTTCCATACTGGTATAACTTTGTATTTTTGCTGATTTTTCATTTTTCGAAAACTACAAAGTTCCGTTACAGTTTCTAATCCGTTATTCAATGATTTTATGATTCTAATGCCTATAACTAAGTATGAATCACCATAACATGAATTAAAAACTTACCTAGGCATCGTGATTCTCATCGTGAGCCAATTCCTCTTTCTTCGAAGTCTTTGATTCTTCACCGTTCTTCGATCCGCTCCGATCCTTCAAGACTCCGACTCAATTCACGAAACTTGCCAACACAAAATCCTTAACATCATTGTGAATAGCCGAGGCACCGCAGGTCAAAGGACCAGTCACACTACTGCAACATTGAGTAAGTCACTGACGAGTCAGTAGACATCCAAGTGACTTCTCGCATTGATCACGCTCGGTACCCTTTTTCTCTAACAACCACCGCATATTCGCTCGTTGTCCCCACACTGTCGACCCGAGACCCGTCTACCCAAAAGGGAAGCGACCTATGCACCAATCTCACTGGATCAATCACCGTCCCCGTGATAATCCATTGATCGGGAGCATTTAGGAATTAACCATCAATGACACATGTCTCTAATTCTCAACTCTTGAGAATATATGTCATCATCTTATTAATTCCTTGGATGATTCATGGACACATACACAACATGAATAAAAATAAAAACCCAAATATATTCATAATATTCTAAATTCAAATACAAATTTATGTCCTAGAAAGAATACATGTGTCGGCCTGGTTGGCTTCTAGGGCATACATCTAACAGCTGTAACCACTTCCGATACCTGTATGGAAGTGGGAGCAGATTTTTTTTTTTTATGGATTTCGTCACTGGGTTGCCTCGATCACAGCGAGGCCATGATGCGATCTGGGTTGTAGTGATCGGCTGACGAAATCGGCTCACTTCCTGCCGATGCACACGATGTGGTCCCGTGATTGACTGGCACAGTTATATATATCGACGAGATCGTCCGACTTCACGGTGTGCCAGTGTCGATCGTATCTGATCGGGGTACTCGTTTCGTTTCCTATTTTTGGAGGAGCTTGCAGCAGGCTATGGGTACGAAGCTGACCTATGTTAAGGATTTTGTAAGTTGGCGGATTTCGTGAGTTTGTCGGAGTCTTGAAGAGATCAAGAGATTACAAGAAGATCGGACCCTCCAGGACTCGTCAGAGAAGCTCGACACCTCGTATGCATTTAAGATCATTTATGGTGATTAACAAGAATAACATAGTAGTTAGAAGACTTAAAAAGGGTTTAAAATATTGGTTTTTATGAAAAATATTTTCGTATAAACCCCGTCCGGATCGCCCTTTTGACCGGACACGTGAGTCCGTCATCTGGCTTTTCGCAACCCTCTGTCCGGACCAACTTCTTTGACCGGACACAGTGAGGTTGATAGCAGAAAGTTTTGCAAGCTTTGACCGGATCGTGGATTCTGTCCGGACACAGTGAGATGAACTTTCTGAGTGCTATAGCCTAGGACCGGACAATCCCCTGGTCTGACCGGTCAGTGCTCGATGCGAAAAATTTGACGACACACTGAGACCGGACAGCGATGGTTTGACCGGACAGTGGACTCGAAAACAGATTTCCAAATCAGGCTAATCTATTCCAAATCAGGCTGATTTCAATTCTAATCTATTTCTGAAAGGTTGTTTTCAATCCTACTCTAATTAACAAGTCTTCTAAACACTATAAATAGACCATGGGAGTTTAAGAAAAATATATACCGGAATATTATTAATCCTCAAAACCCTAGAATCTCTCTCCTAAGCTTTTTGACCTAGTTCTTAGAGAGATTTGATGGAGTATTGATCGTCAAGTTGATTCTAGTTTCTTTCATTTGATTCTACTCTTGTGAATCAACTTGATGATCAATTAGACGAATTCTTCCCATCGTCTACGGTGCTTTAATTTGGAGATCACCATAAATCTTCGTTCTTCTTCTCCGGACGGAGGTGTGTTGCGTGAGGGATCGCGTGTAGGGAGCCGAGGACTCGGTGGACGCTTTGTGGATTCGAGGCGTTGGCGCGGCAAGGAGTTGCGGCGTGATCGGTTGGAGGACTTCAATCGATCGTGGACCAGCGAAGGATATTCACATAGAAGATTCGGTTAATCGGGTAAAGTCGTGGGTGAATCGCCTTGTACTCGGTTGTTTCTTAGTGAATTTTCGTGTGATCGGTCCCGTGGGTTTTTTACTCCGAGTTGGAGTTTTCCCACGTAAAATCTCGGTGTATTGATTTTATTTTTCCGCATTTATTTAAAATCGCATCGAGAATTTTTATTAGGCCATTGTGCACCTATTCACCCCCCTCTAGGTGTTAATTACCTTTTAGATCCTTGAGACCTATAACCTACAATTGGTATCAGAGCGGGTATAGGTTTTAGACAATGGCTAAGGGCGGTTCTTTGCATGAACAATCCGAGTCGGAGTATTCCTCGGAGGAAGAGTCGGATGTAGATGAGATGGCGGCTGCATATCACCAATTGGTCGTCGAATCAAAGAAGATGGCAAAGCACAACAAGAGATTGAGAAGAAAGTTATTCGACTTACAAGGAGAAAACTCGGAATTGATCACGTCTACGAAAACCTTGGAGCAAGAGAAGGACGGATTGTCGAGGGCCTACAATTCCTTAGTAGAGAAGGTTGCTTTACTTGAGAATGAAAAAGAGACGTATGAAGAAAACTTTAAGTTTCTCAACGAGCAATTGTCAGAGGCTAAGGAAGCTAATTTGGAGTTCACGAAGCAAGTTGTTCAACTCAAAAAGGATATGAACAAGTTCTCCTCCGGATCTACTAAACTCGACAAGATGCTAGGAATTGGTCAAACCAACAAGTTTGGTCTTGGATATGAACGGACACATGTTGACCAAGTTTCTAAGCAAGCGAGCATAACTTCGACAAAATCAATGCCTAAGGTTCAAGGTACTTTCGTTCCTTCTAGAAAATCTTTCTTGACTAACAAAGTTTGTCATTATTGTGGAGTTCTAGGACATGTGAAGAGAAATTGTACACAAAAGAAGAACTCCATGGCACGCGTGGATCGAGGGACGCAATCCAAGAACGAGAGAGATGATCCGAAAATGAAGCCGAGACAAGTGTGGAAGTCAACAAAGAACGCTCCAAGATCGAAGTCAAAACAAACATGGAAGCCGAAGAAGTATAATCCCAAATCAATGACCAAACAAATTTGGAAACTAAAAGAGAATGATCCAAAGCGCAAGGGAATTCAAATCGTCGACAAGCTTCACAAGACGCTTACAAGCCAACCAACGCATCCCAAAATTCGTAAGGTTTGTGTGCGCAAAGGTGAAATCTACCCTTGTCTTGTTATTCATACATCCCTACATGCTTACGATAATACATCTTGGTACCTTGATAGTGGTTGTTCCCGACACATGACCGGAGACAAACATTGGTTCACTTCTTTTCATGAACTCTCCGGTGGATGTGTAATGTTTGGAGATGGTCGATCTTCAAAGATTTTGGGAAAGGGAACAATCACTATCTCGGATGGCCCCACGTTGAATAATGTCTTTTATGTTGAGGGGCTTAAATCAAATCTCGTTAGCATTAGCCAATTATGTGATGATGGTTACGATGTGAAGTTTTCTTCCAAAGAATGTTTGGTTACTCTAGATGATGACTATCTTTTTCTAAAGGGTGTTAGATCCCAAAACAATTGCTACATAGTCCCTAGCTCTCAATCCGAATCTTGTAACCTAGCAACTTTAGAGACCGAAACTCTTTGGCATGAACGGCTAGGTCACATAAATTTTAAGGAGCCATCTAAGATCACCAAGAAAGAGATTGTGCTAGGTGTTCCTCAGATTGATTTCAAAGAAAACGTTGTTTGTGGGGGATGTCAATGTAACATACTGGACTTGCGCAAATTGCGGAGTTCGAGTATTTGACTTGTGTTGGAGCTTTTCCAGATTTTCTGGAGGGTCGTTGACTGTGTTCCGACCTATGGCGCGTGTACCGAGGTTAGGGGATGAATCCTCAAAGACTAAAGTCCAAAAAGTTGGATTTTAGGTGGCTCTCGTTGGAAATTGTGCCTTGTACCAGACAAAATGGTGTCTATACCAGATAAAATGATGGCTATACCAGACATGCACCGAAATTTATACCGGTATAAAAGGGCAGACTTGGCAACCCGAGGCTCGGTTTGGCTTTTCGACAGGTTTATACCCAGACAAAATGGGTTTGTACCGATAAACCGGCGCTTTCGAAAATCAAACCAGGGGCTTTTATGCGTTTTGACCTATTCTATAACAGCACCCACGACCCCTTAGGGTTCTTTTGTGCTGGGATTTGCTGAGAGAAGAGGTAAGGAGCTCTCCTTTCTTCTCCTTTGGATTTCTATGAGTTTGGTTGGATTTTTGGGGTTTGATCTTCTCCCTTTTGCTCTCTTTTGTTTGTTGGAGCTATTTCCACCATTAGAGAAGCTTGGAGCTTGAACTTGGAGCTTGTTGGGAGGAAGATCTTCTCTTCTAGAGGGTTTTGGTTCTTAATTTGGTGCTTTTGGAAGGTAAGCAACCAATCCTTTCCTCTAGATTTAGATTTGGAAGCTTTCTTTGAGTAGAAACCCTAGAAATGGGATTCTAGGGTTAGAATTGGGGATTTTTGATTCGGAGCTTTTAGAACCTAATTGATGGGTGTAGAACTCTCCTCTAGGTTGGATTTGAAGAAGCTTAGGGTCGAATTGAGCTTTGGACAAGATCTTCTTGATCAAAGGTAATTTTCACCTCTTTTCTATGTGAATTTTGGTGAATTTTGTTAGATGTTTATTCGAAGCTCGTATCCCTTCAAATATTTATCTTAGGGTACTAGGAGGTTAGGGGGCAACTTCGTTCGGCGAAACGAAAAGGATTCGAAGTACATCCGGTGGGTTTGATCTCAACGAAATGGGTGAACTCTTTCTATGTCTTCCTTTGGGTTTTAGGATATGTTTATATGATGAATTATACTCTCTAGAACATGCTTGAATTTATGAGAACCTAAAATAGCTATGTTATGTATAGTGAAAATTATACTCTCTATGTAGTGGAGACGTATACGTGATTTTGGGCATAGTTGGTTAATTGGTTGTGGTACCTTAAGAAGCATGTTAGAGATTGAGTGGTGAGAGGATTCCTTGAGGGAATTTAGTAATTGAACTATATTTATAGAACCACACATGATCACCATCATGGCACTTGTTGAGACAAGTAGATAGAACTTAGCGTTCTTGCTTAATGATTTAGTAGATAAGATTCATAGCTTTATGATATTGCCGTTGAAAGGCATTAACCTTGAGGTTAACCATATACTTATATGCATGAGGTTTAACATGATATCGCCTTATACTTGTTGTAGACAAGATAGTAGGTAATGTAACATAATACATGACATGAGTATTATGAGTTGAGTTTACTTTCTAATCCTAGTAATATGACTAGCGTTGGCAATTGAGAACTTGTATTCGATCTATGGATCGATGGACTATTCCATGTTCTAGACATGAGGAAGGTAATGTTAAGCCCTTGGGGCATTCTTATGTGAGCTATTGGCATGTAATATAAGTGTTTTATTAAACTAATTGCAATGTGATATTTGTACACTCTATCATGGGAAAAGACATGTGTATTCTAGTATTATGATACTTGCGAATAATTCATAATTCTCTTGCTTATGGTATTGATAAGTATCTATTCGATAATTAGTGGAATTGTATGTCATAAACTCCTTGGAAATCTTGTTTAAAGTAATGAATTATCCCAAGTAGGATAGTGTCATTTGAGTTGTATATGTTGTGAGCGCCTTGTGAGACAAACCACCCTAGTAGTTGTAAATGAGTTGTGACATATTGAGTTATTTTTCCGACCCTCGAGTCGATGAGAGAGATTCCAAGTTTAGACTTGATGATTGAGTATCCCAAATAGGGACCCTATGCTATGATTATGCCCGTTGCCCCTATGCTCATTCGCACTTACTTGTGAGGCTTCCCCCCATGCCGCACCCGGGCCGGGCCTTTGCGATTCGTTCGCCTCGCTTGTGAGGGTAGCTCCCTACAAGCCGCACTTCGGGAGCGGGCCTTCGCGATGCACTCGCCGTGCGGGACTGAGCGCCGAAAGTGGATTGCCGTGTTCTCGTGTCTCCTTTCTTGTGGGGAAAGTCGACGACCTCCACGGGGCCACCTAGGCATGGCACGAGCCGGGATGTTACCTTGGGTACATTCCTTATGGATTGGGTTTTGAGACTTCTCTAGAACACTTAATCTTGTGGACTAGTGTGTATGCTTGATAGAGAACACTTAATCTTGTGGACTAGTGTGTATGCTTGATAGAGAACACTTATTCTTGTGGACTAGTGTGTATGCTTCATAGAGAACACTTATTCTTGTGGACTAGTGTGTATGCTTGATAGAGAACAATGGTATACATAATTTACTTTATGTAGTAAGGTGGGCATTATGTTTGTACTTGTAATTAAAGGTTAGCTTACTTTAATTGTGCATGTTAACTGTTTGGACATATGTTTGTGCCATTAAAAGTAGAATATCATGATTATGATAGTTAAACTCGTAGTAGAAGCATGAACTTGATTACCTCAGTTTTGTACTCGCTTCTTATTTATAACTTCTTGCTTTCTTTTAGCATGCTTATTTTAGCCTAGTGGAGCACTTCACTGAGATCGCACTGCCCACCGGGAACTATTTTTAATAGTTCTCACGCCCTCTGTTTGTTGTTAATTTTCAGAGCCTTCCGCATCGGGAGTGGCTAGGGATCGAGGCAAGGGTTTTGCGGCTAGCTAGAGCCCTACGAAGTTTCTATAGTGGACCCGATGTTATCTTTTCTTTTTGTACTTTAGAGAAGGTTTTTTATGTTTCTGTTTAGAAATTCGTTTCAGAGTCTGGATTTAGCTCTGCTCTGTATCACTTTTGTGGATCTTTTATGTTAGAACTTAGTGGTTTTATATTACTCGCTCTGATGGCCTTGTTAGGATTTCTCTTTTTCCTCCTTTGTTTTTATAGACGCCTTGTGTGCATTGTGTTTGTTTGGTGTACACGGCGGGTCTGTGCACGTGTCGGCGGGCTTCCGCTGGGCCCGGGGCGTGACAGATTATTTTGGTATCAGAGACTAGGGTTGAGTCTTAGGGGATCTAGCAAACCTTAGGCCGGTTGGACGCTAAGGGATAGGAGCGAGAGAGACGGGGTCTTTGGGACCATTTGTGGGCGAAAGTATCAAGATTGGGTTGTCATTATAACTCCAAAAGTGTTGGAGTTGGATCGAAGTGAAAGACATCTATGTTCTTGCAGGATCACGTTGGCGGCCGACAACGTGATATCAAGAAATAGATGAAAGTCATTTCATTACTTTCGCCTGATTGGGGTATTGTGACGTTGTGTGGGGCTGCGTCAGTATGGGTTGTTTTGACCCGTGCTTGTTATGTTTGTTGCAGCTTGTGACGCCGACAACACCGCGATGGCAGCCGAGGCGACCGAGACGGGAAGGCCTGCATCCCCCCGAACCGACGAAATTCGGGAGTTGAGAGAACAGTTGACCGCCTTGGTCGGCGTGGTGGAGCGACAAGCGAGCGTGGTACTGCTTCAGGCTGAAACCTTGCGCCGCCAAGACGAGGGAATCAAGCGATTGGAGAACCTACTGACCCAGCAAACGACTGACCTCGGGAGGCCCCAGGAGGGTTTGGACCGAGCCTTAACCGCGGAAAAAGGCATGGACACCAGAGTGGCCGAGGAGACCACCAAGAGCAAGGAGTTGCACGTCGGCGAATCGTCGAAGAAAGTAAAGAAGACCCAAGGTCGGGGACGCGGTTCTTTTTACGGGAAAAATCAGCCAAGACATTCCAGAGCGTAACCGCCGCGAGGACGAGGCTCATCTCGCACCGCACGGGAGGACCGCATCGCCGCCGTGCTCTTAGTTGCGTGATCTCGCGGTGGCCGTCACTACCCACAAGCAGCGTTGCCCGCACCATCGGGGCAAGTGCTACTTGTGTGGCGCGGGCCACTACCAACTCGAATGCCCGAGGAACAACAGGACTACTGGGGTGTCGGCGCCAACGTCGACCCGAGTGACACCTAGCGGAGGTGATCCTACAGACTTACCGGAGCTAGACGTGACGACTGAGAGAGCTACTGCAGGTAGCATGTCTTACAGTACTTTCTGAAATTCCTTCTGGTTGTAATGATTGCATCTTTTGCACCTTTCGATCGGCTGTTCGCCGAGTAGTTGCATTGACTCTTCACGATGCATGTAGGATGATTGGATGGTTGGGTGTGTTGTTTTACCGCCCTACCTTGAGAGAGTTTTGAGTGCCAACGAAATGGATTGGCTTAGTAAGTATGGGATAATTGTGGGTACTTTGTGCCCTTGGCTGTGCGAGCTAAATTGACTCGCCTTGGGGATTTGAGCACTATTAGTGCACCACCTTGTGGTTGTGATTTCGCTGGTTGCGATGATTTTCCTCCCTACCTAAAATCAGGTAGTTTTGGAGAGGATTGGAGGCCTAATTGGCCGATGACCAGTGGATACTCGAGAATCCTCCGAATGAAGGATGTCTCTTGAATGGTAGTTGTTGTTTCCCGACTGAGTCACAAATCGTGAGTTCAGTTGGCGGGGAGGTTTGGTACCTAGAGTTCGTTCTCGTCGTGACACGCTCTCACTTGATGTGAGACCGGTTGGGGTCGGGTTGGCTGTGCGTTGTCAATCGTGATCTTAAGCGGAACACAATTGAGACCAAGTTAGAGGCCCGTTGATTCGTTCATTTGGCCTCGTGTGTTGGTGTACCCTGTAGGATTGGGTACAATCTGAGTATCACCGTTTTGCGCTGGAGTTTGAGGTTGTACCTCAAACGGATATTGTGGTTGGGTGGAACATCACAAGAATTATCGTGATGTTACCCGAACTTGTAGAACCCTATCAGCATTAGGGATTTGTGGAATGCTATTCCCTGCCATTCTGAATGGATTTGTGGAATCGGAGGCTTTTGGCCGTGGGAATCCGGTTGAGGATAAGTGAAGATCGACTACGCTGGGCAGATTGACGTGATCGAGATATGGAACTCCCACCGATGGTAGAGCGATTCGAATCTCGAGAGGAATTTACCGAGTGCCTACCTTCCTTGTCGGTTCTTGCACAAGGAATTGAGTACGCTGTTTGGAGCAGCGAGAAGAGGTTATGGAATTGATGTTACCGTGGTGGTTAGACGAGAAGCTCGGGTTAGCTATAATTACAATCTTTGCGCAAGATGGATTGATAGAGAACTTTCTAATGAAGTGTGAGTGGAATACTCTCTATCATTTGAGTTGGAATCTATAAGTTGGAAAAAAAAAAAAAAAAAAACCCAATGCTAAGGAAAGCATTGAGGACGAGGATTTTGAGTGATGCTTCACGAACTACCGAGTGGCTAAGGTCAAGAGTTAATCTCTCGAGGACAAGTCCTTAGCCTGGGCACGTGAAGAGTTTAAGCGGACACTAGGTCGAGTTTGGGAACTCCCACATGGACAACGGTTGTGAAGCCTCTATCGATTGGGGCCAAGAGTATTGGATCAAAGAGATTACTAATGGAAGTCGAGAAGACTCTTAAGTGCTGACCCACTATAATGATTATAGAGTGGATGTTGAGACTATTACCTCCCTAATGGAATTATGTTGAGGGGGAAGCATTGTGATGCCATGCCATAGAATGAAATCCAATGATCTTCGTTGGTGAGCTATTGGATGATTTACTTGATCTTTGTTACCGTGGAGTGGAATTGCACTTTTATGCAAACTCTGGATGAGGTTTGATCTTGTATGGAAGAACATAGTCAGCAACTGATTGATGACCAGCTGAACACTTCGGTGGAGTTTCGATGGATTACTGGACGGGTATAATTTCCGGAATCTTGCATGAATAGTACTAGTATATCCTCCTTGAAAGGATATATGATAGAGTTCCTTGTATGAAGGCAGTTAAAGGAGACCTTGATTTTCGCCATCGACCGGGTTGAAGAATGTGAGAACTGAAACTTAGCTTTTGGATTCATGCAGACCAGCAGAGAAACTGGTTTGGTTAAGCACCGTTTGAGATAGGCTTTACCTATGAAGAGTGGAGCTCGAGGAGTCGCTATGGACGATGCTTGCTTTTCACCGTACCCTGGAACCGAGGGGTTTGCGACGTTTGTGCTTAGGAGCAATTCACCACCTGAGACCTTATCGCCTAGTTGTGCATCGTTAGAGTGCACCGCCATTCCCTTCGATGGGTTGGTGTTGTGGTTGATCCGCAGCCATGACGAAACTCCTTTTTGTGAGGGGAGAATGTAACATACTGGACTTGCGCAAATTGCGGAGTTCGAGTATTTGACTTGTGTTGGAGCTTTTCCAGATTTTTTGGAGGGTCGTTGACTGTGTTCCGACCTATGGCGCGTGTACCGAGGTTAGGGGATGAATCCCCAGCACTAAAGTCCAAAAAGTTAGATTTTAGGTGGCTCTCGGGTTGGAAATTTTGTGCCTTGTACCGGTACAAAATGGTGTCTATACCGGTATAAAATGATGGCTATACCGGTACAGACCGAAATTTATACCGGTATAAAAGGGCAGACTTGGCAACCCGAGGCTCGGGTCTGGCTTTTCGCAGGTTTATACTGCATAAAATGGGTTTGTACCGTACAAACCGCGCTTTAAAATCAAATCGCAGGGGCTTTTATGCGTTTTGACCTATTCTATAACAAAGACCCACGACCCCTTAGGGTTCTTTTTGTGTCAGATTTGCCGAGAGAAGAGGTAAGGAGCTCTCCTTTCTTCTCCTTTGGATTTCTATGAGTTTGGTTGGATTTTTGGGGTTTGATCTTCTCCCTTTTGCTCTCTTTTGTTTGTTGGAGCTATTTCCACCATTAGAGGAGCTTGGAGCTTGAACTTGGAGCTTGTTGGGAGGAAGATCTTCTCTTCTAGAGGGTTTTGGTTCTTAATTTGGTGCTTTTGGAAGGTAAGCAACCAATCCTTTCCTCTAGATTTAGATTTGGAAGCTTTCTTTGAGTAGAAACCCTAGAAATGGGATTCTAGGGTTAGAATTGGGGATTTTTGATTCGGAGCTTTTAGAACCTAATTGATGGGTGTAGAACTCTCCTCTAGGTTGGATTTGAAGAAGCTTAGGGTCGAATTGAGCTTTGGACAAGATCTTCTTGATCAAAGGTAATTTTCACCTCTTTTCTATGTGAATTTTGGTGAATTTTGTTAGATGTTTATTCGAAGCTCGTATCCCTTCAAATATTTATCTTAGGGTACTAGGAGCTTAGGGGGCAACTTCGTTCGGCGAAACGAAAAGGATTCGAAGCGTATCCGGTGGGTTTGATCTCACCGAAATGGGTGAACTCTTTCTATGTCTTCCTTTGGGTTTTAGGATATGTTTATATGATGAATTATACTCTCTAGAACATGCTTGAATTTATGAGAACCTAAAATAGCTATGTTATGTATAGTGAAAATTATACTCTCTATGTAGTGGAGACGTATACGTGATTTTGGGCATAGTTGGTTAATTGGTTGTGGTACCTTAAGAAGCATGTTAGAGATTGAGTGGTGAGAGGATTCCTTGAGGGAATTTAGTAATTGAACTATATTTATAGAACCACACATGATCACCATCATGGCACTTGTTGAGACAAGTAGATAGAACTTAGCGTTCTTGCTTAATGATTTAGTAGATAAGATTCATAGCTTTATGATATTGCCGTTGAAAGGCATTAACCTTGAGGCTAACCATATACTTATATGCATGAGGTTTAACATGATATCGCCTTATACTTGTTGTAGACAAGATAGTAGGTAATGTAACATAATACATGACATGAGTATTATGAGTTGAGTTTACTTTCTAATCCTAGTAATATGACTAGCGTTGGCAATTGAGAACTTGTATTCGATCTATGGATCGATGGACTATTCCATGTTCTAGACATGAGGAAGGTAATGTTAAGCCCTTGGGGCATTCTTATGTGAGCTATTGGCATGTAATATAAGTGTTTTATTAAACTAATTGCAATGTGATATTTGTACACTCTATCATGGGAAAAGACATGTGTATTCTAGTATTATGATACTTGCGAATAATTCATAATTCTCTTGCTTATGGTATTGATAAGTATCTATTCGATAATTAGTGGAATTGTATGTCATAAACTCCTTGGAAATCTTGTTTAAAGTAATGAATTATCCCAAGTAGGATAGTGTCATTTGAGTTGTATATGTTGTGAGCGCCTTGTGAGACAAACCACCCTAGTAGTTGTAAATGAGTTGTGACATATTGAGTTATTTTTCCGACCTCGAGTCGATGAGAGAGATTCCAAGTTTAGACTTGATGATTGAGTATCCCAAATAGGGACCCTATGCTATGATTATGCCCGTTGCCCCTATGCTCATTCGCACTTACTTGTGAGGGTAGCTCCCTACAAGCCGGCACTCCGAAGTGGGCCTTTGCGATTCGTTCGCCTCGCTTGTGAGGGTAGCTCCCTACAAGCCGGCACTTCGGGAGTGGGCCTTCGCGATGCACTCGCCGTGCGGGACTGAGCGCCGAAAGTGGATTGCCGTGTTCTCGTGTCTCCTTTCTTGTGGGGAAAGTCGACGACCTCCACGGGGCCACCTAGGCATGGCACGAGCCGGGATGTTACCTTGGGTACATTCCTTATGGATTGGGTTTTGAGACTTCTCTAGAACACTTAATCTTGTGGACTAGTGTGTATGCTTGATAGAGAACACTTAATCTTGTGGACTAGTGTGTATGCTTGATAGAGAACACTTATTCTTGTGGACTAGTGTGTATGCTTCATAGAGAACACTTATTCTTGTGGACTAGTGTGTATGCTTGATAGAGAACAATGGTATACATAATTTACTTTATGTAGTAAGGTGGGCATTATGTTTGTACTTGTAATTAAAGGTTAGCTTACTTTAATTGTGCATGTTAACTGTTTGGACATATGTTTGTGCCATTAAAAGTAGAATATCATGATTATGATAGTTAAACTCGTAGTAGAAGCATGAACTTGATTACCTCAGTTTTGTACTCGCTTCTTATTTATAACTTCTTGCTTTCTTTTAGCATGCTTATTTTAGCCTAGTGGAGCACTTCACTGAGATCAGTAATTGCCCACTGGGAACTATTTTTAATAGTTCTCACGCCCTCTGTTTGTTGTTAATTTTCAGAGCCATCCGCATCGGGAGTGGCTAGGGATCGAGGCAAGGGTTTTGCGGCTAGCTAGAGCCCTACGGAGTTTCTATAGTGGACCCGATGTTATCTTTTCTTTTTGTACTTTAGAAAAGATGTTTTATGTATCTGTTTAGAAATTTGTATCAGATTCTGGATTTAGCTCTGCTCTGTATCACTTTTGTGGATCTTTTATGTTAGAACTTAGTGGTTTTATATTACTCGCTCTGATGGCCTTGTTAGGATTTCTCTTTTTCCTCCTTTGTTTTTATAGACGCCTTGTGTGCATTGTGTTTGTTTGGTGTACACGGCGGGTCTGTGCACGTGTCGGCGGGCTTCCGCTGGGCCCGGGGCGTGACAGTCAACTGGGAAAGCAAACTAGATCCGCACATAAGAATCTGAATCATTTAGGTACCTCTCGACCTCTAGAGTTACTTCATATGGATCTAATGGGACCTTCTAGAATACAAAGCTTGGGGGGCAAACGCTATATCTTGTTAATGGTTGATGATTTTTCTCGTTATGTTTGGAGTGCTTTTTTACGTGAAAAAGATGATACTTTTGATTTATTTTCTGAAATTTGCATCCGTCTTATGAATGAGCGTAATGATAAAATTGTACGTATAAGAAGTGATCGAGGAGGAGAATTCATAAATTCTAAATTTGTAGATTTTTGTGTTTCGAATGGTATTAAACATGAATTCTCCGCTCCGTACACACCACAACAAAATGGAGTTGTAGAACGCAAGAATCGAGTGGTACAAGAAATGGCACGTGTTATGCTGCATAGTAAAAAGATTGCACTACATTTTTGGGCTGAAGCAGTTAACACGGGTGTCTATGTTATCAACCGAATCTATGTAAGACCAGGTACTTTGAATACTCCATATGAGTTGTGGGTAGGTAGAAAACAAAACATCAAATATTTTCGTATCTTTGGGAGTAGATGTTTTATCCTTCGGGATCGCGAAAATCTTGGAAAATTTGACTCCCGAAGTGACGAAGGGATATTCCTTGGTTATTCTACCTCAAGTAGAGCTTATAGAGCGTACAATTTAAAAACAAAGACGGTGGTAGAATCAATCAATATAAAAGTAGATGAGGCTTCTTTATCTACTCCTTCTGTGATTGACACTTCAAATGTTTACCTTAATGATGATGATGATGACTCACCTTTTATAGTGCCTTTGAATGATGAGAATACTACTTCCGATATTTCTACTTCATCTAACGTAAATGCATCAAATGACTCATCCGAGCCACAAATTGACACCTCCATCTCTCCAACTACATCTTTTGAAAGTACCCCTATGAGAGTCACAAAGGATCACCCATTGACTAATGTACTTGGAGATCCCCAAGTTGGAGTGAGAACAAGGAGTCAACTACAATGTGAGTTCTCTTGTTATGTTTCTTTGGTTGAACCTAAAAATGTGGACGAAGCTCTTCAAGACGAATATTGGATTAACGCAATGCAAGAAGAGCTCGGACAATTTGTTAGAAACGATGTGTGGAAACTTGTGCCACGACCAGCGCAACAACACATCATCGGTACCAAATGGATCTTTAAGAATAAGAAAAGTGAGGATGGTACCATAGTGCGAAACAAGGCAAGGTTGGTGGCACAAGGCTACTCTCAAGTTGAAGGTATTGATTTCGACGAGAAATTCGCTTGCACGACTTGAGTCGATTCGAATTCTTTTTGCTATCGCGTGTCATTTTAAAATAACTATGTTTCAAATGGACGTAAAGAGTGCATTCTTAAATGGTCTTTTAAAAGAAGAGGTCTATGTTGAACAACCAAAAGGATTTGTAGACTCTAAATTTTCAAATCATGTGTATTATCTTAAAAAGGCTCTTTATGGTCTTAAACAAGCACCACGCGCATGGTATGAACGACTCACTAAATATCTTTTGGAAAAGGGGTACAACCGAGGAGGAGCGGATCGAACTTTGTTTGTCAAGCACTCACAGGATGATTTTATAGTGGCGCAAATTTATGTAGATGATATTGTCTTCGGAGCAACAAAAGGTAAGGATGCCACGGAATTTGCCAAGTTAATGACCAATGAGTTCGAAATGTCTATGATGGGTGAACTCAATTATTTCCTCGGTCTTCAAATTAAACAATCGAAGGAGGGAATTCATTTATCCCAAACTAAATATGCTAAGGAATTGGTCAAGAAGTTTGGGTTGGTTGATGCAAAACATTTTGACACTCCAATGGGAACAAGTAACAAAGGACTTGGAGTAAACATTGAAGGGAATAGTGTGGATGAAAAGTTATATCGGAGCATGATTGGGAGCCTATTATACTTGACAGCTAGTCGACCAGATATTGCTTTCAGTGTTGGGGTATGTGCTCGCTATCAAGCTAACCCTAAAGAAATACACTTAAAGGCTGTAAAAAGGGTGATAAGGTATGTGAAAGGAACAACGGATTTCGGAATTTGGTATCCAATGGGAACCACACTCGATCTTATTGGTTATTCAGATGCCGATGGATCTGTGGATGACAGGAAGAGCACCAGTGGAGGATGCTTCTATTTAGGACATTGTTTGGTGTCATGGCATAGTAAGAAACAGAATTGCATTGCTCTATCTACAGCTGAGGCCGAGTACATTTCTGCTGGTAGTTGTGCTACTCAGTTGTTATGGATGAAGAGTTTACTGAGTGACTATCGGATTTCTTCCTCTTGTCTTACAATTCTTTGTGACAATACTAGTGCCATAAATATTTCTAAAAACCCTGTTCTACACTCACGAACTAAACACATTGAACTAAGATATCATTTTTTAAGAGAATTGGTCGAATCAAACACTCTTAAACTTGAATATATTTCTACCGATGATCAACTAGCGGATATTTTGACTAAGCCTTTAGATCAAAAACGTTTTCTACATTTGAGAAAGGCTATCGGTATGAATCCTTCTATCTAGATACATTCTATGGGCCATTATTTCCATATTGACTATTATGCACGAAGGTTTTGAATTGATTCATAGTTTTGCATGATTTATTTTAACATTCTTCAATTCACTTCAATTCTTCTATGTCATTCTATTTGACACTCAACATCTTCTAAAAATTGTTTTTGTATCTTTGTTAAATTAGTACATCTTTTATGAACTATCGAAAGTGTATTGAATTGAATTGATTGTTTGCATGATTAAGATAAATGATTTCCTTATTTTCTGAAATCACAATAAAATTATCTCATTGTGGGTTGCACTTTTTGAGGGAGAGTTTTCCTAAAAAGAAAAGATGTGGAAAGAGTTACATCCTTTCTAAGGAGTGTGAAAACTACCACCACATGTGAGAAAGAGCTACCACCTGGTCGTCCTAAGTGTGTGAAGCTACTACATGAATTCAAGTATACATCTCTAAGAAAAAGATCAAAGTCAAATTCTTGATTGAGGTGTTTTGGTGAGTGCTCCATTATCGAATGATATAAGGTGGAAGTTATAATAAAGATGCTCAAAGAGCCACTCCTTGTCTTAGATATGTGCATAACTCAATTGGGTGATATTCTTGTGCTTATTTCAGCTTATGGGATCTTCTTTATTCTCTATTTTTGCAAATTTGAAATTTAAACTTAGTACAATGATTGTTTAGATCTCAAAAGATGTGCATAATTTCACGGTTTACTTCTTTAATTTCTAGTTGATGCACGGTTCAACATTTATGACATCCTTGAATTTAAGTGACTAGGAGCTTGTTAATACATATTTCATGAAAAGATTGCTAAAATCCTGATAATTGCTGTTGCTGAAATTTCTTCACAAGGAAGGACCTATTTTCATCGCCATGTCCGGACATCACACAAGCAAACTGCACAGGACATTGTGGCATCCGGACATTGGAAGCTATGTCCGGTCTTGGCTAAGAATTTTGTTGCTTTTTGAAATTAACTGTATTTTACAATACTTATATGCATGATTGTCAGTATTAAACTTAATGTGCATGGCCCTAGGAAGCTCTAGAGATCATTTTTTTTTAAAAAAAAGGTTTTCTTAATTATTGATATATTTATGTTTGATGTGTATAGACTTATATGTGAACAGCGGATTTTATCCTCCACATCATGTATTCATAAATTTTTGGTACTAGTTACTTCTGTGGTTGGAGGAGGTCAAGATAAGATGTGAATATGTTTTTCTCCAGACAATGACTCAGTGTTTTTAGTATCAAGCCCCTCCTACTGTTATTTTGGCGCTTTCGGACAAAAAGGGGGAGGGATGAAGATGACATATGGGGAAAAGACTGGGAGATATGGGGAAAAGACTGGGAGATGATTAATGATGATAGGGGGAGATGGCGATAAAAGTTGGATGATGATGATGTTTCCTGATGATGATGTTTCCTGATCTGATCTTTGATGCGTAGATGCTTAATTTTATGCTTGTATCTATGACTTTTACTTTTGGTGCTTAATGAATCTCTTGAGGCTTGAATGTGTGTTTGAGATTTCTTTGCAGGAACGTTCAAGACTTCAAGACTCCAATGTCTAAGTCATAGAGTTTGTAATAGGACTTCAATTTGTAAATCTTTTTACTTTTTGTTGGATCGATCATGCTGGGGGTTATCGTTTGGTGATTGCGATAATTCTCGTCTTTTTGTTTTTTAGTAATGTACGGGCTTAATTTGTGTTTTGTCACGAAATCGCCAAAGGGGGAGATTGTTAAGGATTTTGTAAGTTGGCGGATTTCGTGAGTTTGTCGGAGTCTTGAAGAGATCAAGAGATTACAAGAAGATCGGACCCTCCAGGACTCGTCAGAGAAGCTCGACACCTCAGGTATGCATTTAAGATCATTTATGGTGATTAACATTAATAACATAGTAGTTAGAAGACTTAAAAAGGGTTTAAAATATTGGTTTTTATGAAAAATATTTTCTCAGATAAACCCCGTCCTGGACACCCTTTTGACCTGGACACGGAGTCCGTCATCCGGCTTTTCGCAACACTGTCCGGACCAACTTCTTTGACCGGGACACGGTGAGGTTGATAGCAGTAAAGTTTCGCAGTGCTTTGACCGGATCGTGGATTCCGTCCTGGACACGGTGAGATGAACTTTCTCGAGTGCTATAGCCTAGGACCGGACAATCCCGGTCCGACCTGGCCGGTGCTCGATGCGAAAAATTTGACGACACACCGAGACCGGACGAGATGGTTTGACCAGGACGGTGGACTCGAAATGCATTTCCAAATCAAAGTTAATCTATTCCAAATCAGCCGATTTCAATTCTAATCTATTTCTGAAAGGTTGTTTTCAATCCTACTCTAATTAACAAGTCTTCTAAACACTATAAATAGACCATGGGAGTTTAAGAAAAAACATATACCGGAATATTATTAATCCTCAAAACCCTAGAATCTCTCTCCTAAGCTTTTTGACCTAGTTCTTAGAGAGATTTGATGGAGTATTGATCGTCAAGTTGATTCTAGTTTCTTTCATTTGATTCTACTCTTGTGAATCAACTTGATGATCAATTAGACGAATTCTTCCCATCGTCTACGGTGTTTTAATTTGGAGATCATCATATATCTTCGTTCTTCTTCTCGGACGGAGGTGTGTTGCGCGGGGATCGCGTGTAGGGGGAGCCGAGGACTCGGTGGACGCTTTGTGGATTCGAGGCGTTGGCGCGGCAAGGAGTTGCGGCGTGATCGGTTGGAGGACTTCAATCGATCGTGGACCAGCGAAGGATATTCACATAGAAGATTCGGTTAATCGGGTAAAGTCGTGGGTGAATCGCCTTGTACTCGGTTGTTTCTTAGTGAATTTTCGTGTGATCGGTCCCGTGGGTTTTTTTACTCCGAGTTGGAGTTTTCCCACGTAAAATCTCGGTGTGTTGATTTTATTTTTCCGCATTTATTTAAAATCGCATCGAGAATTTTTATTAGGCCATTGTGCACCTATTCACCCCCCTCTAGGTGTTAATTACCTTTTAGATCCTTGAGACCTATAACCTACAACCTACAGTACCGCGTTCCATCCACAGAACGACTTCAGACTGCACAGAGTAGACAGAGGAGCTACGTGGACCAGCGGAGGCATGACCTAGAGTTTCTGGTCGGTGAGCACGTGCTGCTCAAGGTGTCGCCATACAGGGGGATCAAGCGGTTCGGTATGCGGAACAAGCTTAGTCCGCGATTCGTGGGACCGTTTGAGATCCTGGAGCGTGTTGGTCCGGTGGCGTACAGGTTAGCTCTGCCTCCGAGTTTCACCCGGGTGCACAATGTCTTTCACGTGTCCATGCTTCGGAAGTATATTCCAGATCCGTCCCACGTCATCAGACTGACGTCTATACAGTTACGGGAGGATCTAAGCTATGATGAGGCTCCGTTGCGGCTTTTGGCACGTGAAGTGAAGCAGTTGCGGAACAGGAGCATTCCGTACGTGAAGGTTTAGTGGGAGAACCACGATGAGCGTGAAGCTACGTGGGAGCTTGAGTCCTCTATGAGGGAGCGTTATCCACATTTGTTTATGGGGGATTCTTGACCTAGTTTCGGGGACGAAACTTCCTGTAAGGAGGGAATGATGTAATAACCGACATTTTTATCTTAATAAATAAACCCTTTTGTTGACGATGTTATTGTGTGTAATTTAATTACGAGAGCACTCTTCAAATTTCAAGTCAAAACGAGCTAAAACGAAAAAGTTACGGGACCCGAAAAAATGACTTAAGTGAATAGTAACTCTAGTTTTCCGGATGAGCCGGGAATAGAGAATGGGTTTAGGTGTGTACAGAACTCCGATAATATGACTTCAATAGCTCGTTTCGAACGGCTCGACTATTCTGGAACCAATGGCACTGACGGAATTAGATTCTGATGCACGGATATCGAGAAAAAGGGTTTTGAAGGATTTGACCTAAATAATTAAATAATTGGATTCTGAACGCGAAGGGGTTAGATTCGCATAACGGCGGAATGCGAAGAGTCACTATATTTTATGCACCGAAATGCGCAAATTCGAATATAGAGGGGCTTATACGCGTAATTCACCTCCTGGCAGGGGCCGGAGATGGAATAGAAGTATTTGAAGGGCTAAAGTGCAAAAGTGCAAGTGTGTATATAATGGTGCATTAGGGTTACGAGGCTTTATACGGGCGTCGATGTCGGTCCCCTATCTGTTGGGACGATGTCGGAGAACGCCGGTTGATCGGGCCTGACTTATTGGAGGATGCGGAGGCGAAGGTTCGCATTGCGAGAGAACGACTTCAGACTGCACAGAGTAGACAGAGGAGCTACGTGGACCATCGGAGGCGGGACCTAGAGTTTCTGGTCGGTGAGCACGTGCTGCTCAAGGTGTCGCCATACAGGGGGATCAAGCGGTTCGGTATGCGGAACAAGCTTAGTCCGTGATTCGTGGGACCGTTTGAGATCCTGGAGCGTGTTGGTGTCACGCCCCGGGGTCGACAGGACCTTCCCCAATGCGTGCCCAGACCCGCCATATGTCAACACATACCAGGCGTCTACTAAAAACAGCGGAATTAAAACAATAATAAGCTACAACTAAGAATATCAGAGCCACATACAGCTATCCCTATCAACAAGTAGGATCAATAAACAGGTAGGAAGGAAAGAGAGTACTAAAACTGCTACAAGTAAAAAGTAAACACAACAGTGTAGCTCTAGGTACATAAGGGTAGCCTCTACCAAAAATATAGGTACACACACTCATCCTCTCCAACTAAAACAAAAGGAGAGATGAACCACCTAGCGAGACTCCTCGTCGCTAGTCCGAAGCGACACCCTTGCCGCGATCCCTGGTCTCCCCCGCTGAAGGCGCTGAAACACGTCAGAAAACAGAGGGCGTGAGTACTATAAAAATATAGTTCCCAGTGGGCAATTACTGACCTGCACAGGTTGCACAACTAGGCCCAAACGAAGTAGTAAAAGAACTGAAGTAAATAACTGTAAATAAAGTATAACTGTAAATGCTAAATAATTAACCCAAAATACATATGGTACATGCTTTATTCAACCCGAAATGTCAACCTAAAGGAGTTTCAGATTGGAGACCATATTTTTTTGAAAGTCTCGCCGATCAGAGGAGTTAGGAGATTCGGGATTCGGGGTAAGTTGAGCCCCCGATTTATTGGACCGTATGAGATTCTTGAGCGTGTGGGCCCGGTAGCGTATAGACTCGCTCTATCGCCGAACCTATCGGGTGTACACAACGTATTCCATGTGTCGGTCCTTCGGAAGTTTATACATGATCCAGCTCATGTATTGGATACTACACCCTTGGAGTTGAGGGATGATTTGAGCTTCGAGGAGCAACCCGTGAAGATTTTGGCTCGCGAGGTGAAGAAGCTGAGGAATCGGGAGCTTTCTTTTGTGAAAGTCCTATGGAGCAACCACGAGGAGCAGGAGGCCACGTGGGAGCTGGAGAGTGCGCTGCAGGAGCGCTATCCCCATCTCTTTCAGATGGAGTCATGAGGTATGACTTTACTTTCGCGTTTCGCGGACGAAACCTCTTTTTAGGAGGGGTGAATGTGATGCACTGAACTTTAGCAAATAGCAAGGTTCGAGTGTGGATGTGAGATCTGAGTTTTTCCAGATTTTCTGGAGGGTCGTTGACTGTGTTCCGACCCATGACGCGTGTCCCGAGTAGTGGAGATTTAATCTTGGCATCAAAGTCCAAAAATCTGGATTTTTGGTGACTCTCGGGTAGAGTTTTCGGGCATCTGTACCGGTATAAAAAGGTGGCTATACCGGTATGGCCTTGATGGCTATACCGGTACAGACCGTACCTTATACCGGTATGGGAGGCCGAAATGAGCAACCCGAGGCTCGGGTCTGGCTGTTTCGCAGGGCCTATGGACGGGCACTTTTCGAACTGGGCCGAAACTGCAGGGACTGTTTTGCGTTTGTGCATCTCTTTAACAGCACCAAAGCCCTTAGGGCTTTCTTTTTATGCTGTGAACGTGAGAGGGAGAGAGGTAAGAGCTCCTCTCTTTTTCCCCTTTACCTTTTTGATTTTTGGGTGGTTTTCTTTGGGATTGATCACTCTCCTTCTCTCTTTTGGCTTCTTGGTGCATGTTCCACCATGGATGAAGCTTGAGGCTTGTTGTTGGTGCTTGTTGGAGGAGAGATCTTCAACGTTGGAGGGTTTAGAGCCTTGATTAGAGCTTCTAGAAGGTATGCAACACATCCTCTTCCCCTAGATTTGGGTTTGATTGTCTCTTTATAGTTGAAACCCTAGATGTTGATATTAGGGTTTATTTTTGGGGCTTTTTGATTTGGTGCAGCTAGAGCTTAATTGTTGGGTTTAAAACCTTCCTTTAGGTTGGTTTGAGGGGACTCTAGCTTGCTTTTGAGATCTCTAGAGGGATTACTACCTTAGAGGTGAGCTTTGCCCTTTTCTATGTGGATTTTGAGTTGGGTGTTTTCTAAGGCTTTTTAAACCTAATTAATTGGTTTAGAATCTTTGCTTAGGTTGCCTTAGAAGGGTTCTAGCTTCCATTTGAAGCTTCGAGAGGGATTTCACTCATAGGTGAGTTTTTTCCTGTTCACTAGTTTTGATTTTCGCAGTTTGATTCGTGGGCATGCCAGTTGACTTTGAAAATTCTTGTGTGACCTTTCTAGGGTACAAGGAGTCTGAAAAGTGTCAGGGTTGGCGACCCGGAGTGTGCGAGGATCATCGGTGGGTTTGACCTCATAATTCAATGAAATTCTCATTGGAGTTACTTGAGCTTTGTAAAATGGAAAATTATGTGTTTTCATGTTAGTTGTATCGTTGTTGAATTTTAGAATGCTTAAAACATATGCCTTATATGTAAGGAAATTTTTGACCTCTATATAGTAGAGAGTGGCTTGTGGACTTAGGCATAGTGTTGCATTCTACTTGTGGCTTGAGAGCATGTTGGATATAGTGAAAGTGACATGAGAACAAGTGAACTTGAACTTAGAACTATGTATAACTTGGGAGAAAAGCTAATGTCATTAAGCGGCATTAGACTTGGCATCGGTTTGTGAACTAGTGAGCTAATGTCATCAAGTGGCATTAGGCTCGAATTCGAACTTTGGCATAGAAATTCTAGTGTCATGTGAACTATTGTACTAGACCTTAGGGTTACTAGTGACATTTGCCATGAGAGTGACATGAGGTTTTGGACACTTGAGACTTGGACAGTGCTTGTTGCCATTTGTGCTCTTCGCACATGCTTGTGAGGGTCGCTCCCTACAAGCCGGCACTCCGGAGTTGGCCTTCGCGATTCGTTCGCGCGTGCGGTGTTGATAAGCCTACGGGACCGTTTGGGACAGACTCATTCCTTGCGGGGGATGTTGGGGCTACCACGGTACTTAGGCAGCACAAGCTGGATTACACTTGTGTAGATCCTAGAAAGAGAATTGAACAGTGACATATAATAAAAAATTGACAACACTACTAGATAGGACTTAGTAGTTGGATACTCGGATGTATTGTGGCATAGCATTGGACATATGTAGTATACTTGATAGGTCAACATTTCCATTATAGTATACTCAAGAGATTAATAGAAAGTATACTCAAAATTATAATTTTTGAAACTCCTAAACAAACTCTATGACTTAGACACAAGGAGTCTTGAAGTCTTGATTTCAAAGACCTGCAAAAAGACAATTTTCTACAAATACTCAAAAATATTTTTATACCTCTTCTCCCCTTTTGTACTTTTCGCCAACTCCTGTTGTTAAAAAATACTCTCCTTCTCCCTCCTTAAACTCATCATGTCTCCCCTTTCGTGTATGCATCAAATACCAAATATCTTCTCCCTCTGTACCTTTTCTCCATTCTTCCCCTTTTTGTCAAAAATTGCCAAAAGAAACACAAAAGAGAGAAAAACAAACTAGCAAATAGAAAGTAGTCACGTCATATGTAACGAACCGAACTTTAGCCAAATCGGTTGAAGCACGCGAAAGAAATAATTGGACGAGTTCCAATTACCTTTCCAAGCGTTTCGGAAGGGTTAAAAGAGGGTTTAAAAGAGTTATAAAGGTTTCGGCGTTGTTCGGCACGAAGTAGAGTCGAAACGACGCGAAAAAAAAACAAGTCTGGGCAGTTTATACCGGTACAAGCACAATTTTGTACCGGTATAGCAACTTTTACCGAGAGGGCAGTAGCTCTCGGGTTTGAGATTTTTGGTGTCTGTACCGGTACAAAGTGGATTTATACCGGTATAGCCACCTTTACCGAGAGGAGAAGAGCTCTCGGGTTTGAGAAATTTTAGTGCTGGGGTACAAATCGATTTTGTACCGGTATAAATCCCGCGAAAGGCCGAGGCGACTCTCGGGTTTGCCTCTCGGAGTAATTTATACCGGTACGAAATGGGCTTGTACCGGTACAAATGTCCGCCAGCCTTTTGATCGCTTCGAAAATAGAGAGTTTTGTGGGTTAAAGTGTAATTGTTACAACACTATAGCCCCCCCCCACACCCCTCTCTCACAGCCACTTCACCAAAACACTCCCTCCCTCACATTTCTCTCTTTCTCTCTCTAGAAATCCATCTCTAGGGCAAAGAGACCAAGGAGAGGTTCGAGAAGGAGCTTGGAAAAGGAGTCCTTGGTGGCTTTGGTGGTTCTAGAAGCTCTCCTACAAGGTGGACCTTGGGTTAGCTTTGGGCAAAGGTGAGTTCATGCAAACCTAAACCTAGGGTTTGGAATTTCTCTTTAGATTTTCGGATTTAGGAGTCTCTACAAGTGTAGAAACATCCTAATGCACATAGAACACATGAAAACCCTAGTTTCTTCATGTGCTCTCATGGTGGAACCTTAGGGCATCAATGCATGCCCTAGAAAAGAGTTTAAATGGTCTTAGATGAGTTCCTAGAAGATCCACAAGCTCTCTTTTGCTTGTTTAAGAGATCAAAACCTAGGGTTTCACATAGGGCTTGGTAGAGCACCCAAATTTGGGGCTTTTGACTATAGAGGTTCTAGGGTCAAATTGACCTTGTATAAACCTAATTGGGGGTATCCCCGACGCATGGGACAACTCCGTTTAATTAAACGAAAAGCCTATCTATGAGTTGCTATGTAAGCTAGCCTGATGTAAAATCTGATAACTACGCAGATTTCAAAGTAGGCCTCGGTTAGCTACGAAATTCGACGGGCAACCCATCCATAATTTTAGACGGTGGGTGGTGCATTCCAAAGACATCGAACTTCTCTTTATGTCTAAGTGTCATATTTGAGCATACTTTAAATTGAGCATAATGCATAGTAGGGTTATTTATGAGCTTTTATCGTATTTTGTGAGTTCAAAATGCATGAGAATGAGTGTATGATATTGTAGTGACAAAGAACAAGAACCCTATGTATGCATGATAAAACCTAAGGCAAGAACTTAGTGTACTTGACAAACGAACGTGACATTGGACATATACTTAGAGATTGTGACAAGAATGAGTCTAGAATACTTAGACAACTTGTGTGGCATCAAAGAACAAAGAACAAGAATATGAATAAGTAGATTACTTGACATTAGTATGATTGAGAGATTGACATTGTGACAACAACCTTAGAGCTAAGGGTCATATGAGCATAGTCTCCTTGAAGTCAAGGAATGGATTATGAATTGGAATCCTTAAAGTTAAGGATTGATCGTACTCACCATATAGTCCTTGCTCGGGGGCGGTAACTCCCCCTCGAGCGGTGCGCTCCGGAGTAGGTCACCACTGGAATGAGTTTTCCAGAGGACGGTCCCAACGGGTCGATATTGAGCCTCCCCGGTTACTTTGGGATTTTGAGTTTGGTTGAGTCTTGTTGAGGGCGAATCCACGGGTTAGCCAAGAGATTGGGTATTGGACTTATGACCTTGCATGTTTTATTTTGAGCATATTATCGTTTACTTTCAAGCGTATTAGTTGCATTTGTTAGTTGGTTATTATCTTACCTTTTTTTCTATTACGCTTGAATTAGACCTAGTGGGAAAGTCGGCGTGGTTGGTTGCCGAACCCACTGGAAACTTTGTTGTAGTTCTCACCCCACTATTTCCACAGGGCCGGGACCTAACGAGCCGGCCGAGGACCGCGGTAAGGGCATCGAGCCTTAGGTAGAGACCGCCCGAGTTACTTTATTTTTGCTGTAGTCGCATTTCCCTTCATATCATCTTTTGTATTAGATGATTATAGTTGTCTAACTTTAATTGTAATCAAGTTTCATTTTGAGGTAAATGTGATGTAAGAAAGAAATGATGCATTAAATTGTAAAGACTTTAAAGAATTCGAGTTGTAGAGAATTATGCATGTATGTGATTGCAATTAATCATAGTACTTGAATGTTTACATTAGTTACTTTCATTTTGGCTATGTTGCTTACCCTCGTGTAAGCCTTTTGTGTACGCTTCCGCATGTGTAAAATTTATACTCTATCGGTACTTGTTGAGCCTTGGGCGGACAGGGGAAGCTCTGTCCGTTCGGCGTCTGTTGACGCGCTCGAACCGGCCAAATGGATCGGTCTCGGGGCGTAACATCATAGTTAAAAGTAGAGAGAAAAAATAAAACATAGATAATGAGGCTCAAAAAGGTAAAATCACTCCCTATCCTCCTCATAAAAAAAAATGCCTTGTTTTTCTCAAAAATCCTTCAAAATTAGATTAATTTCATAAAAATTAAAAGTTGTACTCCAAAAATCACTATGATGAAAATAAGATATTATTTGATTTTAAAAGACATCAAATCATCAAAATTTGATATTAAAAATAATCTAATATTTTAAAATCATCAAGATGCAAATTGATGAAAAATAATATTTAAAAATTTGGCAAAATTGACACCAATTTGTCGCAACCCGTTCAAAATAGAGATTTAACTAATAAACACCGTGGGTGTCTCTTTGAGCATCTTTTTCAATCTACCACCTTATAACTCCGAAAATTCTAAAATATTCGCATATATTTTTTTCAACCTTTTCGGTTTTTCATATAATTACCCATGTGGTAACTTCACACACGTACCGGACGACCGGGGTGGTAGCTCTTTCCTACAAGTGGTGGTAGTTTTCACACTCCTTTCGGATATAACTCTTTCCACATCTTTATAATCGTAGGAGTTTCTTCCCTTTTTTTTTTTTTATAAATATTCAAACTCCCCCTAAATTAGACAATCTCACAATTGAAAAAGATTTTGACGAATTTTAGTCAATTAAGAAAATATTCATCAATTATATTCAACATTCACTATCAAGATGAATTAATTACTAAGAGATTAAAATTAATTTTAAAATTTTGATTTATTGATGTAAGAAGAAATCACATAATTAATTATCGTCAAAATAATAAAAAAATAGAGTACAATCAATAATTAATATGAATTTAATCTAATTCGAATTAGCTTTAAATACCGATTAAGGCTATTTGAAAAACCTTTAATTTCACCAATTTAATCATCTCCTTTCTCAACAATTTTCAATCAAATTTTTCTCTCAATTACCTTCCCTCAAAAACGATTTTCAATCACATAACATTCAAGCACCAAAAAACGTTCTAATCATGTAATGCAACGAATAAAAATATGCAATAAGTACCAATCAAAGCATTACACAAAAAAAATAATCTAAGGAAAGGAGCAAGGAAAGATATCACCTTTCCGGATCCAAACTTGTCGGATTGTCGGTTGTCTTGTCTTGTCGACGTTAGGTACAAGTTGTTTCGACTTTTGATCCACCGTTGGTCTTTTCATTGCTTGAAACTTCGGTTGATGTTGTCGTTGAGGCTTTGAAACCCAAACCGCTTGTGCCTTTCGTTTAGAAATCCGGTTCGGTTGAGGGTTCGGTCGATATTGACGTTGAGGCTTAGATTTTCGGTTCGCAAAAGGTACTCGACTTGATTGATTTTGCTTTTGATTCCGTGGGGGATGTCGAGTTTTAGATAATACCAATTGTTTTGTAGAAGTTGCCGAGTGAATACACCTTTCTTTGTTCGGCCAACTCTTTTTAATGTGTCCTTTGATACCACATTTATGACACACTTTTTCTTTCAATATAGTTGAGACTTTAGATGTCGTCGTTTGAGCCTTCTCAACATAAGTCCGTTCGTATACGAGACCTAACTTGCTCGTTTGACCCAATCCGAGCAGATTATCCAATTTTTTCGATCCCGAAGAAAACTTTTGAATATCGGACTTGAGTTGATGGACTTGCTCGGTCAATGTTTTGTTGGATTTGTATGTTTCCTCAAATTGATGCTCCAAAAATCCAACTTTATCCGTAGTAGATTTGATCATTAAATCCGATTCTTCTAGCTTCTTTCGGAGGACCGAATTATTATTCAAGATTGATTCCCGTTCCTCCTCAAGAGCATTATTCGTGGTCTTCAAATTCTTGTTCTCTTCTTCAAGATCGAATAAACGACGCCTCAACTTTTTATTGAGTTTCGCCATCTTCCGCGACTCAACAAGAAGTTGATTGTATGCTTCCGCTAATTCCTCGTCGTTTGATTCCTCATCGCCGGAATCCGAGTCCACGTCTTCTTCTTTTGATGTTTTCAACGCAATCCTTGTACTTTTAGAGAAAGACTTGGAAGAAGATTGGTTAGTAGGAAAAGTCATCTTATAAGTTTGCAACGCACCTACTAACTCTTTGGCCATTAGATAACAATATATCTAGATCTCGCTCTGATACCAATTGTGAGTTACGGGGAAGCCCCAAGGATCTATCTAGATTGTATCAAACAACACCTAGAGGGGGGTGAATAGGTGTAACGGCCACAAACTACAAATCTTGATGCAATAAAAATAAACGCGGAAAATAAAAAGCACACCGAGATTTACGTGGGAAAACTCCAACTCGGATTAAAAAACCCACGGGACCAACACGCGATAACAATCCACTAAGAATAAAAGATTACAAGGTGATTTACCGAATCCACGGACTCAAACCTCTCTTTATCTTCTTCGGATCTCGCGCACGCCGCTGGGTTGTCCACGCCCCACGTCCGAATCCACGAACGCTTCCACTTCGAATCCACGAAGCCTCCGATCACGCCGAATCCACGACGCCACTCGAATCCACGAGCGCACTCCGTCCGGAGCAAGAACGATACGATCGGTGATGATTTGTTGCTTAGATAATCATTAAAGAACCGTAGAAGATGTTTCTAAGCAATAGCCGGATCAATTCTCCATGAAGAACGAGAAATTACGGTTTCAAGAATTGATCCGATAGAAACTTGTTGTTGAAGAAAGAAAGAAAGCACCCAACAAGTTTCTAAGGTTTCATAATGGTCTAAACTCTAAGCATATGAATTAATGGAACCTCCATCGCTTATTTATAGATTTAGAAGACTTAGAAATAGACTAGGATTGTGATAATCTAATTTTAGAAATAAATTAGAGATAGACTAGGATTTGAAAACCTGTTTAAAATCAATTAGAAAACATAGAAATAGACTAGGATTTGAAAACCTGTTTAAAATCAATTAGAAAACATAGAGATAGACTAGGATTTGAAAACCTCAATTTTGTCTAAATATTCAATTTAAAAACATTCTAAGTCTTCCAAACACTTTTAAATATTTATAAATCATCATCAATAATAATTGAACTTACCGAGCATTGTGGATTCATATTTTGAATATGCGAGTCTTCGATCTTCGTCTCTTCTTCTTTAAACCTTCAAGACTCCGAACTAACTTCACGAAATATGCCAACATAAAATCCGTAACATACTACGCTCCGACTGCCCGTCACTCTGAGGGTGGAAAGCATGCTGAAGTCCAGTCGAGTACCTAAGGCGTTGTAGTAACCCGAACTTTAACCAAATTGGCTAAAGTGCGCGAACGAGTAATTGGACAAGTTCCAATAACCATTCCAAAATGCTTAGAAGGGTTAAGAGAGGATCTAAAAGAGTTAGAAAGGTTTTGGCGTTGTTCGGCACGAATTAGAGTCGAAACGACATGAAAAGCACAAGTCTGGGCAGCCTGTACCGGTACAAGCAAAGTTGCTGTACCGGTATAGCAACTTTGACCGAGAGGAGAAGAGCTCTCGGGTTTGTGGAATTTTTGGTGTTTATACCGGTACAAGACAAACTGTACCGGTACAAATGCTACGAAACCGAGAGGCAGCTCTCGGGTTTGCCTCTGGAGCATCCCATACCGAGTAAGCCCGTTGTGCCGTACGGATGATGCAGCGGCGGTTTTGGGCGCTTCGAAATAAAAGAAGTTGAGGGGCCTTATAGCATTTTGTGTAGGGGGTTAAGTGATTAGAGAGGTAAAATACACTCTCTTTCTCTCTCACTCCCTCTGATCTCTCTCTCTCTCCCTCTCTCTGTCGACAGCAAGAAAAGAAGAAAGAAAGAGAAGGAAAGGAAGAGAAGGAAGAAGAAGAAGATGGAGATGATGAAGAGGATGATGATGGAGGTCCTCTTGGTCATCTTCCTCTTCTCCCACGAGCTCGGGGCAAGCTTGTAGAGGTAAGCTTTAGCCTCCTCTCATGGTAGATCTTCTAGTAATGGGTTTTTAAACCCTAGATTTAGAGTTTTGATCTTCTTGCAAGCTTTAGAACCTAGTAGAGACTTGGAAACTCATGAAAATCATGTGTTCTTCAAGGTGCTCTAATGGTGGATTTCTAGGGTTTGCTTTAAACACCCTATGGATGGCTCTAATGCTCTTAGATGAGTACCTAGAGGTTAGATAAGCTCTCTATTGCTTGTTCTAGGGATCAAATCGGTGGGATTTGCAAAAGTGCAAAACCTAGGGTTAAAAATGGGGTTTTTGGAAATAGATGAGTTTGATCTCATTTGACCCCATAGAAACCTAATTGGGGGTGCATCGAACGCGTTGGCGCGCTCGGTTCGGTTATCTGACGAGCGAGTACAAAGATATTAATTATTTAATATATTCATACCAGATGTCCGCAGCACGCAAGATATGAGCCCAAAATTCATGAAAACGGAACTGGGGCAACTTGAAGGCGTGGGGCAACGGCACAAAGTCTCAGATTGGGATTCGGAGATCGTTCGGGTGGTCGTGCAAGAGTTCGAGCCAAACCGGGTCAAGAGTGCCACGGGCGGCCGATTGCGAGTGTCGACGAGCAATCGGAGAGCATAATAAGGTGGGTTGTGTTTACCGAAGCGACTAGGTCGCCTATATATGTCTAAGAGTAAAGGTTTCAAGTTGATGCATATAATTGACATATGTTGCAAGTATAGAAATGCATGTTAAAGAACATAGTGTTAAATGCTAAGAGAATGCATGAGTTAAATGCTAGATAAATGCATGAACTAGAGTCTAGTTGCAAATACATGAGATGCATGTTAAGTTGATATATGAACTAGATGCTAAATGAAATGTATGAATAAATGCATGCGTAGCATAATGAGTACATGCTAGATATAATTATGCGCATGTAAATGGGATGGTTAACATAAGAATGTTAAGTATATAAATGCCAAGTATGAGAATGCTAGATATGAATGTAAAAGTTTATAGATAATGTAAGATTGTAATCTGGGTTGAATGGATGTAATAGCAAGTAGCTGTTTTATATTTATGATACTTCCTTATGCAATCTGAATGAGATATCGGTTCCTGTTTGGAACCTCCTCGTAATTGTATTGATTGCGACGCCTTGAACGTACAGGGGAAACTCTGTCCGTTCGGCGGTCTGTCGGCGCGCCCGAATCCGACCGAATTGGCTGGCTCGGGGCGTGACAGATAAGATGGTATCAAAGCATAAAGTAGTGAATGGGGCAATGGCTTAGTTGAACCTAGGAGACCTTAGGTTAGTAAAACCTTAGAGGTTAAGGCTCGTGAGAGACGAGGACTTGTGGTCCGTGGTGAAAGTAGTATGGATTTGGTCGTGTTGCGTAACCTCTAAGAAGGATATTAGAGGTAGATTTGAGGTGCTGTTCGTCTTCGACTGAGGGTGTTCATGTTGGCGCGCGACAACATGAAACCTAAGGATGAGAATGGACGCCCCTATTTGACTTTCGCCTGATTGGCTTTTGAGCCGGTGTTAGTGGTTTCGTGTTCGACCCAAGTTGGTCGAGGACTAATCGAGTTGTCGTGTTTCAGGAAACGATGGCACCGCGTAGGCGATCTTCCTCCAGATCGGCGCGGGAGGGGACAAGTGGTGTCCCTGAGCAAGTCGAGGCGAGCGGAGACTCTGAGCTTCGTGATCAGTTGGCCTCACTCGTGGGAGTGGTGAGGCAACAAGCGGACTGGGTGCAGCGGCAGCAGGAGGCTGCCATTCGCCAGGAGGAGCAAATGAAGCGACTCCAAGAGACGTTGGATCGGTGGTCGCACGGCCGCGGCTCGCCGTGGACGGCCGAAGGTCGCGGCGGAAGCGTTTCCGCCGGGATCGGGTGACCCGACCGTTGTTGGTTCGAGGTTGTGGCGGAGCGGAGCGGGCTTTAGCGGCCCTAATGGCTTTCAGAAAGCTCGATCCGCCTACCTTTGACGGAGAGGACGCCGATCCATGGATCGTGGAGATGTGGATTGACGCTATGGAAACCCTCTTTGAGGAGATGTACGCCTTAGAGCGAGACAAGGTGCCGCTAGCTGTGCATTGCTTGAAGCAGTCAGCGAAGGTGTGGTGGAAAGGCGTTAGGCGGGACCGATCGCCTAATCTCCCTCCTATGGCATGGGAAGAGTTTCGGGGAATGCTGTTCTCGACCTACTTCCCCGATAGCGAGAAAAGGAAGCTTCAGGACAGGTTCTGGAAGCTGCGGCAAGGAGACCGCTCGGTTAGGCAATACGAGCGAGAATTTTCTCGCCTCGTGCATTGTGTCCCGGGTGTGGTGCGGGATGACAAGGCTAAGGCCGATAGCTTTGTGCGTGGACTTCAGCCAGATCTTTTTGAGGCCGTGCATGTACTTCGGTTACAGACCTTTGCTGAAGTCCTGGATCGAGCCTTATGGATAGAGCAAGGCAACGCGTTCCTCCGGGAGGAGCGCAAGGCATATCACAAGGACAAGGGGAAAGGACGATCGACGGGTGGATCCGCTGGTCAGTCAAGTTCCCGAAAGACCTCGGCAAGTTCGCACTCGCGATCTCGAGCTCCGGGGACATACCGCATTCGGTCCTCGGCGGAGTGTGTTATATGTGGGGGCCCTCATTTCCCACAGCAGTGTGAACAGCGTGCGGGCAGGTGCTTCAAGTGTGGACTACCAGGCCATGTGCGGGACGAGTGTCCGCAAGGAGAGCGGCCGTTGAGGATGATCCCACCGGAAGGTTTGCGGCGAGTACCAGGTGGCCGTGGGCGCGACCCGAGTGGTGGAACCTGCCGATACTGACGAGGGCAGGTATGGGTTTATTAAGCAATCATTAAGCTTTTGCATGATTGTAAGTTGGTGCATTGCATGCCATGATCATTGGTTAGTTACTACTAGTTGTGCATTTCATAGTAGGAACCAGTGGGCGGGTCGGTGGATACCCGGGCTTGCATATGCGACAGGCGTAATACCTGCTGGCGCAAGTGTGGAATGGAAATGACACTAGCAAAGTTGCTAGTAGTACTTCCTAGACGAGAAGTAAGACTCGTGTTAGGGCCAAGTTGGCCGTGGGCCTAGTGGTACCTCCTGGTGAGGTTAGAAAGGCTACTTAGTAAGCGGTGCGCGGGGCGCAATTCTGCCCCAAAGTTGAAACTTAGCGTAAATCGCTAGAGTGGCGTATAGAGCGCGCGAGTACAGATGCTCGTAGAGTGTGGTTTCGTCTCAGCCGGGTGAGTGAATTGGCAGTAGCACTTTAGCTTGGCTAAGTGTGAAGCGGGCCATGGATCACTCGTGGAGGCTGGTGGCTCGCACTAGGTGCATAGGAGCCAATAGAGTGTGTAGCTCCGTAGAGCATGTCGTATAGGACGACGTTTGCGGGTAGTGCTTGTGACGACCCGTGCCTGGACCATTTGTGCACTGTGGAGCCTGGGCCCATTGGGCAGGCGCAGTCAGCTGCTAGTGGTAGCGGCCCGATACCTATTGGTAGGGCAAGAGAGTTTTGGTCAGGACGGTAATCTGAGCTTGGACCCGAGGACGTGGAAATGCCACGTGTTTGAATCTTAAGATCGAAAGTGCACTGAGAGTGTGGTTGTGACCCAACCCAAGAAGTGATGTGGTCTAGGGTCTTGATAGCTCCTGGTTGGAGTGTGTGCGAGTTCCCAAGAGAGAATTTCGCCCGAGAATGCTGATTGGGTCTACGCTAGTAACAAGGGAACACTAAGCGTAGTCGAGACAAGTCTAGACGGTAGGCCGACGTTGGGTTGGTGACTATTGGTCCACCCATAGAGGTCGAGGAAAGTGACTTGGCCACTAACTCTATTGAAGAGTTTGGCTTAAGTTCACAACGGCGTGTTCATGTGGGCTGATTGCGGCTGAGGAGCCGAATAAGTCGTGGCAATTGAAGTTGAGATAAGTGGTCTCTAGGAGACACTTGAATAATGGAAGCCACATGAGAGTTGAAGTGCACATTCTATGATGTGCGTGGCAATGTGAAGGAGAATAGTCTCACATTCTTTGTAGTGGACCTTTGGAAAGTTCTGATAGGAGAAAGGCCACTCCGAAGCTGAAAAATGCATTAGAACCCCCAGATTACTCGATAAATTGGATTGGGGTGCGAATCAATGAAGATGAGTAAGTTTCGCGGACGAAACTAATTTTAAGGGGTGGAGAATGTAGCAACCCGAACTTTAACCAAATTGGCTAAAGTGCGCGAACGAGTAATTGGACAAGTTCCAATAACCATTCCAAAATGCTTGGAAGGGTTAAGAGAGGATCTAAAAGAGTTAGAAAGGTTTTGGCGTTGTTCGGCGCGAATTAGAGTCGAAACGACATGAAAAGCACAAGTCTGGGCAGCCTGTACCGGTACAAGCAAAGTTGCTGTACCGGTATAGCAACTTTGACCGAGAGGAGAAGAGCTCTCGGGTTTGTGGAATTTTTGGTGTTTATACCGGTACAAGCCAAACTGTACCGGTACAAATGCTACGAAACCGAGAGGCAGCTCTCGGGTTTGCCTCTGGAGAGAGGTAAAATACACTCTCTTTCTCTCTCACTCCCTCTGATCTCTCTCTCTCTCCCTCTCTCTGTCGACAGCAAGAAAAGAAGAAAGAAAGAGAAGGAAAGAAAGAGAAGGAAAGGAAGAGAAGGAAGAAGAAGAAGATGGAGATGATGAAGAGGATGATGATGGAGGTCCTCTTGGTCATCTTCCTCTTCTCCCACGAGCTCGGGGCAAGCTTGTAGAGGTAAGCTTTAGCCTCCTCTCATGGTAGATCTTCTAGTAATGGGTTTTTAAACCCTAGATTTAGAGTTTTGATCTTCTTGCAAGCTTTAGAACCTAGTAGAGACTTGGAAACTCATGAAAATCATGTGTTCTTCAAGGTGCTCTAATGGTGGATTTCTAGGGTTTGCTTTAAGCACCCTATGGATGGCTCTAATGCTCTTAGATGAGTACCTAGAGGTTAGACAAGCTCTCTATTGCTTGTTCTAGGGATCAAATCGGTGGGATTTGCAAAAGTGCAAAACCTAGGGTTAAAAAGGGGGTTTTTAGAAATAGATGAGTTTGATCTCATTTGACCCCATAGAAACCTAATTGGGGGTGCAACGAACGCGTTGGCGCGCTCGGTTCGGTGATCTGACGAGCGAGTACAAAGATATTAATTATTTAATATATTCATACCAGATGTCCGCAGCACGCAAGATATGAGCCCAAAATTCATGAAAACGGAACTGGGGCAACTTGAAGGCGTGGGGCAACGGCACAAAGTCTCAGATTGGGATTCGGAGATCGTTCGGGTGGTCGTGCAAGAGTTCGAGCCAAACCGGGTCAAGAGTGCCACGGGCGGCCGATTGCGAGTGTCGACGAGCAATCGGAGAGCATAATAAGGTGGGTTGTGTTTACCGAAGCGACTAGGTCGCCTATATATGTCTAAGAGTAAAGGTTTCAAGTTGATGCATATAATTGACATATGTTGCAAGTATAGAAATGCATGTTAAAGAACATAGTGTTAAATGCTAAGAGAATGCATGAGTTAAATGCTAGATAAATGCATGAACTAGAGTCTAGTTGCAAATACATGAGATGCATGTTAAGTTGATATATGAACTAGATGCTAAATGAAATGTATGAATAAATGCATGCGTAGCATAATGAGTACATGCTAGATATAATTATGCGCATGTAAATGGGATGGTTAACATAAGAATGTTAAGTATATGAATGCCAAGTATGGGAATGCTAGATATGAATGTAAAAGTTTATAGATAATGTAAGATTGTAATCTGGGTTGAATGGATGTAATAGCAAGTAGCTGTTTTATGTTTATGATACTTCCTTATGCAATCTGAATGAGATATCGGTTCCTGTTTGGAACCTCCTCGTAATTGTATTGATTGCGACGCCTTGAACGTACAGGGGAAACTCTGTCCGTTCGGCGGTCTGTCGGCGCGCCCGAATCCGACCGAATTGGCGGGCTCGGGGCGTGACAGGCGTCCTGCAGACTCCTGCAAAAGTGTGACACAAAACGTGTCCCTGTCCGATACAATCGATGTAGGTACTCCGTGTAGTCGCAAAATCTTATCCAAATAAATCTGTGCGAGTCTCTCTCCAGTCCAAGTAGTATGGATAGGTATGAAATGCGCCGATCTCGTCAATCTATCCACGATCACCCATATAGCATCATGCCCTGCCGGTGAGCGAGGCAATCCCATCACAGAATCCATGGTGATCTTCTCCCACTTCCACACTGGAATCGGTAGGCTCTGCAATTTCCCCGCGGGAACTCTATGCTCATCTTTCACTTGTTGGCAAGTTAGACAACGAGCTACAAGCTCGCCAACATCCTTTTTCATCCCGGGCCACCAATAAAGCAACTTCTAGTCTTCTCCGAGAAGTTCCCTCACTAAATTGCGCTCGTTTGACAGGCTATTCAGTTGGTCATCACCAAAACCGAGTGCTCCCAAAAGCTGAATTCCAGTCCTCACTTTCCTCGTCTTGGTCGAGGGCGAAACCTAGCTCTGCCTCAATTTACTCATACAATTGGAATTCCGTTATATAGCTCTCTGAGGCGGATCCAACAATACCGCTCGTAGCAAGAACCCGGGGTTCAAACCCGTTACCTGATCCATCAACACTCCATCGGAATGCTCACTAAAGAGATGTGATACAATATCTAATCGTTGGCTCTAATCCCAACAATGCTTGCTCAGCTCAAAGTCAGATCTTGTTAAAAGATTGCACGACTGAGTGTAATACCAATCCATAATTATCATCTCTTCCGATTGTCGCGACACTCGACAAATCGTCCAATTATTCTCCACAGGTGGTTACTCGATTCACCAATCGGCATTGCACCCCAATGCCTCCACAGTAATCTCAACTCCACCACTGGGGTGGTACTCACTGTTTCTCTTCTATACATATGGTCAAGAACCACATCCCACACACATCCTCAATCTACTAAGGTCATTCCCTTAGTCTCGACTTGATGCCTCAAGTAAACTCTTCCTAAGCCTACGCCGGGAGCTTATCTTCGATAGAGGGTCTCATAGCACTAACTGCTCACGCGCTCGAAACGAATCATTCGAAATTCTTCTCCATAATGCTTCCCTTGGCATCAGATACCCCAGGTATCCATAGTCACAGAGCTCAACTCAAGTGATAGAGAGGGTTCCATTTACAATTAGTAGTAGCTCTCTATCAATGTCACCATGAAGTGACTATCGACCAGAACGTCGATCTCAACCACTCTTCCACGAAGTCTCCATTGCAAGGAACTTAATTCCACGTGCAACATCCGAACAAGGGAAAATCAGCACTTGGTACTTTCCCTCACGAATTTTCCCAACAACTCGATCCAACAGTGAGAGTTCACACTCCGCTCACCTCAGTATGCTTCCGCAGTTGATCCTAGCAGATCTTCATCGGGATACCCATGGCCATCTACGACCGGTTCCGCCAATCCATCTAGAGGGTTTGGAATTATCATTCCGCAAGTCCCTAACGTTGGTGAAGTACTACAGGCTTCAGCAATGTCACGCTAATCCCCATGATGTCCCAAACAAGTACCAACATTCGCTTGAGGTACAACCTCAAACTCCAACACAAAATGGTATTACTCCGATTGCAATACGATTCAATCGAGTACGCCAATATCTCAAGACTAATTGAAACGATCAACGAGCCTCTACAGCCGAGCAATTGCCCAATCGTGATCCACTTTAGATCACGATGGCCGACATACAGTCGAAACGACCCTACTGGTCCCGCTTCAATAGAGGGTGTTTCTCACGAGACGAAACACTAGATGCAAAGATCTCCCCGTCACTCGAGCTCGCGTTTCGCGACTCAGTCAGGAGAACAACAACATCTCCGAAGATATCCTTCATTCTGAGGATTCTCGAACAACCGAAGGTAATGGTCAGTTAGGCCCCAAATCCTCTCCAATACTTACCCAATTTAGGCAATGGAGACAGTCATCGTAACCAATGGAATAAATCCTCAACATGCACTATTTCGTGCTCAAAATCCCAGGGCGAGTTAAATCAGCTCGCAAGTCCCAAGGTACAAAGTACCTCACAAACTCCACACCACGAAAGCCAATCTATTGTTGGCACGCAAAACCTTCTCGCAAGGTAGGGTGTTCGAAACGACACACCCGATCATCTGATCATCCTATAAACATCGAAGAATGATCAATGCTAGAAATCCTCGGGTTGGTTCACTACACACTTGGTGTATCCTCGATCTCACGATCCCACACGTGGCATTCCACGCCCTTGGGTCTAAGCTCGGACTACCGTTCTGACCAAAACTCTGCCCTACCCGAAGGTACTGGGCCGCTGTCACTCACAGCTAACCACGCCTGCCCAAAGGGCCCAGGCTCCGCAGTCAATAACTGGTCCAGGCACGGATCGTCCCCGAGCATCATCCGGCAGACAGCCGATCCAGGGATGCAACCAATGCAATCGTCGTGAGATCCATAAAGCATAGCAGAAAGCTACCCACAACCCGTAAACTAACCGTCTCAGTCAAGGGCTAATCCTCATCGCAAACAGCGAATTAACGTGATGCAATGCAACTCGGCAAATAGCCGAACAACGGATAGGTGCCACGTACCGGCATCAAACAATGCACACTCGAAAGCCATAGCATGAACCAAAACACGTAGTCGCCACCTCGGCTGCCGTCGCCTCCTCAGTCTGAGCCGTATACACGCGGCCGCTCGGGGCCTGTTGTGACTCCTCCGTCTATCTCTAAACAGGTTGCCTCCCAGAGTGCGTCTAACTCGCACCCTCGGCTGTGGGCCTCTAGCCCAAATCCTTAGTCTAAGCCTTCTCGACGAGCGCGCGGTTTACCACATCTTGGCAAGTCTGAAGATTGGGAGGTTGGGCCAACCGAAAGATCAACGGCCGAAGTCCTCGCAGTCCCGTACAACAACGGCACACCATGTGGGAGCCGAGGGAACTCCCTCTCGTACTCGGCCACAGTCTGCTTCCCTTAGGGCATACCACACAGATACTGTTCCGACTTTTCCTTAACACCGCTGAAGTAAAGCTTCAACAGAGTTCCTTGAACCTCCTTCAAGTAGTCGCCACAATATCAGCATTGGTGTTATCCTGAATATCCAACCACCAGCTATAGACTTCATCTTCCAGGTGGTGATCGGCAAGCGAAACTCTGCCTCTCTCTTCCACGAATGTGTCGCGAAAATAGTTTCTCCATCTGCATCGACCACTTCCCTACGATCCAGTGGTTGTCCTTCTCTCCATCGAGGATCCTGGGATTACACCTCTCGAACTCGTTGGGCGATCCACGAGTCATTCTCGTTCTGCTCCCTCAACCGTCACGGGGAAAACCGCCTGTTGCGGTAAGGGCCTCCCCAGGTGCTTCATTCACGCATCATGCATGAGCGCCGCGTTGGCCTGCTGCTGAGCCGCCGTCGCCTGCTGAGTCGTCGAACCGGTGAGAGCCGCAAGTAGGCACCTCACTCACGGACCTCGTTGGATCCGGGGTTAGTGGGTATCTCCACTTCCCCAAACGTTGTCGCGTCATCCGCTCCAACAAACTTAAAACGGGTCGTCAACAAGACGCCACAACATCATTAAAGCGCAAGTTAATAAAACCCACGCTATCGCAATCCCCACTCAGAAACCCAAATCATGCGAAAGTAAAGAAGTGTGCTTCACAACTAACTCCCGATGTTACGTTGTCAGCCGCCAACGTAACCCTCCGCGAAGCTAGAAGCTATACACCTCGATTAAACTCCAACTTTTTAGAGTTATAATAAAACCAAATCAGGTACTTTCGCTCACAAGTCAAATAGACCTCGTCTCTCGCGAGCCTATTTTCTATAGTCCAACCAGTCTAAGGTTTGCTAGGTTCTCTAAGACGTCACCCTAGGCTCTGATACCAAATTAATCTGTCACGCCCCGGGGTCGGCAGGACCTTCCCCAAAGCGTGTCCAGACCCGCCATATGTCAACACATACCAGGCGTCTACTAAAAACAGCGGAATTAAAACAATAATAGGCTACAACTAAGAATATCAGAGCCACATACAGCTATCCCTATCAGCAAGTAGGATCAATAAACAGGTAGGAAGGAAAGAGAGTACTAAAACTGCTACAAGTAAAAAGTAAACACAACAGTGTAGCTCTAGGTATATAAGGGTAGCCTCTACCAAAAATATAGGTACACACACTCATCCTCTCCAACTAAAACAAAAGGAGAGATGAACCACCTAGCGAGACTCCTCGTCGCTAGTCCGAAGCGACACCCTTGCCGCGATCCATGGCCTCCCCCGCTGAAGGCGCTGAAACACGTCAGAAAACAGAGGGCGTGAGTACTATAAAAATATAGTTCCCAGTGGGCAATTACTGACCTGCACAGGTTGCACCACTAGGCCCAAACGAAGTAGTAAAAGAACTGAAGTAAATAACTGTAAATAAAGCATAACTGTAAATGCTAAATAATTAACCCAAAATACATATGGTACATGCTTTATTAAACCCGAAATATCAACTTTAAACAAGTACTTTCTATTAATCTCTTGAGTATACTATAATGAAAATGTTGACCTATCAAGTATACTACATATGTCCAATGCTATGCCACAATACATCCGAGTATCCAACTACTAAGTCCTATCTAGTAGTGATGTCAATTTTTTATTATATGTCACTGTTCAATTCTCTTTCTAGGATCTACACAAGTGTAATCCAGCTTTTGCCGCCTAAGTACCGTGGTAGCCCCAACATCCCCCGCAAGGAATGAGTCTGTCCCAAACGGTCCCGTAGGCTTCTCAACACCGCACGCACGAACGAATCGCGAAGGCCAACTCCGGAGTGCCGGCTTGTAGGGAGCGACCCTCACAAGCATGTGCGAAGAGCACAAATGGCAACAAGCACTATCCAAGTCTCAAGTGTCCAAAACCTCATGTCACTCTCATGGCAAATGTCACTAGTAACCCTAAGGTCTAGTACAATAGTTCACATGACACTAGAATTTCTATGTCAAAGTTCGAATTCGAGCCTAATGCCGCTTGATGGCATTAGCTCACTAGTTCACAAACCGATGCCAAGTCTAATGCCGCTTAATGACATTAGCTTTTCTCCTATATTATACATAGTTCTAAGTTCAAGTTCACTTGTTCTCATGTCATTTTCACTATATCCAACATGCTCTCAAGCCACAAGTAGAATGCAACACTATGCCTAAGTCCACAAGCCACTCTCTACTATATAGAGGTCAAAAATTTCCTTACACATAAGGCATATGTTTTAAGCATTCTAAAATTCAACAACGATGCAACTAACATGAAAACACATAATTTTTCATTTTACAAAGCTCAAGAAACTCTAATGAGAATTTCATTGAATTATGAGGTCAAACCCACCGATGGTCCTCGCACGCTCCGGGTCGCCAACCCTGACATTTTTCAGACTCCTTGTACCCTAGAAAGGTCACACAAGAATTTTCAAAGTCAACTGGCATGCCCACGACTGAAACTGCGAAAATCAAAACTAGAGAACAGGGAAAAACTCACCTATGAGTGAAATCCTTCTCGAAGCTTCAAATGAAAGCTAGAACCCTTCTAAGGCAACCTAAGCAAAGATTCTAAACCAATTAATTAGGTTCAAAAAGCCTTAGAAAACACCCAACTCAAAATCCACATAGAAAAGGGCAAAACTCACCTCTAAGGTAGTAATCCCTCTAGAGATCTCAAAAGCAAGCTAGAGTCTCCTCAAACCAACCTAAAGGAAGGTTTTAAACCCAACAATTAAGCTCTAGATGCACCAAATCAAAAAGCCCCAAAAATAAACCCTAATATCAACATCTAGGGTTTCAACTATAAAGAGACAATCAAACCCAAATCTAGGGGAAGAGGATGTGTTGCATACCTTCTAGAAGCTCTAATCAAGGCTCTAAACCCTCCAACGTTGAAGATCTCTCCTCCAACAAGCACCAACAACAAGCGTCAAGCTTCATCCATGGTGGAACATGCACCAAGAAGCCAAAAGAGAGAAGGAGAGTGATCAATCCCAAAGAAAACCACCCAAAAATCAAAAGGGTAAAGGGGAAAAAGAGAGTAGCTCTTACCTCTCTCCCTCTCACGTTCACAGCATAAAAAGAAAGCCCTAAGGGCTTTGGTGCTGTTAAAGAGATGCACAAACGCAAAAACGCAAATAACATTCGGGCCAGGTTCGATCGTCATTCATACCGGTACAAATCAAGTTTGTAACGGTATGGGCCCTGCGAAACAGCCAAACCCGAGCCTCGGGTTTGCTCATTTCGGCCTCATGCAGGTATATACCAGATAAGGTACTATCGTACCGTGTCACGCCTCGGCTCAGCGGAAACCACGCCTCGACGCGCGCCTGCACTCCACCGTATGTCTACACATACAAGGCGTCTACAAAAATGATAATTAACCAACAAAATAAGAAGAATCTAGAAGTATCAGAGCAGTATAACAAATAGAATTCTAGACTAGGAAGCATATAAGAATAACTAAAATAAAGCACCAAAACTACTAAGAACTATAAGAAGAGTACAACCAAATATCCCAAAGTAAAAGCTAACATAATACATGGTGGTCTCTGTAAATGGATACAAAGATCACTCTCTCACAAAAACACAAAAGAGAGGAAAAACAACCTAAATAGTAGTGGAAAAAGAAGCTAGCTACGGGCTAACTAGACGCGACTCCCTTGCCGCGATCCCGTGCCTCCGCCGGTGCCGAAGGCTCTGAAACACACAAGAAACAGGGGGCGTGAGAACTATTAAAAATAGTTCCCAGTGGGCAATTACTGACATCAGTTGCATGCTCCACTAGGCCCAAAATGAACAAGTAAGAGTAAGCGAAATAAATAATGAGTAAGCTACTAAAGCATGATATCCCTACTTAGCATGAAAATTGCATAAGTAAATAAGCTATACTAAGCTTGAAAGGAAAGCACTACAATTAGTACAAAGTTTCCACTTGATAGTAAAAGATTTAAGTTTACTATTCTAATCAAAGTCCACAAAGTCCACAAGTGATAGTAAAGTATGAAAGTTTACTATTCTAGTCAAGTCCACAGTTTTCTTTAAACTACATTAAGTTTAAGTATAATAAGATCCAACCCGAAGGCGATATGGCCGATGCCCACCCGAAGGCTGCCTAGCCCAAATGCCGATCCTAATAGCCCCGTAGTAGTCAACATTCCCACCCTAGGAATGAGACTGTCCCACGGCAATCCATTTCGGCGCCCAATCCCGCACGGCGAATACATGAAACGCGTTGGCCAACTCCGGAGTGCCGGCTTGTAGGGAGCGACCCTCACAAGCATGTGCGAATGAGCACAATGGCATATAGTCACAAACTCGTCATATGTCTCAATTCGTCATGTCTCTAACATGGAATATACAAGTGTCCAAAAGTCCTATCTCTATGTCATCATGTCTCTAACATGGAAATAATAGATGTCCAAAGGCCTATGTCAAGTCTCTATGTTGCAGTTTCATAGTTTTCTAAGTTAAGTGCCGCTTGATGACACTTAAGCTCTTCTAAGTTCCAACTAGAGTTCGATGTTCACAACTACATTAATTAAGCTATAACATCATAAATGGCACACTCCCAGGAGCCCACAAGAATCACCCCCCACATGCCTGCTATTTAACCCCGATTGCTCTACTATATAGAGTGAAATTTTAATCATACATAAGACATGCATTTTAAGTGACTCAAAATTCATAATAAATCTATTTAGCATGAATATGCATTCAAAATAATTAAATCAAACCGAATAAGCACTTAGGAGCCATTTGCTCCTATGCTCATGAAGCCAAACCCACCAAGTGCGAAAAGCGTTGCTCCGAACCGCTAACGAAGCTTCGATAATCACTCCTTGAGTCCTAAAAAGCACACCCTAGGAGTTACAAGCTAAGAAGATAAACCTTGAGTTCACACTTTAAGGAACTCTACAAAGGGTTGGAGAAAACTCACCGAATGCGAAGGAAACCCTCTCGATCTCCGAATGGGAGTCAGAGTCCTTCCAATCCAACTTAAACCAAAGTTCTAAACCCATCAATTTGGTCCCAAAGACCCTAAATCGAAAATCCCCAAATCCTAACCCTAGAATCCCATTCTAGGGTTTCATCTCAAAGAAGCCCACAAAATCCGAAACTAGAGGAATGAAATCGTTCACATACCTCTAAGAAGTTGTAACCCAAGCTCAAAAAGCCCTAGGCTTGAAGCTTGATCCTCCACAAAGCTCCAATCACCAAGCTCCAAGCTCCAACAATGGTGATGTTGCCTCTACCAAGCAAAAAGAAGCAAGAAGAGGGTTTAATCCTAAGAAAACCCAATCCAAAACCCTAGAAATGCAAAGGGGTAGAGAGAGGAGCTCCTCATACCTCCTTGCTGCTGTGAGGGGTGCACAAATGAAGCCCTAGGGTGTGTGGAACACTAATAGAAGCAACAAGATGCTAAAACACCCCTGCAGTTTAAACTGCTCGAATCCGAATTTGTACAGACAAATCCATTTTGTACCGGTAAGATAAACTCGCGAAAGCCAAACCCGAGGCTCGGGTTGCCAAGTCCGCTCTTTTTATACCAGATAAATCTCTGTCCAGGTGATAGCCATCATTTTGTACCGGTATAGACACCATTTTGTACCGGTACAAGGCACAGAATTTTCAACCCGAGAGCCACTTAAAATCTAACTTTTTGGACTTTAGTGCTTGGGATTCATCCACTAACCTCGGTACACGTGCCATAGGTCGGAACACAGTCAACGACCCTCCAAAAAATCTGGAAAAGCTCCAAACTCAAGTCAAATACTCGAACTCCGCAATTTGCGCAAGTCCAGTATGTTACATTCACCCCTCCTAAAAAGGAGTTTCGTCCGCGAAACTCAAAAGCGAACTCATACCTCAAGTTTCCATCTGAAAGAGATGGGGGTAGCGCTCCTGCAGTGTGCTCTCAGGCTCCCACGTGGCCTCTCGCTCCTCGTGGTTGCTCCAAAGAACCTTCACGTACGGAATGTCCCGATTCCGCAATTTCTTCACTTCGCGAGCTAAGATCTTCACTGGTTTGCTCCTCGAAGGTCAAATCCTCCCGCAGCTCTATGGGTACAGCCTCCAATACGTGAGCTGGATCATGGATATATTTTCGAAGGACCGATACATGAAAGACGTTGTGCACGCCCGATAGGTTCGGCGGTAGAGCAAGTCGATACGCCACCGGACCTATACGTTCCAAGATCTCATAGGGTCCAATGAATCGAGGACTCAACTTGCCTCGAATTCCAAATCTCTGAATTCCCTTTGACGGCGAGACTTTCAAGAAGACATGATCTCCAATCTGAAACTCCAAGTCTCGTCGGCGTTTATCTGCATAGCTCCTCTGCCTACTCTGGGCTGTCAGTAGTCGCTCACGAGCGATTCGAACTTTATCCTCTGCTTCATGGAGCACTTCAGGGCCTAAAGCCAATCTTTCGCCAACTTCACTCCAATGAAGTGGTGATCTACACTTCCGTCCATATAATGCCTCGAACGGTGCCATCTTGATACTTGTTTGATAACTATTGTTATAAGCAAACTCCGCCATAGGTAGATGCTGCGACCATCCTCCCTGGAAGTCAATCACATATGCTCGAAGCATGTCCTCAAGAGTCTGTAGTGTGCTCCGACTGCCCGTCACTCGAGGGTGGAAAGCGCCGAAATCCAATCTAGTACCCAGGGCGTCCTGCAGACTCCTCCAGAAATGGGACACGAAGCGAGTGTCCCTATCGGATACAATCGAAGTAGGTACGCCATGGAGTCGCACAATCTCATCAAGGTACACTTGTGCGAGCTTCTCTCCAGCCCAAGTAGTGTGAATAGGTATGAAGTGCGCCGACTTCGTCAACCTGTCCACTATCACCCAAATAGCATCATGCCCAGCTTGAGAGCGAGGCAATCCTGTCACGAAGTCTATGGTGATCTTCTCCCACTTCCACACGGGAATAGGCAAACTCTGAAGTTTTCCCGCTGGAACTCGATGCTCAGCTTTCACCCGTTGGCAAGTTAGACATCTAGCAACGAACTCGCCAACATCCTTCTTCATCCCAGGCCACTAATAAAGTAACCTCAAGTCCTTGTACATTTTGGTGCCTCCTGGATGAATAGCATAAGGTGCCCTGTGTGCCTCCTCGAGGATGTCCTCTCTAAGTCCCACATCCGACGGCACACAAATCCGTCCGCCAAAGCGCATCACTCCCTGATTATCCACTAGGAAGTCGCCGGTGCAACCATTAACCATTTTGTCTTGAACCTTTTGTAACTCTATGTCAAGAGCTTGCTTTTCTTTAATTCTATCCACAAGTGTAGGTTGCACGACCAAAGTCATCAGCCGCAAAGGTGTATCCGGAGTCACTACCTCCAACTCCAACCGCTTCATCTGCTCGATCAACTGCGGTTGAGTAACAACATGCATCGCTAAGTTCTCAGTCGATTTCCGACTTAGCGCATCTGCCACCACGTTAGCCTTGCCCGGGTGGTAGAGGATAGTCAAATCATAATCCTTGAGCAATTCCAACCATCTGCGCTGTCTCAAGTTCAACTCCTTCTGAGTGAAAAGGTACTTCAAGCTGTTGTGATCCATATACACCTCGCACCACTCGCCATACAAATAGTGGCGCCATAGCTTCAAAGCAAAGACTACGGCCGCCAACTCCAAGTCATGTGTAGGATAGTTCTTCTCGTATTCCTTTAACTGGCGAGATGCATACGCGATCACCTTGTCACCCTGCATCAAGACACAGCCCAATCCGTTAAGAGATGCATCACTATAAACCACATACCCTGCTCCAGCAATAGGTAATGTGAGGATCGGGGCGGTAGTCAATCTCAGCTTCAACTCTTGGAAGCTCTTTTCGCACGCATCATTCCAAATGAATTTAGCTCCTTTGTGCGTGAGCCTCGTGAGGGGAGTAGAGAAATTCGTAAATCCCTCCACGAATCGGCGGTAGTAGCCGGCCAAACCAAGGAAACTCCTGATCTCGGTGACGCTCGTCGGTCTTGGCCAATCCTGAATGGCTTCTATCTTCCTAGGATCCACTGCTATACCTGATCCTGAAATCACATGTCCCAGAAAAGCCACTTCTCGAAGCCAAAATTCACACTTCTTCGGCTGAGCGAACAACTTCTTTTCCCGAAGCACTTGTAGTACCAATCTCAAGTGTTCCTCGTGCTCCACATCACTTCGGGAATAAACCAAAATGTCGTCGATGAAGACCACGACGAACCTGTCTAGATAAGGCTTGAAAACACGGTTCATTAGATCCATAAAAGCTGCCGGGGCATTAGTAAGCCCAAACGGCATAATGTAGGTTATAGGTCTCAAGGATCTAAAAGGTAATTAACACCTAGAGGGGGGTGAATAGGTGCACAATGGCCTAATAAAAATTCTCGATGCGATTTTAAATAAATGCGGAAAAATAAAATCAACACACCGAGATTTTACGTGGGAAAACTCCAACTCGGAGTAAAAAACCCACGGGACCGATCACACGAAAATTCACTAAGAAACAACCGAGTACAAGGCGATTCACCCACGACTTTACCCGATTAACCGAATCTTCTATGTGAATATCCTTCGCTGGTCCACGATCGATTGAAGTCCTCCAACCGATCACGCCGCAACTCCTTGCCGCGCCAACACCTCGAATCCACAAAGCGTCCACCGAGTCCTCGGCTCCCCCTACACGCGATCCCCGCGCAACACACCTCCGTCCGGAGAAGAAGAACGAAGATTTATGGTGATCTCCAAATTAAAGCACCGTAGACGATGGGAAGAATTCGTCTAATTGATCATCAAGTTGATTCACAAGAGTAGAATCAAATGAAAGAAACTAGAATCAACTTGACGATCAATACTCCATCAAATCTCTCTAAGAACTAGGTCAAAAAGCTTAGGAGAGAGATTCTAGGGTTTTGAGGATTAATAATATTCCGGTATATGTTTTTTTCTTAAACTCCCATGGTCTATTTATAGTGTTTAGTAGACTTGTTAATTAGAGTAGGATTGAAAACAACCTTTCAGAAATAGATTAGAATTGAAATCAGCCTGATTTGGAATAGATTAGCCTGATTTGGAAATCTGTTTTCGAGTCCACTGTCCGGTCAAACCATCTCTGTCCGGTCTCAGTGTGTCGTCAAATTTTTCGCATCGAGCACTGACCGGTCAGACCAGGGGATTGTCCGGTCCTAGGCTATAGCACTCAGAAAGTTCATCTCACTGTGTCCGGACAGAATCCACGATCCGGTCAAAGCACTGCGAAACTTTCGCTATCAACCTCACCGTGGTCAAAGAAGTTGGTCGGACGAGTGTTGCGAAAACGGATGACGGACTCACCGTGTCCAGGTCAAAAGACGATCCGGACGGGGTTTATACGAAAATATTTTTCATAAAAACCAATATTTTAAACCCTTTTTAAGTCTTCTAACTACTATGTTATTAATGTTAATCACCATAAATGATCTTAAATGCATACCTGAGGTGTCGAGCTTCTCTGACGAGTCCTGGAGGGTCCGATCTTCTTGTAATCTCTTGATCTCTTCAAGACTCCGACAAACTCACGAAATCCGCCAACTTACAAAATCCTTAACAATCTCCCCCTTTGGCGATTTCGTGACAAAACACAAATTAAGCCCGTACATTACTCAAAAACAAAAAGACGAGAATTATCGCAATCACCAAACGATAACCCCCAGCATGATCGATCCAACAAAAAGTAAAAAGATTTACAAATTGAAGTCCTATTACAAACTCTATGACTTAGACATTGGAGTCTTGAAGTCTTGAACGTTCCTGCAAAGAAATCTCAAACACACATTCAAGCCTCAAGAGATTCATTAAGCACCAAAAGTAAAAGTCATAGATACAAGCATAAAATTAAGCATCTACGCATCAAAGATCAGATCAGGAAACATCATCATCATCCAACTTTTATCGCCATCTCCCCTATCATCATTAATCATCTCCCGCCTTTTCCCCATATCTCCCGTCTTTTCCCCATATGTCATCTTCATCTCTTCCCCTTTTTGTCCGAAAGCGCCAAAATAACAGTAGGAGGGGCGTGATACTAAAAACACTGAGTCATTGTCTGGAGAAAAACATATTCACATCTTATCTTGACCTCCTCCAACCACAGAAGTAACTAGTACCAAAAATTTATGAATACATGATGTGGAGGATAAAATCCGCTGTTCACATATAAGTCTATACACATCAAACATAAATATATCAATAATTAAGAAAACCTTTTTTTTTTTTTTTTAAAAGATCTCTAGAGCTTCCTAGGGCCATGCACATTAAGTTTAATACTGACAATCATGCATATAAGTGTTGCAAAATACAGTTAATTTCAAAAAGCAACAAAATTCTTAGCCAAGACCGGACATAGCTTCCAATGTCCAGGATGCCACAATGTCTGTGCGGTTGCTTGTGTGATGTCCAGGACATGGCGATGAAGACCGGTCCTTCCTTGTGAAGAAATTTCAGACAACGCGATTATTAGGATTTTAGCAATCTTTTCATGAAATATGTATTAACAAGCTCCTAGTCACTTAAATTCAAGGATGTCATAAATGTTGAACCGTGCATCAACTAGAAATTAAAGAAGTAAACCGTGAAATTATGCACATCTTTTGAGATCTAAACAATCATTGTACTAAGTTTAAATTTCAAATTTGCAAAAATAGAGAATAAAGAAGATCCCATAAGCTGTAATAAGCACAAGAATATCACCCAATTGAGTTATGCACATATCTAAGACAAGGAGTGGCTCTTTGAGCATCTTTATTATAACTTCCACCTTATATCATTCGATAATGGAGCACTCACCAAAACACCTCAATCAAGAATTTGACTTTGATCTTTTTCTTAGAGATGTATACTTGAATTCATGTAGTAGCTTCACACACTTACCGGACGGCCAAGGGGTGGTAGCTCTTTCTCACATGTGGTGGTAGTTTTCACACTCCTTAGAAAGGATGTAACTCTTTCCACATCTTTTCTTTTTAGGAAAACTCCCCCTCAAAAAGTGCAACCCACAATGAGATAATTTTATTGTGATTTCAGAAAATAAGGAAATCATTTATCTTCATCATGCAAACAATCAATTCAATTCAATACACTTTCGATAGTTCATAAAAGATGTACTAATTTAACAAAGATACAAAAACAATTTCTAGAAGATGTTGAGTGTCAAATAGAATGACATAGAAGAATTGAAGTGAATTGAAGAATGTTAAAATAAATCATGCAAAACTATGAATCAATTCAAAACCTTCGTGCATAATAGTCAATATGGAAATAATGGCCCATAGAATGTATCTAGATAGAAGGATTCATACCGATAGCCTTTCTCAAATGTAGAAAACGTTTTTGATCTAAAGGCTTAGTCAAAATATCCGCTAGTTGATCATCGGTAGAAATATATTCAAGTTTAAGAGTGTTTGATTCGACCAATTCTCTTAAGAAATGATATCTTAGTTCAATGTGTTTAGTTCGTGAGTGTAGAACAGGGTTTTTAGAAATATTTATGGCACTAGTATTGTCACAAAGAATTGTAAGACAAGAGGAAGAAATCCGATAGTCACTCAGTAAACTCTTCATCCATAACAACTGAGTAGCACAACTACCAGCAGAAATGTACTCAGCCTCAGCTGTAGATAGAGCAATGCAATTCTGTTTCTTACTATGCCATGACACCAAACAATGTCTTAAATAGAAGCATCCTCCTTTGGTGCTCTTCTGTCATCCACGGATCCGGTGATCGGCATCATCCCCAGATAACCAATAAGATCGAGTGTGGTTCCCATTGGATACCAAATTTCGAAATCCGTTGTTCCTTTCACATACCTTATCACCCTTTTTACAGCCTTTAAGTGTATTTCTTTAGGGTTAGCTTGATAGCGAGCACATACCCCAACACTGAAAGCAATATCTGGTCGACTAGCTGTCAAGTATAATAGGCTCCCAATCATGCTCCGATATAACTTTTCATCCACACTATTCCCTTCAATGTTTACTCCAAGTCCTTTGTTACTTGTTCCCATTGGAGTGTCAAAATGTTTTGCATCAACCAACCCAAACTTCTTGACCAATTCCTTAGCATATTTAGTTTGGGATAAATGAATTCCCTCCTTCGATTGTTTAATTTGAAGACTGAGGAAATAATTGAGTTCACCCATCATAGACATTTCTAACTCATTGGTCATTAACTTGGCAAATTCCGTGGCATCCTTATCTTTTGTTGCTCCGAAGACAATATCATCTACATAAATTTGCGCCACTATAAAATCATCCTGTGAGTGCTTGACAAACAAAGTTCGATCCGCTCCTCCTCGGTTGTACCCCTTTTCCAAAAGATATTTAGTGAGTCGTTCATACCATGCGCGTGGTGCTTGTTTAAGACCATAAAGAGCCTTTTCAAGATAATACACATGAATCGAAAATTTAGAGTCTACAAATCCTTCTGGTTGTTCAACATAGACCTCTTCTTTTAAAAAACCATTTAAGAATGCACTCTTTACGTCCATTTGAAACGAGTTATTTTAAAATGACACGCGATAGCAAAAAGAATTCGAATCGACTCAAGTCGTGCAACCGGGGCGAATGTCTCATCGAAATCAATACCTTCAACTTGAGAGTAGCCTTGTGCCACCAACCTTGCCTTGTTTCGCACTATGGTACCATCCTCACTTTTCTTATTCTTAAAGATCCATTTGGTACCGATGATGTGTTGTTGCGCTGGTCGTGGCACAAGTTTCCACACATCGTTTCTAACAAATTGTCCGAGCTCTTCTTGCATTGCGTTAATCCAATATTCGTCTTGAAGAGCTTCGTCCACATTTTTAGGTTCAACCAAAGAAACATAACAAGAGAACTCACATTGTAGTTGACTCCTTGTTCTCACTCCAACTTGGGGATCTCCAAGTACATTAGTCAATGGGTGATCCTTTGTGACTCTCATACGGGTACTTTCAAAAGATGTAGTTGGAGAGATGGAGGTGTCAATTTGTGGCTCGGATGAGTCATTTGATGCATTTACGTTAGATGAAGTAGAAATATCGGAAGTAGTATTCTCATCATTCAAAGGCACTATAAAAGGTGAGTCATCATCATCATCATTAAGGTAAACATTTGAAGTGTCAATCACAGAAGGAGTAGATAAAGAAGCCTCATCTACTTTTATATTGATTGATTCTACCACCGTCTTTGTTTTTAAATTGTACGCTCTATAAGCTCTACTTGAGGTAGAATAACCAAGGAATATCCCTTCGTCACTTCGGGAGTCAAATTTTCCAAGATTTTCGCGATCCCGAAGGATAAAACATCTACTCCCAAAGATACGAAAATATTTGATGTTTGGTTTTGTACCTACCCACAACTCATATGGAGTATTCAAAGTACCTGGTCTTACATAGATTCGGTTGATAACATAGACAGCCGTGTTAACTGCTTCAGCCCAAAAATGTAGTGCAATCTTTTTACTATGCAGCATAACACGTGCCATTTCTTGTACCACTCGATTCTTGCGTTCTACAACTCTATTTTGTTGTGGTGTGTACGGAGCGGAGAATTCATGTTTAATACCATTCGAAACACAAAAATCTACAAATTTAGAATTTATGAATTCTCCTCCTCGATCACTTCTTATACGTACAATTTTATCATTACGCTCATTCATAAGACGGATGCAAATTTCACAAAATAAATCAAAAGTATCATCTTTTTCACGTAAAAAAGCACTCCAAACATAACGAGAAAAATCATCAACCATTAACAAGATATAGCGTTTGCCCCCCAAGCTTTGTATTCTAGAAGGTCCCATTAGATCCATATGAAGTAACTCTAGAGGTCGAGAGGTACCTAAATGATTCAGATTCTTATGTGCGGATCTAGTTTGCTTTCCCAGTTGACATCCCCCACAAACAACGTTTTCTTTGAAATCAATCTGAGGAACACCTAGCACAATCTCTTTCTTGGTGATCTTAGATAGCTCCTTAAAATTTATGTGACCTAGCCGTTCATGCCAAAGAGTTTCGGTCTCTAAAGTTGCTAGGTTACAAGATTCGGATTGAGAGCTAGGGACTATGTAGCAATTGTTTTGGGATCTAACACCCTTTAGAAAAAGATAGTCATCATCTAGAGTAACCAAACATTCTTTGGAAGAAAACTTCACATCGTAACCATCATCACATAATTGGCTAATGCTAACGAGATTTGATTTAAGCCCCTCAACATAAAAGACATTATTCAACGTGGGGCCATCCGAGATAGTGATTGTTCCCTTTCCCAAAATCTTTGAAGATCGACCATCTCCAAACATTACACATCCACCGGAGAGTTCATGAAAAGAAGTGAACCAATGTTTGTCTCCGGTCATGTGTCGGGAACAACCACTATCAAGGTACCAAGATGTATTATCGTAAGCATGTAGGGATGTATGAATAACAAGACAAGGGTAGATTTCACCTTTGCGCACCCAAACCTTACGAATTTTGGGATGCGTTGGTTGGCTTGTAAGCGTCTTGTGAAGCTTGTCGACGATTTGAATTCCCTTGCGCTTTGGATCATTCTCTTTTAGTTTCCAAATTTGTTTGGTCAGTGATTTGGGATTATACTTCTTCGGCTTCCATGTTTGTTTTGACTTCGATCTTGGAGCGTTCTTTGTTGACTTCCACACTTGTCTCGGCTTCATTTTCGGATCATCTCTCTCGTTCTTGGATTGCGTCCCTCGATCCACGCGTGCCATGGAGTTCTTCTTTTGTGTACAATTTCTCTTCACATGTCCTAGAACTCCACAATAATGACAAACTTTGTTAGTCAAGAAAGATTTTCTAGAAGGAACGAAAGTACCTTGAACCTTAGGCATTGATTTTGTCGAAGTTATGCTCGCTTGCTTAGAAACTTGGTCAACATGTGTCCGTTCATATCCAAGACCAAACTTGTTGGTTTGACCAATTCCTAGCATCTTGTCGAGTTTAGTAGATCCGGAGGAGAACTTGTTCATATCCTTTTTGAGTTGAACAACTTGCTTCGTGAACTCCAAATTAGCTTCCTTAGCCTCTGACAATTGCTCGTTGAGAAACTTAAAGTTTTCTTCATACGTCTCTTTTTCATTCTCAAGTAAAGCAACCTTCTCTACTAAGGAATTGTAGGCCCTCGACAATCCGTCCTTCTCTTGCTCCAAGGTTTTCGTAGACGTGATCAATTCCGAGTTTTCTCCTTGTAAGTCGAATAACTTTCTTCTCAATCTCTTGTTGTGCTTTGCCATCTTCTTTGATTCGACGACCAATTGGTGATATGCAGCCGCCATCTCATCTACATCCGACTCTTCCTCCGAGGAATACTCCGACTCGGATTGTTCATGCAAAGAACCGCCCTTAGCCATTGTCTAAAACCTATACCCGCTCTGATACCAATTGTAGGTTATAGGTCTCAAGGATCTAAAAGGTAATTAACACCTAGAGGGGGGTGAATAGGTGCACAATGGCCTAATAAAAATTCTCGATGCGATTTTAAATAAATGCGGAAAAATAAAATCAACACACCGAGATTTTACGTGGGAAAACTCCAACTCGGAGTAAAAAACCCACGGGACCGATCACACGAAAATTCACTAAGAAACAACCGAGTACAAGGCGATTCACCCACGACTTTACCCGATTAACCGAATCTTCTATGTGAATATCCTTCGCTGGTCCACGATCGATTGAAGTCCTCCAACCGATCACGCCGCAACTCCTTGCCGCGCCAACGCCTCGAATCCACAAAGCGTCCACCGAGTCCTCGGCTCCCCCTACACGCGATCCCCGCGCAACACACCTCCGTCCGGAGAAGAAGAACGAAGATTTATGGTGATCTCCAAATTAAAGCACCGTAGACGATGGGAAGAATTCGTCTAATTGATCATCAAGTTGATTCACAAGAGTAGAATCAAATGAAAGAAACTAGAATCAACTTGACGATCAATACTCCATCAAATCTCTCTAAGAACTAGGTCAAAAAGTTTAGGAGAGAGATTCTAGGGTTTTGAGGATTAATAATATTCCGGTATATGTTTTTTTCTTAAACTCCCATGGTCTATTTATAGTGTTTAGAAGACTTGTTAATTAGAGTAGGATTGAAAACAACCTTTCAGAAATAGATTAGAATTGAAATCAGCCTGATTTGGAATAGATTAGCCTGATTTGGAAATCTGTTTTCGAGTCCACTGTCCGGTCAAACCATCTCTGTCCGGTCTCAGTGTGTCGTCAAATTTTTCGCATCGAGCACTGACCGGTCAGACCAGGGTATTGTCCGGTCCTAGGCTATAGCACTCGGAAAGTTCATCTCACCGTGTCCGGACGGAATCCACGATCCGGTCAAAGCTGCGAAACTTTCGCTATCAACCTCACGTGTCCTGGTCAAAGAAGTTGGTCGGACAGTGTTGCGAAAACGGATGAGACTCACGTGTAGGTCAAAAGGGTGATCCGGACGGGTTTATACGAAAATATTTTTCATAAAAACCAATATTTTAAACCCTTTTTAAGTCTTCTAACTACTATGTTATTAATGTTAATCACCATAAATGATCTTAAATGCATACCTGAGGTGTCGAGCTTCTCTGACGAGTCCTGGAGGGTCCGATCTTCTTGTAATCTCTTGATCTCTTCAAGACTCCGACAAACTCACGAAATCCGCCAACTTACAAAATCCTTAACACATAATAGTGAACTCATAATGTCCATACCGTGATCTAAAAGCCGTCTTCGCCACATCCCCAGGTGCAATCTTCAACTGGTGGTATCCCGACTTCAAGTCTATCTTGCAATACACGTTCGACCCTTGAAGTTGATCAAAAAGATCATCAATCCTCGGCAACGGATATTTATTCTTGATCGTGACTTTATTAAGTTCACGATAGTCCACGCAAAGGCGAAGTGATCCGTTCTTCTTCTTCACAAAAAGAACCGGTGCTCCCCAAGGTGACACACTCGGTCGAATGAAGTCCTTGTCCAACATATCCTGTAACTGTGCCCTCAGCTCCTTTAACTCTGTCGGTGCCATCCTATAGGGTGCCTTCGAGACTGGGGTAGTCCTGGGAGCGAGATCTACCACAAACTCGATCTCCCTATCAGGTGGCATGCCTGGTAGCTCTGCTGGAAACACGTCCTGAAACTCTCGTACCACCGGAATATCCTCGATCCTAGGGGTATCATCCTCACCCCTCAATGCGATACTAGCCAAATAGGCTACGCATCCACGGTTGATCAGTTGCCTAGCTCGAGACGAACTGATCGACATCGCAAAAAGCGAACTCTGGCATCCTCTAAACACCACCTCACTCTGACCCAGTTCTCTAAAAGTAACCGTTCGATTAACACAATCGATGGTGGCGTAGTATCGCGTCAGCCAATCCATACCCAAAACCACGTCAAAATCCCCCAACTTGCGCACTACTCGCAAGTCCACGGGCATGGTCCAATCTCCTACCCGGATAGGGCAATTGGGGCAATACTCTCGCACATCCACAATGTGGTCGGGTACAACAATACGTCCAGGGTGTAGTAAAGGAACAAACTGGATGTCATGCAACTCGGCAAACGGTAGATCTATAAATGAATGTGATGCACCGGTATCAAATAATGCACGTACTCTAATGCCGTCAAGTAAAATGATACCTGCCATCACATCCTCAGCTGTCGCTGCCGCCTCGGTCTGCGCGGCATACATGCGCCCACTCGGCTCCTGTCGTGACCCCTCGCTCTGGCGCTGGACGGTCGGCCGCCCGGTCAGTGCGTGTCGACGGGGTCCCGCCGGCGGCCGGTAGAGCCGGTGCCGATGCGAGAAGATGGTGCACCGTGACGAACCTCTCGGGCACTCGGTACGGATGTGGCCCTCCGGCCACACCGGAAGCACTGCCGCCTTGTGGACAACTGCGGCGGGTGGTGAGGACCACCGCAGATCACACACCTGGGAGGCCGGCGTCGGTCGGGTCCTCCTCGCTGAGTCGGTGCGCCTCGACTTCGCTGCTGGTGCCTCGGATGCTTCGGTGGCCTCCTAGAGTGCGTCTGGCTCGCACCCTCGGCGGCGGGCCTCTTGCCCTTTCCCTTGTCCGAACCCTCGCGCCGCTCCTGTACCATCGCCGCGCCGCTCTCCACGGTGAGCGCGCGGTTCACCACCTGTCGGTATGTCTGAAGCTCAGAGGACTGCACAAACCGGAAAATCGACGGTCGCAGTCCACGCTCGAAGATGCGGGCCTTATCCTCGTCGTCCCGCACGACGATGGGCACGCGATGCGTGCAGAAAACTCTCTCTCGTACTCGGCCACGGTCCGGTCCCCCTGAGTAAGGCTGCGCAGACTCTGCTCCATCTGCCTCTTGACGCTGTCGGGGAAGTAGTGTGACAACAGAAGTTCCTTGAACTTCATCCAGGTAATAGACGCCAAATCCGTGCTGGGGTTCTCCTGAATGTCCATCCACCAGCGGTAGGCCTCGCCGTCGAGGTGGTGGGTGGCGAGCCACACCCTATCCCGCTCCTCCACAAATGTGTCGCGGAATAGCTTCTCCATGTGCATCAACCACTTTTCCACAATTCAGTGGTCGACGTTCTCTCCGTCAAAGATCCTCGGACTGCACTTCCTAAACTCCTTGAGGCGACCCATGAGTCGATCCCTCTCGGCTCCCTGAGCCATAACTGGAAATGCCGCTGCCACCGGCGATGCTCGCACTGGCGGGGTGTCCCGATCCTCCTCCCGGCGCTCGACTGCCGGAGTCGTCTGGTGTGAACCGGCTGCGGGAGACTGCGCCCGCGGTAAGTCAACCTCGGCTGGTGCCGGCGGTGAAGGGGTCTGAGCCTCTCTCGCAGCCGCCTGCTGCAATAGGAGATCCTCCATGCGCTTCATGCGCGCCTCCTGTCGCTGAGCTGCCGTCGCCTGCTGCATCACCAGTGCCGTGAGGGCCGCCAACTGGCCCCTCAACTCACGGACCTCGTCGAATCCGGAGGTAGCGGAGGTCTCGACCTCCTCAAAAGTCGCCGCATTATCCTCTCCAACAGATTTCGAGCGAGTCGTCGGCATCGTCACTACAACATCATAAAAGCGCAAGATAGTAAGCTCACGCAATCGCATCCCCGCTCATGCTATAAATACCCAAATCATGCGAAAGTAATGAAGTGTCATTTACTACTAACTCCCGATGTTACGTTGTCGGCCGCCAACGTAACCCTCCGCGAAGTTAGAAGTTATACACTTCGATCCAACTCTACTTACTAGAGTTATTCAAGACACCCAATCTTAATACTTTCGCTCACAAGTTAAAAAGACCTCGTCTCTCACGAGCCTATATCCTATAGTCCAACCTGCCTAAGGTTTGCTAGGTCCACAAGAAGACTCAACCCTAGTCTCTGATACCAATTTAATCGATCCACGCCCGGGGCCCGGCGAAACCCGCCCGACGCGTGCCGGACCGCCGCCGTCTACACATACAAGGCGTCTACAAAAATGATAATTAACCGACAAAATAAGAAGAATCTAGAAGTATCAGAGCAGTATAACAACTAGAATTCTAGACTAGGAAGTATATAAGAGTAACTAAAATAAAGTACTAAAACTACTAAGAACTATAAGAAGAGTACAACCAAATATCCCAAAGTAAAAGCTAACATAATACATGGTGGTCTCTGTAAATGGATACAAAGATCACTCTCTCACAAAAACACAAAAGAGTGGAAAAACCACCTAAACAGTAGTGGCAAAAGAAGCTAGCTACGGGCTAACTAGACACGACTCCCTTGCCGCGATCCCATGCCTCCGCCGGTGCCGAAGGCTCTGAAACACACAAGAAACGGGCGTGAGAACTATTAAAAATAGTTCCCGGTGGGCAGTGCGACATCAGTTGCATGCTCCACTAGGCCCAAAACGAACAAGTAAGAGTAAGCGAAATAAATAACGAGTAAGCTACTAAAGCATGATATCCCTACTTAGCATGAAAATTGCATAAGTAAATAAGCTATACTAAGCTTGAAAGGAAAGCACTACAATTAGTACAAAATTCCCACTTGATAGTAAAAGATTTAAGTTTACTATTCTAATCAAAGTCCACAAAGTCCACAAGTGATAGTAAAGTATGAAAGTTTACTATTCTAGTCAAGTCCACAGTTTTCTTTAAACTACATTAAGTATAAGTACAATAAGATCCAACCCGAAGGCGATATGGCCGATGCCCACCCGAAGGCTGCCTAGCCCAAATGCCGATCCTAATGGCCCCGTAGTAGTCAACATTCCCACCCTAGGAATGAGACTGTCCCACGGCAATCCATTTCGGCGCCCAATCCCGCACGGCGAATACATGAAACGCGTTGGCCAACTCCGGAGTCTTGAGGCTTGTAGGGAGCGACCCTCACAAGCATGTGCGAATGAGCACAATGGCATATAGTCACAAACTCGTCATATGTCTCAATTCGTCATGTCTCTAACATGGAATATACAAGTGTCCAAAAGTCCTATCTCTATGTCATCATGTCTCTAACATGGAAATAATAGATGTCCAAAGGCCTATGTCAAGTCTCTATGTTGCAGTTTCATAGTTTTCTAAGTTAAGTGCCGCTTGATGACACTTAAGCTCTTCTAAGTTCCAACTAGAGTTCGATGTTCACAACTACATTAATTAAGCTATAACATCATAAATGGCACACTCCCAGGAGCCCACAAGAATCACCCCCCACATGCCTGCTATTTAACCCCGATTGCTCTACTATATAGAGTGAAATTTTAATCATACATAAGACATGCATTTTAAGTGACTCAAAATTCATAATAAATCTATTTAGCATGAATATGCATTCAAAATAATTAAATCAAACCGAATAAGCACTTAGGAGCCATTTGCTCCTATGCTCATGAAGCCAAACCCACCAAGTGCGAAAAGCGTTGCTCCGAACCGCTAACGAAGCTTCGATAATCACTCCTTGAGTCCTAAAAAGCACACCCTAGGAGTTACAAGCTAAGAAGATAAACCTTGAGTTCACACTTTAAGGAACTCTACAAAGGGTTGGAGAAAACTCACCGAATGCGAAGGAAACCCTCTCGATCTCCGAATGGGAGTCAGAGTCCTTCCAATCCAACTTAAACCAAAGTTCTAAACCCATCAATTTGGTCCCAAAGACCCTAAATCGAAAATCCCCAAATCCTAACCCTAGAATCCCATTCTAGGGTTTCATCTCAAAGAAGCCCACAAAATCCGAAACTAGAGGAAGGAAATCGTTCACATACCTCTAAGAAGTTGTAACCCAAGCTCAAAAAGCCCTAGGCTTGAAGCTTGATCCTCCACAAAGCTCCAATCACCAAGCTCCAAGCTCCAACAATGGTGATGTTGCCTCTACCAAGCAAAAAGAAGCAAGAAGAGGGTTTAATCCTAAGAAAACCCAATCCAAAACCCTAGAAATGCAAAGGGGTAGAGAGAGGAGCTCCTCATACCTCCTTGCTGCTGTGAGGGGTGCACAAATGAAGCCCTAGGGTGTGTGGAACACTAATAGAAGCAACAAGATGCTAAAACACCCCTGCAGTTTAAACTGCTCGAATCTGCCAGCTTGTACCGGTACAAATCCATTTTGTACCGGTATAAACTCTGCGAAAAGCCAAACCCGAGGCTCGGGTTGCCAAGTCTGCCCTTTTTATACCGGTATAAATCTCGGTCTGTACCGGTATAGCCATCATTTTGTACCGGTATAGACACCATTTTGTACCGGTACAAGGCACAGAATTTTCAACCCGAGAGCCACTTAAAATCTAACTTTTTGGACTTTAGTGCTTGGGATTCATCCACTAACCTCGGTACACGTGCCATAGGTCGGAACACAGTCAACGACCCTCCAAAAAATCTGGAAAAGCTCCAAACTCAAGTCAAATACTCGAACTCCGCAATTTACGCAAGTCCAGTATGTTACATTCACCCCTCCTAAAAAGGAGTTTCGTCCGCGAAACTCAAAAGCGAACTCATACCTCAAGTTTCCATCTGAAAGAGATGGGGGTAGCGCTCCTGCAGTGCGCTCTCAGGCTCCCACGTGGCCTCTCGCTCCTCATGGTTGCTCCAAAGAACCTTCACGTACGGAATGTCCCGATTCCGCAATTTCTTCACTTCGCGAGCTAAGATCTTCACTGGTTTGCTCCTCGAAGGTCAAATCCTCCCGCAGCTCTATGGGTACAGCCTCCAATACGTGAGCTGGATCATGGATATATTTTCGAAGGACCGATACATGAAAGACGTTGTGCACGCCCGATAGGTTCGGTGGTAGAGCAAGTCGATACGCTACCGGACCTATACGTTCCAAGATCTCATAGGGTCCAATGAATCGAGGACTCAACTTGCCTCGAATTCCAAATCTCCGAATTCCCTTTGACGGCGAGACTTTCAAGAAGACATGATCTCCAATCTTGAACTCCAAGTCTCGTCGGCGTTTATACGCATAGCTCCTCTGCCTACTGCGGGTGTCATTAGTCGCTCACGAGCGATTCGAACTTTATCCTCGCTCGGAGCACTTCGGGCCTAAAGCCAATCTTTCGCCAACTTCACTCCAATGAAGTGGTGATCTACACTTCCGTCCATATAATGCCTCGAACGGTGCCATCTTGATACTTGTTTGATAACTATTGTTATAAGCAAACTCCGCCATAGGTAGATGCTGCGACCATCCTCCCTGGAAGTCAATCACATATGCTCGAAGCATGTCCTCAAGAGTCTGTATAGTGCGCTCCGACTGCCCGTCACTCTGGGGTGGAAAGCAGTGCTGAAATCCAATCTAGTACCTAAGGCGTCCTGCAGACTCCTCCAGAAATGTGACACAAAGCGGGTGTCTCTATCGGATACAATTGAAGTAGGTACGCCATGGAGTCGCACAATCTCATCAAGGTACACTTGTGCGAGCTTCTCTCCAGCCCAAGTAGTGTGAATAGGTATGAAGTGCGCCGACTTCGTCAACCTGTCCACTATCACCCAAATAGCATCATGCCCAGCTTGAGAGCGAGGCAATCCTGTCACGAAGTCTATGGTGATCTTCTCCCACTTCCACACGGGAATAGGCAAACTCTGAAGTTTTCCCGCTAGAACTCGATGCTCAGCTTTCACCCGTTGGCAAGTTAGACATCTAGCAACGAACTCGCCAACATCCTTCTTCATCCCAGGCCACTAATAAAGTAACCTCAAGTCCTTGTACATTTTGGTGCCTCCTGGATGAATAGCATAAGGTGCCCTGTGTGCCTCCTCGAGGATGTCCTCTCTAAGTCCCACATCCGACGGCACACAAATCCGTCCGCCAAAGCGCATCACTCCCTGATTATCCACTAGGAAGTCGCCGGTGCAACCATTAACCATTTTGTCTTGAACCTTTTGTAACTCTATGTCAAGAGCTTGCTTTTCTTTAATTCTATCCACAAGTGTAGGTTGCACGACCAAAGTCATCAGCCGCAAAGGTGTATCCGGAGTCACTACCTCCAACTCCAACCGCTTCATCTGCTCGATCAACTGCGGTTGAGTAACAACATGCATCGCTAAGTTCTCAGTCGATTTCCGACTTAGCGCATCTGCCACCACGTTAGCCTTGCCCGGGTGGTAGAGGATAGTCAAATCATAATCCTTGAGCAATTCCAACCATCTGCGCTGTCTCAAGTTCAACTCCTTCTGAGTGAAAAGGTACTTCAAGCTGTTGTGATCCGTATACACCTCGCACCACTCGCCATACAAATAGTGGCGCCATAGCTTCAAAGCAAAGACTACGGCCGCCAACTCCAAGTCATGTGTAGGATAGTTCTTCTCGTATTCCTTTAACTGGCGAGATGCATACGCGATCACCTTGTCACCCTGCATCAAGACACAGCCCAATCCGTTAAGAGATGCATCACTATAAACTACATACCCTGCTCCAGTAATAGGTAATGTGAGGATCGGGGCGGTAGTCAATCTCAGCTTCAACTCTTGGAAGCTCTTTTCGCACGCATCATTCCAAATGAATTTAGCTCCTTTGTGCGTGAGCCTCGTGAGGGGAGTAGAGAAATTTGCAAATCCCTCCACGAATCGGCGGTAGTAGCCGGCCAAACCAAGGAAACTCTTGATCTCGGTGACGCTCGTCGGTCTTGGCCAATCCTGAATGGCTTCTATCTTCCTAGGATCCACTGCTATACCTGATCCTGAAATCACATGTCCCAGAAAAGCCACTTCTCGAAGCCAAAATTCGCACTTCTTCGGCTGAGCGAACAACTTCTTTTCCCGAAGCACTTGTAGTACCAATCTCAAGTGTTCCTCGTGCTCCACATCACTTCGGGAATAAACCAAGATGTCGTCGATGAAGACCACGACGAACCTGTCTAGATAAGGCTTGAAAACACGGTTCATTAGATCCATAAAAGCTGCCGTGGCATTAGTAAGCCCAAACGGCATAATAGTGAACTCATAATGTCCATACCGTGATCTAAAAGCCGTCTTCGCCACATCCCCAGGCGCAATCTTCAACTGGTGGTATCCCGACTTCAAGTCTATCTTGGAATACACGTTCGACCCTTGAAGTTGATCAAAAAGATCATCAATCCTCGGCAACGGATATTTATTCTTGAACGTGACTTTATTAAGTTCACGATAGTCCACGCAAAGGCGAAGTGATCCGTTCTTCTTCTTCACAAAAAGAACCGGTGCTCCCCAAGGTGACACACTCGGTCGAATGAAGTCCTTGTCCAACATATCCTGTAACTGTGCCCTCAGCTCCTTTAACTCTGCCGGTGCCATCCTATAGGGTGCCTTCGAGACTGGGGTAGTCCTGGGAGCGAGATCTACCACAAACTCGATCTCCAGAAACTCTCGTACCACCGGAATATCCTCGATCCTAGGGGTATCATCCTCACCCCTCAATGCGATACTAGCCAAATAGGCTACGCATCCACGGTTGATCAGTTGCCTAGCTCGAGACGAACTGATCGACATCGCAAAAAGCGAACTCTGGCATCCTCTAAACACCACCTCACTCTGACCCAGTTCTCTAAAAGTAACCGTTCGATTAACACAATCGATGGTGGCGTAATATCGCGTCAGCCAATCCATACCCCAAAACCACGTCAAAATTCCCCAACTTGCGCACTACTCGCAAGTCCACGGGCATGGTCCAATCTCCTACCCGGATAGGGCAATTGGGGCAATACTCTCGCACATCCACAATGTGGTCGGGTACAACAATACGTCCAGGGTGTAGTAAAGGAACAAACTGGATGTCATGCAACTCGGCAAACAGCCGATCTATAAATGAATGTGATGCACCGGTATCAAATAATGCACGTACTCTAATGCCGTCAAGTAAAATGATACCTGCCATCACATCCTCAGCTGTCGCTGTCGCCTCGGTCTGCGCGGCATACATGCGCCCACTCGGCGCCTGTCGTGACCCCTCGCTCTGGCGCTGGACGGTCGGCCGCCGGTGCGTGCGTGTCGACGGGGTCCCCGGGCGCGGCCGGTAGAGCCGGTGCCGATGCGAGAAGATGGTGCACGTGACGAACCTCTCGGGCACTCGGTACGGATGTGGCCCTCCCGGCCACACCGGAAGCACTGCCGCCCACCGTGGACAACTGCGGCGGGTGGTGAGGACCACCGCAGATCACACACCGGGGAGGCCGGCATCGGTCGGGTCCTCCTCGCTGAGTCGGTGCGCCTCGACTTCGCTGCTGGTGCCTCGGATGCTTCGGTGGCCTCCTAGAGTGCGTCTGGCTCGCACCCTCGGCGGCGGGCCTCTTGCCCTTTCCCTTGTCCGAACCCTCGCGCCGCTCCTGTACCATCGCCGCGCCGCTCTCCACGGTGAGCGCGCGGTTCACCCCCTGTCGGTATGTCTAAAGCTCGGAAGGGCGCACAAACCGGAAAATCGACGGTCGAAGTCCACGCTCGAAGATGCGGGCCTTATCCTCGTCGTCCCGCACGACGAAGGGCACGCAGTGCAGAAGCCGAGAAAACTCTCTCTCGTACTCGGCCACAGTCCGGTCCCCCTGAGTAAGGCTGCGCAGGCTCTGCTCCATCTGTCTCTTGAGGCTGTCGGGGAAGTAGTGTGACAACAGAAGTTCCTTGAACTTCATCCAGGTAATAGACGCCAAGCCCGTGCTGGGGTTCTCCTGAATGTCCATCCACCAGCGGTAGGCCTCGCCGTCGAGGTGGTGGGTGGCGAGCCACACCTTATCCCGCTCCTCCACAAATGTGTCGCGGTATAGCTTATCCATGTGCATCAACCACTTTTCCACAATTCAGTGGTCGACGTTCTCTCCGTCAAAGATCCTCGGACTGCACTTCCTAAACTCCTTGAGGCGACCCATGAGTCGATCCCTCTCGGCTCCCTGAGCCATAACTGGAAATGCCGCTGCCACCGGTGATGCTCGTACTGGCGGGGTGTCCCGGTCCTCCTCCCGGCGCTCGACTGCCGGAGTCGTCTGGTGTGAACCGGCTGCGGGAGACTGCGCCCGCGGTAAGTCAACCTCGGCTGGTGCCGGCGGTGAAGGGGTCTGAGCCTCCCTCGCAGCCGCCTGCTGCAATAGGAGATCCTCCATGCGCTTCATGCGCGCCTCCTGTCGCTGAGCTGCCGTCGCCTGCTGCATCACCAGTGCCTTGAGGGCCGCCAACTGGCCCCTCAACTCACGGACCTCGCCGAATCCGGAGGTAGCGGAGGTCTCGACCTCCTCAAAAGTCGCCGCATTGTCCTCTCCAACAGATTTCGAGCGAGTCGTCGGCATCGTCACTACAACATCATAAAAGCGCAAGATAGTAAGCTCACGCAATCGCATCCCCGCTCATGCTATAAATACCCAAATCATGCGAAAGTAATGAAGTGTCATTTACTACTAACTCCCGATGTTACGTTGTCGGCCGCCAACGTAACCCTCCGCGAAGTTAGAAGTTATACACTTCGATCCAACTCTACTTACTAGAGTTATTCAAGACACCCAATCTTAATACTCTCGCTCACAAGTTAAAAAGACCTCGTCTCTCACGAGCCTATTTCCTATAGTCCAACCTGCCTAAGGTTTGCTAGGTCCACAAGAAGACTCAACCCTAGTCTCTGATACCAATTTAATCAGTCACGCCCCCGGGCCCAGCGGAAACCCGCCCGACGCGTGCCCAGACCCGCCGTATGTCTACACATACAAGGCGTCTACAAAAATGATAATTAACCGACAAAATAAGAAGAACCTAGAAGTATCAGAGCAGTATAACAACTAGAATTCTAGACTAGGAAGTATATAAGAGTAACTAAAATAAAGTACTAAAACTACTAAGAACTATAAGAAGAGTACAACCAAATATCCCAAAGTAAAAGCTAACATAATACATGGTGGTCTCTGTAAATGGATACAAAGATCACTCTCTCACAAAAACACAAAAGAGAGGAAAAACCACCTAAACAGTAGTGGCAAAAGAAGCTAGCTACGGGCTAACTAGACACGACTCCCTTGCCGCGATCCCGTGCCTCCGCCGGTGCCGAAGGCTCTGAAACACACAAGAAACAGGGGGCGTGAGAACTATTAAAAATAGTTCCTAGTGGGCAATTACTGACATCAGTTGCATGCTCCACTAGGCCCAAAACGAACAAGTAAGAGTAAGCGAAATAAATAACGAGTAAGCTACTAAAGCATGATATCCCTACTTAGCATGAAAATTGCATAAGTAAATAAGCTATACTAAGCTTGAAAGGAAAGCACTACAATTAGTACAAAATTCCCACTTGATAGTAAAAGATTTAAGTTTACTATTCTAATCAAAGTCCACAAACTCCACAAGTGATAGTAAAGTATGAAAGTTTACTATTCTAGTCAAGTCCACAGTTTTCTTTAAACTACATTAAGTATAAGTACAATAAGATCCAACCCGAAGGCGATATGGCCGATGCCCACCCGAAGGCTGCCTAGCCCAAATGCCGATCCTAATGGCCCCGTAGTAGTCAACATTCCCACCCTAGGAATGAGACTGTCCCACGGCAATCCATTTCGGCGCCCAATCCCGCACGGCGAATATATGAAATGCGTTGGCCAACTCCGGAGTGCCGGCTTGTAGGGAGCGACCCTCACAAGCATGTGCGAATGAGCACAATGGCATATAGTCACAAACTCGTCATATGTCTCAATTCGTCAAGTCTCTAACATGGAATACACAAGTGTCCAAAAGGCCTATCTCTATGTCATCATGTCTCTAACATGGAAATAATAGATGTCCAAAGGCCTATGTCAAGTCTCTATGTTGCAGTTTCATAGTTTTCTAAGTTAAGTACCGCTTGATGACACTTAAGCTCTTCTAAGTTCCAACCAGAGTTTGATGTTCACAACTACATTAATTAAGCTATAACATCATAAATGGCACACTCGCAGGAGCCCACAAGAATCACCCCCCACATGCCTGCTATTTAACCCAGATTGCTCTACTATATAAAGTGAAATTTTAATCATACATAAGGCATGCATTTTTAGTGACTCAAAATTCATAATAAATCTATTTAGCATGAATATGCATTCAAAATAATTAAATCAAACCGAATAAGCACTTAGGAGCCATTTGCTCCTATGCTCATGAAGCCAAACCCACCAAGTGCGAAAAGCATTGCTCCGAGCCGCTAACGAAGCTTCGATAATCACTCCTTGAGTCCTAAAAAGCACACCCTAGGAGTTACAAGCTAAGAAGATAAACCTTGAGTTCACACTTTAAGGAACTCTACAAAAGGTTGGAGAAAACTCACCGAATGCGAAGGAAACCCTCTCGATCTCCGAATGGGAGTTAGAGTCCTTCCAATCCAACCTAAACCAAAGTTCTAAACCCATCAATTAGGTCCCAAAGACCCTAAATCGAAAATCCCCAAATCCTAACCCTAGAATCCCATTCTAGGATTTCATCTCAAAGAAGCCCACAAAATCCGAAACTAGAGGAAGGAAATCGTTCACATACCTCTAAGAAGCTGTAACCCAAGATCAAAAAGCCCTAGGCTTGAAGCTTGATCCTCCACAAAGCTCCAATCACCAAGCTCCAAGCTCCAACAATGGTGATGTTGCCTCTACCAAGCAAAAAAAAGCAAGAAGAGGGATTAATCCTAAGAAAACCCAATCCAAAAACCCTAGAAATGCAAAGGAGTAGAGAGAGGAGCTCCTCCTACCTCCTTGCTGCTGTGAGGGGTGCACAAATGAAGCCCTAGGGTGTGTGGAACACTAATAGAAGAAACAAGATGCTAAAACACCCCTGCAGTTTAAACTGCTCGAATCTGCCAGCTTGTACCGGTACAAATCCATTTTGTACCGGTATAAACTCTGCGAAAAGCCAAACCCGAGGCTCGGGTTGCCAAGTCTGCCCTTTTAATACCGGTATAAATCTCGGTCTGTACCGGTATAGCCATCATTTTGTACCGGTATAGACACCATTTTGTACCGGTACAAGGCACAGAATTTCCAACCCGAGCCCCACTTAAAATCCAACTTTTTGGACTTTAGTGCTTGGGATTCATCCACTAACCTCGGTACACGTGCTATAGGTCGGAACACAGTCAACGACCCTCCAGAAAATCTGGAAAAGCTCCAAACTCAAGTCAAATACTTGAACTCCGCAATTTGCGCAAGTCCAGTATGTTACAACCGGTATAGCCATCAAGGCCATACCGGTATAGCCACCTTTTTATACCGGTACAGATGCCGGAAAACTCTACCCGAGAGTCACCAAAAATCCAGATTTTTGGACTTTGATGCCAAGATTAAATCTCCACTCCTCGGGACACACGTCATTTGTCGGAACACAGTCAACGACCCTCCAGAAAATCTGGAAAAACTCAGATCTCACATCCACACTCGAACCTTGCTATTTGCTAAAGTTCAGTGCAGTGGTACACGCTGGTGACGTTCCTTTCACCTTACTGTTCATATCTTTTATCGTTATTATATCTATTGAGCCTGCACCTTTGTGTTACAGTATTACTCTACTCAGTATTTCCATATTTAGTATCATGTGTAGGAGTAGAGTAGTTTGCTTCTTGTCAGCCTCAGCCTATGACATCAGTGACCTGTTCGGTCAGTTTACTTCTGTATACTCAGTGACCATATTGTTCGGTTGGTCAGTTCTCGTGTTTCCTTCAGTAGTTCTTGCATACAGTTGAGAAGATGTTGAGTTGTTCCATCCTAGTTGACCTGAGTGGTCAGTTCTTGTGTTTCCTTCGGTAGTACTCGCATACAGTTGAGAGGATGTTGAGTTGTTCCATCCTAGTTGACCTGATTGGTCGGTTCTGGTACTTCCTTACAGTTTTTCAGTGACCTGTTCGGTCGGCTTGTTTCAGTTTCTCAGTGACCTGTTCGGTCAGTTTGCTTCAGTTTCAGTGACCTGTTCGGTCGGCTTGTTTCAGTGCTTCTGTGACCTACGTGGTCGGCGAGTTTACCTAATGACCCAAAGGGGTCGATGTCCCTTTAGGGACGGGATTGTCAGCTACTAGCTGACGTATGGTTTTTGAGCATAACAGCATCGATTGCCCAGGACTCGAGCGCTGTTCACGAACACGCGCGGTCTGATCCACCGTGCCAAGGTGTTCTTTTCCGGAAAAGTGGTTGGATGTGCCAACCCGTGAGCCCATAGGCGACCTTGGGTAGAATGCAGGCTTTGAGAAACAGGGGGCATAGGCTTGAGGTCTGAGGACCAACAGAGCAGCAGATTCTAGATTGGGTATTTTTATACTTTCGTACCGTTGACGCATACTTACAGTAGCTGTTGTTTCATATCTATATATCTCTCCCGTTTATTTGTTTATCATAACTACTGTACTACTATTATCCCCTCTTGTGTCTATCTCCGCGAGGTATCCACTGGGAGGGGGAGACATGTTTACATGTTCTCACCCCTCGCCTTCTTTTCAGGTGACGTTGCAGGTCTTAGTGGGACAGCTGGTGAGGAGCGAGTCTAGTACGCGACATAGCTCCGTCCCTTCGTTGGTTATTTCTTACCTTCTCCTTTGCTTGACTTAGACTTTTATTATGGTTCAGTTCAGTATTTACTTTTGAATAGGAGATGTTTTATAATGTAATAAAGATTGTGGATTTTATGTAATAAAATGGTCTTCTACCCCTCGTGGTAGCGTGTTTTTAAAGGAAAAGGCTTTCATGTGTTTTTATTAACTTATGTATATCTCGAAAGTGAACCTGTGGTGAATGGTGTATGAATTAATATAACTGTTGGATGTTGTATGTTCATTATTGTGGTTGTTTCCTGGTAGTTTACTATACTCTGTACATGTGCGACGCCGTGCAAATACAGGGGAGACTCTGTCCGTGTGTACAGTAGACTCCCTGTATTTGTGGCGGATCTGGCATACCTTGGGGTCAGGTTTTAAAAAAAAAAAAAATTCCGCTGTGTTTATGTACCAAAGGGACCCCGGGGCGTGACAGGGTCATCGTAGATTTCTAGAAAAGAACCACAAATTTCGACATGATAGATTATCTTTTGATGGGAACCAAGAAGTTAGAGATGCACCTGTTCCATTATCTGGCTCTAAACTGTTAGATCAAATGAAGGACATTGAGAATATATTTGGTAAGAAAAATGGTGGTGGTTCTAAAGGCAAGAGAAAGAAAGGTAAAAGACAAGTTTTACCTCATTCTTGGAAGAAAAGAAGTATATTTTTTTCCTTACCGTATTGGGGAAAGGTACTTCTACGTCACAATCTAGATGTAATGCACATTGAGAAAAATATTAGTGATAATTTGCTTTGGACAATATTAAGCACTGATGGCAAAACGAAGGATAATATAAAAACTCGTCTTGATTTGCAACTTATGGGGATTCGGAGCTCACTTCATTTAAAGCAAAATGAAAAAAAAACTTTAATTCCTTCTGCTTGCTACTCACTTTCTATGAAAGAAAAAGAGATATTTTTCAAATTACTGAAGTCGGTTAAAGTTCCTGATGGATATGCAGCAAATATTTCAAAATGTGTGCATCTTAAGGATCGAAAAATTATAGGACTAAAAAGTCATGATAACCATATCTTGATGCAGCAACTACTTCCTTTAGCATTGCGGAAGGTTTTGCCTAAGAATGTAAGCTTGACACTCATGGAATTAAGTAGTTTTTTCAGAGAAATTTGCTCCAAATCTATTAGAGGAAAAGAACTACAATGATTGGAAACTCAAATAGCATTGACACTTTGCAAATTAGAAAGGATATTTCCACCATCTTTTTTTGATATAATGGTTCATTTGGCTATACATCTAGCATATGAAGCAAGAATTGCAGGACCAGTGCAATATCGGTGGATGTATCCTATTGAAAGGTACTTAAATATTATCAAAACAAGTCTTCTAGGTGAAAGTGTATAGACAATATTTGAACTGTAGCATATTTTGAAATGGGTGTCTGAATGCTTAAAATATTAATAAATTAAATTTCTTATCAAGGCCTATTTCAAAATGTGATGTAATTCAAATAAGCAAATATATTTCTTCTACAATATATGATATTTTACATAATTTAGAGCTCACATACTCATATGTGATACTTATTAAATTGTATAGGTTTCTTTCCACCTTGAAATCTTACGTGCGTAATCGAAGTCATCCTGAAGGGTCAATTGCTGAAGGGTATCTGGCAGAAGAAAGTTTAACATTTTGCTCACAATATTTGCAAGGCGTTGAAACAAGATTAAATCATCCAAAACGCAACAATAAAGACGAGTTAGAATTAGAAAAGAACCCATTGTTTCCTTTGTCATCAAAAGGTTATCCTATAGGGCATGGTGAGATGTTTGATCTTGATGAAACTTCGTGGGTGCAAGCACATCGCTATGTGCTCTTCAATTGTGATGCTGTATCTCCGTACCTTCAGTAAGATAGTCAATAACTAAAATAATTTCTATCTCGTATATTATTTTAGACTATTCTAACGAGCTGTTGTTACATTAACTTGTAGAAAACATATTGACATGATCAGAGTTACGAATCATCGAATGCGAAATAGGGAAGTTGAGCGTATTCACAGTGACACATTTCATATATGGTTTAAAGAGCATGTAAGTTAACATGTTGATAAGTGTATATAGTTGTGACACCCCAATAGTCTCACATCGGACCCCAATAGTCCCATATCGGATGGGAATGAGTATGTCATTGGGTTTATATAAGACTTGGACACTAGTAATAATAACTGGGCTTAAGCATTTTTGGCCGATGGTTGGGCCTAACGAGTTATTGTTGCTAGTGGGCTGGGTCGTTACATTTGGTTAATAAACCGACTTTTTACCTAGATGAAATTTGACTTTCGTTTCTGAATGTTATTATGCGTAAATGTATTATAAGAGCACATGTCAAATTTCAGGCGAAACCGAGCTAAAACGAAAAAGTAACGCGACCCGGAAGTATGACTTAGAGTGAATAGTAACTCCGGATTTTTGGGAAATCGCGGAGTAGAGATGGGTCCAGATGCGTACGGGACTCCGAATATAGGACTTCAATAGCTCGTTTCGAACGGCTCGACTATTCTGGAACCAATGCCACTGACGAAATTGGATTCTGAATCACGGTTATCGAGAAAAAGGGGTTTGAACGGTTTTACTTAAAGACTTAAGTAATTGGAGATATTGGAGGAATAAAGAGGAGAATGGATACTTCGCGAATCCGAGACCAAATCAAATGAAGTAAAAGGCTAGATTCGATGTCCTCGACGCGCTGAACTCGCTGCCACGATCCGATCGTGAATCCGACGGACGGATCTCCGAGAATCGCGAAAAGAACGCGAAGAGGCAAAAATCGCATAACGGTGGAATACGAAGAGTCGCTATATTTTATGCGCCAAAATGTGAAGGTTTGAACATGGAGGGTCCTATGCGCATAAATCACATGCTGGCAGGGACTAAAGCATGAATTGTGGGCTTTGGAGGGCTAAAATGCAAAAAATGCACAAGTGTATAAATGGTGTGTTAGGGTTTTCATGGACCTAACCCTAACCCTAGCAACCCTTTCATCTCCTAGCCGCCCTAGCCACCTCCGACCCTTCCTCTGCCTCCCCGTGCGCGCGCCGCCCACCTCCGGCGAGCTCCTCCGGCCGCCGGAGAACCTTCCCGAGCCCTCAACCACCTCCTCCACTTCTCCCCTCGGCCACCTAGCCACCAACTTGGCCGGGAGAGTGCGGGGTTGGTCTCTGAGCCAAGCATCATCGTCCCCGGGCCGAGACCAACCGCCGGCGCCCATCGCCGACCGCCGTCGCCGTCGGAGTCGCCGCCGGAGCCGAGAAAACTTCCTGGTGCCATTGATGGACCAGTCTGGCCAAGCTCGGGGAAGAAGCAGATCTGGGCGTTTTCTTCGGCTGAGGAGGCTTGAATCCTCCTTCCCGACCACGAGCCACCTCCGCGCGCCTCCCCGGCTTCCCGTACACCGCCGGCCGCGTCGAGCAACCCGGCGCCGCTCGGTTTTGGTGCGGATCGTGGGTGGTGGCCCTCGGTCTCCAAGCGCCTCCGCCGCCCGAGAAGGGAGCACGGCGATCCCCAGACCTCCGGCGCCGACCCGTGGCCGCCCCGACCGCCTCCGGCCGTCGCCGGAAGCCACCAAACCCGAGAGCAAGGTGGGTTTGGATCTCCTCCGCCGCGCCTCCGGCCACCCTCTGCCGCAAACAGCAGGTGTGCCGTGGACCTCCCCGGCCGCACCCCTCACCGGCCGGACCGCCCGCCGCCGACCGCCGCTCCAACTCCCCGCGGGCGCTCGGGTGGTGCGGACCGAGGAGAGCCTCCTCGGCTTTCGGTCACCCCCGTCGCTTCCGAGGGAGCATCGGCTTCCCTCGGCCTCCGGTGCGGACCATCGCCGTCCGGCGTCCCCGGCCGCCGCCGTGCCGCCGGCGCCATCCAACCCGAGAGGAAGAAAAGAAGAGGATCGCCGCCGCCACGCCTCCGGCCGCCGCCGCCGCCGCCGGCTACCTCCTCCTCGGACCTCCCGGACCCGAGGCTTCCTCCTCCGACCGGAGCGCCGCCGTCCTTGCCGCCGGCGACCGAGCCCTAGCTCCCTCGGCTCCAGTAAGCCTTTAATAACTTCCAGCACCTAAGTCTAGGGTTCGGATCACCTATCTGGTGATCCGGTGGGTCAAATGAACCTCGGGAGGTGAGCACGGTCAAGGATTTTCCGTGCTGAACGCGATGCTCACCTCCGTTCTGAGTTTTGATGCTCCGTTTAGCGGGACGATCGCACTTTACGCGCTGTGCGCGCTGTTTACTGAAATTAGTGTCGCTTGTGCGCGCACTACGATGTCCGATTGTGCTCCGAAAGGCGAGCACGGTCTTCAGCATGTCGAAGACTTACAGCGAGTGCGATTTCAGAATTTGCGATGCACCGATTTGCGTGCACGGTCCGTAATAACCCTATTTCTACATGAAATAATGCGATTTAGGATTCTTTAGGGACTTTTATGCAATTGTAGCCTCCTGGGCTATCTTAGGCAGTGTGTACGTGCTGCGGGTAACCTCTGGACTGACTGTCCAAGGTCCCGAGCCTTTCGGAAGACAGCAAGTGTAATTCCGGAGCGTTCGTCGGCGAAATTCGACAACGGAACGCGACTTTGGTTCGGATTTCTTCCGACGCTTTCCTGAGAGTATTTCTTTTGTCGCCAAGCCTTGTTGGCTGGTCACCCGTGTCGTTTCGAAGGTCCGGAGACGACGGGTGAGCGACGGTGGGTTCCGGTGTCAAAGTCGACACTTTCGGGAACCCGGATCGAAACGGACGTTCTGTAGCAGTCGTTTCGAGGCAGTTACGTCGTGGAATTTGTGAATTATGGTTCTAGTTTTAGTGGGTTCGTTTCTAACCAGGTGAACCCTCGTAGGTTCAGTCGTTTCTTTCCAGCAGTCGGCAGACCACTTCTTTTGATACTCAGGTGGGTATCCGGGTTTCTCGTCAGTACAGTGGTACACGCTTGGTGACACTACTTCACTTTACTTTACTCTACCTTACTTTTCTTACTTGCATCTTACTGTCGTTTCTATTCTCTACTCAATTTTATGCATGCTTAGTATACTTGATAGGAGTAGAGTGGTTTGAGTTTACAGCTCTTCAGCGACCTACTTGGTCGATCCTTTACAGTTTTTCAGTGACCTATTCGGTCGGCTTGTTTCAGTTCTCGGATGACTGTTCGGTCGGTTTGCTTCGATTACGATGACTTTGTTCGGTCGGTTTGTTTCAGTGCTCCTGTGACCTACGTGGTCGGCGAGTTTACCTGATGATCCAAAGGGGTCGATGTCCCATTAGGGACGGGATTGTCAGCTAGTTGCTGACGTCTGGCTTTTGAGCATAATAGCATCGATCGCCCTGGACTCGAGCGCAGTTCACGAACACGGGCGGTCTGATCCACCGTGCCAAGGTGTTCTTTTCCGGAAAAGTTGTTGGATGTGCCAACCCGTGAGCCCATAGGCGACCTTGGGTAGAATGCAGGCTTAGAGACAGAGGGCATTGCCTGAGGTCTGTGGACCAATATTGGCGGTTATGGATTGGGAATTTTACTTTCTAAGCTTTTCGATGCATACATACAGTAGCAGTTTATTTATATTACATATATCTCTCTCCTGCTTACTTTAGCTACTGTATCTACTTACCAGTCCTTCCTTTGCTTTACTCCGTTACTTGTGGATACCCACTGGGAGGGGAGACATGTTTACATGTTCTCACCCCCCGCCTTCTTTTTCAGGTGACATAGCGGGTCCCAGAGGGACAGCAGGTGAGGAGCAAGTCTAGTGCGCGTATAGCTCCTACCCGTATCGGTTACTTCTTTACTTTACTTGCTTTACTACTTAGAGTACATTTATGGTTCAGTTCTATTTTCATTTGAGTTTTACTTTTAGTGGTGGATTGAGACTTATGATGGTTTTTGGAAATGGGTTTAAAGGACTTATGTTTTGTGAAATAAACTGTCTCCTACCCTTCGAGGTAGCATTTCAAAGGAAAGGGTTAAAGAAAAGGATTTCTACCCCTCGTGGTAGTGTTTTCAAAGGAAAAAAGGGTTTCCGTGTGGGAAACTGTTTTAAAAGGTTTATAAATAAGCTAAGTTGTGAATGTGGTGAATGGTTGTATGATGTGGTATATTTAGTGTATTTGATATTCATACTGTTGTGGTTGTGTTCCTGGTTGTTTTGTACTCTGTACTTGTGCGACGCCGTGCAAATACAGGGGAGACTGTCCGTGTGTACAGTGGCCTTCCTGTATTTGTGGCGGATCTGGCACACCTCTTGGGGTCATGCTTTTAAAAAAAAAAAAAATTCCGCTGTGTTTATGTACCAAAGGGACCCCGGGGCCTGACAGATTAAATTGGTATCAGAGAAAATTTACAACCACAACACCATTCATAGGTCGTTTTTGAAAAAGAAAAAGGGAACTGAACCATTGGTTAGGATGACCCTAGGAAGACCTACGATATATAGGAACACGAGTGCGGGATTTGGGCTCAAGTCCTAGTGTTAGGCCGTCGAGCGATTTTTGACTAACAGTGTTTTCTGTTGTAGATGGCTCGTGGTAGAGGTAGACCTCCTCGGGATCGTGCCGGTGGACGTGCAGCTGCGGATATACCCGGTGGATCGGGAGAGATTGCCCCTACAGGCACGAGTGACGGGGAGCAGGGCGGCTCTCAGCCGCTGGGTCAGCCGAGTGCCCAGCAGCTCGGGGCCGAAGTGGCTGAGTTGAGAGGCCAGCTGACGGCTCTCACGGGCATGTTCCAGCAGTTCCTGCAGCAGCAACAGGCTGCGGCTGTCGCACCCCCGGTTCCACCACCAGTTGCACCTCCGATTCCACCCCCGGTTCCACCACCAGTTGCACCTCCGATTCCACCCCCGGTTCCACCACCAGTTGCACCCCCGATTCCACCTCTCGTTGCACCACCGATTCCACCTCCAGTTGCACCTCCAGTTACACCTCCGATCCCACCTCCGGCCGCACCTCCGGTTGCACCCCCGGCTCCACCTCCGGTGCCACCTACGGCCCCGACTACTCCTGTGACTGGGGATACTCCGGTGGTACCTCCACCGACCCCTACTACTACGATGCTGACGACTGCGACCGCGACGGTTTCTGCTGGAGGTACCAGTTCCTCTGCAGTGGAGGGCGTTCGCATTCGGGCGATGCTAGCGGTGTTCCGAAAATTTGATCCGCCCATGTTCGAGGGCAAGAAGGAGGATAAGGGGACGCTGGAGCTGTGGATTGCAGATATGGAGAAGCTCTTCCGCGATCTCCACATCGAGGCGGAGGATCGCGTTCCCCTGGCAGCCCATTGCTTGGGGAGGACTCCTTACTCGTGGTGGTTTCGCCACTTTTCAAAGAAACTGAACAGCGTCTACCCCACCTGGGAGGAGTTCCGGAGCCTTCTCTCCGAGTCTCGCCCGGTTGCACAATGTCTTTCACGTATCAATGCTTCGGAAGTACATTCCTGATCCGCCCCATGTCATCAGCCGATAGCTGTACAGTTGCGAGAGGATCTGAGCTATGATGAGGCTCCGTTGCGAATTTTGAGACGAGAGGAGAAGCAGTTGCGGAACAGGAGCATTCCGTACGTGAAGGTACAATGGTAGAATCACGAGGAGCGTGAGGCTACGTGGGAGCTAGAGTCTTTTATCCGGGAGCGGTATCCGCAGTTAATTACGGGGGATCCATGATGTAAGTTTTGAGGACGAAACTTCTTATAAGGGGGGAATAATGTAGTAACCGACATTTTTAGTAATAAGAAATTGTAACATACTGGACTTGCGCAAATTGCGGAGTTCGAGTGGTTGACTTGTTTTGGAGCTTTTCCAGATTTTCTGGAGGGTCGTTGACTGTGTTCCGACCTATGGCGCGTGTACCGAGGTTTTGGGATGAATCCCAAGCCCTAAAGTCCAAAAAGTTGGATTTTAGGTGGCTCTCGGGTTGGAAATTCTGTGCCTTGTACCGGTACAAAATGGTGTCTATACCGGTACAAAATGATGGCTATAGAGTCAGACCAAGATTTATACCAGGTACAAAAGGCGGACTTGGCAAACCCGAGGCTCGAGTTTGGCGTTTCGCGGGGTTTATCTGGGTACAAAATGGATTTGTCTGGTACAAATATTGTTTGACGATTTAAAGCTGCAGGGGTGTTTTAGCATTTTGTTGCTTTTAATATAGCACCCCTTGCCCCTAGGGCTTCTCCTTGTGCTGAGAACAAGAGAGAAGGAGGTAAGGAGCTTCTCTCTCTACTCCCTTGTGTTTTCTAGGATTTAGGTTGGATTTTTAGAGGATTAAAACCCTCTCTTTTGCTCTTTTTGCTTGATAGAGTCTCTACCACCATTGTTGGAGCTTGGAGCTTGCCTTTTGGAGCTTTGTGGTGGATCAAGCTTCAAGCCTAGGGCTTTTTGAGCTTGGTGTTGAGCTTCTTAGAGGTATGTGAATGATCTCTTTCCTCTAGTTTTGGATTTTGTGGGTTTTTTGTGAGATGAAACCCTAGAATGGGATTCTAGGGTTAGGATTTGGAGATTTTCGATTTAGGGCCTTTGGGACCTAATTGATGGGTTTAGAACTTTGATTTAGGTTGGATTAGAAGGACTCTAACTCCCGTTTGGAGATCAAGAGCACTTCCTTCGCATTCGGTGAGTTTTCTCCAACCTTTTGTCGAAATCCTTAAAGTGTGAACTCAAGGTTTATCTTCTTAGCTTGTAACTCCTAGGGTGTGCTTTTTAGGACTCTAGGAGTGATTATCGAAGCTTCGTTAGCGGTTCGGAGCAACGCTTTTCGCACTTGGTGGGTTTGGCTTCATGAGCATAGGAGCAAATGGCTCCTAAGTGCTTATTCGGTTTGATTTAATTATTTTGAATGCATATTCATGCTAAATAGATTTATTATGAATTTTGAACCACTTAAAATGCATGCCTCATGTATGATAAAATTTTCACTCTATATAGTAGAGCTTTCGGGGTTAAACAGCATGCATGTGAGGGTGGGATTTGTGGGCACCTGGGAGCGTGTCATTCATGTTTATGTAGCTTAATTAAGGTAATTGAGAACATTAAACTTGTGTTGGAACTTAGAAAAGCTTAAGTGTCATCAAGCGGCACTTAACTTAGAAAACTATGAAACTGCAACATAGAGACTTGACATAGGCCTTTGGACATCTATTATTTCCATGTTAGAGACATGACGATTTGGGACTTGTGACGAGTTTTGTGACTATATGCCATTGTGCTCATTCGCACATGCTTGTGAGGGTCGCTCCCTACAAGCCGGCACTCCGGAGTTGGCCAACGCGTTTCTTGTATTCGCCGTGCGGGGTTGGGCGCCGAAGTGGATTGCCGTGGGACAGTCTCATTCCTAGGGTGGGAATGTTGACTACTACGGGGCCATTAGGCTCGGCATTTGGGCTAGGCAGCCTTCGGGTGGGCATCGGCCATATCGCCTTCGGGTTGATCTTATTGTACTTAAACTTAATGTAGTTTAAAGAAAACTGTGGACTTTGACTAGAATAGTAAACGTTAACACTTTACTATCACTTGTGGACATTATAGATCTTGATTAGAATAGTAAACTTAGTCTTTTACTATCAAGTTGGGAACTTCATGTTAATTATAACGCTTTCTATTCATGCTTAGAATAGCTTACTTATGCAATTTCATGCTAAGTAGAGATATTGTGTTTAGTAGTTTACATGTTATTTACGTGTCGCTTATTATCGCTTACTATCGTTTATACTTACTTGCTTAGTTTTGGGCCTAGTGGAGCATGCAACTGAAGTCAGTAATTGCCCACTGGGAACTATTATTTAATAGTTCTCATGCCCCCTTTTTCTTATGTGTTTCAGAGCCTTCGGCACCGGCGGAGGCAAGGGATCGTGGAAAGAGAATCGCTAGCTAGTTATCGCAGCTTTCCTCCTTGTATGGGTTTTTCTCTCTTTTGTACTTTGGTGAGATTGAGAGAGTTTTGTATCCCTATGTAGAGACTACCATGTACTTGGTTAGTGGTGTTTGGATTTCTTTTCGTTGTACTCTCTTTTATAGTTCTTAGTGGATTTTGGTCCTTTCTTTTATCTACTTCTTGTATGCTTATTAGTTTAGAATTCTAGTTGTTATACTGCTCTGATGCTTCTAGATTCTTCATATTTTTGTGGTTATTTATCGTTTTTGTTAGACGCCTTGTATGTCGTAGACATACGGCGGGTCTGGACACGCGCCGGGCAGGCTTCCGCTGGGTCCCGGGGCGTGACAGAAATAAACCCTTTTGTTGACGATGTTATTGTGTGTAATTTAATTACAAGAGCACTCGTCAAATTTCAAGTGAAAATGAGCTAAAACGAAAAAGTTACGCGATCCGAAAATCTGACTTAAAGTGAATAGTAACTCCGGATTTTCGGTAAATCGCGGAGTAGAGAATGGCCCAGAAGCGTACCAAACTCCGAACATAGGACTTCAATAGCTCGTTTCGAACGGCTCGACTATTCTGAATCTAATGGCACTGACAGAATTAGATTCTGATGCACGGTTGTCGAGAAAAAGGGGTTTGAACGATTATACATAAATAAATAAATAAGGGAGAATTTGGAGAAGAGAGAGAGGGATTGGTTCTTCGCGAATCTAAGATCAAATTGAATGAAATAAAATGCTAGATTCGATGTTCGCGACGTACTGAACGCGCTGCCGCGATCCGATCGGATATCCGACGGACGGATCATCGGGAATTCCGAAAAGAACGCAAAAGGGGTCAAAATCACAAAATGGCAAAACGTGGGGAAACCTAATATTTTATGCGTCGATTTGCGAGATTTTGAACGTGGAGGGTGTTACGTGCGTAATTCACTTGTGGGCAGGGACTGGAATGGAAATTATAGGCTAAGGAGGGTTAAATTGCAAAAGTGGCCAAGGTATAAAACTTGCATTCTAGGGTTTCTTTACCTTAACCCTAACCCTAGTGTCCCTATAGCTTCCCCAGCCACCCTAGACACATCCAGCCGCCCCTGCCAACCATGTGCGCGCGCTCCTGCTGCCCCAGCCGCCGGCAGCAGCCGCCATCGCCGGAAAAACCCTCCACTCTATCTTCTTCTTCCCCCCCCCAGCCCGCACCACCTTGAACTTAGGCCAGAGACCTCGGGGAGGCAAGCCATCCTTGGAGAAGCATCCTTTCGGTCGAGATCTACCCGAGGCTTCCTCCTCCGGCCATCCCCGCCGCCGCCGCCGAGCGGAGCCGTGGAAGCCGGCCCTACGGCCGGATCTACACCGGTCGGCGAGCTCGGGTGAGGGAAGGATCCGCACGCCGTCAACGTCTCGAGGAGGGTCACACCACCCTTCTCCGACCTCGGGCCACCTCCGCGCGCCACCCCCCGGCTTCCCGTACACGGCCGCCGCCGCCGGGCTTCCCCGCCACCGCTCGGGTGGTGCGGACCGAGGGTGGTGCCCTTCGACTTCCGGGCGCCTCCGCCGCCCAACGGAGGGAGCACGGCACTCCCCTCAGCCTCCAGCGCCGACCCATCGCCGTCCTGACCACCTCCGCCGCCGTGCCGGGGAGGTCCACCTAAGAGCAAAGGAGTCTTTTGATCTCCTTCACCGCGCCTCCGCCACCCTCTGCCGCCGGCCGGTGGTTGCCCTAGACCTCCTGCACGGCCAGCCCACCACCGGCCGGGACCGCCCGCCGCTCGATCACGGCGACGAGCCCTAGCTCTCGATTTAGGTAAGGCTCGTGATTTATTAACAGCACCTAGTTCTAGGGTTTTGGGCACTGTTCCCGAGGTTCCAATGGGTCTTTTTGACCTCGGAAGGTGAGCACGATCATCGGAATTTCGTGCTGAACGCGATGCTCACCTCCGTTCTGAATTTCGATGCCTCGTTTAGCGGGACGATAGTACTTTATGCGCTGTGCGCGATATTTTACAGAATTAATGTTGCTCGTGCGCGTGCTACGAGGTCCGACAGTGCTCCGAAAGGTGAGCACGGTCTTCAGCATGTCGAATATTTACAGCGGGTGCGATTTCAAAATTTACAGTGCATTGGTTTGCGTGCACGACCCATAATAGCCCTAAATCTCATGAAATAATGCGATTTTGTGGGACTTCAGGGACTTTTATGCAATTGTATATCTTTCGGTCGCTGTAGACAGCGTAGGGATACTGTGGGCAACCTCTGGACTGATTGTCCAAGGCCCCAAATAATTACAGAAAAATCAGAAGTGATTTTCGGAGCGTTTCGCGGCGGAATTTGCCGACGGAACGTTGTTTCGGCTCGGAATTCTTCCGGCAACTGTTGTAGGGCATTTGCTTTGTCGCTAAGCCTTGTTGGCTGGTCACCCATATGATTTCGAGAGTTCAGAAACATTGGGTGAGCAACTTGGGGTTCCGGTGTCAAATCCGACGCTTACGGGAACCCGGATCGGAACGGTTGTACAACGACGATCGTTTCGAGTTGCGAAGGCACTACCGCTGTCTGGTTACACTAAAATGGGCATTTAGTGGCAGCGGGTGACTTATATTATATTAGGAATGTTTCGGGATAACTTGTGGGTCCCGGTGGTGCTCCGGCACAGTTTTCGGAACTTTCGAGCGTTCCGACGATCGGTTTAGGGAAACCGAGTCTCGTGGGTTTATAAATGGAATTATAGTAGTGGAACTTAAGACGAGGGTTTGGATTCTAACCCGAGGGACCTTTTATAGGTTCGGGTGTTCAGCAGTCAGCAGGTCGACTTCGGCATACATTTACAGGTGGGTATCCCAGGTTGCCGTCCGTTCAGTGGTGCAAGCTTGGTGACGATTCCTTCACCCCTTGCTTTTACATTGCTTACTATATACTCTTGCATCAGATTACTTCTATTTACTCTGCTCAGTAGTTTTCTTGGTTTTTACTACGTATAGGAGTAGAGTAGCTTTCATCAGCTTATTCATACTTGGGACCTGGTTGGTCAGTTTCTTTCTCTACTTGGGGACCTGGTTGGTCAGTTTCTTTCTCTACTTGGGGACCTGGTTGGTTAGTTTCTTTCTCTACTTGGGGACCTGATTGGTCAGTTTCTTTCTCTACTCTGGACCTGGTTGGTCAGTCACTTTCTGTACTTGGGACCTATTTGGTCAGTCACACTCTGTACTTGGTACCTGGTTGGTTCTTCTGGTTACTTGATGACCCATGTGGTCGCTGGGCCCTGGGGGGCAGGATTGTCGGCTGGTTGCCGATGGATGATCTTTGAGCATATCTACATTGATCGCCCGATACTCGTCGCATTTCACGAACACCAGCGGTTTGGCCACCGTAAGGGGGTGTTCTTTTTCGGAAAAGTGGTTGCAGAGGTCGACCCGTGAGCCCAAGAAGGGTTATATGCACTGGAGAGTAGTGGGGGCATTAGCTTGAGGTCTGCGGTGCTGACCAAGAGAGCTGGCTTGAGGTCTGCGGTGCTGACCAAGAGAACATTGGTTCAGATTGGGTACTTTTGAGCTTGTCGTCCTTGACGCATATTTACAGTAGTAGTTGGTTTACATTTCTATATATCTCCTTACTCCGTTATAGTTGCTACTGTACTACTACTATCAGCTTTTCTTTGTTTGTCTCTGGATACCCACTGGGAGGGGGAGACATGTTTACATGTTCTCACCCCCTGCCTTCTTTTTCAGGTGAGGTTGCTGGTCCGAGTGGGACCGCTGGTGAGGCGCGTACCTAGCGCACGTTCTAGTACCCGACCCGCGGTTTGCTTTTACTATTTACTTTCTGCTTACATTATTACGACTTAGACTTGTTTACATGGTTTATGTTCTCTACTTTTAAACTGGATGTTTTAAGTTATCATGTGGTTTTGGGATTTAATATATGGCTTGGTTTATGAAAGAAAAGGTTTTCTACCCCTCGTGGTGGCGTTTTAAAAGGAAAAAGGTTTCCTAGTGGGAAACAGTTTTAAAAAGGTTTTTTTGTGGATTTTTGACTTAGAGTTTCAAGACCAGTTCCCGAGTAGGGAACCTCTCAACTGATAGATGTGGATTATGAATGTAACCTGTGGTTAATGGTGTAAATGTGTATGATGTAAGTTACTTTCTTTACTGTATACATTATTGTGGTTGTATGTTGTGTAGACACTCTCTGTACTTGTGCGATGCCGTGCAAATACAGGGGAGACTCTGTCCGTGTGAACAGTGGTCTCCCTGTATTTGTGGCAGGTCTGACATGCCTTTGGGGGTCAAGGTTTAAAAAAAAAAAAAAAATTCCGCTGTTTTTATACTCTAAAATGACCCGGGGCATGACACTTAGTCATAGAGATTGGAGACTAGTTCCAAATACAAATAAAAATCTTATGTGGAATGTCGCACAGGTAGAATTACTAATATTTATAGTGATTTCCTTTGTATTATTTGATATTTGTCAATATATATCTAATCTTTGATGCAAAAAAAGTTCAAAATTCCAGAAGAAGGAAAAAGATGGGTTATGATGTCCATTGGAAAAAAATAGAGAGAGTTCAAATGTATGTTGAAGAAACTGCACTACGACCCTCATACCACTTATGCGGAAAGAATAGCAGACCGTGATTCACGGGTCTTACCAAATGAATGGGAATTTCTTGTCAAGTATTGGAATTCTGAATCGGCGTTGGTATAAGAATTAATTATTAGAAATTTTGTGGTGCCTTTTATATGTTTTCATTGAATTTTATCTATACAAGTGAAAACTGCAATTTAGGATACACATTTCTATATATTTCATATTGATAACTTTCTAGCTTGACTGTATTGGATTTAAGTTGTAAATAACCCTAAGTTTGGGTCAAATGCATACAGGTCCCTGCAAACATAATCAATTGCGAAAATTTCCCTGCAAAACCGAAACTAGGTGAGATGTCCCTGCAAAAGTCCAAAAGTATGCAGATATGTCCCTGCCGTGCCTTTTGCAGGGACATATCTGCGAGATATATTTTGCAGATATGTCCCTGCAAAAGGCACGGCAGGGACATATCTGCATACTTTTGGACTTTTGCAGGGACATCTCATCTAGTTTCGCTTTTGTAGGGATATTTCCGCAATTGACTATGTTTGCAGGGATCTGTATGTAAATAACCCTAAGTTTTTTATATGTCTTTGACTCATTGTAGGAACGTAGTGCAAAAAATAAAGCTACTCCTGCGAAGCAAGATATCACGCATACTGCAGGCACAAAGAGCTTTGCAAGGGTTCGTGCGAGGTATGAGAATCTTCATCCTTTTTCAAATTTTGTATTTAAATTTGTTATTATATTTTTCTTAGCAAACTAACTTTTCCATGTATGACTAGATGACTAAGGAGAGTAAAGTTGCACCTAAAAGACATGAGTTATATATAAGAACGCATACTAAAAAGAATGGCGAAGCTCTAGAAAGCTGCGAAAGTAACATTGTATGTTTTTAACATATTAAAATTATATCTATTATCTCAAAGTAGTATTCTCTCATTTAATGTCTTTTTGCAGGTTACAATAAAAAAATTTTCATCTTGTCATCCAGAAGTTGCACAAAAAAATACATCTCGAGATGATCTTTTAGTGATGGCTCTAGGAGAGGAAAAACGTGGAAATTATGTTCGTTGCTACGGGTTGGGTGCTGCTCCCTCAGAAGTCTTTGGCCCAAATCCAACTTGAACTGAATGCTTAAAAATACTTTCTGAAACTAAAAAGATAGCTGAAGAAGAGAAACATGTAATGCAAAAAGAGATTGTTGAAATGAGACAAGAAATATTGATGATGAGGGCAAGGTTGGAAACAATGGAAAAAGGATCACAAGACTTGAATACAATTGAAGATAGAGACATTCCATCTAATCCAATAGAAACATCTAATCCAATAGGCAATGCGCAGGTAAACTCGAGTTGTAATTTATATTTATTTTGCTTTATAAAAATGACTATTTAATTATAATGTGACGCCCCAACTTCCCAGGGGGTCACCCATCCTAGGACTACTTCAGTCCTAGCACGCTTAACTCTCTTAACCTCTTGGGTCTTGCCACCACCCAAAATGCTTAAGCCGGGTTAAGAGTTTAGCCCTATTATATCTCATATATGGGACTACCCGGGGTCTCACAATCTCCCCTCCTTTAAGCCACCGACGTCCTCGTCAGGCTCAGACTCACAAGTACCAGGCGATGTGAAACTCGTCTCGCTAGCCCGTCATTCAGACTCTGGCTCAGCCGAGACTCATCTCACACTTCCGGCTGGTAATTGGCTCTGATACCAACTGTGACGCCCCAACTTCCCAGGGGGTCACCCATCCTAGGACTACTCCCGTCCTAGCACGCTTAACTCTCTTAACCTCTTGGGTCTTGCCACCACCCAAAATGCTTAAGCCGGCACTACAAAAAAAAGTTAATATAAGGACGCTTTTTAGACGACGCTTAGGGGAAGCGTCCCCAAACGTTTTTATAATATAGAAAATACCGACGCTTCAAAAAGCGTCGTTATATGATATCAAATAATTTATTAACTGATGATAAATTTTACTATTATTTTTAATTTTTCGACGCTTTAAAGCGTCAGGATTTTAAAAATTCGGACACTTTAAAGCTTATATCCTAACGCTTTAAAGCGTCAGAATGTATTTTACCGACGCTTGGTATAAGCGTCAATATATACGTGGGGACTCTTCATTTGCCGACGCTTTGACCGACGCTTTCAAAAGTGACGTTGGATTAAATTGGGACGCTTTTAAGCATCATTAAATATATAAAAAAGCGTCCTTAAATGTAACATTTTTTGTAGTGCGGGTTAAGAGTTTAGCCCTATTATATCTCATATATAGGACTATCTGGGGTCTCACATATATTGAGATAGAAACCATCTAATCATGTTCTTTTCTCTTTGTAGAATGACAATAATAACATTCCTTCCGCAGAACCGCCAAGTAATGAAATACAATCTTCTGAATCGAGTTTTGATGTTCCACGAAATCAGGTAGATCTATTTTTTTTAATTTATCTAAATATTCTTGTATAAAATATTATATGAAGTTAAGATCAATATGGATGTCCAACATATACAATATTTGAATGCAGGGTTATCAAGCAAAAGTTGTTGGAAAGGATGTCCATGCTATGCTAGATAATGGGGTTATCTTCTATTACTTATTTCTTCTTGTTACTTATTTCTTATGCATACAAATCTCAATTTTTATTTTTTAAGTTATATTTCAATATTACTCCAATGTACTTTTTATGTCTTTAATTACGTATTGTGATATGATATTTACTAACTAATGCAAATTAGTTTATACTTTTTTAAAAATTAACTATATTTCTTTATTTTTACTGAATACTAGGGTGGAGTTGAAGTATATATAAAGAGTTTAAGAAAGCCTCACAAGTATGTTGCACAAGGTTCTTTGTTGAGCACAAATCAAACTACTAAAATAGGTGGCGCCGAGTTAGGATCACACTGCTGGGAGGTTCAAATAAATGTTCCAATAGAGCCTAACGAGCCGTTATTGAGATCATATGGAAGTTTTCAAACAATTGGGGATCTTTGTGGGAGCAAGCGTGGCTTGGCCATTTACATTTGTATAAGATTTATTTATTTTATATTTTAATTTGATTTTATAATCTAATATAGATTATTGACTCGTTAAAATTAACTATTAATGTGTTTTTTTCCACGGGTTCAGCGCAAGTAAGGATACATTTGGAATTCAAGAAAATATAAATCATGTTATGCTATTTTGTTATGTTCGCAAACTACTTTATGTCATGTGACCATTTTGTTGTTGGATGCGTTATGTCACGCCCCAGGTTGAAGGATTCCCCGGGCACGCCGACAGATCCGTCGTGTATAAGAAATTTTTCCTGTACACAAAGCGTAGCTGTACTTGTAAAAAACATACAATGCTACAAACAGTAGCATAGAGCTGAAAATACTAATAACAAACAGGTAGGAAAACACGAGTTCAAAATACATACACCAAGTCCACAGATACAAAAGTCTACTCGCCCCAGCGAGTTCACAACCGTATGTACATAACTCGCCAAAACCCAAAACCACTACCTGTAGGAGGGAAAGTCCTCTAACTCAGTAGCACACGGGAAGGGCTCTAACTCGCGACGCCCTTGCCTCGATCCAACTCAGAAGAAGCAGCAGCCGAAGACGAAGGCCCTGCAACAACAGTGGGAAAAAGGGGCGTGAGAACTACTGTAAAAACAGGTAGTCCTCAGTGGGTACCGCCCTAAACGACATCGGTCCACCCACTAAGTCTACAGGGTAAGCAAGAAAGAAAAAAGGAAGCTGGAAACACTCGACAGCTAGAAGCCACCATACTATCCTGCTCTAAAACCACCCTCTATAAAACAAGCAAAAAGTGACCCAATCTTACGTGGGACTGTGATACACCCGTCCCACCTAGCGAGGTAACACCATAACTCAAGAGCATCTGGCGGAGAAAGCTCTCTCGAGACTGGGAGTACCCACGTCTCGCCTATCAAGGTTACACCATATCTCAAGAGTAACTGGCGGAGAAAACTCTCTCTAGACTGTGAACACACCCGTCTCGCTCAATTACGCTCTACTCAAGTCACAACCTCACCGAAGGTAGAACGAAGGGTCACTGACTGTCTCACTCGGGCTGCCCAAACGGACCCACCCTGCCTGTATCTAGCTACGCCGTACACCGCCTTTAAGGTGTCGGCCCAAGAACTGTCCCAAGCTGAAACCGCGAATCAACATCGCAAGGCGAATCAACATCGCACTAAAACCTCATTCCGGAATGGCATTCGCGGGGCGCGACCCACGCGAGTATACAAGTATCTCTGTCACTTTCATTTTAGCTCTCACAGGCAAAAGTCGAGTAAACAGGGTCTAACCACTCATACACCGCGTGCCCTTGGCAAACTCTGTAAACCAACCAGAACTCTGGGACCACCGTCAACCCCCGACGGTTCCCGACCACACCAACAGTCTAAACTCTACTGTGGCTAAGCTCGGCATCCCAGCACGAGCGTCTACTGTGACTAGGCTCGGCATCCTAGCACGAGCGTACAAGTAAGCTACACTACCCTGGGTATCCATCGCATTCCCCCGGCGATGATACGACACAACACGGCTCCTAGAGCTAAATCTGGTAGTGTATACAAATGACGATCAAATCGTGGTTTTCTCCTAAGTCAAGTCCAAGTCCAACATGTATAAAATATTACTCACTAAACATGCTCCAAAATTTAGATATTCCAACCAATAAATCCATGAATTCGAGCTATCCTATACTAGTCAGAAACTAAAGTCGATACATGTCGATTATTGTACTAAGGAGTAATCCGATGAAATCCCACCTCGATAGCAATTCCCTGGCAGCAAGGAATGTCCTGGGTCCCCCCGATCTCCCCCGCTGATCCGCCAAGGTCCGAAATCTCCCGCCGCGAAGAGGCAAACCCAACAATACGAGATTTCACGAATTCTGTCCGGAAAACAACAGCTGAGAAAAGCTAAATTCCGACTAAGCTAACCTTCTCCAAAATTGGCGATTCAGGGCTCAGGAGCTTCGTCTCGAAGTCACGAATCCAACGCCGCAAGTTTCGTTGAATTCCGCCACTCCTACGCAGAGTACGAGCCGAAATACGAAACGTCGACACGGGAAACTGCAGGAACAGCACCTCAGATTTGGTTCGGAAAATAGCGGCTCAGTAAAACTAGGGTTCAACAGGGCAAACCTGCTCCAAATCCAGCAAATAAGGTCTCGTTGGAATCGTCTGGAAGTCGCGGATCCAATGCCCCAAGTTTCGTCGCGTTTCGACCCTCCTACACAGAGATCTAGTCAAAACTCCGCGGGTCGACGCTGCAGTCCGAAATTCATAGGATTTAGAAGCAACGGAGGGGAACTCGATGGGCTACTCACCTCGAAAAACGCCCTAGGTCCGTCGCTGAGTCGAGGACGGCTGTCCCGCACGTGCGCTGGGCTCCCTCGCAGCGTCCGGTCGTCGAAAACTCGTTCGGTCGGCTCCGCGGCGCGTCGTCGGCGTTGCTCGGCTCCTCCCTTGAGCTCCTCCACCTCCTGGTTGCTAAGGGAAGCAGCAGCAGCAGCAAGTGGAGAAGAAGGAGAAGGAGAAGGAGAAGGGTCCCTCTCTCTCTCTTCTCTGCTGCAAGATAAGGGGAGGTGAGGGGTGATGTGATAAGTGAGAAAAAAGTCAAACTGCACGATACCTCCTCTTTGTACCGGTACAAAACCCCACTTGTACCGGTACAAACAGGCAACCCGAGAGCCTAACTGCGCAGGGCCATGCAGTATAGCCCTGGTGGTTATCTTGGTATAGCAACCAATCTTGTACCGGTATAACACCGGTTATCTGCAGTACAGCTCACTGAAAATCTGCTATTTCGCAGATCTTCAGGATACACGCTGCTCTCAAGTTCCCACAGGGCCCGTTCGGCGTCCATTTGGCGCCAACGCGACTCGGACTTGTCCCGACACTCGTCAGAGCTGTCGACAAGCCCCAGGTGCAATTTTCCAGGTCTCTACACGTTATTTATGTTCGCAAACTGTTTTATTTTGTTATATTCGCAGACTACTTGACCATTTTGTTTTTGGATGCGTTATTTGTGTTCGCAAACTACTTTATTTTGTTATGTTCGAAAACTACTTATGCATTACTAATTTTGTGTTGAGAAAAAATTTTGTGGTCTTGTGTTATTTTTTGAATGTTGAATGTATTACAAGATTTTATCTCATTTGTTTATTTAATTGGGAATGAGCTTATTAAATATTTTGTGTTTATTTATTATGTATGATGTATGATATATATTTGTTATTATATGAAAATACTAAAATCACATATTATTTAATAAAATATATTATTTTTAAATATTATGGTAAAAATATGATAGTACAAATTATTATTTATATTAATTTTATCTGTTTAAAAAGCATAATTTAAATAATATTTATATTTTCAAAATAATATAGAATTACCGGTATTTATTAATATTGGAATCAAAAAATAAAATACTAGCATTTATATAATATTGCAAATTAAATAATAATTACCGGCATTTTATTAGTGCTGCAGATGAATAACAAATATAAGCATTTAAATAATGTAGGTAATAGTCATCTCAATAGCGGCATTTATTTAATGTTACTAATTACTGAACATTAACGGCAATCTATTTAAATGCCGGTAGAAGATTTACCAACACGAGTATAAGCGGCATTAAAAGCTTAATGCCGCTAATAGTTTTTGCAGCAATTTTTTGACTTTCGGCGGCAATAACTGAATGCCGCTAAATCACAATTTTGTTGTAGTGAATGAGTCTGTCCCAACGGTCCCGTAGGTTTCTCAACACCGCACGCGCGAACGAATCGCGAAGGCCAACTCCGGAGTGCCGGCTTGTAGGGAGCGACCCTCACAAGCATGTGCGAAAGAGCACAAATGGCAACAAGTATAGTCAAGTCTCAAGTCCAAACCTCATGTCTCAACATGAAAATAGTAACTAGCAACCCTAAGGTCTAGTTCAAATATTCTCATGACACTAGAATCTCTATGTCAAGTTCGTTCACGAGCCTAATGCCGCTTGATGACATTAGCCCACTATTCTACAAGTAGATGCCAAGTATAATGCCGCTTTATGGCATTAGCTTTTCTCCTATGTCATGCATAGTTTCTAGGTCCAATAACACCCTATATCATGTCCCTTTTTACTAAGTTCAAGTTCTCAAATAGAATGCTACAAGTACTTAGTTACCACAAGCATACATCTCTACTATATAGAGGCAAAATCGCATTATTCATAACACATGTATCTTAAGCATTCTAAAATTCACAAATAATATATGTAACTTGAAAACACATGATTTTCCAATTAACCGTAAACATATAAGCACCAATGAAAATTTTCTCATTGAGCTAGGTGAGGCCAAACCCACCGATGAACCTCGCACGCTCCGGGTCGCCAACCCTGACATTTTCGAGACTCCTAGCACCCTAGAAAGTTCACCCACAAAGTTACAAGGTCAACCGATGAGCCCACGACTCAAACTGCGAATATCAGAATCGGATAACAGGGAAAAACTCACCTAGGTGAAGGATCCCTCTCGAAACCTCAAACAGAGTGTAAATCCCTTCCAAAGCAACCTAAATCAAGGTTCGAAACCAGTTAATTGGACTCTAAAAGCCCTAGGTTACAAATCCCCAAAATAAACCCTAAACTACACATCTAGGGTTTCATCTATAAAGAAGCAACGAACTCAAATCTAGAGCAAGGAGATGAGTTGCTTACCTTCTAGGAGCTCCAAACAAGGCTCAAAACACTCAAAGCTTGAAGATCTTTCCTCCCTCAAGCTTCAAATCCAAGCTCCAAGCTTCAACCATGGTGGAGTAGTCACCCAAAAGCAAAAGAGAAGAAAAGAGATGATCAATCTCTTTGAAATCCACCAAAAACCAAGGCAAATCAAAAGAGGGAAAAGAGGGAACTCTCTTACCTCTCTCCCTCTTGTTCTCAGCACAAGGGAAAGCCCTAAGGGCAAGGGGTGCTATATTAGAAGCGACAAAATGCCAAAACGAGTCCTATGATTTCGAATTTTCGAAAGCGCGGGTATCTTCGTACAAACGGATACTGTTCCGTCTGAGACCGTAGCACCAAACCCGAGGCTCGAGTTGGCGCCTCCGATACATCCCATGCGTGCGGATCCCCACATGCCGGTATAGCAATAATTCTTTATGCATCTGACAACTTTTGTTAAGAATTTTATAAGTTGGCGTATTTCGTGAAGTGTTTGGAGTCTTGAAGGAGTCAGGAGCGCTCTTGGACAAAGAAGATGCAGTCGGACGTTACAAGACTCAGCAGTGAAGCTCGACACCTCAGGTAATATTTTAAGATCATTCTTGGTGATTTTAACTTAAGATATAAATGTTAGAGGACTTAGATTAATGTTCATATGATAAAAATCAAAGCTGGAAAAATATGATTCAGATCCGGATCTGAAAGGTGAGATTCGGATCCCGTAAGCCTGTCTTTTGCGCACTTTTAGTTATGATCCGGATCTGGTTTGAGATTCGGATCCCGTACCTTGCAGTTTCAGAATGAATTAAGGTGGACCGGATCTGAGAGGTAAGATTCGGATCCCGAAGCTTAATATTTGATGTTGCGCAATTGTGGACCGGATCTCATGGCTTAGGACCGGACCCTGTGAAATATATTTTTCAATAACGAAAGAGAGAACCGGTTGAGGGGGCTGAGTCCGGACTCCCCAGGACCGGTCTCTCCATATAGGGTCCGGACCCTGGCTGCGGGAAATCTTTCTAGATTTGATTGTTTTATTCCTAATCTATCTCTAAGTCTTCTAAATATTATATAAGGACCATGGGGGGTTCATAATTGAAATAAGACCTACATTATAAACTCTTTGAAAAACCCTAGAAACTCTTTTTAACCTAATGTTTTTTTAAAAAATTAGATTTTCCGCGGTAATTGATCATCAAATTGATTCTAGGTTTTTGATTCTTTGTTTCTTCATGAATCAAGTTGATGATTAATTAGAAGAGATCCCCCATTGGTTATGGTTCGTTAATTGTGAAATCACCACAAATCATCTTCTTCTACTCCGGATGGAGTTTGGCGCGGAGATCGCGTGAAGGACCGTGGATTCGGTGGACGCATCGAGAATTCGGGGCGTTGTTGCGGCAAGGAATTGCGGCGTGATCGGTTGAAGGATTTCAAGCGGTCGAGGACTAGCGAAAGCGATCCACATTGGAGAATTGGTAAAGTTGGGTTGGGTTGTCGGTAAATCACCTTGTACTCAATTTGATTCTTAGTGGATTTTCGTGTGATCGGTCCCGTGGGTTTTTCTCTCCGTTTTGGAGTTTTCCCACGTTAAAATCTCGTGTGTTCGTTTTATTTTCCGCATTTATTTTAAAACGCATTGAGGTTGATTATTTTGCCATTGTACACCTATTCACCCCCCTCTAGGTGTCGATTACCTTTTAGATCCTTGGGATCCATATCTTACAAGTGGTATCAGAGCGGGTATAGGTTGTAGACAATGGCGGAGGCGGTAACGTTAATCGACCTCCTCTTTTTGATGGCACCAATTATGCCTATTGGAAAGTCCGTATGAGGGCGTTTCTTATTGCCATCGATGAGAGGGTTTGGCAAGCGGTGGAATTTGGTTGGAAACACCCCACCGAAGTAGTCGAAACTGTTACCGTTCCAAAACAGAGAACTAAGTGGACTAAAGACGAAAACGAGCTTTCTTCTTTTAACGGGAAGGGTATTATTGCCCTATTTAATGCTCTAAATCAAACCGAATTTTCTAGGGTTTCGGCGTGTGAGACCGCCAAAGAGATTTGGGATACACTTAAAACCACCCATGAGGGAACAAGCCTCGTAAAAGTACAAAAGTTACAAATGTTGACTAGTCGTTTTGACTCAATTCATATGGAAGAAAATGAAAATTTTACTGATTATTATACACGACTTCAAGACATAGTCAACACTTGTTCTAACTTGGGTGAGAAAATTCCCGAAACCAAGATCATTCGTAAGATTCTAAGAACTCTTCCCGAACGTTTTCGTCCGAAGGTCGCGGCTATTGAAACGGTAAAACACCCGGATGAGATGAAAGTAGATGAATTAGTAGGTGCTCTTCAAACATATGAGATGACTTTTCCTTCTAACTCATCTTCTTCCAAGTTGTCTTCTAAATCCACAGGGATGGCGCTCAAATCCACCAAAGGAGGCAATGCGGAATCATCTACTTCCGAGACGGATTCGGACACAACGTTGGAGGATTTTGAAAAACAGCTTGCACTTCTAACGAAGAAGTTCCGGCGAAATTTTAAGAAGAGATTTCCTCCAAAGTCCTCTTCGAAAGTGAACAAATCGAAAGGGAGTACTTCTTCTTCATCCTCTAAATCTAAACGTTACGAAAATTATTCTAAAGATTCTTCAAAGGATAAGAAAAGTGGGGACGGACAAATTCAATGCTATAAATGTCGGGGGTTTGGACATATAGCATCGGATTGTCCGAATAAGAAGTCTTTGAAAAAGAAGGCTATGCAAGCCATCACTTGGGACGACTCTTCCTCTTCGGATGAGTCTACCGCAAGTGATGAGGACGTTAATGCTACGGCATTACTTGCATGTGAATCTTCTATTATGTGTTTAGCTTCATCCGATTCACCTTCTATTTCGTCTTTGCATGAACATTCTACGACGAAGAATTCAACGGATGAATAATTGGATGGAGATGATATGGTCGCCGCATATCATCAATTGGTAGTTGAGTCGAAAAAGATGGCCAAACACAACAAGAAACTTTGACGACGAATCATCGATCTTGAAGAAGAGAACACCAAATTGAGCACTTTGACAAGTAGTTTGGAGCAAGAGAAGGATGGATTGTCGAGGGCCTACAATACTCTAGTAGAAAAGGTTGCTATACTTGAGAATGAAAAGGAATTGTACGAAGAAAATTCAATTTATCTCAACAAGCAACTTTCGGAATCAAAGGAGGCAAACTTGGAGTTCACGAAGACAATTATACAACTTAGATCAGACTTGAGCAAGTTCTCCTCCGGAACGACTAAACTAGATCGGATGCTTGGAATTGGTCAAACTTCCAAGTTGGGACTAGGTTATGAGAGAACCTACGTGGACCAAGTCACCAAGCAAACCTCGACTAAACCTGCTCCAAAGGTTCAAGGTAAATTCGTTTCTCTTACCAAAGTATTAACTAACAAAATCTGTCATGCTTGTGGAGTTCTAGGTCATGTAAAGAGATTTTGCACACGAAAGAAGAACTCTACAAAATCAATGAACCAATGGAAACCGACAATGTCTTCAAAGCAAGTTCCGAATGTGAAGGCTAAACAATCATGGAGGCCTAAGTTGGACGTTTCAAAAGGAAAGAAAAATCAATTCGTCGACAAGCTTCACAAGACGCATTCGAGTCGGCCATCGCACCCCAAAACACGTAAGGTTTGGGTGCGCAAAGGTGAATTCTACCCTTGCTTAGTTATTCATACTTCGCTTCATGCTTACGATAATAATTCATGGTACCTTGATAGTGGATGTTCTCGACACATGGCCGGAGATAAAAATTGGTTTACTTCTTTTCAAGAAATCTCCGGTGGATGTGTTGTATTTGGAGATGGTCGATCCTCTAAGATCATTGGAAAGGGAACAATCACTATCTCGGATGGCCCCACATTGAATGATGTTTTTTATGTTGAGGGGCTTAAATCAAATCTCGTAAGCATAAGCCAATTATGTGATGATGGATATTGTGTGAAATTTTCTTCAAAAGAGTGTTTGGTAACTCTAGATGATGACTCTCTTTTCTTAAAGGGTGTGAGATCCCAAAACAATTGTTATATAGTTCCTTGTAGTCAAAACGAAACATGTAACCTAGTGTCATTAGAAACCGAGACTTTATGGCATGAACGACTAGGTTACATAAACTTTAAGGAGCTATCCAAGATCACAAAAAGGGAGATTGTGTTAGGAGTACCCAAGATTGATTTCGAAAAGAACGTTTTGTGCGGGGGTTGTCAAATGGGTAAGCAAACTAGATCCGCACATAAAAACTTGAATTTTTTAGGGACATCTCGACCTTTAGAGTTACTTCACATGGATTTAATGGGACCATCTAGAATTCAAAGTTTGGGTGGAAAACGGTATATTCTTTTGATTGTTGATGATTTTTCTCGTCATACTTGGAGTGGATTTTTACGTGAAAAAGCGGATACTTTTGACTTATTTTCTGAAATTTGCCTCCGTCTTATGAATGAACGTAATGATAAAATTGTACGAATTAGAAGTGATCAAGGAGGAGAGTTCATAAATTTTAAATTTGCTGATTTTTGTGCTTCTAATGGAATAAAACATGAATTCTCCGCTCCTTACACACCACAACAAAATGGAGTCGTTGAACATAAAAATCGGGTGGTACAAGAGATGGCTCGTGTTATGCTTCATAGTAAAAAGATTGCTCTACATTTCTGGGCCGAAGCGGTAAACACGGCCGTCTATGTCATCAACCGAATTTATGTACGTCCCGGTACATTAAACACTCCATATGAATTGTGGATGGGTAGAAAACCTAATGTCAAATATTTTCGTATCTTCGGAAGTAGATGTTTTATCCTTCGGGATCGTGAAAATCTTGGAAAATTTGACTCCCGAAGCGACGAAGGTATTTTTCTCGGTTATTCTACCTCTAGTCGAGCATATAGAGCGTACAATTTAAGATCTAAGACGGTGGTAGAATCAATTAATATTAAAGTAGATGAAGCTTCTTCACATTCTCCTGTGCTTGATACATCTAGTTCTTTGCGTGATGATGATGATAATGATTCTCCTTTCATTTTTCCTTCAATTGATGATGTTGCTTGTGTTGAAATTCCTGCTTCACCTAATGTTGAAGCATCACATGAATCATCTAAATCATCTACTAATGTTCCTGATTTGACACCCGTAAGAGATCATCCTTTGTCGAACATTATTGGAGACCCACTTACTGGTGTAAGAACTAGGAGACAACTCTTGTGCGAATTTGCTTGCTATGTTTCTTTGATAGAACCGAAAAATGTAGATGAAGCTCTTCAAGATGAATATTGGATAAATGCCATGCAAGAAGAGCTTGGTCAATTTATTAGAAACGATGTGTGGGAACTTGTACCTCGTCCTGAGAATCAACATATCATTGGTACCAAATGGATTTTCAAGAATAAGAAAAATGAGGATGGTACCATTGTACGGAACAAGGCAAGATTGGTTGCTCAGGGGTATTCTCAGGTTGAAGGCATCGATTTTGGTGAATCATTCGCCCCGGTCGCCCGGTTAGAGTCGATTCGAATTTTGTTCGCGATTGCTTGTCATTTTAAAATAAAACTTTTTCAAATGGACGTAAAGAGTGCATTCTTAAATGGATTTTTAAAAGAAGAAGTCTATGTTGAACAACCGAAAGGTTTTATAGACTCAAAATTTTCAAATCATGTTTTTCATCTCAAAAAGGCACTTTACGGTTTGAAACAAGCACCGCGGGCATGGTATGAGCGACTCACGAAATATCTTTTGGAGAAGGGATATAACCGAGGGGGAGCGGATCGGACTTTGTTTGTTAAGCACTCGAATGATGGTTTTATTGTAGCACAAATTTATGTGGATGACATTGTATTTGGAGCAACGAAAGATAAAGATTCCACAGAGTTTGCCACCTTGATGACGGAGGAGTTCGAGATGTCTATGATGGGTGAGCTTACATACTTCCTTGGACTTCAAGTAAAACAAACAAAGGACGGGATTCATGTAAGCCAATCCAAGTACGCAAAGGATCTTGTTAAAAAGTTTGGATTGGACAATGCAAAACACTTTGATACTCCGATGGGTACAACTAACAAAGGGCTAGGAACGAATATTGAAGGGAATAGTGTTGATGAAAAGACTTATCGGAGCATGATTGGAAGTCTTTTGTATTTAACTGCGAGTAGACCGGATATAGCCTTTAGTGTTGGAATTTGTGCTCACTATCAAGCAAATCCAAAGGAGATTCATCTAAAGGTTGTGAAGAGAGTGATTAGATATGTCAAGGGAATGTCAGATTATGGGATTTGGTATCCGATGGGAACATCTCTTGACATTATTGGTTACTCGGATGCCGACTGGGCCGGATCAGCGGATGATAGAAAGAGTACTAGTGGAGCGTGTTTTTATTTGGGACACTGCCTAGTGGCTTGGCATAGTAAGAAACAAAATTGTATAGCACTCTCTACTGCTGAGGCTGAGTATATTTCTGCGGGTAGTTGCGCCACTCAGCTATTATGGATGAAAAGCTTACTGAGTGACTACAGGATTCCTTCCACCTCTCTTACTATTCTTTGTGATAATACGAGTGCCATAAATATTTCTAAAAATCCTGTTCTTCACTCTCGAACAAAACATATTGAACTAAGATATCACTTTTTAAGAGAATTGGTCGATTCAAATGTTCTTCATCTCGAATATGTTTCTACCGATGATCAACTTGCGGATATTTTAACTAAGCCTTTAGATCAAAAATGTTTTTTTCATTTGAGAAAGGCTATCGGTATGAATCCTTCAATCTAGATCTATTCTATGGGCCATACTTAATAAACTGTAATTGTGCATCATTCGTTTCTATGCATGAGCTTCTTTCGTGGTCTTATTTTTTGACATGATTTGTCTATGAAAACTATGACTTGTTTACAATATTTGTATGATTTCTCTTAACATTGCTCTATTCTTTTAAATTCTTCTATGTCATGTTATTTGAACCTCAACATCATCTATGAATTATTTTTATATACTTGTTAAATTGGTATCTCTCTCTTGGACTATCAAAGGAGCACTTGAATTTGTTTGATTATTTGAGCTATGAGATGAATTATCTCACTATTTTCTGAAATCTCAATAACATTTTCCCATTGAGGGTTGCACTATCTGAGGGGGAGTAATCTTCACTATAAAAGATGTGGAAAGAGTTACATCCTTTCACGGGAGAGTGAAAACTACCACCTACGAAAGATGTGGAAAGAGTTACATCCCTTGCGGGAGTGTGAAAACTACCACCACATGTTGGAAAGAGCTACCACCCCGGCCGTCCGGTAAGTGTGTGAAGCTACCACATGAGCGAATTATTGAGCAACCGGAAAGGTTGAGAAATATATGAATATTTAGATCTTTCGGTGATATACGGTGGGTAGTGCGAAGATTAGTTGAACACTGCTTCAAAAGATGCTCATAGAGCCACTCTTTATTTTCGATGTGTGCATAACTCAATTGGACGATATTCTTGTGTTTATTTCAGTTAATGTGATCTAATTGAATCTTTATATCTGCGAATTTGATGACTAAATTCGGTGCATCTATTGTTTAGAGCTCGTTGGATGTGCTTAATTTCACGGTATATTTTCTTAATTCATGATTGATGTATGGTTCAACTTGTATGACATTTTTGAATATTTTCGAATAAAATTTTGTTAATGGATTTCATACAAATTTATTTCACGTCATCCGAGGAGCAGCTTTATTAATTTTAATATACAATTTTTGGTTTTGCTGCCTTCGGGATCCGGATCCGGCAGTTAGGTCCGGACCGCACGCACAGTCTGTGCGTTTCGTGGCGTGGCATCCGGACCTGCCCAGCCAGATTCGGACCAAGCTGGAGCGGCGGGCTTATAAACCGCCCGACAGGGGTTTTTGTTTTTTGGTGTTCAAAAGTTGTTTTTTCTCTGGAGCTTCTCTCTCTAAAACCCCCTGACACTCTTTGGTGGTTTTTGCACTTTGCTACTTCAGATTTTCGGTAAGATCTTGCTCATAATCTACATTTTGCCATGTGTGCCCTAATTTGTAGGATTTCGGGATTTCGGATGGTTGATGTCTTTTTCTTTGGCTTGAACTGGGTTTGTAGCTTGTTTTTTACTTCTTATTGCGTAGCAATCATTTCTACAACTTTTACTTCGTTGGTTTTCCTCAGATCTGTGATTGCATTGACAAAATCACTAGGGTTTCTGCTGTTTTTGCTGTTTTACTGTTCACAGCGGGGTATTTTTCGAAAATTTGAGATTTCTAGTTTGTTTTTCATCCATATTCATTATATTAAACTTGTTCCTCATGGCCCTAGGATACTCTAGATGATTTTTAAAAATTTTGACCAATTTTACTTATTTCATGATACTTTATGTGGACAGTGACTTCATTTTCAAAGTGCTTTCGTCGTTTTTGGTGCTTGTGTTCTTGATGGCGCGTGGAGGTCCGGGAGCAAAGCGCAGACGCCCCTCGACACAAGAGCCGGCCGACGACACGGGTAGTGAGTATAACCCGGGAGATGATTCGGGGGCAGAATCTCAGGGGGAGGATTGGGAAGCCATTGCCACTGAGATTCGCTCAAAGAAGAAAGAACAAGAGAAAGGGAAAGGAAAAGAAAAAGGAAAAGGCAAGGGAAAAGTTAAAGCAACGGCTAAAGGAAAAGGAAAGGAGAAGGTAGTTGAGACAGAGGAAATGGAATCACCTCAGACGCCTCATACCTATGTTCGTGGTCGTCGAGGTTCCGGAGGTATATCCATTCATGAGCGTGATGCTGATCGTGCTCGTGACCTTCCTATTGATGATCGCCGCCGGGCTATGTATTCTTCGAAGACGTGCATTGGAGAACGGTTTGTCGGCGTGGCGAATTTGTTTGAGAAAGTCTCGGGGTTTCACGCTCTTTTTGAGCACGGTGACTTACACGAAGTTTGTAACTTCGCCGAACAGACGGGTTATGGACTAGAACTTATCAGAGAATTCTATATGAGAGCGGGGCATCTACTGGAATTAGATGACGGTCCTCATGCCTTTACAACTTCGGTTCGAGGAGTCGAGATGTCTGTTACCCCGGCCACGATTGGGACAATGCTTGGTATGGAGGCGCGTACCGGTGGTATTGATTATCTTCAAGCCGGTTATGGTGCCATTGGTGATTGGACAAGGATGCTCAGGTGTCTTTGTGTTCCCGACGCCGAGAACAACGGAAACGCGATCTTATCTAAGGATTTAAGACTGGAGTATAGGTTTCTTAATTTTGTGGTTTGCTACAATGTCATGCCTTTGGCAAACACAAAGATTATAATATGGGATCGTGTGTTGTATCTCTATCTACTTGGTCATCCCGAGATTGTTCAGGAGCGGAACATTAATTTGAACGTACCCTTTCTGATTTGGAAGCGAATGGCGCGAGAGATAAAAACTTCGAGTAAGAAGGATCGCCTCCCTTATCCACTGTTAATCATGCGGATTCTCCGACTTCATGAGGTCAACATTGACTGTTCGTCTTATGAGCATCCTCTTGGACCTATTGGGGAGACGACGATCGTTAAGTCTCGAGCTCAACTACATCCCGGTGCTCCTCCCCCGGTTCATCCTCCTGCTCCTCCTTCTCCGCCTCAGGCTGCTCCAGATGATGTTGCATCCATGTCTTCGGTTTTTAGTGAGCAGCAGCGGCTTTCAGGCGAGTTAGAGAGACAGGGCTCGGTTCAGGACGTCATCCGTCAAGATATTGTCAAGCTCAAGAGGCGCCAAGGGCGTTTCTCTCAGTATTTGCGCCTACTTTGTGAGAAGATGGGATGTACGGGTTCTGAGATGCCTCCACCCGACACCGACTCCGACTAGGGTGCTCGGGCCCTCGTTTTTGTCGTTTTGGCTTTTTGTGACAAAAAGGGGGAGATGTTGATGATGATGATGATGCTTATGATCTTATGATTTTATACTTTGCTTGTGTAGGAGATGATATTAGATGACTGGACTATTTTTTTTTAGTTTTTGACTTTTTGACTATGGACTGTAACTATGACTAATTGCTTTTATGCTTAATGGAATCTTTGATGCTTGAATCTGTGTTGAGAGTTTTTGCAGGAACATTCAAGACTTCAAGACTCCAATGTCTAGGTCATAGAGTTTGTAACGGGGTTAGAGTCTGTATTTTTGTTTTTATTGGATCGGTCATGCGGGGGTTATTGTTTGGTGATTGCAATAATCTTCATCTTTTAGTTTTGAGTTTTGTAAGGGCTTCTTATTGAGTTTTGTCACGAAATCGCCAAAGCGGGAGATTGTTAAGGATTTTATAAGTTGGCGTATTTCGTGAAGTGTTTGGAGTCTTGAAGGAGTCAGGAGCGCTCTTGGACAAAGAAGATGCAGTCGGACGTTACAAGACTCAGCAGTGAAGCTCGACACCTCAGGTAATATTTTAAGATCATTTTTGGTGATTTTAACTTAAGATATAAATGTTAGAGGACTTAGATTAATGTTCATTTGATAAAAATCAAAGCTGGAAAAATATGATTCAGATCCGGATCTGAGAGGTGAGATTCGGATCCCGTAAGCCTGTCTTTTGCGCACTTTTAGTTATGATCCGGATCTGGTTTGAGATTTGGATCCCGTACCTTGCAGTTTCAGAATGAATTAAGGTGGACCGGATCTGAGAGGTAAGATTCGGATCCTGAAGTTTAATATTTGATGTTGCGCAATTGTGGACCGGATCTCATGGCTTAGGACTGGACCCTGTGAAATATATTTTTCAATAACGGAAGAGAGAACCGGTTGAGGGGGCTGAGTCCGGACTCCCCAGGACCGGTCTCTCCATATAGGGTCCGGACCCTGGCTGCGGGAAATCTTTCTAGATTTGATTGTTTTATTCCTAATCTATCTCTAAGTCTTCTAAATATTATATAAGGACCATGGGGGGTTCATAATTGAAATAAGACCTACATTATAAACTCTTTGAAAAACCCTAGAAACTCTTTTTAACCTAATGTTTTTTTAAAAAATTAGATTTTCCGCGGTAATTGATCATCAAATTGATTCTAGGTTTTTGATTCTTTGTTTCTTCATGAATCAAGTTGATATTAATAAGAAGAGATCCCCCATTGGTTATGGTTCGTTAATTGTGAAATCACCACAAATCATCTTCTTCTACTCCGGATGGAGTTTGGCGCGGAGATCGCGTGAAGGACCGTGGATTCGGTGGACGCATCGAGGATTCGGGGCGTTGTTGCGGCAAGGAATTGCGGCGTGATCGGTTGAAGGATTTCAAGCGGTCGAGGACTAGCGAAAGCGATCCACATTGGAGAATTGGTAAAGTTGGGTTGGGTTGTCGGTAAATCACCTTGTACTCAATTTGATTCTTAGTGGATTTTCGTGTGATCGGTCCGTGGGTTTTTCTCTCCGTTTTGGAGTTTTCCCACGTTAAAATCTCGTGTGTTCGTTTTATTTTCCGCATTTATTTTAAAACGCATTGAGGTTGATTATTTTGCCATTGTACACCTATTCACCCCCCCTCTAGGTGTCGATTACCTTTTAGATCCTTGGGATCCATATCTTACAACTTTTCCTGTACCGGTACAGACCCCCAAACATGCAATCCAAGAGCAACCTAAAATCCAACTTTTTGGACTTTAGTGCTAGGGATTCATCCGCTAACCTCGGTACACGTGCCATAGGTCGGGACACAGTCAACGACCCTCCAGAAAATCTGGAAAAGCTCAGAACTCGCATCCAACACTTGAACCTTGCTATTTGCGAAAGTTCAATGCGTCACAACATAGCATGAACTTGCATAAGTAAGTAAGCTATTCTAAACATGAATAGGAAGTACAACAACTAGTACAATGCTCACAAGTTAATAGTAAAGAGTTAAAGTTTACTATTCTAGTCATAGTCCCCAATGTCCAATAAACTACATTAAGTTTAAGTCCAACACGATCCAACCCGACGGCGGTCTGGCCGATGCCCACCCGAAGGCTGCCTGGCCAAATGCCGAGCCTAATGGCCCCGTAGTAGTCAACATCCCCACCCTAGGAATGAGACTGTCCCACGGCAATCCACTTCGCCGCCCAATCCCGCACGGCGAAAGCATAAATCGCGTTGGCCAACTCCGGAGTGCGGACTTGTAGGGAGCGACCCTCACAAGCATGTGCGAATGAGCACAATGGCATATAGTCACAAGAACCGTCACAAGTCTCAAGTCATCATGTCACTAACATGGAAAGTAAAACCACTATGTCCAAGGCCTATCTCTATGTCATCATATCTCTAACATGGAATATAATAGATGTTAGTGGCCTATGTCGATGTCTCTATGTTGCAGTTTCATAGTTTTCTAAGTTAAGTGCCGCTTGATGACACTTAATCTTTCTAAGTCCCAATACGAGTTCAATGTTCACAAACACGTTATTTGAACTATAATAAACATAAAAGGCACATTCCCAAGTGCCCACAGGAATCACCCCCCCATACATGTAAAATAACCCAGAATGCTCTACTATATAGAGTGAAATTTTTATCATACATAAGGCATGCATTTTAATTGTTCCAAAATTCATAATAATTCTATCTAGCATGGATATTGTGACGCACTGAACTTTCGCAAATAGCAAAGTTCGAGTGTTGGATGTGAGATCTGAGCTTTTCGAGATTTTCTGGAGGGTCGTTGACTGTGTTCCGACCTATGGCACGTGTACCGAGGTTAGTGGAGGAATCCCAAGCACTAAAGTCCAAAAAGTTGGATTTTAGGTTGCTCTCGGATTTCAGGTTTGGGTGTCTGTACCGGTACAGGAAAAGTTGCTGTACCGGTACAGCAATTGTTTCTATACCGGTACAGGGAGGATTCTGTACCGGTATGGGATGGCTGTTGGACTCCAACCCGAGCCTCGGGTTTAGCGGTTTTGTGGGACTTGTACCGGTACAGGTTGGGTCTGTACCGGTACAGCCTGGCAGTTTTCGAAATTGGGAAACTGCAGGGGCTTTTGTGCGTTTGTGCCTTTCCTATAACAGCACCCACGCCCCTTAGGGCTTCTCTTGTGCTGTTCTCACAGGGAAAAAGGGTGAGTGAGCTCCTCCCTTCTCCTCCTTTGATTCCTTGGGTCTTGGATGGATTCCTACAGATTTAACCCTTCTCTTTTCCTCTCTTTTGCTTCTTGGTGCACTTTCCACCATGGGAGAAGATTGGGAGATTGGGTTTGGAGCTTGTTGAAGGAAGATCTTCAACCCTAGTTGACTTGGAGCTTGGTTTGAAGCTTCTAAGAGGTAAGCATCACATTCTTTTCCCCTAGATTTGGATTTGGGTGCTTTCGCTTAGATCAAACCCTAGATTTTGAGTTTAGGGTTAGAAATGGGGGTTTTGGATTTGGACCTTTTAGAACCTAATTGATGGGTGCAGAACTCTCCTTTAGGTTGGATTTGAACATCCATTGGGTCGATTTGAGCTTTGAACAAGATCTTCTTGATCAAAGGTAATTTCCACCTCTTTTCTATGTGAATTTTGGTGAATTTTGTTAGATGTTTATTCGAAGCTTGTTTCCCTTCAAATATTTATCTTAGGGTACTAGGAGCTTGGGGGGCAACTCCGTTCGGCGAAACGAAAAGGATTCGAAGTACATCCGGTGGGTTTGATCTCATCGAAATGGGTGAACTCCTCCTATGTCTTCCCTTGGATTTTAAGACATGTTTATATGTTGACTTATGCTCTCTAGGACATGCTTGAATTTATGGGAACCTAAAATGACCATGTTATGTATAGTGAAAATTATATGCTCTATGTAGTAGAGACAAACTTGTTGTTTTGGGGCATAGTTGGTTAATTGGTTATGGCATTTTAAGAAGCATGTTAGAATATGTTTGGTAAGATGTTTTCCTTGGGAAAACCTAGTGGTTGAGTTACTTTTATAGTATCACTCATAGCGACATTATTGTACTTGTTCGAGGCTTGTATATGGAACTTAGTGTTCTTACTTGATGCTTTGGTAGATAAGATACTTGGCTTGGTGATTTTGTGATTAAAAGGTGTTGACCTTGAGGTCAATAGCATATCCATATAATCGAAGTTATACATTATGAGACTTGGCATGTTTTCGTCTTGTACTTGTTGTAGTCAAGATAATTGTGATAATGAAATATAGCACATGACAAGATCATTATGAGATTAGTTGGGTGCGTCTACCCTAGTAATATGACTAGCATTGACAATGGTGAACTTGTATTCGATCTAGAGATCGATGGGTTAATTCCATGTCTTGGACATGAGGAAATGAAATGTTAAGCCTTCGGGGCTTCTTTATGTGAGCTAATGGCATGTAATATAAGTGATTTAAACTATTTGCATTGTGGTATTTGTACGCTTTATAGTAGAAATGACATGTGTATCTTAGTATTATGATACTTGTGAATAATTCATAATTCTCTTGCTTATGGTATTGTTAGATATCTATTCGATAATTATTGAAATGGTATGTCATAAACTCCTTGGAAATCTTGTTTAATATAATGAATTATCCCAAGTAGGATAGTGTCATTTGAGTTGTACATGTTGTGAGCGCCATGTGTTGGTAGAGACAAACCACCCAAGTAGATGTAAACGAGTTGTGACATGTTGAGCTATTTCCGACCGTCGAGTCGAAGAGTGGGGTTCCAAGTTTTAGACTTGATGATTGAGTATCCCAAATAGGGACCCTATGCTATGATTATGCTCGTTGCTCCTATGCTCATTCGCACTTGCTTGTGAGGGTCGCTCCCTACAAGCCGGCAGTTCGGAGTGGGCCTTCGCGATGCACTCGCCGTGCGGGACTGAGCGCCGAAAGTGGGTTGCCGTGTTCTCGTGTCTCTTTTCTTGCGGGGAAAGTCGACGACCTCCACGGGGCCACCTAGGCATGGCACGAGCCGGGATGTTACCCTGGGTACATTCCTTATGGATTGAGTTTTGAGACTTCTTTTGACTTAGTATATAGTCATGGTTTGTGCATACATAGTAGATATCCATACTTATGATTGTTGCCTTAGATCACTACTTGATGCATGTATAGTAGTTGAAAACTTTGGAACATTATGTCATCGTTATCACTAGTGGTAGTACACTTATACTATTATGGATTATCATGTATGCTTGGTAGAGAACAAGGGAATGCATAATTTACTTTATGTAGTAATATGGTTTTTATGGTTGTGCATGTAATTAAATGTTAGCTTACTTTAATTATGCACGTTAATTGATTTGGACATATGTTTGTGCCATTAAAAGTAGAATATCATGATTATGATTGTTGAACTCGTAGTAGAAGCATGAATATGTTTAATTTCAGTTATGTACTCGTTTCTTATTTATCACTTCTTACTTCCTTTTAGCATGCTTACTTTAGCCTAGTGGAGCATTTCACTAAGATCAGTAATTGCCCACTGGGAACTATTTTTGATAGTTCTCACGCCCTCTGTTTGTTGTTAATTTTCAGAGCCATCCGCATCGGGAGTGGCTAGGGATCGAGGCAAGGGTTTTGCGGCTAGCTAGAGCCCTACGGAGTTACTATAGTGGACCCGTCAACATCTTTTCTTTTTGTACCTTTAGAAAAGATGTATTATGTATCTATTTTTAGAGATTTGTATCAGATTCTGGATTTAGCTCTTTATTGTTGTATCACTTTTGTGGATCTTTTATGTTAGAATTTAGTAGTTTTATATTACTCGCTCTGATAGCCTTGTTAGGATTACTCTCTTTCTTTTCATATTTTTAGTAGACGCCTTGTGTGCATCGTGTTTGTTTGGTGTACACGGCGGGTCTGTGCACGTGCCGGCGGGCTTCCGCTGGGCCCGAGGCGTGACAGATATGCACTTAGAATAAATTAATCAAACTGAATAAGCACTTAGGAGACATTTTCTCCTATGCTCATGAAGCCAACCCCACCGAATGCGAGTAGCGTCGCTCCAAAACGCTAACGAAGCTTCGATTATCACTCCTTGAGTCCTAAAAGGCAAACCCTAGGAGTTACAAGCTAAGAAGATAAACCTTGAGCTCACACTTTAAGGATTTCAACAAAAGGTTGAAGAAAACTCACCGAATGCGAAGGAAATGCTCTCGATCTCCAAATGGGAGTTAGAGTCCTTCCAATCCAACCTAAACCAAAGTTCTAAACCCATCAATTAGGTTCTAGAAGCTACAAAACGAAAATCCCCAAATCTAACCCTAGAATCCCATTTCTAGGGTTTCATCTCAAAACGTGCCTCCAAATCCAAAATTAGAGGAAGGGAACTTGATGCTTACCTCCAAGAATCTCCAAACCAAGTTCAAAAGGCCCAAGGGTTGAAGCTTGATCCTCAACAAAGCTCCAAAACGCAAGCTCCAAGCTCCAACAATGGTGAAGATGAAGAGAGAGGTGTTCCGAGGCCACAAGCAAGCTCTCCTTGATCTCCTCCTTCACTTCTTCTTCTTCTCCTTCTCTTTCTCCTTCTCTTCCTTGGTGTGAGAGTGTGTGAAATGAGAGGGAAGAGGAAGAGGCAGCCATATAGGCCCTCTAATGTAACAAAATCCCGAAAAGCCCCTCAACAATGCACTCTGCGCACTGCCTAGAATGGGCAGTTTTCGGGGCTCGGGACCGGTCTCCACCAGCCAGGACCGGTCCCGGGTGGCCTTCCCACAAGACCAGCTTACTGGAACCGGTCTCTCAGTTGCAGAGACCGGTCTCCAAGGCCTCCACCGCAGGCTGCGCGCACAGGGTCCGGTCTCCACCTCCCGGGTCCGGATGCCACGCCTCCTGCCGCGGCTTCTGCTTGGGGAGACCGGTCTCTCCCTTTGGGGACCGGTCTCAGAGAGTAATTCTCCCGAGACAAAGCCAAAAGCTCTAAAATCTCAAACTACGGGTCGGGACTCCCTCTAGGACCCTCTACAAAGAGTAGAAAAGTTCGAAACCATCACGAACACTCGAACCTTGCTGTTTGCAAAGGTCCAGTGCGTCACATTAAGCCATGCACTAATTAAGGTGTTGATGGTCCGTACGGTTGTGAGGATCAATTGAGAAGCTTTAAGCCAAGGAGAAGTAGCTGTGCATTGTTTCTATGAAGATCCAAGCTAATTAATTAAGTGGCATCTTGGTATTCCGTACGGGTGATGTCACGCCCCGGGGTCGGCGGAGCCTTCCCCAAAGCGTGCCCAGACCCGCCATATGTCAACACATACCAGGCGTCTACTAAAAACAGCGGAATTAAACCAAATTTAAGGCTACAACTATGAATATCAGAGCCACATACAGCTATCCCTATCTACAAGTAGGATCTATAAACAGGTAGGAAAGAAAGAGAGTACAAAAACTGTAACAAGTATAGAGTAAATACAACAGAGTAAACCAGTAGTGTAGTTCTAGGTACAAAAGGGTAGCCTCTACCAAAAGGTACACACACTCATCCTCTCCAACTAAAACAAAGGAGAGATGAACCACCTAGCGAGACTCCTCGTCGCTAGTCCAAAACGACACCCTTGCCGCGATCCCTGGCCTCCCCCGCTGAAGGCGCTGAAACACGTCAGAAAACAGAGGGCGTGAGAACTATAAAAATATAGTTCCCAATGGGCAATTACTGACCTGCACAGGTTGCACCACTAGGCCCAAAAGAAGTAATAATACAAGTACTGAAGTAAATAACCCAAGTAAACATGTTACATGCTTTGCCAAACCGATATGTCAACTTTAAACAAGTACATTCTATTATGCTCTCAAGTATACTATAATGGAAATGTCATTAGAAATTCTCTCAAGTATACTATATGTGCCCAACATAGCCAAGTATCCAACTACCAAGTCCTATCAAGTAGTGATATCAATTTTCTATTACATGTCACTGTACAGTTCTCTTTCTAGGATCTACACAAGTGTAATCCAGCTTGTGCCGCCTAAGTACCGTGGTAGCCCCAACATCCCCCGCAAGGAATGAGTCTGTCCCAAACGGTCCCGTAGGCTTCTCAACACCGCACGCGCGAACGAATCGCGAAGGCCAACTCCGGAGTGCTGGCTTGTAGGGAGCGACCCTCACAAGCATGTGCGAAGAGCACAAATGGCAACAAGCACTGTCCAAGTCTCAAGTGTCCAAAACCTCATGTCACTCTCATGGCAAATGTCACTAGTAACCCTAAGGTCTAGTACAATAGTTCACATGATACTAGAATTTCTATGTCAAAGTTCGAATCCGAGCCTAATGCCGCTTGATGACATTAGCTCACTAGTTCACAAATCGATGCCAAGTCTAATGCCGCTTAATGACATTAGCTTTTCTCCTATGTTATACATAGTCTAAGTTCAAGTTCACTTATTCTCATGTCATTTTCACTATATCCCACATGCTCTCAAGCCACAAGTAGAATGCAATACTATGCCTAAGTCCACAAGCCACTCTCTACTATATAGAGGTCAAAAATTTCATTACACATAAGGCATATGTTTTAAGCATTCTAAAATTCAACAACGATGCAACTAATATGAAAACACATAATTTTCTATTTTACGGCGCTCAAATAATTCCAATGAGAATTTTCATTGAATTTGGAGGTCAAACCCACCGATGATCCTCGCACGCTCCGGGTCGCCAACCCCGACACTTTTCAGACTCCTTGTACCCAAGAAAGGTCACACAAGAAGTTTCAAAGTCAACTGGCAAGCCCGCGACTCAAACTGCGAAGATCAAAACTAGCGAATAGGGAAAAAATCACCTAAGAGTGAAATCCCTCTCGAAGCTTCAAATGGAAGCTAGATCCCATCTAAGGCAACCTAAGTAAAGATTCTAAACCACATAATTAGGTTCAAAAGCCTTAGAAATTATCCAACTCCAAAACCACATAGAAAGGGTAAAACTCGCCTCTAAGGTAGCAATCCCTCTAGAGATTCCAAAAGCAAGCTAGAGTCTCCTCAAACCAACCTAAAGGAAGGTTCTGACATCATCAATTAAGCTCTAGATGCACCAAATCAAAAAGCCCCAAAAACAAACCCTAATATCAACATCTAGGGTTTCATCTACTAGGAAGCAATAGAAGCTTAAACTAGAGGATTAGAAGTAATCCATACCTCTTAGGAGCCTCCTCTCAAGGTTCAAAACTATCTAGAAGCAAAGATCTTCCTCCAAGAAAGCTCCCAAGCCAAGCTCAAGCTCTCCAATGGTGAGGAAGATGAAGTAGCAAGCACCAAAGCCACATGCAAGCCTCCTCCCTAGATCTCCTCCTCTTCTTCTTCTCCTTCTCCTCCTCTTCCTCTCTCTCTCTAAGTGTGGGAGAGTGTAAAAATGAGAGGGAGTGAGATGGGAGCAGCCATATAGGCTGTTAAGAGATAACAAAATGCCGAAAAGCCCCTGCAGTTTCGGATTGTCGCACGGCTTATGCAGTGTACAAGCCGGATCTGCGTACGGACCCGAAAACGACCAAGCCGAGGCTCGGGTTGGTGCCCTCGCGTCCCATACCGGTACGGATCCCCTCGATACCGGTATAGCAACCTTCTTTATGCGGTATAGCAACCAACTGCATCTGCAGACTCAAACAAACCCGAGAGCAACCTAAAATCCAACTTTTTGGACTTTAGTGCTTGGAATTCATCGACTAACCTCGGTACACGTGCCATAGGTCGGAACACAGTCAACTACCCTCCAGAAAATCTGGAAAAGCTCAGAACTCGCATCCAGCACTCAAACCTTGCTATTTGCGAAAGTTCAGTGCGTCACAGGTGAAGGAGCCGAGCCGTTTATTTGGAGTTTCTTGTACGGACGAGAGTTGCGCCGTTTTCCGATCTAATTTTATTTTGATATTTTGGGAGATCTTCTTTGTACTCCGCCTTTTCGACATTAATAAAGTATTTGGTCCGTCTTCGCCCGTAGACGTAGGCCATTGGCCGAACCACGTAAATATCGGTGTGCTCTTTCCGCTTATCTTTTCTTTTCCTGCATTAAATTATTTTCTGAATCTATTTTTCGCCGTTTCGATTTTAACAAACTGGTATCAGAGCCTTTCTATTCCCTTTGAGGATTAAGATGACGACGAAGTTCGAGATTCAGAAATTTGACAGGACCAACAGTTTCGCATTATGGCAAGTCAAGATGCGTGATATATTAACGCAGCAAGGATTGCAGAAGGCACTGTTGGAAAAAGAAAAGATGTCCGATTCGTTAACGGCGGAGCAAAAGGAGGAGATAGATGACAAAGCTCTTACGACAATACAATTATGTTTATACGATGAGGTATTGCGCGAGGTCTTGGATGAAAAGACCGCTGCAGGGCTTTGGCTTAAATTTGAGTCTCTCTACATGACGAAATCTCTCACCAACAAGTTATATTTGAAGCAACGTCTCTTCATGTTGCGCATGGCGGAAGGTATCTCTATTAAGTCGCATTTAGATGAATTTAATTCTATTATTATGGATCTCCGCTCGATAGATGTTAAAATCGAGGAGGAAGATGAAGCCCTTTTATTATTATGTTCTCTACCGCCCTCTTACAAGAATTTTCGTGAGACATTTTTATTTGGACGAGATACTCTATGTCTCGATGATGTTAAATCCTCTTTACTTTCAAAAAAGAGAATTGACATGCAGATAAGCAACGAGACAGGTGGAGTTTCAGGACAAGGTTTGGTCGCTAGAGGGAGGTCTCGAAAGAAGGGTTCTGGTAATAGAGGTACATCAAGATCAAAGTCAAAGCACATGAATCTGATTTGTGGTTATTGTAAGAAGAAGGGTGTCACGCCCCGGGGTCGGCAGGACCTTCCCCAAAGCGTGCCCAGACCCGCCATATGCCAACACATACAAGACGTCTAAATAAAAACAGCAGAATTAAAACAATAATAGGCTACAACTAAGAATATCAGAGCCACATACAGCTATCCCTATCAGCAAGTAGGATCAAAAGACAGGTAAGAAAGAAAGAGAGTACTATAACCGCTACAAGTAAAAAGTAAATACAACAGAGTAAACCAGTAGTGTAGTTCTAGGTACAAAGGGGTAGCCTCTACCAAAAGGTACACACACTCATCCTCTCCAACAAAAACAAAGGAGAGATGAACCACCTAGCGAGACTCCTCGTCGCTAGTCCGAAACGACACCCTTGCCGCGATCCCTGGCCTTCCCCGCTGAAGGCGCTGAAACACGTCAGGAAACAGAGGGCGTGAGAACTATAAAAATATAGTTCCCAGTGGGCAATTACTGACCTGCACAGGTTGCACCACTAGACCCAAAAGAAGTAATAGTCCAAGTACTGAAGTAAATAATTGTAAATAAAGCATAACTATAAATGCTAAATAATTAACCCAAAATAAATATGGTACATGCTTTATTCAACCCGAAATGTCAACTTTAAACAAGTACTTTCTATTAATCTCTTGAGTATACTATAATGGAAATGTTGACCTATCAAGTATACTACATGTGTCCAATACTATGCCACAATATATCCGAGTATCCAACTACTAAGTCCTATCTAGTAGTGATGTCAATTTTCTATTATATGTCACTGTTCAATTCTCTTTCTAGGATCTACACAAGTGTAATCCAGCTTGTGCCGCCTAAGTACCGTGGTAGCCCCAACATCCCCCGCAAGGAATGAGTCTGTCCCAAACGGTCCCGTAGGCTTCTCAACACCGCACGCGCGAACGAATCGCGAAGGCCAACTCCGGAGTGCAGGCTTGTAGGGAGCGACCCTCACAAGCATGTGCGAAGAGCACAAATGGCAACAAGCACTGTCCAAGTCTCAAGTGTCCAAAACCTCATGTCACCCTCATGGCAAATGTCACTAGTAACCCTAAGGTCTAGTACAATAGTTCACATGACATTAAAATTTCTATGTCAAAGTTCGAATCCGAGCCTAATGCCGCTTGATGACATTAGCTCACTAGTTCACAAACCGATGCCAAGTCTAATGTCGTTTAATGACATTAGCTTTTCTCCTATGTTATACATAGTCTAAGTTCAAGTTCACTTGTTCTCATGTCATTTTCACTATATCCAACATGCTCTCAAGCCACAAGTAGAATGCAACATTATGCCTAAGTCCACAAGCCACTCTCTACTATATAGAGGTCAAAAATTTCATTACACATAAGGCATATGTTTTAAGCATTCTAAAATTCAACAACGATGCAACTAACATGAAAACACATAATTTTCTATTTTACGGTGCTCAAATAATTCCAATTAGAATTTTCATTGAATTTGGAGGTCAAACCCACCGATGATCCTCGCACGCTCCAGGTCGCCAACCCCGACACTTTTCAGACTCCTTGTACCCTAGAAAGGTCATGCAAGAAGTTTCAAAGTCAACTGGCGAGCCCACTACTCAAACAGCGAGTAACAGAACCGGAGAACAGGGAAAAACTCACCTAGGGGCGAAATCCCTCACGAAGCTTCGAATGGAAGCTAAATCCCTTCTAAGGCAACCTAAGCAAAGATTCTAAACCAAACTAATAGGTTTAGAAAGCCTTAGAAATTATCCAACTCCAAAACCACATAGAAAGGATAAAACTCACCTCTAAGGTAGCAATCCCTCTAGAGATCCCAAAAGCAAGCTAGTGTCTCCTCAAACCAACCTAAAGGAAGGTTCTAACATCATCAATTAAGCTCTAGATGCACCAAATCAAAAAGCCCCAAAAACAAACCCTAATATCAACATCTAGGGTTTCATCTACTAGGAAGCAATAGAAGCTTAAACTAGAGGATTAGAAGTAATCCATACCTCTTAGGAGCCTCCTCTCAAGGTTCAAAACCATCTAGAAGCAAAGATCTTCCTCCAAGAAAGCTCCCAAGCCAAGCTCAAGCTCTCCAATGGTGAGGAAGATGAAGTAGCAAGCACCAAAGCCACATGCAAGCCTCCTCCCTAGATCTCCTCCTCTTCTTCTTCTCCTTCTCCTCCTCTTCCTCTCTCTCTAAGTGTGGGAGAGTGTAAAAATAAGAGGGAGTGAGATGGGAGCAGACCATATGAGGTGTTAAGAGGTAACAAAATGCGAAAAGCCCTGGGTTTCGGATTGTCGCGCCGGACATCTTGTACAAATCCGGTTTAATAGGTATATAAACCTAAACTTGACAAACCGGCCTCGGGTTTGCCCAGCTGTTCATCTATACCGGTATAAATCTCGGCTTGTACTGGTATAGCCATCATTTTGTACCGGTATAGACACCATTTTGTACCGGTACAAAGGCATAAAATTCCAACCCGAGAGCAACCTAAAATCCAGCTTTTTGGACTTTGGTGCTTGGAAATCATCCACTAACCTCGGTACTCGTGTCATAGGTCGGGACACTGTCAAAGACCCTCCAGAAAATCTGGAAAAGCTCAGATCTCACAACCGACACTTAAACTTGCAATTTGCGAATGTTCAGTGCGTCACATTCACCTCTCCTAAAAAGGAGTTTCGTCCGCGAAACTAGAAATTACAATCATACCTCATGACTCCATCTGAAAGAGATGGGGATAGCGCTCTCAAAGCGCACTCTCAAGCTCCCACGTGGCCTCCCGCTCCTCGTGATTGTTCCAAAGGACTTTCACATAAGAAAGTTCCCGGTTCCTTAGCTTCTTCACCTCGCGAGCCAAAATCTTCACGGATTGCTCCTCGAAGCTCAAATCATCCCTTAGTTCCAAGGTGTAGCGTCGAATACATGAGCTGGATCATGTATATACTTCCGGAGGACCGATACATAGAATACGTTGTGTACACCCGATAGGTTCGGCGCTAGAGCAAGTCTATACACTACCGAGCCCACACGCTCCAAAATCTCATACAGTCCAATGAATTGGGGGCTCAACTTACCCCGAATCCCGAATCTCCTGATCCCCTTGGTCGGCGAGACTTTCAAAAAGACATGATCTCCAATTTGAAACTCCAAGTCTCGTTGACGCCGGTCAGCATAGCTCCTCTGCCTACTCTGGGCTGTCAACAACCGCTCCTCAGCAATGCGAACCTGTCCTCTGCTTCCTGGAGCACATTTGGGCCTAAAGCCAAACTCTCGCCAACTTCACTCCAATGAAGTGGCGATCTACATTTCCGTCCATAGAGTGCCTCAAATGGTACCATCTTAATACTTGCCTGATAACTGTTGTTATAAGCAAACTCCGCCATCGGTAAAAGCTGCGACCATCCTCCCTGGAAGCCGATCACGCAGGCTCGAAGCATATCCTCGCATGTCTGTATAGTACGCTCCGACTGCCCGTCACTCTGAGGGTGGAAAGCAGTGCTGAAGTCCAGTCGAGCACCTAAGGCGTCCTGCAGACTCCTCCAAAAGTGTGACACAAAACGTGTGTCCGATACAATCGATGTAGGTACTCCGTGTAGTCGCACATTCTTATCCAAATATATCTGTGCGAGTCTCTCTCTAGTCCAAGTAATATGGATAGGTATGAAATGCGCCGATTTCGTCAACCTATCCACGATCACCCATATAGCATCATGCCCTGCCTGTGAGCGAGGCAATCCCATCACAAAATCCATGGTGATCTTCTCCCACTTCCACACTGGAATCGGTAGGCTCTGCAATTCTCCCGCGGGAACTCTATGCTCAGCTTTCACCTGTTGGCAAGTTAGACAACGAGCTACAAACTCGCCAATATCCTTTTCATTCCGGGCCACCAATAAGGCAACTTCAAGTCTTCTCCGAGAAGTTCCTTCTCTAAATTGCGCTCGTTCGACAAGCTATTCAGTTGGTCATCACCAAAACCAAGTGCTCCCAAAAGCTGAATTCCAGTACTCACTTTCCTCGTCTAGGTCGACGGCGAAGCCTAGCTCTGCCTCAATTTACTCGTACAATTGGAATTCCGTTATATAGCTCTCTGAGGCGGATCCACCAATACCGCTCGTAGCAAGAACCCGGGGTTCAAACCCGTTACCTGATCCATCAACACTCCATCGGAATGCTCACTAAAGAGATGTGATACAATATCTAGTCGTTGGCTCGAATCCCAACGATGCTCACTTACTCAAAGCCAGATCTTGTCAAAAGATTGCACGACTGAGTGCAACTCCAATCCTTAATTAAGCATAGCGTAATTTTCACATGGCTATCCTTTTATACACCTTGGCATGAACAAAGACAATCAAAATCCATAATAATCATCTCTTTGATTGTCGCGACACTTGACAAATCGTCCAAATTGGTTCTCCAGAAGTGGTTACTCGATTCACCAATCGGCATTGCACCACAATGCCTCCACAGTAGTCTCAACTCCACCACTGGGGTGGTACTCGCTGCTTCTCTTCGATATATATAGTCAAGAACCACAACCCACACACATCCTCAATCTACTAAGGTCATTCCCTTAGTCTCGACTTGATGCCTCAAGTAAACTCTTCATAAGCCCACGCCGAGAGCTTATCTTCGATAGGGGGTCTCATAGCACTAACTGCTCAAGCGCTCGAAACGAATCATTCGAAATTCTTCTCCGCAATGCTTCCCTTAGCATCAGATACCCCAGGTATCCATAGTCACAGAGCTCACCTCAAGTGATAGAGAGGGTTCCATTTACAATTTAGTAGTAGCTCTCTATCAATGTCACCATGAAGTGACTATCGACCAGAACGTCGATCTCAACCACTCTTCCACGAAGTCTCCATTGCAAGGAACTTAATTCCACGTGCAACATCCGAACAAGGGAAAATCAGCACTTGGTACTTTCCCTCACGAATTTTCCCAACAACTCGATCCAACAGTGAGAGTTCACACTCCGCTCACCTCAGTATACTTCCGCAGTTGATCCTAGCAGATCTTCATCGGGATACCCATGGCCATCTACGACCGGTTCCGCCAATCCATCTAGAGGGCTTGGAATTATCATTCCGCAAGTCCCTAACGTTGGTGAAGTACTACAGGCTTCAGCAACATCACGTTAATCCCCACGATGTCCCAAACAAGTACCAACATTTGCTTGAGGTACAACCTCAAACTCCAACACAAAATGGTATTACTCCGATTGCAATACGATTCAATCGAGTACGCCAATATCTCAAGACTAATTGAAACGATCAACGAGCCTCTACAGCCGAGCGATTGCCCAATCGTGATTCACTTTAGATCACGATGGCCGACATACAGTCGAAACGACCCTACAGGTCCCACTTTAATAGAGGGTGTTTCTCACGAGACGAAACACTAGATGCAAAGATCTCCCCGTCACCCGAGCTCGCGATTCGCGACTCAGTCAGGAGAACAACAACAACTCCGAAGATATCCTTCATTCTGAGGATTCTCGAACAACCGAAGGTAATGGCCAATTAGGCCCCCAAATCCTCCCCAATACCTACCCAATTTAGGCAATAGAGGTAGTCATCGCAACCAGTGGAATAAATTCTCAACATGCACTATTTCGTGCTCAAGTTTCCAAGGCGAGTCAAATCAGCTTGCAAGACCCAAGGTACAAAGTACCTCACAAACTCCATACAAAGAAGGCCAATCTATTTGTTGGCACGCAAAACCTTCTCGCAAGGTAGGGTGTTCGAGACGACACACCCAATCATCTGATCATCCTATAGGCATCGAAGAATGATCAATGCTAGAAATCCTCGGGTTGGTTCACTACACACTCGGTGTATCCTCGATCTCACGATCCCACACGTGGCATTCCACGCTCTTGGGTCACAACTCGGACTACCGTCCTGACCAAAACTCTGCCCTACCCGAAGGCACCGGGCCGCTGTCACTCACAGCTAACTGCGCCTGCCCAAAGGGCCCAGGCTCCGCAGTCTACAACTGGTCCAGGCACGGGTCGTCCCCGAGCACCATCCGGCAACCAGCCGATCCAGGGATGCAACTAATGCAATCGTCGTGAGATCCATATAGCATAGCAGAAAGCTACCCACAACCCGCAAACTAACCGTCTCAGTCAAGGGCTAAACCTCATCGCAAACAGCGAACTAACGTGAGGCATTGCAACTCGGCAAATAGCCGATCAAAGGATAGGTGCAATGCACCTACATCAAACAATGCACACTCGAAAGCCATAGTACGAACCAAAACACATAGTCACCACCTCGGCTACCGTCGCCTCCTCAGTCTGAACCGTATGCATGCGGTCGCTCGGGGCCCGTTGTGACTCCTCCGTCTGTCTCTAAACAGGTTGCCTCCCAGAGTGCGTCTGACTCGCACCCTCGGCCGTGGGCCTCTAGCCCAAATCCTTAGTCTAAGCCTCCTCGACGAGCGCGCGGTTTACCCCATCTTGGCAAGTCTGAAGATTGGAAGGTTGCGCCAACCGAAAGATCAACGGCCGAAGTCTTCGCCGTCTCGCACAACAACGGCCACCCTGTGGGAGCCGAGGGAACTCCCTCTCGCACTCGGCCACCGTCCGGTTCCCTTGGAGCATACCACACAGATCCTGCTCCGACTTTCTCTTAACACTGTCAGTGAAGTAAAGCTTCAACAGGAGTTCCTTGAACCTCCTTCAAGTAGTCGCCACCATATCAGCATTGGTGCCATCCTGAATGTCCAACCACCAGCTACAAACCTCATCGCTCAGGTGATGAGCGGCAAGCCAAACTCTGCCCCTCTCCTCCACGAATGTGTCGCGGAATTAGTTTCTCCACCCGCATCGACCACTTTCCTACGATCCAGTGGTCATCCTTCTCCCCATCGAGGATCCTGGGATTACACCTCTTGATCTCGTTGGGCGATCCATGAGCCACTCTCACTCTGCTCCCTCAACCATCACGGGAAAACCGCCTGTTGCAGTAAGGATCTCTCCAGGTATTTCATGCGCGCATCCTGTTTGCGTGCCGCATTTGCCTATCGTTAAGCCGGTGTCGCCTGCTGAGCCGCCAAACCAGTGAGAGCCGCAAGTAGGCACCTCACTCACGGACCTCGTTGGATCCGGGGGTAGTGGACATCTCCACTTCCCCAAACGTTGTCGCGTCATCCGCTCCAACAAACATAGAGCGGGTCGTCAACAAGACGCCACAACATCATTAAAGCGCAAGTTAATAAAACCCACGCTATCGCAATCCCCACTCAGAAACCCAAATCATGCGAAAGTAAGGAAGTGTTTCACTACTAACTCCCGATGTTACGTTGTCGGCCGCCAACGTAACCCTCCGCGAAGCTAGAAGCTATACACCTCGATTAAACTCTAACTTTTTAGAGTTTTCAAAATACCCAATCTGGTACTTTCGCTCTCTTGTCGAATAGACCTCGTCTCTCACGAGCCTATTTCCTATAGTCCAATCCAGCCTAAGGTTTGCTAGGTCCTCTAAGACGTTACCCTAGGCTCTGATACCAAATTAATCTGTCACGCCCCGGGGTCGGCAGGACCTTCCCCAAAGCGTGCCCAGACCCGCCATATGCCAACACATACAAGGCGTCTAAATAAAAACAGCGGAATTAAAACAATAATAGGCTACAACTAAGAATATCAGAGCCACATACGGCTAGCCCTATCGAAGTAGGATCAAAAGACGGGTAAGAAAGAAGAGAGTACTATAACCGCTACAAGTAAAAAGTAAATACAACAGAGTAAACCAGTAGTGTAGTTCTAGGTACAAAGGGGTAGCCTCTACCAAAAGGTACACACACTCATCCTCTCCAACAAAAACAAAGGAGAGATGAACCACCTAGCGAGACTCCTCGTCGCTAGTCCGAAACGACACCCTTGCCGCGATCCCTGGCCTTCCCCGCTGAAGGCGCTGAAACACGTCAGGAAACAGAGGGCGTGAGAACTATAAAAATATAGTTTCCAGTGGGCAGTGCGGCACACAGGTTGCACCACTAGGCCCAAAAGAAGTAATAGTCCAAGTACTGAAGTAAATAACTGTAAATAAAGCATAACTGTAAATGCTAAATAATTAACCCAAAATAAATATGGTACATGCTTTATTCAACCCGAAATGTCAACTTTAAACAAGTACTTTCTATTAATCTCTTGAGTATACTATAATGGAAATGTTGACCTATCAAGTATACTACATGTGTCCAATACTATGCCACAATATATCCGAGTATCCAACTACTAAGTCCTATCTAGTAGTGATGTCAATTTTCTATTATATGTCACTGTTCAGTTCTCTTTCTAGGATCTACACAAGTGTAATCCAGCTTGTGCCGCCTAAGTACCGTGGTAGCCCCAACATCCCCCGCAAGGAATGAGTCTGTCCCAAACGGTCCCGTAGGCTTCTCAACACCGCACGCGCGAACGAATCGCGAAGGCCAACTCCGGAGTGCCGGCTTGTAGGGAGCGACCCTCACAAGCATGTGCGAAGAGCACAAATGGCAACAAGCACTGTCCAAGTCTCAAGTGTCCAAAACCTCATGTCACCCTCATGGCAAATGTCACTAGTAACCCTAAGGTCTAGTACAATAGTTCACATGACACTAGAATTTCTATGTCAAAGTTCGAATCCGAGCCTAATGCCGCTTGATGACATTAGCTCACTAGTTCACAAACCGATGCCAAGTCTAATGCCGCTTAATGACATTAGCTTTTCTCCTATGTTATACATAGTCTAAGTTCAAGTTCACTTGTTCTCATGCCATTTTCACTATATCCAACATGCTCTCAAGCCACAAGTAGAATGCAACACTATGCCTAAGTCCACAAGCCACTCTCTACTATATAGAGGTCAAAAATTTCATTACACATAAGACATGTTTTAAACATTCTAAAATTCAACAACGATGCAACTAACATGAAAACACATAATTTTCTATTTTACGGTGCTCAAATAATTCCAATGAGAATTTTCATTGAATTTGGAGGTCAAACCCACCGATGATCCTCGCACGCTCCGGGTCGCCAACCCCGAATCTTTTCAGACTTTTTGTACCCTAGAAAGGTCATGCAAGAAGTTTCAAAGTCAACTGGCGAGCCCACGACTCAAACAGCGAGTAACAGAACCGGAGAACAGGGAAAAACTCACCTATGGGCGAAATCCCTCACGAAGCTTCGAATGGAAGCTAAATCCCTTCTAAGGCAACCTAAGCAGAGATTCTAAACCAAACTAATAGGTTTAGAAAGCCTTAGAAATTATCCAACTCCAAAACCACATAGAAAGGGTAAAACTCACCTCTAAGGTAGCAATCCCTCTAGAGATCCCAAAAGCAAGCTAGAGTCTCCTCAAATCAACCTAAGGAAGGTTCTAACATCATCAATTAAGCTCTAGATGCACCAAATCAAAAAGCCCCAAAAACAAACTCTAATATCAACATCTAGGGTTTCATCTACTAGGAAGCAATAGAAGCTTAAACTAGAGGATTAGAAGTAATCCATACCTCTTAGGAGCCTCCTCTCAAGGTTCAAAACCATCTAGAAGCAAAGATCTTCCTCCAAGAAAGCTCCCAAGCCAAGCTCAAGCTCTCCAATGGTGAGGAAGATGAAGTAACAAGCACCAAAGCCACATGCAAGCCTCCTCCCTAGATCTCCTCCTCTTCTTCTTCTCCTTCTCCTCCTCTTCCTCTCTCTCTCTAAGTGTGGGAGAGTGTAAAAATGAGAGGGAGTGAGATGGGATCAGCCATATAGGCTGTTAAGAGGTAACAAAATGCCGAAAAGCCCCTGCAGTTTCGGATTGTCGAAAACTGCCAGCTTGTACCGGTACAAATCCGGTTTGTACCGGTATAAACCCTGCGAAACAGCAAACCCGAGCCTCGGGTTTGCCCAGCTGCTCATCTATACCGGTATAAATCTCGGCTTGTACCGGTATAGCCATCATTTTGTACCGGTATAGACACCATTTTGTACCGATGCAAAGGCATAAAATTCCAACCCGAGAGCAACCTAAAATCCAGCTTTTTGGACTTTAGTGCTTGGAAATCATCCACTAACCTCGGTACTAGTTCCATAGGTCGGAACACAGTCAACGACCCTCCAAAAAATCTGGAAAAGCTCAGATCTCACAATCGACACTTAAACTTACAATTTGCAAAAGTTCAGTGCGTCACAAAGGGTCACTTAAAAGCTGATTATTTCAAGTTGAAAAATAAAGAGCAGCGGAAGAATAACGGTGATAAGAATCAAGGTCAGAAAAATACCAATACTGAAGCAGAAGCAAGTGTTGCAGCAGGAGAATCAGATAAAAATGATATTGTCTTCACAGTTATGGATAAGACACGCAGACAGGATGAGTGGCTAATGGATTCCGCATGTTCCTTCCATATCTGCACGCATAAAGAATGGTTCTCGACGTACAAGCCTATTGAAGGTTGATGGGAAATCACTCTAAGTGTACAGTTATTGGAATTAGCACTGTTCGGGTATGAATGTTCGATGGAGTAGTGAGGACTATATCTGAGGTTTGGCATGTTCCGGATATGAGGAAAAATCTGATCTCATTGGGTACAGTTGATACTAAAGGCTTTAAGTATTCTTCAAGTGACGGGTTAATGAAGGTTGCTAAAGGGAATCTTGTAGTGATGAAGTCCAAGTTGTCCGACATGTTATATGTTCTACAGGGCTCCACTGTGACAGGTTCAGCAGCGGTGACTTCTTCCTCTATGTCAGATTCGGAGAGCACCAAATTATGGCATATGCAACTAGGCCATATGAGTGAATATGGTATGATGAAGTTGGGCGAGAGAGGTCTACTTGGTTGTCAGAGTTTAGAAAAGTTGGACTTCTGCGAGCATTGTGTTCTTGGCAAACAAAAGAGAGTCAGCTTTAAGGCCGCAGTTCACCGGTCAAAAGGAACTCTGGACTACATCCATTCTAATCTTTGGGGACTTTCTCGTACTCCTACTCATGGTGGTGTTAAATATATGTTGACTTTTATTGACGATTATTCTCGTAAAGTGTGGGCATTCTTTCTGAAAAGTAAGGATCAGGTGTTCAATTATTTCAAACAGTGGAAGGTCATGATTAAGAAGCAAACTGAAAAGAAGATCAAGAGATTAAGGACCGACAATGGTTTGGAATTCTGTTTGTCAAAGTTTGAAGAATTTTGCAAGAAGGAGGGGATCGTTCGACATAAGACCGTTAGGCATACTACACAGCAGAACGGGGTGGCCGAACGAATGAATAGAACTCTTTTGGAGAGAGCCCGTTGTATGCTCTCTAATGCTGGCTTAGCTAAGAGTTTCTCGGCAGAGGCGATCTCTACGGCATGCTATTTGGTGAATCGTTCTCCACATTCAGCACTTGATTGCAAAACTACGGAGGAGGTATGGTCTGGCAGCCCTTCTTATTATTCTAATTTGCGAATATTTGGTTGTCCTACTTATATTCATGTAAAAGAAGGCAAGTTAGAACCTAGGGCTAAAAAGTGCATTTTTATTAGTTATGCATCGGGGGTTAAGGGATATAGATTGTGGTGTCCTGAATCGTCTAAATTAATTATTAGTAGGGATGTCACATTTGATGAATCTGTTATGTTATATCCTAACCGTATTTCTTCTGATGAGACCCCGAGTGCTAGCAAGCAGGTGGAGGTAAAGACCGATGCTATAGTTCAGTCACAGGATTCTTCTCAGTCAGAACAAGTTCATTCGGCAGACACCTCAGTAACTGAAACCCCACAAGTTAAGAGGCAGAGTATTGCTACAGGCAGAGCGAGGAGATAGATCAAACCACCGCAGAGATACAGTTATGAAGATATGGTTGCGTACGCTCTTTCAGTGGCACGAGATACAGAAGAAGAAGGTGAACCTTCTACATATAATCAAGCTATTTCAGGTGCCAATTCTGCAGAGTAGTTGGTGGCGATGAATAAGGAGATGGAGTCTCTCCATAAGAATCGCACAAGGGAGTTGGTAAAACCTCCTACAGGCAAGAGAATTGTTGGCTGTAAATGGATCTTCAAGAAAAAGGACGGAATTCCCAGCGTGGAGGATACAAGGTATAAAGCTCGTTTAGTTGCTAAGGGCTACAGTCAGGTAGAAGGTGTTAACTTTAATGATATTTTCTCATCCGTCATGAAGCATACTTCTATTCGTGTTCTTTTATCATTAGCAGCCATGAATGATCTGTATCTTGAGCAGCTTGATGTTAAGACAGCTTTTCTGCATGGAGAACTTGAGGAGCAAATTTATATGAGACAGCCGGAGGGATTCATCGTTGAAGGGAAGGAGGACTGTATTTGCCTGTTAAAGAAATCACTTTATGGCTTAAAGCAGTCTCCTCGACGATGGTATAAGTGGTTCGACTCCTTTATGACAGGTCACGGATACTCCAGAAGCAGGCGTGACAGTTGCGTGTATTTTAGAAAGCTTGATAAGGGATCTTTCATATATTTGTTACTCTATGTCGATGATATGTTAATTGTTTCCAGCGACATAGTTGAGATAAATAAATTGAAGACTTTATTGAAGGGTGAGTTTGAGATGAAAGATTTAGGTGCTGCTAAGAAAATCCTTGGTATGGAAATTAAGAGTGACAACAAGTCAGGACTACTGCATTTGATACAAGAGAAATATATAGAGAAGATTTTAAAGCGTTTCGGGATGACTGACGCAAAACCAGTGAGCACTCCTTTTGCGGCGCATTTCAGACTTTCCGCCGAGGTATCACCGCAGTCCGATGATGAGCGGGAGTACATGTCACATGTTCCCTATTCTAGCGTAGTCGGGAGCATCATGTACGCCATGGTTTGCGCACGGCCGGACATCTCCTACGCAGTGAGCATGGTTAGCAGATATATGACCAATCCCGGTAAGGCTCATTGGCAAGCTGTTAAGTGGATTTTGAGATACTTACGAGGTACCACTAGCACTTGTTTGGAGTTTGGGAGGTGTAAGGATGGTGTGGTCGGATATGTTGATTCGGATTTTGCAGGTGATTTGGATAGGAGGAGATCACTTTCAGGTTATGTATTCTCTACTGGCGGATGTGCAGTTAGTTGGAAAGCTTCACTACAACCTATTGTCGCATTGTCTACGATGGAGGCGGAATATATTGCTATGACAGAGGGTGTGAAGGAAGCTATGTGGCTAAGAGGCTTATTTAGAGACCTTACTTCTTGTTGGGATCCGATGATTGTTTATTCGGACAGTCAAAGTGCTATTCACTTGTCGAAAGATCAGATGTTCCATGAGAGAACAAAACACATCAATGTAAAGTTTCACTTTGTTCGGGATGTGATTGGGAAGCGCACAATGACTATTAAGAAAATTGGTATCGAGGACAATCCGGTGGATATACTTACTAAGTCCCTTACAATTGCCAAGTTCAAACATTGTTTGGACTTGGTGGCAGTTGGCAGCACTGAAGGCCCTATGGGGCGTTTGGAGAAGACGGAGCACGGAGCGTTAAAGATCATTGAGGCGAATCAAATTCAAGGTGGAGTTTTCTGGTGATCTCGACATAGCGGTGGCTAAACTACAAATTAAACCAAGGTGGAGATTGTTATATTTGGTTTAGATTTGTAGTTACCTCAATTGGAGTTAAATCCTAATGTAATTGGGATTGGATTTAATTTGGCATATATGGATTATTATTAGGAGTGTAATTCTAGTTGAAATCGAATTAGACCCTATTTAGGAGACATGTATTATATATACATGCTATGGCCAAATTAATCGGGGCGACCAAAATTAAGATGCCAATGTTCTCTAATTAAGTCCAAGCCGTACATGCTTCTTTCGGTTGGTGGTCTGGGGGCTCTAATTAAGCCATGCACTAATTAAGGTGTTGATGGTCCGTACGGTTGTGAGGATCAATTGAGCAGCTTTAAGCCAAGGAGAAGTAGCTGTGCATTGTTTCTATGAAGATCCAAGCTAATTAATTAAGTGGCATCTTGGTATTCCGTACGGGTGAAGGAGCCGAGCCGTTTATTTGGAGTTTCTTGTACTGTCACGCCCCGGGACCGGCAGGGCCTTCCCCGATGCGTGCCCAGACCCGCCATATGTCAACACATACAAGGCGTCTAGTAAAAATACAGCGGAATTAAAACAATAATAGGCTATATATAAGAACATCAGAGCCACAAACAATGACATCTAGCAATAAGTAGGAAGGATAATAAACTGAACTATAACCATAAACATAAGTGGGAACAACATCTAATCCAATAACAGGGTACAAAAAGGGTAGCCACTATAAGGGTACAAAAACTCTCATCCTCTCCAACAAAAACAAAAGGAGATGATGATCTACCTAGTGAGACTCCTCGGTCGCTAGCCTGAAGTGACACCCTTGCCGCGATCCCTAGCCTCCCCAGATGCAGAAGGCACTGAAACGAGTCAAAAAACAGAGGGCGTGAGAATTATAATTTGTAGTTCCCAGTGGGCAATTACTGACCTAATGTCACGCCCCGGGGTTATTAAGTAAGTGAAAATTACAGCGGAATTTTTTTTTTTGAAAACCTGACCCCAAGGTATGCCAGATCCGCCACAAATACAGGGAGTCCACTGTACAAACGGACAGAGTCTCCCCTGTATTTGCACGGCGTCGCACATGTACAGAGTGTAGTAAACTACCAGGAAACAACCACAAATACATGAACATATCACAGATAATAATATTCATTCCACCATTCACACAGGTTTACAACCACGAGATGTATAAGCTGATAGTATAGTAAGAAAACCTTTGAAATCTGTTTCCTACAAGGAAACCTATTCTTTTAAAGACACGCTACCACGAGGGGTAGAAAACCATTTTATCACATAAAATCCATATTCTTTATTACATTATAAAACCAACTAAACATCTCATAATCCAAAAGTAAGAACTGAACCGAACCATAAAAAGTCTAAGTCATGCAAAGGAAGAGATAAAGAAATAACCAACGAAGGGACGAAGCTAAATCGCGAACTAGACCTGCTCCTCACCAGCTGTCCCACTAACTCCTGCAACGTCACCTGAAAAGAAGGCGAGGGGTGAGAACATGTAAACATGTCTCCCCCTCCCAGTGGATACCTGGCGGAGATAGACACAAGAGGAGATAATAGTAGTACAGTAGCTATGATAAACAAGTAAATGGAGAGAGATATATAGATATGAAACAACAGCTACTGTAAGTATGCGTCAACGGTACGAAAGTACAAAAATACCCAATCTGTAAACTGCCCTATTGGTCCGTTGCACCTGTGCCTATGCCCACCGTCACTCGCTCGTGTACAACCCAAGATCGACCGCTGGGCCACAGGGTGCATATAACCCAGTACTGACCGCTGGGCTCACGGGTTGGCAAGTCCAATGACCAGTCCCAAACCACTTTTCCGGAAAAGAACACCCTCTTGCGGTGGCCAGACCGCTGGTGTTCGTGAAATGTGTGTGTCTCTCGGGCGATCGATGCTGATATGCTCAATAGCCAAACGTCGGCAACCAGCCGACAATCTTGCCTCTCTGGGCGCACTGACCGTAAAGGTCGTCAAACTGTAAGGAAGTACCAGAACCGACCAATCAGGTCAACTAGGATGGAACAACTCAACATCCTCTCAACTGTATGCAAGTACTACTGAAGGAAACACAAGAACTGACCACTCAGGTCAACTAGGATGGAACAACTCAACATCCTCTCAACTGTATGCAAGTACTACTGAAGGAAACACAAGAACTGACCACTCAAGTCAACTAGGATGGAACAACTCAAACATCCTCTCAACTGTATGCAAGTACTACTGAAGGAAACTGGCCGAACAGGTCACATATGTCATAGGCTGACAAGAAGTAATCTACTCTACTCCTACACATGATACTAAACATGGAAACACTGAGTAGAGTAATACTGTAAGAAACAGGTGCAAGATATATCTAGGATAAACGATATAAACAGTAAGGGTGGAAGGAACGTCACCAAACGTGCACCACTGAACGGACGTCGAGTCGAAGTACCCACCTGTAAGGATGTCGTGTCTGTCGTCTGACTGCAAAAGAGTGTCAACCGGACCTAAGGAAGGTCCACTGGGTTAGTGTCTAACCCACCACTAATAAACACTGACTCCACATCCCACAAACTAATCCCACGGAGATTGGTTTTCCGAAACCAATTACCGTAACTCGCCGGAAGTCCCGTAAACCGCACCGGGACTCCACCGGGACCTACGAACTGTCCCGGAATGCACCGACTCGTGTCACGAGTCACCCGCTGCCACAAAACACTCCAATTTGGACCACGGCACGGCCCGCGGCGGCCGGACGGCGGGCGCGCCGGCCAGGGGAGGTTCACGGCGTCGAGGAGCCGGGCGCGCGTCGCCCGGCGGCGGAACGCGGTGGCGGAGGCGGGCAATGATGCCCTAGGCATCTAAACCCGAGAAGGACAACGCTCGGTCCGGCTGGGAGCTCCGGCGGCGGGGTCGCCGGCGGTGGACGAGTGCGGCTCGCCAGCAGAGCCGGTGCTCACGCCGGCCGGCGGCGGTGGCGCAGGAGATCCCGAGCCCGCACAGCTCGGGCTCGTGCTCCATGGTTGCCGCGCCACGGCGGCGCCGCGCTCCTCGGGACGACGAAGGCGTCGGTTGTCGGAGGTCGGAGGAAGTCGTGGAGGCGACGGTTGCGCGCGGGGAGGCCGCGAACAAAGCCAGGTCCGGCCTCGGTCAAGGGTAGCGGCGGCGGCGCCCACGCGCGCAGCACGGCGACGGCGGCGTTCGGGATCGACGGCGTCGGCGCGAAGGTCCTTCGGAGGCCAAGGAGGGCGGCGCGCCGGTCAAAGGCGGCGGCGCGCGCGGGCAGAGATCTGACCTAGGCTCGGTCTGCTTCGGGTCAAGGCGGCTGCAGCGCCCATAGCGCACGGCGGCGGCGCTCGGCGGCCGACGGAGATGGACGCCGGGGTTGGGTCTTGGCCCAGGGATGATGGAGCTCGGGCTCTGATGGTTCCCAAAGCACCACAACCGAGATGGTGACCAGCTAGAGCCCTAGAGAAGTGGAGGGGTGGCCGGAGGGCTTTTCCGGCGGCCGGGGGGTGATCACCGGCGGCCGGAGCATGAGCACGGGCAGGGTAGAGAGGTGAGGGAGGTTAAGGGCGCCACGGAGGCTTTGACTACCGGATCTAGGGTTTGTGCTAAGGAACCCTAATGCAACTATATATATAACTTGCAATTATGCAGAAAAGTCCCCCAAAGATAATTATTATCATCCCAGTCCCTCACCGCACGTGTAATTTACGCGTACGCACCTCTACATACGATCCCATGCGATTTGGTACATAAAATATTAGGACTTTTGCAAAAACACCGATTCACCAACACCGACCTCGCCTCGATCAACGTGCAATTTCCACAGATCCGTTCGTCGGATTTACGAACGAATCACACCAGTGCGATCAGCACGTCGAAGACATCAAACTCACGATTTTGTTTTGCCTCGATCGGTCACAGAGTCGCGATGAATCCATCCTCTCTCCAGCAATCCCATTTGCCAACATTGACCCCTCTTCGATCATCTTGCAATATCCGGCGATCCGTTCGTCGGATTTGTAAACGGATCGCGCCATCGCGTTCAGCACGTCGAGGACATTGAAACTAGCATTTTGTTTCGCTCGATTTGATCTCCGTTTCGCGACGAACCCAACTCTCCATCTTTTCCCGTAATAAACCAACTTATTAACATATATACTTTATATATGTAATATCCTTCAGGACCCTTTTTCTCGACAACCGTGCATCGGAATTCGATTCCGTCAGTGCCAACTGTTCCAGTATATCTGAGCCGTTGAAACGAGCTACTGGAAGCCTATATTCGGAGTTCGGTACGCACCGGAACCCCTCTCTAATTCCCGGATCAACGAAACGCCGGAGTTACTATTCACTTTAAGTCAAACTTCCGGGTCGCATAACTTTTCCGTTTTAGCTCGGTTTCGCCTGAAATTTGACGTGTGCTCTTGTAATTCATTTACACACAATAACGTTTAAAATCAAAGGTCAAATTCCCTCCATATAAAAAGTCGGTTTATTACACCTCAGCTCATGCACCACTAGGCTCAAAAAAGAAAGCTATAAGAGTGCGATATAAAGAAATATATACTGCTGAAATAAAAGCATGATAAGATGCTACTATACCAATCCACATGTATACAACGGAATGTATAAACTGTCCGAAACTGATATGGCAACATATAGAATAAAGTTCTACAGTAACAGTCAAGTACACTATGATGTAAATAATAACTATCATGTATACTACATATCTTAAGTAATGCCCTAAGAATGTCCACATAATCCAACTACTAAGTCCTATCTAGTAGTGATTGTCATTATTGTTGAATGCCCTAGTTTAATCTCTTTCAAGGATATACTCAAGGTAATCCCGCTTGTGCCACCTATGTGTCGTGGTAGCCCCAACATCCCCTGCAAGGAATGAGTCTAACCAATTCAGCCCCATAGGTTTCTCAATACCGCACGCGCGATGAATCGCAAAGGCCAACTCCGGAGTGCCGGCTTGTAGGGAGCGACCCTCACAAGCATGTGCGAATGAGCACAAATGGCAAGCAAGCATAGTCCAAGTCTCAAGTATCCAACCTCATGTCTCACATGGTAATGTCACTAGCAACCCTAAGGTCTAGTACAAAATCTCTCATGACACTAGAATTTACTATGTCAAGGTTCAATTATGAGCCTAATGCCGCTTGATGACATTAGCTCACTAAGCCACAATTTTGATGCCAAGCCAATGCCTCTTTATGACAAGGGCTTCTCTGATCCTATGTCATGCATAGTCCCTAAGTTCACAAACATATGTCAATTCCTCTATAAGAGTATGGTTCTATGTCCCAAACTAGAATGTTAACAAACTACATAGCTCACATGCACACATCTCTACTATATAGAGGTAAAATTTTATTATACACAACCTATGTATTTTAAGCATTCTAAAATTCAATAATAATGTATCTAACATGAAAATGCATGTTTTTCCATTTATCCAAATTATAAGAACATTAATGAGATTTTCTCATTAATTAAAGTGAGGTCAAACCCACCGACGGTCCACCCGAAGCTCCAAGTTGCTAAAGAAGCCTATTTCCAGACTCCTAGCACCCTCAAAAGTAAACCCAAGAAGTTAGTGTTACGGATTTTATGTTGGCATATTTCGTAAAGTGAGTCCGGAGTCTTGAAGGTTTAAAGAAGAAGAGACGAAGATCGAAGGCTCGCAGACTCGAAACGTAAATCCACAATGCTCGGCAAGTTCAAATACTGATGATGATGATTTATAAACATTAACAAGTGTTTAGAAGACTTAGGATTATTTCAAAATATAATATCTGGACAAATCTAAGGTTTTCAGGGTATGAGGACCGGTCCCTGAATTGAGAGACCGGTCCCTCGTTACTGGATTTTTATTTACGCAGAGAGAGACCGGTCCCCGAGATGAGAGACCGGTTCCCGTAGCTTGTGTTTTCAGCTACGCAATGGAGGACCGGTCTCCAGCTTGAAGGACCGGTCCCTGAACCCGTAAAATATCTGAAAAATCAGGTTTTCGAATCCTAGTCTATCTCTAAGTCTTCTAAACCTATAAATAAGATGTAGGGGTGTTTCTAAAACATGTCTAAGCATAGAATATCTTTTTAAAACCCTAGAAACTTGTTGGGTGCTTTGTTTCTTTCTTCAACAATAAGTTTCTAACGGATCAATTCTCGAAACTCTAATTTCTCGTTCTTAATAGAGAATTGATATCGTCTACGGTTCTTTAATGATTGTCTAAGCAATAAATCATCACCGATCGTATGGTTCTTGCTCCGGACGGAGTGCGCTCGTGGATTCGAGTGGGCGTCGTGGATTCGGCGTGATCAAGGCTTCATGGATTCGAAGTGGAGGCGTTTCGTGGATTCGGGACGTGGCGTTCGTGGACTCGGACGTGAGGGCGTGGACAACCCGAAGGAGGATTGCGCGGAGATTCATAAGAGAGTTAGAGAGGTCGAGCCCGTGGAGTTCGGTAATCACCTTGTAATCTTTTCTTTTAGTGGATTGTTATTCGCGTGTTGGTCCCGTGGGTTTTTTACTCCGAGTTTGGAGTTTTCCCACGTAAATCTCGGTGTGCTTTTTATTTTTCCGCATTTATTTTTTAAAGCATCGAGATTTGTGGTTTTTGGCCTTTACACCTATTCACCCCCCTCTAGGTGTTGGATAAGGTGCTAGATACAATCTAGATAGATCCTTGGGGCATCCCCATAACTTACAATTGATATCAGAGCGAGATCTAGATATATTGTTATCTAATGGCCGAAGGAGGTAACATTAATCGACCACCGCTCTTCGACGGCACGAATTATGCCTATTGGAAAGTTCGCATGAGAGCTTTTCTAATTGCGATCGATGAGCGGGTATGGCAAACCATTGAATTCGGATGGAAACATCCTACCGAAGTGGTCGATAATGCTATCGTCCCGAAACCACGGACCAAGTGGACGAAAGATGAAAACGATACATCTTCGTTTAACGGCAAGGGCATAAACGCTTTATTTAATGCCTTGTCGCAAACGGTGTTTACTCGCGTTTCGGCTTGTGGAACCGCGAAAGAGATTTGGGATACTCTACAAGTTACGCATGAAGGAACAAGCTTAGTAAAGGTCCAAAAATTACAAATGCTTACAAGCAAATTTGATTCGATTTCTATGGACGAAAACGAGACCTTTACCGAGTACTATACGCGTCTACAAGACGTAGTAAATACATGCGCTAACTTGGGAGAGAAAATCCCGGAGTTGAAAGTAGTTAGAAAAATTCTTCGAACTCTTCCGGAGCGGTTTAGGGCAAAGGTTGCCGCGATCGAAACCGTTAAGCATCCGGACGAGATGGAAGTCGAAGAATTAGTAGGTGCTTTACAAACGTATGAGATGACTTTTCCTACTAATCAATCTTCTTCCAAGTCTTTTTCTAAAAGCACAGGGATTGCACTCAAATCAACGAAGGAAGAAGACGATGATACGGATTCCGACGGAGAAATCTCACTTGCGGATTTTGAACATCAATTGGCGCTCCTCACAAAGAAGTTTCGCCGGAACTTTCAAAAGAAGAACGACGCTTCATCTTCGAAGCGAAAATCTTTTTCTAAATCTTCTTCATCCTCTACTTCTAAATTGAAAGATAGAAAACGTGCAAAATCTTTTAAAGAAAAAGATGAATTTGAAGGGGAGATCCAATGTTATAAATGTAAAGGCTATGGCCACATTGCATCGGATTGTCCTTCAAAGAAAATTTATAAACAAAAGGCTTTGCAAGCGAAAACTTGGGATGATTCTACTTCGGGTGATTCATCTTCAAGTGACGAAGAGAAGAATGATCATATTGCGTTATTTTCTAATTCTTCTTTGCCTTCGTCTTCTAACGTTGCTTGTTTATCATCTATTGTTTTTAACACAAGTGTTTCTCCTTCCTTGCATAGGTCTTCGAGCGACAATGGCGAAAGCGAGGATGAGTCTAACGATGAAGATTTGGAAGAGGCATACAATCAACTTCTTATCGAATCGAAAAAGATGGCGAAATTGAATAAGAAGTTGAGGAGCCGTTTGTTGGAACTTGAAGAGAAGTACAAAAATTTGAAAACAATGACGAAAGCTCTCGAAGAGGAAAAGGAATCGATTATGAAAAATAATTCGGACCTCCAAAAGAAGGTAGATGAAGCGGATTCAACAATCAAATCACATCAAGACAAGATTGGATTTTTGGAGCAACAATTTAAGGAAACCTACACATCCAATCAAGAGCTAACCAAGCAAGTTCGTCAACTTAAGTCCAACATACAACAATTTTCTTCCGGATCGAAGAAATTGGATCATATGCTCGGATTGGGTCAATTGAACAAGTTGGGTCTCGGATATGAAAGGACGTATGTTGAGAAGGATCAAAAGACGGTCCACCCGAAGCTCCAAGTTGCTAAAGAAGCCTATTTCCAGACTCCTAGCACCCTAAAAAGTAAACCCAAGAAGTTACAACCTCAATCGATGAACCATTTAACCAATCTGCGAAGATCTATACAAAGGAGTTAGGAAAACTCACCTAAGTGTAAAAATCTTACTCCAAGCTTCAAATGGAAGCTTGATCTCTCCCAAAGCAACCTAAACAAAGATTCTAAGTCAATCAAATGGGCTCTAAAAGCCTCCAATCAAAAAGCCCCAAATAAATCCTAGATTTTCCAAAACTAGGGTTTCATCTAGTAGAAAGCACCAAAACCTTATTCTAGAGGAATAGAAGGTGATGCCTACCTCAAGAAGCCTCAAGACCAAGATCAAAACCTCCTTGGAGTGATGATCCTTCCCCAAAGCAACCTCCAAAGCCAAGCTCCAAGCTCCAATGGTGAGGATGTGGAAGATGAAGATGCTCCAAAGTCCCTCAAGCAAGATCTCCTTGATCACCTCCTTCACTTCCTCTCCTTCTCCTTCTCCTTCTCCTTCTCTCTCTCTAGGATGCAAGGGGAAGTGAAAGAGTGTGTGAAGTGAGGGAATGGGTGAGGGAAAGAGCCATATAGGCTGTGCAATGTAACAATATCCCAACTAGCCCTTCTACTTTGCAACCTGTGCAACAGCCCGATCTAGGCATTTTTCGGGGCTCAAGACCGGTCCTGGAGCCAATGTCCGGTCTTGGCTGGCCCCTCACCGAAGGTTACGCACAAGAGGACCGGACATTCCTCCCGATGTACGGTCTAAGGCAGTCTCACCCCAAAACCATGCCCACGGGATCCGGACATTGAGGGCAATGTCCGGTCTCGGGCCCTCCTCCGCGAAATGTCACCCACGGGATCCGGACATCCATGGTGATATCCGGATGCCACGGCCACCAGCCGCGCCACCCTCTGGGATATCCGGACATCCCAGGGAATGTCCGGTCCCCGAGGTCAAAACTCGCAGGATTTAGCCAAAAATCCAGATTTTCGATTCCAAAGGTCGGACCACCGTCTACGACCCTCCACAACCGGTGGAAAAGCTCGAAAATCACCTCAGACACTCGAACCTCGCTATTTGCGAAAGTCCAGTGCGTCACATGTACGGACGAGAGTTGCGGCGTTTCCGATCTAATTAAGTTTTGATATTTTGGGAGATCTTCTTTGTACTCCGCCTTTTCGACATTAATAAAGTATTTGCTCCGTCTTCGCCCATGGATGTAGGCCGTTGGCCGAACCACGTAAATATCGGTGTGCCCTTTCCGCTTATCTTTTCTTTTCCTGCATTAAATTATTTTCTGAATCTATTTTTCGTTGTTCCAATTTTAACAGATATCAAACGTGCGATAGTTTTCGAAAACTAAGAGGTTAGGGCCTTACAGCTATTCCAGAGGCTTCGAAAATACAACAAGAATGAAATACTCACGATCACGAGGTGCTGGACTCCCTCCTTAACAGCCCTACACGAGGTTTGCGCTTGCTGTGCGGCGAAACTGCAAACAACGTCGCGTTGCAGCCTACAAGTGTCGAACCGCTGTGATTATTTAAACCAGGCCTAAAAGAATGTAACCTAGGTGAGCCCCGTGTCGTATATGGCCCGCGGGGGAGGATGATTACCTTAACGATGCTCCACGAGGTTCAAATCTGCCTGTAACATACTGGACTTGCGCAAATTGAGGAGTTCGAGTATTTGACTTGTGATGGAGCGTTTCCAGATTTTCTGGAAGGTCGTTGACTGTGTTCCGACCTATGGCGCGTGTACCGAGGTTTGGGGATAAGTCCCAAGCCCTAAAGTCCAAAAAGTTGGATTTTAGGTGGCTCTCGGGTTGGAAGTGCATTGCCTTATCTTAGGTACAAAATGGTGTCTATAGGTACAAAATGATGGCTATCAGAGTGAGACCAAGATTTATAGGTATAAAGAGCGGAGACTTGGCGAACCCGAGGCTCGGGTTTGGTGTTCGCGAGGTTTATCTTAGGTACAAAATGGATTTGTAGGTACAAAGCGCGAGAATGTGAGCAGACCGAACTGCAGGGGTGTTTTAGCATCTTGTTGCTTCTATTAGGTTCCCACACACCCCTAGGGCTTCATTTGAGCCCTCCCTCACAGCAAGCAAGGTAGGAGACCTTCTCTCTCTAAAATCTTGTACTCTTTTGGCTTTTTTGGTGGATTGTTAGGAGATTGATCTCTCTCTTCTTCTCCTTTGGCCACCTAGAGCCATTATCTTCTTGTTGGAGCTTGGAGCTTGCTTTTTGGAGCTTTGTGGAGGATCAAGCTTCAAGCCTAGGGCTTTTTGAGCTTGGATTAGAGCTTCTTAGAGGTATGTGAGTGATCTCTTTCCTCTAGTTTCGAATTTTGTGGGTTTTTGTGAGATGAAACCCTAGAATGGGATTCTAGGGTTAGAATTTGGGGATTTTCGATTGAGGGCCTTTGGGACCTAATTGATGAGTTTAGAACTTTGATTTAGGTTGGATTAGAAGGACTCTAACTCCCATTTGGAGATCAAGAGCACTTTCTTCGCATTCGGTGAGTATTCTTCACCCTTTAGTAGAGTTTCTTATTGTTTGAACTCAAGACTCATCTTTTGAGTTTGTAATTCCTATGGCATGCCTTGTAGGGTGCTAGGAGTAGGAATCGAAGCTTAGTTAGCGATTCGGATCGGCGATTTTCGCACTCGGTGGGTTTGGCTTCATGAGCATAGGAGCAAATGGCTCCTAAGTGCTTAGTTGGTTTGATTTAATTATTTTGAATGCATATTCATGCTAAATAGATTTATTATGAATTTTGAATCACTTAAAATGCATGCCTTATGTATGATAAAATTTCCACTCTATATAGTAGAGCTATTTGGGTTAAAGCGCATGCATGTGGGGGTGGTTCTTGGGGCGCACAGGAGTGTGCCATTTATGGTGATTTTAGCTTTGCTAATGTTAATTGTGAACATTAAATACATGTTGGGACTTAGAAACCTTAAGTGTCATAAAGCGGCACTTAACATAGAAAACTATGAAAGCAACATAGAGACTTGACATAGGCCACTTAACATATACTATATTCCATGTTAGAGACATGATGACATAGAGATAGGCCTTTTGGACAATTGTACATTCCATGTTAGAGACATGATGATTTGGGACTTGTAACGAGTTTTGTGACTTTTGCCATTGTGCTCATTCGCACATGCTTGTGAGGGTAGCTCCCTACAAGCCGGCACTCCGGAGTTGGCCAACGCGTTTCTTGTATTCGCCGTGCGGGATTGGGCGCCGAAGTGGATTGCCGTGGGACAGTCTCATTCCTAGGGTGGGAATGTTGACTACTACGGGGCCATTAGGCTCGGCATTTGGGCTAGGCAGCCTTCGGGTGGGCATCGGCCATATCGCCTTCGGGTTGAACTTATTGTGCTTAAACTTAATGTAGTTTAATGAAAACTGTGGACTTTGACTAGAATAGTAAACTTTAACACCTTACTATCACTTGTGGAACTGTGGACTTTGATTAGAATAGTAAACTTTAACTCTTTACTATTGCTATGGATATTGGACTGTTGGTTATACTTACTATTCATGCTTAGAATAGTCGTTTACTTATGCTTATTTATGCTAAGTAGAGATATCATGCTTTAGTAGCTTACTCGTTATTTATTTCGCTTACACTTACTTGCTTAGTTTTGGGGCCTAGTGGAGCATGCAACTGAAGTCAGTAATTGCCCACTGGGAACTATTTTTAATAGTTCTCACGCCCTCTTTTTCTAATGTGTTTCAGAGCCTTCGGCACCGGCGGAGGCACGGGATCGCGGCAAGGGAGTCGCCTAGATAGCTAGCTTCTTTGCCACTTTTGTTTAGGTGGTTCTTCCTCTCTTTTTGTGTTGTGAGAGAGTGATCTTTTGTATCCAGTGATAGAGACCACCATGTATTATATTAGTTTTTGCTTTGGGATCTTTAGTTGTTGCTCGTGGAGGTTACTGTTGTATTTACTCTTTTATAGTTCTTAGTGGATTTGGTACTTTTATTTATCTACTTCTTTTATGCTTCCTTGTGTAGAATTCTAGTTGTTATACTGCTCTGATACTTCTAGATTCTTTTTACTTGTTGGTTATTTATCGTTTTTGTTAGACGCCTTGTATGTTGCAGACATACGGCGGGTCTGGGCACGCGCCGGGCGGGCTTCCGCTGGGTCCCGGGGCGTGACACTGCCAGAGAATATAGATTGACTGAAGGCGAAGCGTAAGACGGGACTGTCGGGCTGCACTTCGCATCAACAGTTCTCCGGTTGTCCACAAATGCGACGGAAGGTCTGGAGATTTTGCGGCAAGTTGGGGAAGGCACACTGGAGGCATTGACGGCGTCCTAACTCTGCCAAGATTGCGTGTGAAGCGCAGCAGCCCAACTCGGGCAAGATCAGCCCGAGTCTTGCGTATGTGTGAATGGCCAAGGGAGGTTGACGGCTGCGACGGGATGGATGCAAGATGGCAGAGGGAAGTTCTCCACACTCTCAAACCACAAAATTGTGAGAAAGAGAGGAGGAGTAGATATGGTTCAACAACGATCAAAGGAGAAGGAGAGGAAAAAGAGAGAGGTACGACCTCTCCTACTCCAACTCTGGTGATCCCTATGGCCAGTGGCAGCCAAGGGAAAGGGTACGGCTGTGTGGAGAGGGGTTGCGGCAAGGGGGATGGAAAATGATGCGGCTAGGGTTAGGTTAGGATAATCAAAACCCTAATCTCCCTTGATCTTGTATGCAATTCTATGCGGAATTGCGCATAACCCCCCCCCCCCGACGATAAAATTTCACAGCAAGTACGTCACATGGATCAGGTGAAACTCGCTTGAAAGTCCCTCCACAATCAATTCCATTCAAAACCGTACATAAAATATTAGGTTTATCATTCCGAAACCCAACTTGCGCATCACTGAAACGTCAAAGTCAGCCAATTTTTTTGTGCTCGGGTTGTCGTATCCAAAATTCGACTTCACCATGATTCCCGATACTGTCGGACTATCGAAAACAACCTATTGGGTCTATCGAAATGATGCCCGATTCGAATCCGAAGCCAATATTATGTGTACGCTACCGAACAAGACGCCGATTACTATTCACTTAAGTGAAAATTGAAAATCGTGTAACAACTTTATTTTAATTCATTTTTCGATGAAATTTTCTATGCGATTTCAGAATTAAAACACTCGCGATAACATTAAAAAAGTATCCAACTTACATAGAAAAAATTCTCAATCCTCACAACCCTATTTTTGGCTGGGGTTAAGTGAGATTTACTTATTTTTTCTCTTATTCTTTTTCTTATTGAGATCGAGTTGCATCACTAGGAGTGATTGCGGGAGCCTTCCAAGTAAAGGGGCAATCTCATTTCTAGAACAGTGGTTAGCACGTCTCGGCTCACAGATCTCATCTGATCTTCACATTTTTATAATATTTAATTATTAATTTTTGCATGTGTTTTTAAATACTTGTTTAAATTAACTTTGTGTTTTTAGATATTTTAAAAGAATATAATTTTCACTAAAAGATTAGAGAGATTTTTCCAACATAAGTAATTCCATCCAACGCATCCATCCTAAATTGAAGCGTTGATCACCCAAACAGATCAATAGCTAGATTGAAATCGTCCCAGGAAGAATTCAAGTGGAGGTTGCGTCACCCAAAACTAACTGACTAGAGAATAGGTGAACGAAATTTTTTTTTTTTTGAGAAAATAAAAAAGATAATATGCTATCTGTTTCGTTTATTTTATTTAAAAATAAATTTAACTGAAAATATAAATTAATTATGATTTGAATTTTAGTCTAGGATCTGCGATCATTCTAAATACAGGCTAGCTGTGAACCAAAAGTGATCTCAAAAGAGATCAGTTTGTGTTGACCTAATAATTTCAGGTAAAATTTGTCACTTCGATCTGGTCCAACAAAATAACATTGTAGCCCAGATCGAGATAATAATTTGTTTTTTTAATTATTTCCATCAGTACCAACTCTTATAGGGAGCCTCTCACAAACTACGTGCAAACACACAGCATGTGCAATAATTGAAGGCAAGGACTGCGAGGAGACATCACAGGTGAAACACATAAGGCGTTGTACGTCTCATACGTGTCAGTGCCTCTGCACTCCGCGAACAGCCTCCACGGCACCCGAGTTGTCAACGCCGCAAACACGAAGGCTTTACTCTACCCACATGTACTCCATTAATTTATCAATAGTAAAATCCAAATGATTAAAAAAAATTATGATAGTGGATTCTCAGAAGACGAAGAGAAAACAACAATATAGAATTTAGGGTTTCTTTTGCATGTAGCTCCCCAAAAAAATTTATTTAATTTAAAAATAATCTCAACAAATTTATATTTATATTTTTAGTTTTGATTATGCTACGCAGACGCCATATCAGCGCCATACAAGTAGGGCTGGACCAGGTTGTTAAGTTGAACACGGTGAATTATTCACCATGTCCAAACACGGTAAATGATTTACTGCGTCTAAAAAAAATACAAACATATGTATTTTTTCGTAATATAAATATTGAAAAGATGAATAGAGAGTAGGGATGTTAATGGGTATGGATACCCGAAATATTATCCAAACCCAAACTCAAATAAATTATTTATATACATAATTTATTTTTATTTATTTATACAATATATAAATACAAAGTACAGAGTCAAGGAATGTTGGGGAAGGAATGGGTGGAAGTTGCATAAGATTCTCTCGGGGTTCACCCCATCGTCTCAGAGAGACTGCGAGCAACTCTCGAATCTAAAGGACATTCTCGATACGATTTCTGCAAGTACTACACAGGATGTAGTGAGATGGCCGGAGGTGGATTGGAGTCAGAGTTGAGAGCCCAGTACGCCTTTGGAAGAGCAGATCGCCTCTCAAAATCAAGATCTTCATTTGCTTCGTTCTGTACAAAAAGGTGCTTACCATAGACATCCTACTCAAGAGGGGCTGGAATGGAGAGGAGAACTATGTTTTATGCCTGGACGAGAAGGAAACTGTGGATTACCTCTTTTCTCACTGCACTTACACCACGACCCTGTTAAAAGGATTGCTTCCTAATAAACTACACTTTAATAATCGCCCATCATCGAAGGAGCTATGGAATTCGAGTAGTGCCAAGAGGGGAGCACAGGGGGTCAAGGAGATGACAACTATCGTTGCTACGTGGTGGGTTTTATAGTTAGAGCGGAATAAGAGAATATTTCAAAAAGCTAGATGACCGCTGGGGAACTTGCTGTTAGAAATCAGAATACTTAGAGACTCGTAGGAACGTTCGCGTTCTTGATGAACACTGTTTTTTTTTTTTTTTTTGCTTCCTTTTATCCTTCTTTTTTCTCTCTTTTTCTCCTTTCTCATTTCTTTCTTCTGTTTTCTTTTTTCTTTTCCCTGTATTTCGAGGCCTAGATGCCTCAACTTGTGGCTAAGTTCACTTCCTAGTTGAATGAAGCAGTACTCAAAAATATATATATATATATATATAAATATTTAATAATTTTTTTCTCTTAGATCTTCATCCAACGATATAGATTTTTAAAACCAATCGGGATTGGGTCCGTATTTGGGTTTCGGGTTTTTGGTTGGGTATAGATATGGGTATGGATTTTTAAAACTCGTCGGGTTCGGATCCGGGTTCGGGTTTTAATTTAATTTTCAGGTTCGGATTCGGATTTTTGAAAACCGTCTGACCTGTTGACATTCCTAGTGGGAAGAATATAAGTACGGAATACGGTGAATCATTGAACACGGTGAATGGTTCACCGTATTTAGAATATTGAAAAGGAGAAGTAGAGGAATATATATATATATATATATATATATATATATATAGAGTTGAGCTAGAATACTCTTGAAATACCGAGCCCATTTTACTCTCAAGTTGTTTTCGATGATAGAGCTTTCAAATTGACGATCGGCTCAGTTAAATATGATCTAAACCATTTAAACTACCTAGAAATCAAATTTCACGCACTTTCGATATTGTTCTTGTATCCATCTAGTGAACAGAAAATGAATGGTTGAAAATGAATATTCTTTAAAAAATGATGATAGGAGTCTTGTAATCAAGATCAAGAGTATAGATCTTGTTTTAAATAGTTTAAAGAATTTTCTAACAAAAATTCAATTGATTTGGATATCTTTACACCGTTAAACGAGAAAACGTCTCTTATCCGCATTAAAATTACAAATTTTGAAACCCTTTGATCATTAGGCAAATGATGTCGAAAATATTTGAAATTTGATTTCTAAACACTTTAAATGGTATAGACCATGTTCAACGGAGCCGATCATCAATTTGGAAGCTCTATCATCGAAAACAACTCTAGAGTAAAATGGGCTCGGTACTCTTAAGAGTATTCTAGCTCAACTCTATATATATATATATATATATATATATATATATATATATATATATATATATATATATAGTTGAGCTAGAATACTCGATAGTAAGCGGGCATTTTACTATCGAGTTGTTTTCGATGATAGAGCTTCCAAATTGACGATCGGCTCGTTGAACATGATCTATACCACTTAAAGTGTTTAGAAATCAAATTTCAATTATTTTCGACATCATTTGCCTAATGATCAAATGGTTTCAAAATTTGTAATTTTAATGGTGGATAAGAGACGTTTTCTCGTTTAACGGTGTAAAGATATCCAAATCAATTGAATTTTTGTTAGAAAATTTTTTAAACTATTTAAAACAAGATCTATACTCTTGATCTTGATTACAAGACTCCTATCATCATTTTTTAAAGAATATTCATTTTCAACCATTCATTTTTTGTTCACTAGATGGATAAAAGAAAATTATCGAAAGTGCGTGAAATTTGATTTTTAGATAGTTTAAATGGTTTAGATCATATTTAACGGAGCCGATCGTCAATTTGGCAGCTCTATCATCGAAACAACTCGATAGTAAAATGCCCCGTTTACTATCGAGAGTATTCTAGCTCAACTCATATATATATATATATATATATATATATATATATATATATATATATATATATATATATATATATATATATATATATATATATATATATATATATATAGAGTCCTATGGTGCTTGTAAAAGCACCAAGCATTTGGTGCTTGTGAATTTTTTACCGTTAGATCTACACCTTTGATCATTTTCACTCGTTAGATTATACTATTCAACCAACCACCCACTTAACCCAAAGGGGCCCACATCATCCTAACCGTACATCTATTAATCCAATGGCTAAAACCTTACAAGCACCAATGTCTTGGTATTTTTAAAAGCATAGGAGCTCAATTCTCTCTCTCTCTCTCTCTCTCTCTCTCTCTCTCTCTATATATATATATATATATATATATATATATATATAGAGTTAAGCTAGAATACTCTTAAAGTCTGAACCCATTTTACTCTCGAGTTGTTTCGATGATAGAGCTTCCAAATTGATGATCGGCTCAGTTGAACATGATCTATACCACTTAAAGTGTTTAGAAATCAAATTTCAAATATTTTCGACATCATTTGCCTAATGATTAAAGGGTTTCAAAATTTGTAATTTTAATGGTGGATAAGAGACGTTTTCTCGTTTAACGGTGTAAAGATATCCAAATCAATTGAATTTTTGTTAGAAAATTCTTTAAACTATTTAAAACAAGATCTATACTCTTGATCTTGATTACAAGACTCCTATCATCATTTTTTAAAGAATATTCATTTTCAACCATTCATTTTTATTCACTAGATGGATACAAGAACAATATCGAAAGTGCGTGAAATTTGATTTCTAGGTAGTTTAAATGGTTTAGATCATATTTAACGAAGCCGATCGTCAATTTGAAAGCTCTATCATCGAAAACAACTCGAGAGTAAAATGAGCTCGGTACTCTTGAGTATTCTAGCTCAACTCTATATATATATATATATATATATATATATATATATATATATATAGGCTAGGGCTACTATCCTATTAATAGGATAGGAGCACTTGTCTATCAAATTTTTAACTCTTGGATGAAAAATTATAAGGTTAGGATGATATTAGTCGGTTAGAGTTGAATCGTCCCCACAGGGTTGAGTGGTCCCATTTGGGTTATAGTATTTAATTCAATGGTTAGAAATGATGAAAAGAGTTGATCCAAAGGCTAAAAAGCGATAGGACAAGTCTCCTATCCTATTAAAAAGGATAGTAGACGGACTCTATATATATATATATATATATATATATATATATATATATATATATATATATATATATATAGAGTAGAGCTAGAATACTTGTAAAAGTATTACTTGGGTGGTGCTTTAGTGTTTTTAGCCCTTGGATAAAAAGATGTGAGGTTGAGATGATGGTAGTAAGTGGTGGTAGGTGGTGGTAGGTGAAATAGTGTTTGATCCAAGGGGTATTAATAATTGGGATATAGATCTAATGGCTAAAAACCTAATAGTATCATGGGAATGATACTTGTAAAAGTATCCTAGCTCAACTATATATATATATATATATATATATATATATATATATATATATATATATATAGAACTAGGTGGAATACTATTAATAGCACCAATGACTTTGTCTTTAGTAAGTTTTATCCTTGGATTAAAAGATGTGCGGCTAGGATGATGTGGGCCACCTAGGGTTTAGTGGGTGGTTGGTTGAATAGTATGATCTAAGATAAAATTAATCAAAGGGGTTAATCTAAGGGTAGAAAACTTACTAGCACCAAGTTCGTTGTGCTATTAATAGCATACGGTCGGACTATATATATATGAAACACGGTGAACTATATATTCACCGTGTTCAACTTGCCAAGTAGGCTCCCAGCTCTCCAACGTGGCGCTTGCGTGGTGCCTCCGTGGTAGGAGTAGTGCTATTTTACAATTATAAATTTGTTGAGGCCAGTTTTAAAATAAAAATTTTTTAGTGAGCTATTTGCAAAAAAAAAAACCCTAGAATTTATTCTTATATTATTTAGAGTGGAAGATAAAAAAAATTATTATAAAAAAAAATTAATAAATTTATTAATTTTTCTATTAACTGATTTTTTTTTTAACCTCTTCACATGCAGGAGAATAGGTGGCTTTTTATTTTCATTTTTTATATTACTTAAAGGCTAAGTATTCTTATGTTGTGTATATAAAAAAAAAAAAGTGCTCAAAAGAGCTTATGCATGCGAAGTTCACTAATTTGATGTACACTCTATAAGCTTTCTAATTGAATATTAAATATTTTGAAATTTAAATCCAAACCACTGTATTCTACACATTAAAAGATTCATTTATAAAAATTATAATTTTTTTTTACATAGTATAATGAACTTTAAAAATTAACGCGGCTGATTTTGGCATAGGCTTCATCCATAAGAATTATATTTCCAAAATTATAATATTTTAGAAGTTGTACACAAATCTGTATAAAAATCTCTATTTTTTTGACATAATATCTGTTAAATCAAATTTTAAGGATATCAACGATACACCCAAACTGGTCATTTCGCAATATATATATATATATCATCCATTCAAAATGCACTTTAAGTTTAATTTTAATCAGCCATGAGGTCCAATGTTTTGATAATTCAATTAGAAAATTTGAATTCGGATTCCGAAAATAAGTTTAAATTTATTTTAAAAATTTAAGGAAAAAATTGGAATCAAATTTTATGTCAAACTGAAAATTGAAATATGATCATAATTCAAATTCTTAATAAAAATTTAAATTTGCTAAATTCAGATTTGAATTTATAATTTCATCTCACAGCTGAATTAAAAATATGGATTCAATTTCCAAATTTGAAAATTCGATGAAATTTTGGATTTAATTTGGTTTTACATTTTTTTGATAAAATAGAAAATTAGAAGCAGCTTAAAATCAAAATGTAAGTTGGTATCTTCAATTCAATTTAAATTTATAATACTAAATAAAATTTTACATCCAAATTGTGAAACTAAGATCAAGTCCTTTTAATTCAAAATGTTCTTACATCGAACTAACCACTGAAAATACTTTGAATTCGACAATCAAACTCAATTTTTAAAATTTTTAAGTTAAAGGTTAAATTACGATTTATGATATAAATTTGAAACTGCGACATTTGTAAAAAATTTGTATTACACATCTTTTAGAATTTGTTATACCAAAAAAATTTAAAGTAAGCTTCAAATTGCCCTCGGCACTACAAGAAAGATGGCTTTTTGTGGCAAACTATTTGTGGCTAATTTATGAAACCCACAATATATACCTTTTTTGTGGCATCTTTCAACTTATCCTCACTATAAATCTTAACCCAAATTTTCTCAAATCTAAGGTGGGGATTGTTTAATGATCGCCACTAATTCGACGCACTATAGTGGCCATTGATAAGTTTGGGCCATAAAAACTATAAGAGTTTACTGTGGCGAAATTGTCTCCACAATTTTATAAGTTTTTTGTGACTATATTTATTAGTTGGCCACTTAAAAAATTTGCCTATTGTGGCAATAAATATAGCCACTAATTCGACGCACTATAGTGGCCATTGATAAGTTTGAGCCATAAAAACTATAAGAGATTACTGTGGCAAAATTATCGCCACAATTTTCTAAGTTTTTTGTGACTATATTTATTATTTGGCCACTTAAAGAATTTGCCTATTGTGGCAATAAATATAGCCATAAATTACAGATGTAATATGTGGCCAGTTGTAAAATTCGGCCACAAAAGATACACCGGCGAAAATATGTGAAAAAATTGCTTTGTATTTGTGGTTATTTTGCACTTTTTTCCACTAATAGTATTTATATATATGGCTAAATAAAAGATGACCACAAAAGGGTACCCTAATTAATTTATTTTCTTAATTGATGTTTTCTTATATTACAAGTCATGTAATACCTTTTCACAATATCCTCTGGCGGGAAACAAAAAAAAACCTCCCACTTTGACCCTTCCGAAGTGGGAAACAAAGAAAATCCTAAGCTAATTAGAAAACCCTAAAGTCCTTATATTCCCAACAAAACCTCCCACTTCGACCCTTCCGCCATCAACCTTCGACGGCTTCTTAGGGTTCTGTGATTTCGATCCTTGCTCCGCCCACAACTCTTATCGCCTTCTCATATTAATTTGTGAGATTTTTCTTTAGATTTGCTTCTTACGTAAATCGATCATCACATTGTCTCGCCGACTAGGTGCAACCTCGCGATCGACTCCTTGAAATTCAAGCTGCGCGCGTGAGAACGACGGTAGCAACGTGGCCTTCTTCTTCCAAGCGTCCGCAGGTATCCTCTCTATCTCTCTCTCCCTCCATCCGTCTCTCTCTCGGTCCGGGTACGTGAGTATTAATATTTTTTTTTTTTGTTTTCTTGGAAGCATGGATTTGTATTTTTTGTAAGCATGTGTAATATGTATTCTTGGAAGTATGCATTGATTAATTTTTTTTATTTTCTTGGAAGCATGTGCATTTATAATTTTCTGGGAAGAATGCATTGACTTTTTTTTGTTTTCTTGAAAGCATGCATTTTTCATTGTTCATCCGAAATAAAACGTTTAGATATTTTAGAATTTTAATTTTTGTTGTATTTGTAAAAAGTTAAACCGGATGTCATGTCATTAGCTTTTTCTATTTTGAGTTTTATATGATTTGTGATAATATTTATTACTTATTGAGTTTTTTAGACGATAAAAATAATGAAATTAAACCATCTAAAAATTATCTATATACATATCTAGTTCAAATAGGATCTATATTTTCACCACTTACAAACCACTTTGAGAAAAGAACAAAAAGTTTGAAGAAAAAAATTCTCGAGTTGGTGACTTTTGTAGATAAGAAAAATATTGATATAAACCTTTTTTTTTATACAATGCAATGCTGGGTGGTTATATAGCAAGAAAGAAGCTGAGGTCTTGGTGCTTCTTTAGGCTTTAAAAAGGTGCCGCGGCTACTTGATTGTGCGATTAATTAATTAGTTGTTATAGTTGCATGGATGCTACATATTATCCTTCTTAATGGTGATGACTATCATTTTGTCCATTTATTGGAAGAAATCAAATAATTTTTTAATTATGGGACAACAAATCTATCAATATTTGCAGTATCTGTTGATTTGTTTAGACATTATTACACCATGAAAATCTGCTCTACTTGAATCTTGATTTTTTATCTTTTTTTAGAAGTACGTGCATATTCTAAGTTTGACTCTTTGGTTTGGGTATAAGCAAAAAAGCTGGCTATTTTAAGAATATGTATAAGTTCAGGTATAAGTTTGGGATATGCCAATTTTGCGTTTGGATTTGCGTTTGGATAAAAATTGAGTTGTTATCAGAAATTAGAAAATACGAGTTTGGATAGATAGTGGGTAGTTATATATAGAAAATAATGATGAATTAGGCTCCTATGCTTTTAAAAGTACCAAGTCATTGGTGCTTGTAAGTCTTTAACCCTTAGATTAATAGATGTGCGGTTAGGATGATGTAGGTCCCCTTGGGTTAAGTGGGTGGTTGATTGAATAGTATAATCTAACGAGTGAAAATGATCAAAGACGTAGATCTAACAGTAAAAAATTCACAAGCACAAAGTGCTTGGTGCTTTTACAAGCACCATAGCCGGACTCAAAGAATGATATAGACATCCCATGAACTTTAGCATATTTTGAAATTAACACCTTAACTTTCTTTTTACTTGATTTACACCCTAGCTAGCTAGTCTACTTAATAAAATATTGATTTAATTCCTTCTGTCAACAACTATAGGGTTTTTTATTTATTTTTTATTTTTGTCTTGATAAGTCGATAAATACGTGTAATATTTTAGATGAATAAAAGGTTATTGATCGACTTGATAAAATGCAAGACTCATTACTATGCGCATATGATAAAATTATATGATGTCATAGTTTAATTTTTTATTTTTATATATAAAATAATTGAGTTGTTCCAAGACCTTTTAATAAGTGATAAGATACTTATAACTCGTAAAAGCACCAGGTTCTTTGAAGAAAAATAAGTGCATATTCTTTTTACAAGTATTACATTATCATATTTTTAATATCCAAATATACTGCAGATATATATATATATATATAAGGATCAAGATGGATAAGACTTGGATGGATGATGATAATAGACAACATTCGAAATACATAACAGGAGTGAATAGTTTTCTTGACTTCGCATTTGCACATGCGGCGAGAGGAGATAAAATTCGGTGTCCCTGTTATAAATGTGTCAACGGTGCTTTTCATACTCGGGAAGTTGTATTTGGGCATCTTATCTTGCATGGGATATTAAAAGATTATAAATGGTGGTCATGTCACGGGGAAGAACACCCAGATCAGAGTAAGCGAAAGCACGATAACGATAACGAGAGATCATGAAGAGGAGAGAAGTTCGATGAAATTCATTTACTTTTACAAGATCTAAATCCAAGCTGGAAATATAAATGACTCGAAAATTTCAACTTTGAGGAACCAAATGATTCCGCAAAAAAATTTTACCAATTATTGATGGATGCAAAACAAGAACTCTATCCTGGATGTAAAGAGTTCTCCAAGTTAGAGTACATTGTAAATTTATTACAACTCAAATGCCTTCATGGTTGGAGTGATAAATCATTTCTTGCATTACTCCAATTGAAGAAAAGAGCACTTCCTTACGGTGAAACACTTCCGAAAAATTATTATGAAGCAAAAAAGTATATTCGGGATCTAGGTTTGAATTACATTAAAATTGATGCATGCGAAATGATTGTATTCTTTTTGGAAAGAATATGAAACATATGAAAGTTGTCCATATGCCAAACTTCTAGGTGGCGACATGCTGATGATAATCAAAATAATACTCATGGTCGTAAAATGGAGAGTGTAAAAAAAATTTCTGAAAAAACTTTGCGTTATTTTCCTCTCATACCAAGATTGCAAAGATTGTATATGTCATCCAAGACAGCTTCTCAAATGCGATGGCATAAAGAAAAACGGCATGATGATGGGCTACTAAGACATCCAGCTGATTCTTTGGCATGGAAGTCGTTTGATGAATTGCATTCATCATTTGCTTCTGATCCACGTAATGTTAGGTTGGGTTTAGCAAGTGATGGCTTTAATCCTTTCGGATTTATGAGTACTTCATATAGTATATGGCCGGTTGTCTTAGTGGTATACAATTTGCCACCATGGATGTGTATGAAAAGTTCGTATTTCATAATGTCTATGCTTATTCCGGGTCCTCGAGCGCCAGGGAATGATATTGATATCTACTTACAGCCCTTAATAGATGATCTTAATGAGTTATGGAATGTGGGAGTTGAAACATATGATGCATTTAGCAAATCTAATTTTCAACTCTATGCTTCATTATTGTGGACTATAAATGATTTTCCAGCATATGGTAATTTGTCTGGTTGGAGTACTAAAGGAAAACTAGCTTGTCCAAATTGCAATAAGAATACTTGCTTTCTTAGATTGAAGTATGGACGGAAGATGTGTTATATGGGACATCAACGCTTCTTGAAACCCGACCATAAATGGCGTAAAAATAAAAAGTCATTTGATGGAACCATAGAAAGTCGACAAGCACCAAAACAAAAATTATCTGGTGATGAAATACTTGAACAATTAAGTGAGGTTACAAACGTGACATTTGGCAAGTTTAGAGACAAAAGAAAGCGGAGTGAGCCTACTTTAATTTACAATTGGAAAAAGAAAAGCATATTTTTTCAATTGCCTTATTGGAGAACCCTTCTAGTGCCTCATAATCTTGATGTGATGCATATTGAGAAGAATATTCATGATAATATTGTGGGTACACTCTTTGGTATTGATGGAAAAATAAAAGATAGTTTAAATGCTCGACTTGACCTTAAAGAAATGGGAGTTCGATCTGAATTACATCCTACAAATGATAATGGCAATTATGTTATTCCACAAGCATGTTATGCTTTAAATTTAAAAGAAAGACGAGATGTTTGTAAATTTTTACTTAACTTGAAGGTGCCAGATGGATATTCGTCCAATATATCTCGATGTGTCCATAAAAAGGAGGGAAAGTTATCTGGAATGAAAACTCATGATTGTCATGTTTTTATTCATGATCATCTAGCACCAGCTTTTCGTGGCATTTTACGGAAAGAGGTATACGAACCACTAGTGGAACTAAGCATATTCTTTAAGGAGTTATGTTCGAAGACTTTACGGTTAGATTCATTAGAAAGATTGGAGCATAATATTACAATTACACTTTGCAAACTAGAAAGGATCTTTCCACCATTTTTTGATGTTATGTTACATTTGCCCATTCACCTCCCATATGAAGCAAAATTGGGTGGTCCCGGTGCATTGTCTGGGTGGATGTATTCCGATTGAGAGGTAATAGGTGGTATCTAATTTATATTTTATGAATTCTACTATTAATACTTTCATAAATAGGATAATCTAAGATTATTTTGTGATAGGTTTTTGCGTAAGTTGAAGTCGTATGTTCGTAATAAAGCACGTCCGAAGGATCTATTGCGAAGGCTACATTCTTTGAGGAGTGTTTAACCTTTTGTTCTAGATATTTGGATAGAGTTGAGACGAAGTTTAATCAGCCCGAGAGAAACTTTGAGGGTTATAAAGATCATATCTCAAAGTTATCTATTTTTCGACGAAATGGAAGGCCACTTAATAATTGCAAGGGAATCTTCAAGAAACTAACTCAAGAAGAATGGAATCGTGCTCAACTTTATGTGCTAAAAAATTGTGATGAAGTTCAAACTTTCCTTGAGTAAGATTAGTCACAAATAATTATTTTGTGTACCCTTTTTTTCTTGGTTAGTCATTTATCTAAACTACTAATTATTTTTTTTTGTTAATTCACATAGAGAACATCAGAGAGAATTGGAAAAAGAGAATTCTACTAATGTGTCAAAAAGGCGGGATGCAACATTTGTTAAATGGTTTAAACAGGAGTAAGTGAATGACTTATAATTATATACTTAATAATCCTTTTTATTAAAAATTATTTAACTTTTCTATATATTTGTCTCGCACAGGTAACACACTTGTATCACGAAAGTAGAAAAAGTGAGTGACGAACTTTTAAATTTAGCTTGTGGACCAAATAAAATGGCTAATCACTATACTGGGTACATAGTCAATGGCTATAGATTTCATACTCATAAGCGTGAGATTAGACGCCAAACTCAAAGTAGTGGTGTTGTCGTTAAGGGTGATGAGCAATCAGGGAATAGAGAATATTATGGAATTTTAAAGGATATTATTGAATTGGATTATGATAGAGAAAATAAAGTAATAATTTTTTAGTGTGATTGGTGGGACACTTATAATGAGGGAAGAGGTTTCAAGAAGGAAGCCAATGGAATCACCCTTGTTAATTTTACTCGACATTTGGCCGTCAACGAGCCTTATGTGTTGGCATGCCAAGTGGAACAAGTTTATTACGTAGCAGATAATAAAAATTCTGATTGGCGGTTGGTTATCAAAACAGTGCCTCGAAACTTCTATAATATTCCTATTACTGATGAAGAGTCAATTGATGATGAAGACCCTGATTTGGAACAAGTCGATATGGAATGGAATACATCTTCTATTTCGTTACCAGAATATATTGCTAGTAGTGATGATGCTATTGCTTCTTTGAGGAGAAATGATGTTGATAGCATTATTATCCAAAAAGATGATCAATTGTTCAAAGAAATAGATCAAATTGCACAAGATGAAACTTCGATTGGTGAAAACATAGAGGATGATGAAAGTGAAGAACAAATGGAAGTTGACGAAGATGAATAGGATATGCATGAAAAATTGGTATGATCATCATATATGTGATATGTTGTCTTGTATACTTATTTTTGTTATGTGTTTTCTTTTTTTATAGTTTTTCTTGTAAAAATGAAATTCTATTTCTACAAATATGAATTATATTTTTTGTTCTCATATAATACAATTGATATTTTTTGCTTTTTTTACAGATACAATGACGAGCAGCGTTAGACATGGCAGTATTAAGACTAGAGCCATAGCTCAACGGCCCGCTCCAACACCATCAATTGAAGAGTTTGGGGAGCATCACCCACGAATAGAATCTAATGTCGCACAACCTCAAGTGCAGCATCTATCAACAGATTCACACAATGCACTCAATGGGAGTAGTGCTGGTATTCCTAAGTACTTAGGATATTATTTGCTAATTATTTAGTTTATTTTAAAGATAGCTAAACTTCATATTTATTATTTTATAAATGACAAATATTATTATTTTTTATGTTAGGTTCATGTTCTGATAGAAAAAGAACACGTGGAAAAACTATGGGTATAAAGTGCGCCAAAATAAGAAAATGCGAGAATACCAAACCATCGTTCTGATTCCACGAGACCTACAGCGAGTAGTTGGTGGCAACGCCCAACAATTCATCACGGAGACATCTCAAATAGTCAAACAACATGCTCCATTGAATGTTGATAAATGGAGTAAAATCCCTACTTATATAATTGATAAGATGGTTCAGCTTGTTAATGTAATTAGCACTTACTTGAATTTTATCTTTTTAGTTTGTTTTTAACTAAACCTTTTATATTTACCATAAAACTAATTATTTGCTTTGTTCTCTTTTGTTCTTTTCATGTACATATTACTTTTTAAAAGGAGAAATTTGCCCTTCGGATGAAGCTCATGTCCTTAGTGTTGTTGTGCAACAACTTCGTAATCACTTCAATGCATGGCGTTATCGTATGTATAAGTTTCATTACAAAAGGTATAAGACTGATGAACAAAGGCGAGCTCATTGCCCGGAGGACATTGATCAAGAGGATTGGAATTGGCTTATAAACTATTGGAATGATCCAAAGTTTAAGGTAAGAAAGATTTTTATAGTCTGTTGTTTTATTATTTTATTATATATATAAATATGATTTTCTAAACCTTTTTTTATTGATAGCGTATTAGTCAGGCAAACCAAGCAAACAGGGCCAAGCAAACTATGATTGCTCGTGTGGGTACAATGTCGATTGCTAGAAATATACATCAGATGGTAATTTCTTCTTTCTATCTAATAGCATATTAATTTTACACTAGAGATAATCTCTCATTTTTATATTTGAATTGTAATTATTATCTAAACTATCTTCTATGTGACTGAACAGCGCAATCCTACAGAAAACTTAACACAAGAGCAAATACAAGAGCAAGAATAAAAGCCTGAATATATGAAATTTGTGGGAAAAGGTGAGAAGGAAAAGAGATGGCACTTGGGTTGATACAGATGCTAAAGATGCATATAAGCGGATGGAAGGACTTCATGATGACCAATTAAAACAGTACGGAAAAGACACTCTCTCTACGGAGCAAGCATATACATTAGCACTTGGTCATCGATCGAGCTATATTCGTGGTATGGGCCGAGGTCCTATTCGTTTGGAAAGTGGTGGTCCTAGAGGACAAAGGATTCGTGCGCAATTACGAGCGAGAGATGGAACAAGAAATGGCAACACGGATTCAAGGCGAGGTGGAGGAGCGGATGAGCCAAAGGGAGAGAGAAGGCTGAAACACGAATTCTTTGAAATGCAAGCACGGATGCGTCTTTGAGATGCATTCTCAGATGCGTAGCATGATGGAACAGCTTTCACAAATGGGATTGCCTGTACCTGTTCAACCAGCGTCGACAGGAAATGTAAGTTAGTACAATTGTAATTATTTCAGCTTATACTATATTTAATTTAATATGCCTTAGGAATCTTTTGCTTTTTGATGAAATAAATAGATCATATGCACTATTCTTATCACTATTCTTTTTAATTCTACAGGTCTAAGCCTTGGATGCTCAATATTTTCAAGTTGGATCACCTCAAGCACTTCATTTCGCTCTCTTAGTTTAGAGTTTTTTTCGTTGTTCTAAAAAGTTAGTAATATGAGATGTGACTTTGAAGAGATTGAAAAGTTATGTGGTTTGGTGTAAATGATACTTGATGTGAACAATTAACTGTTAGCTTATTTTGGTTGTGGCACTTGAACATATAGTCGCTTTTTGTATTATGGCGAATATGTCTTGAATATTGTGATTGAATATTGTGATTGATATTATATTTAAATTTTGGTTGAGTAGCATTCAGTTATTGTGATACGGTGATAATATGTAAAATCAATTTTTTTAGAACTAAAAGGTCCACTAACAAATAATACTACAAGTTATCTGTGGCAAAATAATAAATAGCCACAATATATTATGTACATATAAATTTGAAACTATTATAGTGACCAAAACAACATTTGGCTACAAAATTTACTAAATTATTTATGGCCAACACTAAATTTCGCTATAGCAAGTATAATATTATTTGTAGCCATACATAATTTCGCCATAATTTGTACAACACTATTTGTAGCCAAGTACTTAATTTCGCCACTATAGTTGCAACTAAAATTGTGGCCAATATTGCATTTTGCCACAAAATATCTAACATCATGTGTGACCAACAAATAAATTTTCTCACAATAAATTTAATACTATTTGTGGCTGGTATTAAAATTTGCCATAAATTATATGATGTCAATTGTGGCCAAAAATAATTTTCTCACAAAATGTTAGGTATTTTATTATTATTTTAATCAATATTTGTAGCCATATGGTAACTAATTGTGGCGGATTTTAGAAGTATTGAGGCGACGTATATCGCCACAAATTCATAGCACAATTTGTGGCGAATTTTAATTTGGCCATTAAAACCTTTTGTAGCAGTCCTATTGTGGCGAAGCGGTGGCGAAATTAGTTTCGCCACAAAAGATCTATTGTGGCGAATTTGTTTGTTTTTGTGACCATTAGATTTGCCACAAAATGTCTGTTTTCTTGTAGTGCGGTTTGTGACCTGTGGTTCAAAAGCTTTAACTATGTCTTCCTATTAATTGTTTAGCTCATTTCACTTGTTATCACATGATTCAAAAAGTAACACGTTGCCTCTCATGTGGTTTGGCATATTTTTACAATTTATCATTCTGCGATTCATTAAATAGTTTTAATTCACCAGCTAGCCTAATTCATATAGAATTTTTTGGTAAAATAAAAATTAAACCACAAAGGTTGCGTTTGGTTCGGGAACAAGGGAGGAATAAGCCCTTGTTCCGCCTTTTATTTCCAAACAACGCGTATGGTTTCCGAAAATAGTAGTTTCCGAGTTTTTGGAATAAGCTGGGATATGGCTAGAACCGTTGTTCCACCTTTCTCCTGGAAAGATTGTTTCCGGATGAAAACAAGGTTAATTAAAGTCTAAATTTACAACCACATGAACTCACCTCAAGTTCAAGCTTCCTCCTCAACTCCTTGCACAAGAGCTAAGATTCACTCCCAACAAGTCTTCTTCTTCTCCAAACTCCACCATTGGAGCAAACCCTAATGAAAGGAAGAGAGAAAGAGAGAGAGTGGAGAGTGAGAGAAGCTTCTAGACAGAGAGAGCTTTTTTTCTCTTTGTTCTCATATGAGGAAAATGGGACCTAGAGCATAAAATGTTAGAAACTTTATAAGAAACTAGAATCGTACCTTCTGCCATGATTTCGATTTCCATACCGGATTTGTACGTTGACGGTGATCCTTACTCGTCGTTCGTCCTCGTTCGCGATCCTTAGTCGTCTTTCGTCCTCGTTCGCGATCTGCAAGAAGACGGGACGTTTCGAGTCTAATTCCCTTATCCGCGGAGATGGAGCCATCACAGACAATTAGAATTAGGGTTAGACCGGGACTCCCGTATGTTACATATTTATATATAACTTAATGTAAGGATGTTAAATCACGTCCGTCCATCAAGGACGTGTCCGGATACATCCTAACCGTATGATCTTATTATATCTTTATAGATCAATTTAACTAGATTGACCGTATCTTTATGGATCACCTTAAATATATTACGTAGGCCACATCCAACATTCTCCCACTTGGCCTAGTGATATATTTATTACCATATAGGCGATACAAAAACTTTATTAGGTACCAACTAAATTATACAGTCAAAATCTCCCACTCGATCAAGAAATCACAATACTTTGATCATAGCGGTTATGTTCCAAAAATGAACACTCCCTTCCATGTATCAAAAGCACGAATTCCTTAATCAAATAACTTTATGAGTTACAACCGTATGAACTTATTATAAGTTCAACTCAGAGTCCCACTTTAGTACACAATCATACTTTAATGTACAAAAATAACTTTATGCACATATGTGCGAAAACCAAAATATGTTCTTACTCAAATAAGAATAATCTTTAAAGTCTTTATACAAGAAGAAAATACTTAAACTGTAAATGGACTCAAGATACCCATATGATGAATATGATCCTTGAATTTATTTGCCGGCAATGCTTTAGTCATAGGATCGGCAATCATCATCTCGGTCCCAATGTGTTGGATATCCACATTCTTCTTGTCGTATTCTTTCACAGCAAGAAACTTTATATCGATATGATTGCTGCGATCTGTAATTCGACTATTCTTTGCAAAGAACACTGCAGCAGAGTTGTCGCAATAAATCTTGATTGGCCTTGAGATAGAATCGACAACTCTTAAACCTGAGATAAAATATCTCAGCCATATAGCCTGTGACGAAGCCTCATAGCAAGCGATGAACTCTGCCTCCATAGTGGATGTATGTCACGCCCCGGGTCATTTTAGAGTATAAAAACAGTGGAATTTTTTTTTTTTTTTTATAAACCCTGACCCCCAAGGACATGTCAGACCTGCCACAAACACAGGGAGACCACTATTCACACGGACAGAGTCTCCCCTGTGTTTGCACGGCATCGCACAAGTACAGAGAGTGTTCTTACAAACATGCAACCACAACAAAGTGTAAATGTAAAGAAATTAACTTACATCCATACACAATCACCATTCACCACAGGTTCATTCACATTTACTCATTCATAAAACCACATCTATCATTTGAAGTGTTTCCTACTCGGAAACTGATTTTGAAATACTAAGCTACCAAAATCCACGATAAAACCTTTTAAAAACTGTTTCCCACACGGAAACATTTTCTTTTTAAAACGCTACCACGAGGGGTAGAAAACCATTTTTATCACATAAAACCCAAAGCCTTTTATTACATTATAAAACATCTCATATTCAAAAGCAACTACTGAACTGAACCATAAATAAGTCTAAGTCATAAAACAGGAAGGGTAAAAGAATAACCGACAAAGGGACGGAGCTATGTCGCGGACTAGACTCGCTCCTCACCAGCTGTCCCACTAACTCCAGCAATGTCACCGGAAAGAGAAGACGAGGGGTGAGAACATGTAAACATGTCTCTCCCTCCCAGTCGATACCTCGCGGAGATAGACACAAGAGGAGATAATAGTAGTACAGTAGCTATGATAAACAAATAAACGGGAGAGATATACAGATATGAAACAACAGCTACTGTAAGTATGCGTCAACAGGTGTAGAAGCTCAAGAGTACCCAATCTGAACCAATGCTCTCTTGGTCTGCGCCGCGGACCTCAAGCCAATGCCCCCACTACTCTACCATGCATCCAACCCCAGCATAAAGCTCCCGGGCTCACGGGTCGAACCTCTGCAACCACTTTTCCGAAAAAGAACACCCCACTTGCGGTGGATCAGACCGCTGGTGTTCGTGACGTGCGACGAGTTTCGGGCAATCAATGCAAATATGCTCAATTATCAACCATCGGCAATCAGCCGACAATCCTGCCCCCCAGGGCCCATCGACCACGTGGGTCGTCAAGTAACCAGAAGAACCAACCAGGTACCAAGTACTGAGTGTGACTGACCAAATAGGTCCCAAGTATGCAAAGTAACTGACCAACCAGGTCCCCAAGTACAGAAGAAACTGACCAACCAGGTCACCAAGTATGCAAAGTAACTGACCAACCAGGTACCGAGTAGAGAAAGAAAACTGACCAACCAGGTCCCCAAGTATGCAAAGTAACTGACCAACCAGGTCCCAAGTAAGAATGTAACTGATGGAAACTACTCTACTCCTACAGGTAGTGCAAAACCAGGAAGCTACTAAGCAGAGTAAGAATAAAAGTAATATGATGCACGAGTATGAAATAAGCAAAGTAAAGGCAAGGGGTGAAGGAATCGTCACCAAGCTTGCACCACTGAACGGACGTCGAGTCGAGATACCCACCTGTACAACTGTCGCGTCTGTCTCCTGAAGAAGAAGTATCAACTAGACCTAAGGAGGTCCACCAGGTTAGTGTCTAACCCACAAATAATAAACACCGAACACATAACTCCACAATTAAACCCACGGGAATCGGTTTCCCAAAACCAATTGCCGTACTGAGCCGGAAGTCCCGTAAACCTCACCGGGACTCCGTCGGGACCCACGAACTGTCCCGGAACTCACCGACTCGAGACACGAGTCTCCCGCTGCCACAAAACACTCCGATTTGGATGTTTTGGCAGCAACACAAGACGACACTTCGACATCACTAACGTCGGATAATCGTACGAATACGGGTTCTCGGAAGTGTCAATTTGGACACCGGGACACACCGTCGCTCACCCGTCATTTCCGAACCCTCGAAATGACGCGAGTGACCAGCCAACCAGGCTTAACGACTACACAATAGCTCACAAAGCACCGTCAGAATAATTCCGAACCGAATCCGCGTTCCGTCGGCGGATTTCGCCGAGAAACGCAACGAAATCGACTTTTCGATTTCCGCGAAAGCCTTCGGATCATGGACAATCATTCCATAGGTTATCCCTAACTCACACATGCTGTCCACAGCAACCTCGAAGAGCACAATTACAAAAAAGCCCTCCCGATAATCCAAAATCACATTATTTTATGTGATTTTGGGGCTTTTATAGCCCGACTACGGAAACTAAAAGTCATTCAGCCAAACCGAGACACCCGCTGATAGGTTTCGGCGTGCCGGAGACCGTGCTCACCTTTCGGAGTAATTCTTGACATTGTGGAGAGCGCGGGAGCAACCCAAAGTTCAGCAAACTGCGCGCACTGCATGATAAACATGCAACTTCTCACTAACCAGGGACTCGTTGACCCTAAATGAGGTGACCACTATGATCGTCACTGACAGAAGATCACCGTGCTCCCCTCCGGAGGCATCGAAACAGCCTCGGGTCTTCGGAACAGGGCGCGCAAGTCGAGACAGTGATAAAAAAGGCCCGGAAAGGACCGACACTGCAGAAACAGCAAATCGGGGTCTCCCCGACAGAAAATAAGGTGAGCACGATGATCAGCGATGTGGCCTGATCATCGCGCTCCCCTCCGTTGGGATCGGGGAGGCCCGGGTGACACAGAACAAGAAATTACCCAATTTAAGCCCTAATTCGGGCTTGGCCAGAGCAAGGTTGCTCCGGCCAGCCTCCGGCGGCACGGCGGCATGCGCGACAGCCAGGGATGAGTGAGGAGGAGATGAGGAGTGCAGTGCTCACCTCAGATGGCGACTGGAAGCGCTGGCGGCAGCCGTGGGACAAACCCAAGCCCGCACGGTTTGCAAGAGACGCCGGACTTGCTCTGGCCGACTAGGGCCTCCGGCGGCCGTGGCGACGGTGGCGTCTGAGTGCAGCAGACCCATGGGAGGCGGTGCTCGGGTCTGCCGACAGTAGAAGGCGGCTAGATGGGCGCTCGACGATGCCCTAGCCCGCCCGCACCAAAGAGAGCTCGGACTCGTCATCTCCGACGACGGCGGCCACGGGACGGCACCGATCGGCAGTAGGGGTTCCCCGGGGTCACCAGGAGGAGGGAGGAGGAAACAATAGGTGATGGCGACTGCGGCCCGCGGCTCGAGCACGGCCGCCCGAGCTCGGCTCGGATGCGCTAGCCGGGACGGCGCGGCCCAAGGCGCGCGGGCGACGGCGGCTTCTCGGACGGTGGCGGGGTTCCGGAGGGTCTCGGGAGTCGCCTCGGGGCGGCCCCAAGCGGCGGTGGCGTTGGAAGGCGACCCGGCTCGGCCTAGGCTGCCATCAATGGCCGCGGATGACTCCGGCGGCGCTCGGCGGCGGGCGGAGGTCGCACAGGCTACGAGGAGGCGACGGCGGCGGGGAACCCTCCTACGGGATCGGGCGACGGCCGGCTAAGTCGCGAGGTGACCCTGGCCTAGGCTCGGTGAGGCTGCTGCGACGGTTAAGTCCGGCGGCGGCACGCTCGGGGTGGTGGCGGCGGCGCGGAAGCTCCGACGAGGTCGGAACGACGCCGGCGACGGGCCTGGAGGCAAAGCAGCCGCGGCCTGGCTCCAACCCGAGAGAAAAGAGAGAGAGATGGAGGAGATAGAGAGAAAGATGGAAAGGGATGGCCAGGGTTGCTTTTTCGGCGATCAGGACAGCGTGCCGGCGGCAAGGACATAAGCACGGGGTGGCCAGGGTGAAACATGAAGCGGCTAGGGTTTCGTTTGAGGGATAGGGAGGCCGAGGGATTAGGGTTCCATGGAGAATACCTCGATGCATCAACATATGCATATATATACATAGGTGTACTTTTGCGGAAAACTCCCTTGAAACTGATTATCTACAATCTAATCCCTCACAGAGAGAGTATTATGCGCGCGCGCACCTCCATGTCCGATTTCACGCGATTTGGTACATAAAATATTGGGACTTTTACGAAATTACCATCTTGCCATTTCCGACCTCTCCTCGATTAACTCGCAATTTCCGCAGATCCGTCCGTCCGATTTGCGAACGGATCACACCAGTGCGATCAGCACGTCGAAGACATCAAACTCACGATTTTGGTTTGCCTCGATCGGTCACGGATTCTCAAAGAAATCCGTCCGCTCTCCAACAATCCGATTTGCCAACATCGACCCCTTTGCGATCATCTTGCAATATCCGGCGATCCGTTCGTCAAATTTGTAAATGGATTACGCCATCGCGTTCAACACGTCGGGGGCATCGAAACTACCATTTTGTTTCATCATGTTTGGTCGCCGATTTGCGACGAAACCTATCTGCTCTCCACTAATCCATACAGTACACATATACTAATGTGTAAACCCGCGAAATCGTAATTTCGCCTCTGTATCTAACTTCCCTACCTCTAGTAGGGACCTCAAACATCCCTCACCTAACTCTAGGTCACCAGCACGGAGTTCGAGGATTCCACAATGCAAGAATAGCAAAGTGCAGAAACCCTCTTTTCAATTAAGCCCCTTTTTCTTGAAAATCGTGCATCGGATCAGAAATCCGTCAGTGCCATTGATTCCAGAATATCTGAACCGTTCAAAACGAGCTATTGGACCACTATGAACGGAGTCCGATACGTACCAGAAGCCAACTCTCCTCCGCGGCTTCACCGAAAAACTGAAGTTACTATTCACTTAAGTCAAACTTCATAATCGTGTATCTGCTCCGTTTTGGCTCATTTTCTCCAGAAACTTGACGAGTGCCTATGTTATTAAATTGGGTCAAATGCATACAGGTCCCTGCAAACATAGTCAATTGCGGAAATATCCCTGTAAAAGCGAAACTATGTGAGATGTCCCTGCAAAAGTCCAAAAGTATGCAGATATGTCCCTACCGTGCCTTTTGCAGGGACATATCTGCAGGATATATTTTGCAGATATGCCCTGCAAAAGGCACGGCAGGGACATATCTGCATACTTTTGGACTTTTGCAGGGACATCTCACCTAGTTTCGCTTTTGTAGGGATATTTTCGCAATTGACTATGTTTGCAGGGACCTGTATGTAAATAACCCTATTAAACTACACACATAAACATCATCAACAGAGAGGCAAATGGCACAGTCAAAATTTCAGTCTTCACATTATCCCCTCCTTATAAGAAGTTTCGTCCCCGAAACTTGACCACGTACCCACCAAAATTGTAATAAAAATATTGCTCCACCAATGCGGTATCACTTGAGTACTGGTCAATTACATTTCCATAATTCACGACAGCTCAACTATCGTTTCATCTGGACGGAACGAGAGGAAGAATGTACCAACCTAAATCTACTGACCAAGACTCACTGGGATCAATTCCATCCTATAACCTGCGAACAAAGACAGTCCCGCGACCAGGATTATCCGATCCCAACCTGCCAATTCTGAGATAATAATTTATCCCTCAGAATTACTAGGTCCACTCAACCTTGGTCCACATAGCCGAAGCCGACTCGGCAACGTCGAAAGTTCACGGGACAACACCACAAGTCCGAAGTGTAATCTCAAAGGCCGAAAGGCACACTCCGACTAGCCAACAACGTCAACCTGCTCACTACTAGCAAATACGAAATGTTGTTCAACAACTCGAGTCAAAACACTTACCTCGGAGACCACAGTCTCACACCAGTCACTAGACACACTGTCGAAGTCAAAACCTCATCAACAGAAAGCCACTTGTGGCATTCGACAATCCTAGGTCCAAGACCTCACTTTCCACCTGACCAAAAGGTCTAAGGTTCACAATACTAATTGAGCTAGACAACTTTTCTCTCCTCAACTTAATCCAGTGCCAACAGACCACCAAATGCTCTTTGCAAGTCCATCATTTGATGCACAGGTCGCCAATCGCATATGCGATACTAACCATAGGTGATGCTCAACATCCGCCTCCACGAGACCCTGTCGCTGTTGTCCATACCAGAACCCTAGCGATCGATGTTCCCAGCAACACCCAAATATCCGTCTCATTGAGACCCAGGCGCACCTGTCACCACTTTGACTGGACAAGCATACCATTCCAAGGTTTGCACATTAAGTCAAGTCGCAAACCTTATGTGCCATCACATACAGTGACAAACGAAGCCAACCACCAGGCTCAAGTCACTCAACAACTGTGACTCCGAACTTCTCGGCAAACAGACCGAGGCTACTAACCACACGAACCCTTTTAGTTGCGGAAGGCACAACTAAAGAACTAATAAGCACCTAGACTCGAACTAGAGTCAAAACCACCAGCAGTGACGTTCAGTCAACTGCGCAAAACCTGCCAGGGAATAACCCAGGCTTATAACATGCTAAGAGACGACCATCGCTCTAACTCCCACAAAACCCTAGAGAACACATCGACCCAATCCATAAGTCCCAAACAGGGAAAGGATATTTCGGCCCACTTTCGACAGTATATTGTCTGCAGCCAATATACTTATCAAAAGATAAGTGAAATATCCGAAGATCCACTACCAACATCGAGTTGGAAGCGCGACACGTCGAAGTATCAAACCAATTGACACCTCATCGCTGAACCAAGAGTTCACAACCATTCTCATCGAAACATCGACTTTACAAGTCGACAATCGAACTCAGAACGACTTTGTACCGACTCACGGGGAGTCTCATAGCTTCCAACCTCTGAAAGCTACTAGTAACGCTATGTCGCGAACACGCAACTAAGGCTTTAGGAAATGGTTTCTCAAACCAATTTCCGCACCACTACCGAGCTTTACTCGAAGCTCCGAGAACTCCGACAAGACCCAGGAGTGTCTCGAGCCAAGACGAGTCCTACCAAGCCATGTACTATCCTATGACACACTAGTCTAGGTGTTAAGGATAACCGCATACGATGTATGCACTAACAGAGACTTGACACCGAACTGTGTCTAACCGATAAGAGTACACGTCAGTTTGACGTATCTCAAATTAAAGGTCAAAAGACCCGAACTGCTGATTCCATCAGCAAACGAAAAGGAGTAGGTGTCACCACCCTACCCAAAGAACTGCGAAAGTAACACCAATGTTGCAGTCGTCTAGACCCTGGACTACACCCAAGTAGCCCTACTAAAGTCGCGACCGTAATAGGTCTATGCACCGTCTCCGTAGAGACACTCGCAACAGTCTCCGTAGAGACACTCGCAACAGCTCCCGTGTCCAAAGTAAGAAAAGTGGCCCGGGCGTCGGCAGTCAAGACACTCACCTAGGCCAGAAAATCACTGGCCCTTCAAGGCCCCAGCTGACATCAGGGGAACCTCACTCCACTACTCGATGTCCAAAGAAAGCACCACCACTGTTCCCCACTGCGACACGAGCTTCTGCGCAAACTGTAGCACATAGGAAAATACCCGTGCACTCTGAGTTTACCAAACTCGAACGCAACCCAGGACAGAAGTCCAAGCCCCGCACTCTCACGTGCCTATAAACCGTAGGTCTTCCTAGGGTCAACCTAACCAATGGTTCAGTTCTCTTTTTGTTCAGTTCAAATTCTTTTCAAAACAATCTGTGAATGGTGTTGTGGTTGTTACTTGTCTCTGATACCACTTTAATCTGTCACGCCCCGGGTCATTTTAGAGTATAAAAACAGCGGAATTTTTTTTTTTTTTTTTAAACCCTGACCCCCAAGGACATGTCAGACCTGCCACAAACACAGGGAGACCACTGTTCACACGGATAGAGTCTCCCCTGTATTTGCACGGCATCGCACAAGTACAGAGAGTGTTCTTACAAACATGTAACCACAACAAAGTGTAAATATAAAAAAATTAACTTACATCCATACACAATCACCATTCACCACAGGTTCATTCACATTTACTCATTCATAAAATCACATCTATCATTTGAAATGCTTCCTACTGGGAAACTGATTTTGAAATACTAAGCTACCAAAATCCACAATAAAATCTTTTAAAAACTGTTTTCCACACGGAAACCTTTTCTTTTTAAAACGCTACCACGAGGGGTAGAAAACTATTTTTATCACATGAAACCCAAAGCCTTTTATTACATTATAAAATATCTCATGTAACACCCCGAACTTCTAAAGTTATGAAGTCGCGAGGTATGTTGGCTTAGAAGGCCATAAGAATGGTTCCCGTGAAGTTTGGAAGCTTTCGGATGTTTTCGGTGCACTAGGTGCAAGAACGGAGCCCGAAAGGCTATCTTGGGCCACGAGCTAAATCCGACGCTTGCGCGGATGAGATAATGATGTGGACATGATCTAAATCATGTTTGGAGAGTCTCGGTTCGATTTGAAACGAATCGGAGGTCGAACGGGTCAAAAGTGAGTTGAAACGGAGAGGAAACGGTGAAAAAGCTGAAAAAATGGCTAAGTCCTGAAAATCCTGCTCTCAGGATCCGGATCAGGAGGCCAGGACCGGTCCACCCCTGCGAAGTCAGCTGAAAATTTGGCTAAGTCCTGGAAAATCTGCCTACGGGATCCGAATCCCAGTGGTGGTCCGGATCCCACGCGCGATGGGACTCTGGTGAAGACACTTGGGGTCCGAACCCCATACATGAGATCCGGACCCTGCAGCCCGAAAATGCCCAGTTTGGGCTGTTGCAATAGATAAAAAGTTAAGGGGTTTATATGCAAAGTTGGCATGAGATGAGTGTATAGAGTGGATTAAACACTCTCTTTCTCTCTCTCACTCACTCAGCTCTCTCTCTCTCTCTCTCTGTTCGACAGCAAGAGGGGAAGAAGAGGAGAAAGAAGAAAAGAGAAGAAGAAGAAGAAGAAGAATATGGAGATGATGAAGAAGATGAAGATGGAGGTCCCTTGGGCCATCTTCTTCCTCTCCTTTGTGCAAGAGGGCTTCTTGTAGAGGTAAGCCTTTGCTCCTCTCATGGTAGATCTTCTAGTAGAGGGTTTCTAAACCCTAGATCTAGAGTTTTGATCTTCTTGCAAGCTTTAGAACCTTGTAGAGACTTGGGAACTCATGAAAATCATGTGTTCTTCAAGGTGCTCTAATGGTGGATTTCTAGGGTTTGCTCTAAGCACCCTATGGATGGTTCTAGTGCTCTTAGATGAGTTCCTAGAGGTTAGACAAGCTCTCTATTGCTTGTTCTAGGGATCAAATCGGTGGGATTGCATAAATACAAACCTAGGGCTCCAAAATGGGGATTTTAGAAATAGATGGGATTGATCTCATTTGACCCCATGTAAACCTAATTGGGGGCCTAACGAACGCGTTGGCGCGCTCGGTTCGGTGATTCGACGAGCGTGTACAAAGATATTAATTATTTAATATATTCATACCAGATGTCCGCAGCACGCAAGATAGGAGCCCTAAATTCATGAAAACGGAACTGGGGCAACTGAAAGGCGTGGGGCAACGACACAAAGTCACGGATTGCAATTCGGAGACCGTTTGGTTGGTCGTGCAAGAGTTCGAGCGAACCGGGTCAAGAGTGCCGCGGCCGATTGCAAGTGTCGACGAGCAATCGGAGTGCAAATTGAGGTGGGTTGTGTTTACCGAAGCGACTAGGTCGCCTGTATGTCTAAGAGTCATTTAACTCTTATTGACGCATGTTCAATACTGCATGATTAGAAATGCATGCTAGTGAGGTAAAGTAAAAATGCTAAGTAGATGCAAGTAAACAAATGAAATGCATGATAATAGCATAAAGTATAATGCTAGAAGAGTAAAAGAATGCATGCTTAGCATAGTGAACATTCGATGAACATGACAATAGCATAATATAGAAATGCTAGTGAACGAGTGAGCATGAACCTAGTGTTTAAAGAACCTAGTGGCTAAAGAATGCGAAAGAACGAGAATACTAAGTAAAGGCTTTGGTAGACATAAGAATGTCAAGTATAAGAGAGCAAAGTATAAGAATGCCAAATAAAGAATGTGAGTCATGGACTAAATACACATATAGATCGAGTGGCATCTAAGCTAGTGTAAAGAACATAAGTTATAGTAAACCTAGAGTCAAATGGACCTAGGAAATGACATCTAACCTAGTGTAATGAACATAGGTTCTAGCAACCTAGAGTCATGTGGATCTAGGTAAAGAATAGTGAACCTAGTGTCAAGGACATAGGTTGGTTAAAGATGATAATGGACCTAGTGTGAGTAAACATAGGTCGAGTTGGAATGACATTGAACCTAGAGTTAAGTCAACCTAGGTTATGTGACAAAGAATGAACCCTAGTGTCAAGTGGACCTAGGATGCAAAGAACAATGGACCTAGATAGGTCGACACTATAGGGTTAAGACCAACCCTTGAGTTATGTGAAATGGATTCCGGAATCCCTAGGAATGAATGCTGCTAGTGCAGCGACTGCTAGTGCAGCAGAGTAAGTGAATGGCAACTGCAGGTACGTGTGGTTCTCCTCGCCTGGCAGTGACTCTTCGGGTACGTGTGGTTCTCCTCGCTCGGTATGAGTATGAGATTGGGGACGCAGGTACGTGTGGTTCTCCTCGCCCGTAGGTCCATTGAGCGCCTTGTGGTCCGGGGGTTGATGATAGTTCTCACCCTGTGTGTGGACCTATAGTCGAGAGAATCTAAGGCTGAGGTGCATGTGAGACGTCCTTCGCCTCGAGCCTGACAGAGCGTGGAATATCCGCAAGCGACTGACTCAAGACCGAGTCGGGTGGCATAGTGAGCTGAGGCCAAGTGACCTTAGATAGGTTTGCTAAATAGCATAAGTGCCATGAGTATAGAGTAAAGAATGAAATTAGCTAAATCTTGTAGATAGCTAATAGTGGAATGGAAAAGCTAAAGTAAGGAATAGCAAGAATATAATGAAAAGCTAAGAATCAACTGAAAGTTGCATATTGCATTTGTGAGGCAGGTTTTTATGTTAGTTGCAAGTTATATATCTATATATGTTTTTGGACTAACATATCTGCAGTGCCTCCTTGGACCTATTGGTCGAGCTTTTCTCTTGGGTGACCGTACCCACGAGAACTATGGACAATAGTTCTCACCCCCGTGTTGCGTTTTGGGGGTACAGGTACACACGCGAGTGGCGCAGCAGCAGCGGCGCGAGGCAAGGGCGTAGCTCCATAGATAGCGCCCTACCAGGAGACTGAGATAGAAGTACCCCAGTCGGCATAGCTAGGGGTATAGCAAGGGAGAGCAAGTTGTAATAAGTTGTAAACAAATTTGTAATAACTAGATTGTGTTAGGAAGTTTTAATATGAATGTAAAATGTAAAGTTAAATTTGAGACGAATGGTTGTAATAGCAAGTAGCTGTTTTATGTTTATGATACTTCCTTATGCAATCCTGTTGTGATGTCTGTTTCTGTTTGGAACCTTCTTGTAAATCGTATTGATTGCGACGCCTTGAACGTACAGGGGAAACTCTGTCCGTTCGGCGGTCTGTCGGCGCGCCCGAATCCGACCAAATTGGCGGGCACGGGGCGTGACAGATAAGATGGTATCAGAGCATAAAGTAGTGAATGGGACAATGGCTTAGGTGAACCTAGGGGACCCTAGGATAGCAAAACCTTAGAGGTTAAGGCTCGTGAGAGACGAGGACTTGTGTTTTGTGGCGAAAGTAGTACGGATTGGGTTGTGTTGGAACCTCTAAGACGGATATTAGAGGTAGACTTGAGGTGTCGTTCGTCTTCGACTGAGGGTGTTCATGTTGGTGCGCGACAACATGAAACCGAAGGACGAGAACGGACGCCCTTGTTTGACTTTCGCCTGATTGGCTTGTGAGCCGGTAATAGTGGTCTCGAGTTCGACCCAAGTTGGTCGAGGACTAATCGAGTTATCGTGTTTCAGGAAACGATGGCACCGCGTAGACGATCTTCGTCCAGATCGGCGCGGGAGGGGACAAGTGGTGTCCCTGAGCAAGTCGACGCGAGCGGAGACTCTGAGCTTCGTGATCAGTTGGCCTCACTCGTGGGAGTGGTGAGGCAACAAGCCGATTTGGTGCAGCGGCAGCAGGAGGCTGCCGTGCGCCAGGAGGAGCAAATGAAGCGACTCCAAGAGACGTTAGATCAGCTGGTGGCTGCACCGGCTGCGGCTCGTCATGGACGGCCGGGAGCTGCGGCGGAAGCGTTTCCGTCGGGGTCGGGCGATCCGACCGTTGTTGGTTCAGAGGTGGCGGCGGAACGGGAGCGAGCTTTGGCGGCCCTAATGGCCTTCAAGAAGTTGGATCCACCTATCTTCGATGGGGAGGATGTCGATCCGTGGATCGTGGAGATGTGGATTGACTCCATGGAGACACTCTTTGAGGAGTTGTATACCGTGGAGCGGGATAAGGTGAACCTAGCCGTGCACTGTTTGAAATTATCGGCAAAGGCGTGGTGGAAGGGCATTCGACAGCATCGATCGCCTAGTCTTCCTCCCCCGACTTGGGAAGAGTTTCGGGGATTGATATTTTCTACTTATTTCCCCGACAGTGAAAAAAGAAAGCTTCATGACACGTTCAGGAAGCTCCGGCAAGGAGACCGCTCTGTGAGGGAGTACGAACGGGAATTCTCCCGCATCGTGAATTGTGCCCCGGATGTGGTATGGGACGACAAGGATATGGCCGATTGGTTCTTACGTGGACTTCGACCAAATATTTATGAGAAGGTGCAAATCTTCCAGCTCACAACCTTCGCAGAGGTGTTGGATCAAGCATTGTTGGTAGAGTATGGCGATGCCTTCGTGCGTGATGAGCGCGAATCCCATAAACAGGCGCGGGGAGGGGTGAGGCCACTGTCGAGCGGTTCGGGTGGTCAGCCGAGTTCTAGGCAACACTCGGTCGTCCTCTACCCGAACCTCCCCGGCCGTGTGATTTGTGGCGGTTCTCATTGGGCGCGGCGATGTGTGCAACGCGATGGGAGATGCCTTCGTTGTGGGCAATCGGGCCATATGCGGGACGAATGTCCGCAAGGCGGCGGCCAGGCCTTGAGGCTGGCAACGGCCCATTCCTCCCAGGGACAGCCTACAGGTGTGCCACCTACGGCATGGTCGGGAGAGCGGCCGTTGAGGATGATCCCACCGGGGGGTTCGCGGCGTGTGCCAGGTGGCCGTGGACGCGCGACCTGAGTGGTGGAACCTGCCGATACTGACGACGTCGGGGCAGGTATGAGTTTATTAAGCAATCATTATGCTTTTGCATGATTGTAAGTTGGTGCATTGCATGCCATGATCATTGGTTAGTTGCTACTAGTTGTGCATTTCATAGTAGGAACCATTGAGCGGGTCGGTAGATACCCGGGCATGCTTGTGAGGTAGGCATAATACCTGCTGGCGCAGGTGTGGAATGGAAATGACACTAGCAAAGTTGCTAGTAGTGCTTCCTAGACGAGGATTGAGACTCGTGTTAGAGCCAAGTTGGCCGAGGGCCAAGTGATACCTCTATGTGAGGTTAGGAAAGTCGCTTAGAAGACGATGCGCGGGGATGACCGTGCCGAAGCTGAAACTTAGCTTAAAACGCTAGAGTGGCGTATAGAGAGCGCGAATACAGATACTCGTGGAGTACGGTTTCGTTTCAGCCGAGTGAGTGAGTTGGCAGTAGCACTTTAGCTTGGCTAAGTGTGAAGCGGGCCATGGCTCACTCGTGGAGGCTGGTGGCTCACACTAGGTGCTTAGGAGCCGTTAGAGTGTGTAGCTCTATAGAGTATGTCGTGTAGGACGACGTTGCGGGTAGTGCTTGGGACGACCCGTGCCTGGACCTATTGTGGACTGTGGAGCCGGGGCCCATTTGGCCGGCGCAGTCAGCTACTAGTGGCAGCGGCCCGATACCTATTAGTAGGGCAAGAGTTTTGGTCAGGACGATAGTCTAAGCTTAGACCCGAGGACGTGGAAATGCCACGTGTTTGGATCTCAAGATCGAGAATGCACTTAGAGTGCAGTTGTGACCCAACCCGAGAATTTAATATGGTTTGGGGTCTTGATAGCTCCTGGTTGGAGTGTGTGCGAATTCCGGAGTGAGAATTTCGCCCGAGTATGTTGATTGGTGAAAGTTATGAAACCCTAGGATCTAAAAGGTAATCAACACCTAGAGGGGGGTGAATAGGTGTACAATGGCTAATTAAAAATCTCGATGCGATTTTAAAGTAAATGCGGAAAATAAAATCAACACACCAAGATTTTACGTGGGAAAACTCCAAACCGGAGTGAAAAACCCACGGGACCGATCACACGAACTATCCTCTAAGAAACAATTGAGTACAAGGCGATTTACCCACGACTTTACCCAGTTTTACCGAATCTTCAACGTGGATCTCCTTCGCTGGTCCTCGATCGCTTGAAATCCTTCAACCGATCACGCCGCAACTCCTTGCCGCGCCAACGCCTTGACTCCTCAAAGCGTCCACCGAGTCCTCGGCCTTCACACGCGATCCCCGCGCAAATTCTCCGTCCGGAGAGATAGTAACGATGATTTGTGGTGATCTTAACGTTAAAGTACCATAGACTATGGGGGAACCCTTTTAGTCAATCATCAAGTTGATTCATAAAGGAACATTCAAAGAAAAACCTAGAATCAACTCGACGATCAACAAAAACGAAACTCGCTTTTAGAATTGAATCATAAAGCTTAAAAGGAGTTTCTAGGGTTTTAAGAGGATCTATAATCTAAGAATTCTAAGCATATCAATAATGAACCCCCCATGGTCTATATATAGTGTTAGAAGACTTAGAAATAGATTAGGATTGAAATCAGCCCTTTTTGAAATAGATTAGGATTGAAATCAGCCTTTTATGGAAATTTTCGTGTCCAATGTCCGGTCTTAATAGGAATGTCCGGTCTTGATGCTGTCCGGTCTTAGCTCCTTGACCGGTCCACCCTTCCGTCAATGTTTTCGCAGAGTACTGAGTCCGGACAATGCTTGAGGATGTCCGGTCTTACCTTGCGTAACATTGAAACTCATTGTACTGAGACCGGACAATGCCAGGATGTCCGGACTTACATAAGAGTTATGCAATGTCAAGCCCACGTGATCCGGACATTGACCAAGGTCCGGACATTGACCTCATAAACCATAGTTTTGAAAATTTGTCAAATTAAAAGTATTTCAAGTCTTCTAACCACTATTATCTTAGTTTAAATAACCATAAATACTCTTTAAGACATACCTGAGGTATCGAGCTTCTCCGCCGAGCCTTGAGTCTTCAAACTTCATCTTTGTGCTCTTCACTTCTTCAAGACTCCAATAACTTCACGAAATCCGCCAACTTATAAAATCCTTAACAATCTCCCCTTTGGCGATTTCATGACAAAACACTCTATAAGCCCGTACAAACCTCAAAAACAAAAAGATGAGAATTATCGCAATCACCAAAACGATAATCCCCTGCATGACCGATCCAATAAAAACAAAATTACAAGTTCAAACTCAACCTACTACAGACTCTATGACTTAGACATTGGAGTCTTGAAGTCTTGAACGTCCCTGCAAAGAAAACTCAACACACATTCAAGCCTCAAGATTTTCATTAAGCATAAATGTCCTAAGTCGAGTCATCCTAAGTCGAGTCAAGTTCTAATCATAGATACAGGCAAGTTCTAATCATAGATACAGGCAAGTAAGTAAGCAAAGTAAGCATCACATAAATCGCAATCACCAAAATGATAATCCCCTATCATCATATCTCATAATCATCATCTCATCTCCCCCTATCATCATATTCATAATCATCATCTCATCTCCCCCTATCATCATATTCATCTCCCCCTTTTTGTCCGAAAACGCCAAAATAACAAAAATACATGATGTCGAGATTAAAATCCGCTGTTCACATATAAGTTTAAACATATTGAACATAAACATATCAATAATTAAGAAAACCTTTTTTTAAAAAAAATGATCTCTTGAGCTTCCTAGGGCCATGCACATTAAGTTTAATACTGACAATCATGCATATAAGTGTTGCAAAATACAGTTAATTTCAAAAAGTAACAAAATTCTTAGCCAAGACCGGACATAGCTTCCAATGTCCGGATGCCACAATGTCCTGTGCAGTTTGCTTGTGTGATGTCCGGACATGGCGATGAAGACCGGTCTCTGAAGGCAATTTCGCAAAGATATTAAAATTTTCGGAAAAATTTGTTTCCAACGGAGGTTTGACATGAAATATATAGTAACAAACCTCTAGTCAATAGAATTCAAAGATGTCATACATGTTGAATCGTACATCAACTAATTTAATAATATATATCACTAAACAAGCACATCAATCAAGATCTAATCATTAAATGCGCCGATTTTACTTGACAAGTATGCATCGATTAAGATCAAAAAGATCACATTAAATGAAATAAACACAAGAATATTGTCTAATTGAGTTATGCACACATCTAAATTAAGGAGTGGCTCTTTGAGCATCTTTATCATAACTTCCACCTTATGTCATTCAATAATAAAACATCCACCAAACACCTCAAAAAAAAACTTGATTTCTTTTCTTTTCTTAGAGTTGTACACTTATATTCATGTGGTAGCTTCACATACTTACCGGACGACCGGGGTGGTAGCTCTTTCCTACATGTGGTGGTAGTTTTCACACTCCCTTGAAGGGATGTAACTCTTTCCACATCTTTTATTGGTGGAAGTTTTCACACTCCCAAAGGGATGTAACTCTTTCCACATCTTTCAACTTTAAGATTACTCCCCCTCAAATAGTGCAACCCTCAATGAGAAAATAGTATTGTGATTTCATAAAATGGTGAAATTATTTTTCTAATAATGCAAACAATCAAATAATCTCAATACACTTTAGAAAGTTCAAGAGTGATGTACTAATTTAGCAAGTATATAGAAGCAATTTCTAGATGATGTTGAGGTTCAAAATACAATGACATAGAAGAATTCAAATGAATTGAAGAATGTTAAAATAAATCATGCAAAAATTTAGATTAAGTCAAAACATCCATGCAAAATAATGAGTGATGCAAAATTGACAGTATGTACATAATGTCCCATAGAATGTATCTAGAAAGGAGGATTGATTCGACCAATTCTCTTAATAAATGATATCTTAGTTCAATATGACAAATTCCAGAGTATGAAACAAGGTTTTAGAAGTATGTATGGCACTAAAGTTCTCGTAAAAGATAGTGAGGGAGGAGGTAGGTATCCGATAGTTGCTTAGTAAGGAAAGATTTCACCTTTGCGCACCCAAACCTTACGAATTTTGGGATGTGTTTGTTGGTTTGTAAGCGTCTTGTGAAGCTTGTCGACAATTTGAATTTTCTTGTTCTTTCGACCATTCACTTTCGGCCTCCAAGCTTGTTTAGTCCTTAGTTTTGGATCATCCTTCTTTTTCTTCCACGTTTGATTAGCCTTCACTTTCGGATCTTCCTTTGTTGGCTTTGATAATGTCCGTTGGTTCAAGGGAGTTGTGGAGTTCTTCTTTTGTGTGCAAGCTCTCTTCACATGACCTAGAACTCCACACAAGTGACAAACTTTATCGGCAAAAGATTTTCTAGAAGAACCGAATTTACCTTGAACCTTAGGCATTGACTTAGTCGAGTTCACGCCACTTGCGTAGAAACTTGGTCAAAATATGTCCTTTCATATCCAAGTCCAAGCTTAGATGTTTGACCAAGTCCTAGCATCTTGTCGAGTTTGGTAGAACCGGAGGAGAACTTGTTCATATCGGATCTAAGTTGAATGATAGTCTTTGTGAACTCCAAATTTGCCTCATTTGCCTCTCGAAAGTTGCTTGTTGAGAAACTTCAAGTTTTCTTCGCTCGTCTCTCTTTCGTTCTCAAGCATAGCAACCTTCTCTACAATGGAATTGTAGGCCCTCGACAATCCGTCCTTCTCTTGCTCCATGCTTCTTGTCGATGTGATTAGTTTAGCATTTTCTCCTTCTAGATCAATGATTCTTCGTCGAAGCTTCTTGTTGTGCTTGGCCATCTTCTTTGACTCAACGACCAATTGATGATAAGCGGCGATCATATCATCTCCATCCGATTCTTCGTCCGTCGAGCTCTCCGGTGTAGATTGTTCATGCATAGAAGACACGGAGATTGAGTCAATAGAGGACAAACACATAAAAGTAGAATCATGTGCCAATAAAGCAGTGGCATTTATTTCCTCATCGCTTGAGGTTGACTCCTCATCGGAAGGGTCATCCCAAGTGATGGCTTGCATAGCCTTTTTCTTATTAGAATTCTTAGTCGGACAATCCGATGCTATATGTCCAAATCCCCGACACTTATAGCATTGGATTTGTCCTTCTCCACTTTTCTTATCTTTGGAAGATTCTTTAGACAAATTTTCAAAATTTTTAAACTTAGAAGAAGAAGAAGAAGAACTCCCTTTCGATTTGTTGAATTTGGAAGAAGAGGACTTTGAAGGAAACTTCTTCTTAAAGTTCCGTCGGAACTTCCTTGTTAGAAGAGCTAGTTGTCTCTCAAAATCCTCTAACGTCGTGTCTGAGTCCGTGTCGGAGGACGTAGAGTCCGCGTTGCCTCCTTTAGTCGATTTGAGCGCCATCCCTGTAGACTTTGAAGACAACTTGGAAGAAGATGAGTTAGCGGGAAAAGTCATCTCATAAGTTTGAAGAGCACCTACTAATTCATCTACTTTCATCTCATCAGGATGTTTAACGGTTTCAATTGCCGCGACTTTCGGACGAAAGCGCTCGGGAAGAGTCCTTAGAATCTTACGAATAATCTTGGTTTCGGGAATTTTCTCACCCAAGTTGGAACAAGTGTTGACTATGTCTTGAAGACGAGTATAATATTCGGTAAAAGTCTCGTTTTCTTCCATATGAATAGAATCAAAACGACTAGTCAACATTTGTAACTTTTGAACTTTAACAAGACTAGTTCCCTCGTGGGTGGTTTTAAGAGTATCCCATATTTCCTTGGCGGTTTCACACGCCGAAACCCGAGAAAATTCGGTTTGGTTTAAGGCATTAAATAAGGCATTAATCCCCTTCCCGTTGAATGAAGAACGTTCATTTTCATCCTTACTCCACTTGGTTCTAGGCTTGGGGACGGTGATAGTATCGACAACCTCGGTGGGGTGTGTCCAACCAAATTCCACCGCTTGCCAAACTCTTTCATCGATGGCAATTAGAAACGCCCTCATGCGGACTTTCCAATAAGCATAGTTAGTGCCATCGAAGAAAGGAGGTCGATTAATATTACCGCCCTCGGCCATTGTATGCAACCTATACCCGCTCTGATACCACTTGAAAGTTATGAAACCCTAGGATCTAAAAGGTAATCAACACCTAGAGGGGGGTGAATAGGTGTACAATGGCTAATTAAAAATCTCGATGCGATTTTAAAGTAAATGCGGAAAATAAAATCAACACACCAAGATTTTACGTGGGAAAACTCCAAACCGGAGTGAAAAACCCACGGGGCCGATCACACGAACTATCCTCTAAGAAACAATTGAGTACAAGGCGATTTACCCACGACTTTACCCAGTTTTACCGAATCTTCAACGTGGATCTCCTTCGCTGGTCCTCGATCGCTTGAAATCCTTCAACCGATCACGCCGCAACTCCTTGCCGCGCCAACGCCTTGACTCCTCAAAGCGTCCACCGAGTCCTCGGCCTTCACACGCGATCCCCGCAAATTCTCCGTCCGGAGAGATAGTAACGATGATTTGTGGTGATCTTAACGTTAAAGTACCATAGACTATGGGGGAACCCTTTTAGTCAATCATCAAGTTGATTCATAAAGGAACATTCAAAGAAAAACCTAGAATCAACTCGACGATCAACAAAAACGAAACTCGCTTTTAGAATTGAATCATAAAGCTTAAAAGGAGTTTCTAGGGTTTTAAGAGGATCTATAATCTAAGAATTCTAAGCATATCAATAATGAACCCCCCCCCATGGTCTATATATAGTGTTAGAAGACTTAGAAATAGATTAGGATTGAAATCAGCCCTTTTTGAAATAGATTAGGATTGAAATCAGCATTTTATGGAAATTTTCGTGTCCAATGTCCGGTCTTAATAGGAATGTCCGGTCTTGATGCTGTCCGATCTTAGCTCCTTGACCGGTCCACCCTTCCGTCAATATTTTCGCAGAGTACTGAGTCCGGACAATGCCTGAGGATGTCCGGTCTTACCTTGCGTAACATTGAAACTCATTGTACTGAGACCGGACAATGCCAGGATGTCCGGACTTACATAAGAGTTATGCAATGTCAAGCCCACGGGATCCCGACATTGACCAAGGTCCGGACATTGACCTCATAAACCATAGTTTTGAAAATTTGTCAAATTAAAAGTATTTCAAGTCTTCTAACCACTATTATCTTAGTTTAAATCACCATAAATACTCTTTAAGACATACCTGAGGTATCGAGCTTCTCCGTCGAGCCTTGAGTCTTCAAACTTCATCTTTGTGCTCTTCACTTCTTCAAGACTCCAATAACTTCACGAAATCCGCCAACTTATAAAATCCTTAACAATCTCCCCCTTTGGCGATTTCGTGACAAAACACTCTATAAGCCCGTACAAACCTCAAAAACAAAAAGATGAGAATTATCGCAATCACCAAAACGATAATCCCCTGCATGACCGATCCAATAAAAACAAAATTACAAGTTCAAACTCAACCTACTACAGACTCTATGACTTAGACATTGGAGTCTTGAAGTCTTGAACGTCCCTGCAAAGAAAACTCAACACACATTCAAGCCTCAAGATTTTCATTAAGCATAAATGTCCTAAGTCGAGTCATCCTAAGTCGAGTCAAGTTCTAATCATAGATACAGGCAAGTTCTAATCATAGATACAGGCAAGTAAGTAAGCAAAGTAAGCATCACATAAATCGCAATCACCAAAATGATAATCCCCTATCATCATATCTCATAATCATCATCTCATCTCCCTATCATCATATTCATAATCATCATCTCATCTCCCCTATCATCATATTCATCTCCCTTTTTGTCCGAAAACGCCAAAATAACAAAAATACATGATGTCGAGATTAAAATCTGTTCACATATAAGTTTAAACATATTGAACATAAACATATCAATAATTAAGAAAACCTTTTTTTAAAAAAAATGATCTCTAGAGCTTCCTAGGGCCATGCACATTAAGTTTAATACTGACAATCATGCATATAAGTGTTGCAAAATACAGTTAATTTCAAAAAGTAACAAAATTTTTAGCCAAGACCGGACATAGCTTCCAATGTCCGGATGCCACAATGTCCTGTGCAGTTTGCTTGTGTGATGTCCGGACATGGCGATGAAGACCGGTCTCTGAAGGCAATTTCGCAAAGATATTAAAATTTTCGGAAAAATTTGTTTCCAACGGAGGTTTGACATGAAATATATAGTAACAAACCTCTAGTCAATAGAATTCAATGATGTCATACATGTTGAATCGTACATCAACCAGAATTTAATAATATATATCACTAAACAAGCACATCAATCAAGATCTAATCATTAAATGCGCCGATTTTACTTGACAAGTATGCATCGATTAAGATCAAAAAGATCACATTAAATGAAATAAACACAAGAATATTGTCTAATTGAGTTATGCACACATCTAAATTAAGGAGTGGCTCTTTGAGCATCTTTATCATAACTTCCACCTTATGTCATTCAATAATAAAACATCCACCAAACACCTCAAAAAAAAACTTGATTTCTTTTCTTTTCTTAGAGTTGTACACTTATATTCATGTGGTAGCTTCACATACTTACCGGACGACCGGGGTGGTAGCTCTTTCCTACATGTGGTGGTAGTTTTCACACTCCCTTGAAGGGATGTAACTCTTTCCACATCTTTTATTGGTGGAAGTTTTCACACTCCCAAAGGGATGTAACTCTTTCCACATCTTTCAACTTTAAGATTACTCCCCCTCAAATAGTGCAACCCTCAATGAGAAAATAGTATTGTGATTTCATAAAATGGTGAAATTATTTTTCTAATAATGCAAACAATCAAATAATCTCAATACACTTTAGAAAGTTCAAGAGTGATGTACTAATTTAGCAAGTATATAGAAGCAATTTCTAGATGATGTTGAGGTTCAAAATACAATGACATAGAAGAATTCAAATGAATTGAAGAATGTTAAAATAAATCATGCAAAAATTTAGATTAAGTCAAAACATCCATGCAAAATAATGAGTGATGCAAAATTGACAGTATGTACATAATGTCCCATAGAATGTATCTAGAAAGGAGGATTGATTCGACCAATTCTCTTAATAAATGATATCTTAGTTCAATATGACAAATTCCAGAGTATGAAACAAGGTTTTAGAAGTATGTATGGCACTAAAGTTCTCGTAAAAGATAGTGAGGGAGGAGGTAGGTATCCGATAGTTGCTTAGTAAGGAAAGATTTCACCTTTGCGCACCCAAACCTTACGAATTTTGGGATGTGTTTGTTGGTTTGTAAGCGTCTTGTGAAGCTTGTCGACAATTTGAATTTTCTTGTTCTTTCGACCATTCACTTTCGGCCTCCAAGCTTGTTTAGTCCTTAGTTTTGGATCATCCTTCTTTTTCTTCCACGTTTGATTAGCCTTCACTTTCGGATCTTCCTTTGTTGGCTTTGATAATGTCCGTTGGTTCAAGGGAGTTGTGGAGTTCTTCTTTTGTGTGCAAGCTCTCTTCACATGACCTAGAACTCCACACAAGTGACAAACTTTATCAGCAAAAGATTTTCTAGAAGAACCGAATTTACCTTGAACCTTAGGCATTGACTTAGTCGAGTTCACGCCCACTTGCTTAGAAACTTGGTCAAAATATGTCCTTTCATATCCAAGTCCAAGCTTAGATGTTTGACCAAGTCCTAGCATCTTGTCGAGTTTGGTAGAACCGGAGGAGAACTTGTTCATATCGGATCTAAGTTGAATGATAGTCTTTGTGAACTCCAAATTTGCCTCATTTGCTTCCGAAAGTTGCTTGTTGAGAAACTTCAAGTTTTCTTCGCTCGTCTCTCTTTCGTTCTCAAGCATAGCAACCTTCTCTACAATGGAATTGTAGGCCCTCGACAATCCGTCCTTCTCTTGCTCCATGCTTCTTGTCGATGTGATTAGTTTAGCATTTTCTCCTTCTAGATCAATGATTCTTCGTCGAAGCTTCTTGTTGTGCTTGGCCATCTTCTTTGACTCAACGACCAATTGATGATAAGCGGCGATCATATCATCTCCATCCGATTCTTCGTCCGTCGAGCTCTCCGGTGTAGATTGTTCATGCATAGAAGACACGGAGATTGAGTCAATAGAGGACAAACACATAAAAGTAGAATCATGTGCCAATAAAGCAGTGGCATTTATTTCCTCATCGCTTGAGGTTGACTCCTCATCGGAAGGGTCATCCCAAGTGATGGCTTGCATAGCCTTTTTCTTATTAGAATTCTTAGTCGGACAATCCGATGCTATATGTCCAAATCCCCGACACTTATAGCATTGGATTTGTCCTTCTCCACTTTTCTTATCTTTGGCAGATTCTTTAGACAAATTTTCATAATTTTTAAACTTAGAAGAAGAAGAAGAAGAACTCCCTTTCGATTTGTTGAATTTGGAAGAAGAGGACTTTGAAGGAAACTTCTTCTTAAAGTTCCGTCGGAACTTCCTTGTTAGAAGAGCTAGTTGTCTCTCAAAATCCTCTAACGTCGTGTCTGAGTCCGTGTCGGAGGAAGTAGAGTCCGAGTTGCCTCCTTTAGTCGATTTGAGCGCCATCCCTGTAGACTTTGAAGACAACTTGGAAGAAGATGAGTTAGCGGGAAAAGTCATCTCATAAGTTTGAAGAGCACCTACTAATTCATCTACTTTCATCTCATCGGGATGTTTAACGGTTTCAATTGCCGCGACTTTCGGACGAAAGCGCTCGGGAAGAGTCCTTAGAATCTTACGAATAATCTTGGTTTCGGGAATTTTCTCACCCAAGTTGGAACAAGTGTTGACTATGTCTTGAAGACGAGTATAATATTCGGTAAAAGTCTCGTTTTCTTCCATATGAATAGAATCAAAACGACTAGTCAACATTTGTAACTTTTGAACTTTAACAAGACTAGTTTCCTCGTGGGTGGTTTTAAGAGTATCCCATATTTCCTTGGCGGTTTCACACGCCGAAACCCGAGAAAATTCGGTTTGGTTTAAGGCATTAAATAAGGCATTAATCCCCTTCCCGTTGAATGAAGAACGTTCATTTTCATCCTTACTCCACTTGGTTCTAGGCTTGGGGACGGTGATAGTATCGACAACCTCGGTGGGGTGTGTCCAACCAAATTCCACCGCTTGCCAAACTCTTTCATCGATGGCAATTAGAAACGCCCTCATGCGGACTTTCCAATAAGCATAGTTAGTGCCATCGAAGAAAGGAGGTCGATTAATATTACCGCCCTCGGCCATTGTATGCAACCTATACCCGCTCTGATACCACTTGAAAGTTATGAAACCCTAGGATCTAAAAGGTAATCAACACCTAGAGGGGGGTGAATAGGTGTACAATGGCTAATTAAAAATCTCGATGCGATTTTAAAGTAAATGCGGAAAATAAAATCAACACACCAAGATTTTATGTGGGAAAACTCCAAACCGGAGTGAAAAACCCACGGGACCGATCACACGAACTATCCTCTAAGAAACAATTGAGTACAAGGCGATTTACCCACGACTTTACCCAATTTTACCGAATCTTCAACGTGGATCTCCTTCGCTGGTCCTCGATCGCTTGAAATCCTTCAACCGATCACGCCGCAACTCCTTGCCGCGCCAACGCCTTGACTCCTCAAAGCGTCCACCGAGTCCTCGGCCTTCACACGCGATCCCCGCGCAAATTCTCCGTCCGGAGAGATAGTAACGATGATTTGTGGTGATCTTAACGTTAAAGTAACATAGACTATGGGGGAACCCTTTTAGTCAATCATCAAGTTGATTCATAAAGGAACATTCAAAGAAAAACCTAGAATCAACTCGACGATCAACAAAAACGAAACTCGCTTTTAGAATTGAATCATAAAGCTTAAAAGGAGTTTCTAGGGTTTTAAGAGGATCTATAATCTAAGAATTCTAAGCATATCAATAATGAACCCCCCCATGGTCTATATATAGTGTTAGAAGACTTAGAAATAGATTAGGATTGAAATCAGCCTTTTTTGAAATAGATTAGGATTGAAATCAGCCTTTTATGGAAATTTTCGTGTCCAATGTCCGGTCTTGATGCTGTCCGGTCTTAGCTCCTTGACCGGTCCACCCTTCCGTCAATGTTTTCGCAGAGTACTGAGTCCGGACAATGCCTGAGGATGTCCGGTCTTACCTTGCGTAACATTGAAACTCATTGTACTGAGACCGGACAATGCCAGGATGTCCGGACTTACATAAGAGTTATGCAATGTCAAGCCCACGGGATCCGGACATTGACCAAGGTCCGGACATTGACCTCATAAACCATAGTTTTGAAAATTTGTCAAATTAAAAGTATTTCAAGTCTTCTAACCACTATTATCTTAGTTTAAATCACCATAAATACTCTTTAAGACATACCTGAGGTATCGAGCTTCTCCGTCGAGCCTTGAGTCTTCAAACTTCATCTTTGTGCTCTTCACTTCTTCAAGACTCCAATAACTTCACGAAATCCGCCAACTTATAAAATCCTTAACAATCTCCCCCTTTGGCGATTTCGTGACAAAACAATCTATAAGCCCGTACAAACCTCAAAAACAAAAAGATGAGAATTATCGCAATCACCAAAACGATAATCCCCTGCATGACCGATCCAATAAAAACAAAATTACAAGTTCAAACTCAACCTACTACAGACTCTATGACTTAGACATTGGAGTCTTGAAGTCTTGAACGTCCCTGCAAAGAAAACTCAACACACATTCAAGCCTCAAGATTTTCATTAAGCATAAATGTCCTAAGTCGAGTCATCCTAAGTCGAGTCAAGTTCTAATCATAGATACAGGCAAGTTCTAATCATAGATACAGGCAAGTAAGTAAGCAAAGTAAGCATCACATAAATCGCAATCACCAAAATGATAATCCCCTATCATCATATCCCATAATCATCATCTCATCTCCCTATCATCATATTCATAATCATCATCTCATCTCCCCTATCATCATATTCATCTCCCCTTTTTGTCCGAAAACGCCAAAATAACAAAAATACATGATGTCGAGATTAAAATCTGCTCACATATAAGTTTAAACATATTGAACATAAACATATCAATAATTAAGAAAACCTTTTTTTAAAAAAAATGATCTCTAGAGCTTCCTAGGGCCATGCACATTAAGTTTAATACTGACAATCATGCATATAAGTGTTGCAAAATACAGTTAATTTCAAAAAGTAACAAAATTCTTAGCCAAGACCGGACATAGCTTCCAATGTCCGGATGCCACAATGTCCTGTGCAGTTTGCTTGTGTGATGTCGGACATGGCGATGAAGACCGGTCTCGGAAGGCAATTTCGCAAAGATATTAAAATTTTCGGAAAAATTTGTTTCCAACGGAGGTTTGACATGAAATATATAGTAACAAACCTCTAGTCAATAGAATTCAAAGATGTCATACATGTTGAATCGTACATCAACCAGAATTTAATAATATATATCACTAAACAAGCACATCAATCAAGATCTAATCATTAAATGCGCCGATTTTACTTGACAAGTATGCATCGATTAAGATCAAAAAGATCACATTAAATGAAATAAACACAAGAATATTGTCTAATTGAGTTATGCACACATCTAAATTAAGGAGTGGCTCTTTGAGCATCTTTATCATAACTTCCACCTTATGTCATTCAATAATAAAACATCCACCAAACACCTCAAAAAAAACTTGATTTCTTTTCTTTTCTTAGAGATGTACACTTATATTCATGTGGTAGCTTCACATACTTACCGGACGACCGGGGTGGTAGCTCTTTCCTACATGTGGTGGTAGTTTTCACACTCCCTTGAAGGGATGTAACTCTTTCCACATCTTTTATTGGTGGAAGTTTTCACACTCCCAAAGGGATGTAACTCTTTCCACATCTTTCAACTTTAAGATTACTCCCCCTCAAATAGTGCAACCCTCAATGAGAAAATAGTATTGTGATTTCATAAAATGGTGAAATTATTTTTCTAATAATGCAAACAATCAAATAATCTCAATACACTTTAGAAAGTTCAAGAGTGATGTACTAATTTAGCAAGTATATAGAAGCAATTTCTAGATGATGTTGAGGTTCAAAATACAATGACATAGAAGAATTCAAATGAATTGAAGAATGTTAAAATAAATCATGCAAAAATTTAGATTAAGTCAAAACATCCATGCAAAATAATGAGTGATGCAAAATTGACAGTATGTACATAATGTCCCATAGAATGTATCTAGAAAGGAGGATTGATTCGACCAATTCTCTTAATAAATGATATCTTAGTTCAATATGACAAATTCCAGAGTATGAAACAAGGTTTTAGAAGTATGTATGGCACTAAAGTTCTCGTAAAAGATAGTGAGGGAGGCGGTAGGTATCCGATAGTTGCTTAGTAAGGAAAGATTTCACCTTTGCGCACCCAAACCTTACGAATTTTGGGATGTGTTTGTTGGTTTGTAAGCGTCTTGTGAAGCTTGTCGACAATTTGAATTTTCTTGTTCTTTCGACCATTCACTTTCGGCCTCCAAGCTTGTTTAGTCCTTAGTTTTGGATCATCCTTCTTTTTCTTCCACGTTTGATTAGCCTTCACTTTCGGATCTTCCTTTGTTGGCTTTGATAATGTCCGTTGGTTCAAGGGAGTTGTGGAGTTCTTCTTTTGTGTGCAAGCTCTCTTCACATGACCTAGAACTCCACACAAGTGACAAACTTTATCAGCAAAAGATTTTCTAGAAGAACCGAATTTACCTTGAACCTTAGGCATTGACTTAGTCGAGTTCACGCCCACTTGCTTAGAAACTTGGTCAAAATATGTCCTTTCATATCCAAGTCCAAGCTTAGATGTTTGACCAAGTCCTAGCATCTTGTCGAGTTTGGTAGAACCGGAGGAGAACTTGTTCATATCGGATCTAAGTTGAATGATAGTCTTTGTGAACTCCAAATTTACCTCATTTGCCTCTGAAAGTTGCTTGTTGAGAAACTTCAAGTTTTCTTCGCTCGTCTCTCTTTCGTTCTCAAGCATAGCAACCTTCTCTACAATGGAATTGTAGGCCCTCGACAATCCGTCCTTCTCTTGCTCCATGCTTCTTGTCGATGTGATTAGTTTAGCATTTTCTCCTTCTAGATCAATGATTCTTCGTCGAAGCTTCTTGTTGTGCTTGGCCATCTTCTTTGACTCAACGACCAATTGATGATAAGCGGCGATCATATCATCTCCATCCGATTCTTCGTCCGTCGAGCTCTCCGGTGTAGATTGTTCATGCATAGAAGACACGGAGATTGAGTCAATAGAGGACAAACACATAAAAGTAGAATCATGTGCCAATAAAGCGGTGGCATTTATTTCCTCATCGCTTGAGGTTGACTCCTCATCGGAAGGGTCATCCCAAGTGATGGCTTGCATAGCCTTTTTCTTATTAGAATTCTTAGTCGGACAATCCGATGCTATATGTCCAAATCCCCGACACTTATAGCATTGGATTTGTCCTTCTCCACTTTTCTTATCTTTGGAAGATTCTTTAGACAAATTTTCAGAATTTTTAAACTTAGAAGAAGAAGAAGAAGAACTCCCTTTCGATTTGTTGAATTTGGAAGAAGAGGACTTTGAAGGAAACTTCTTCTTAAAGTTCCGTCGGAACTTCCTTGTTAGAAGAGCTAGTTGTCTCTCAAAATCCTCTAACGTCGTGTCTGAGTCCGTGTCGGAGGAAGTAGAGTCCGAGTTGCCTCCTTTAGTCGATTTGAGCGCCATCCCTGTAGACTTTGAAGACAACTTGGAAGAAGATGAGTTAGCCGGAAAAGTCATCTCATAAGTTTGAAGAGCACCTACTAATTCATCTACTTTCATCTCATCAGGATGTTTAACGGTTTCAATTGCCGCGACTTTCCGACGAAAGCGCTCGGGAAGATTCCTTAGAATCTTACGAATAATCTTGGTTTCGGGAATTTTCTCACCCAAGTTGGAACAAGTGTTGACTATGTCTTGAAGACGAGTATAATATTCGGTAAAAGTCTCGTTTTCTTCCATATGAATAGAATCAAAACGACTAGTCAACATTTGTAACTTTTGAACTTTAACAATACTAGTTCCCTCGTGGGTGGTTTTAAGAGTATCCCATATTTCCTTGGCGGTTTCACACGCCGAAACCCGAGAAAATTCGGTTTGGTTTAAGGCATTAAATAAGGCATTAATCCCCTTCCCGTTGAATGAAGAACGTTCATTTTCATCCTTACTCCACTTGGTTCTAGGCTTGGGGACGGTGATAGTATCGACAACCTCGTTGGGGTGTGTCCAACCAAATTCCACCGCTTGCCAAACTCTTTCATCGATGGCAATTAGAAACGCCCTCATGCGGACTTTCCAATAAGCATAGTTAGTGCCATCGAAGAAAGGAGGTCGATTAATATTACCGCCCTCGGCCATTGTATGCAACCTATACCCGCTCTGATACCACTTGAAAGTTATGAAACCCTAGGATCTAAAAGGTAATCAACACCTAGAGGGGGGTGAATAGGTGTACAATGGCTAATTAAAAATCTCGATGCGATTTTAAAGTAAATGCGGAAAATAAAATCAACACACCAAGATTTTACGTGGGAAAACTCCAAACCGGAGTGAAAAACCCACGGGACCGATCACACGAACTATCCTCTAAGAAACAATTGAGTACAAGGCGATTTACCCACGACTTTACCCAATTTTACCAATCTTCAACGTGGATCTCCTTCGCTGGTCCTCGATCGCTTGAAATCCTTCAACCGATCACGCCGCAACTCCTTGCCGCGCCAACGCCTTGACTCCTCAAAGCGTCCACCGAGTCCTCGGCCTTCACACGCGATCCCCGCGCAAATTCTCCGTCCGGAGAGATAGTAACGATGATTTGTGGTGATCTTAACGTTAAAGTACCATAGACTATGGGGGAACCCTTTTAGTCAATCATCAAGTTGATTCATAAAGGAACATTCAAAGAAAAACCTAGAATCAACTCGACGATCAACAAAAACGAAACTCGCTTTTAGAATTGAATCATAAAGCTTAAAAGGAGTTTCTAGGGTTTTAAGAGGATCTATAATCTAAGAATTCTAAGCATATCAATAATGAACCCCCCATGGTCTATATATAGTGTTAGAAGACTTAGAAATAGATTAGGATTGAAATCAGCCTTTTTTGAAATAGATTAGGATTGAAATCAGCCTTTTATGGAAATTTTCGTGTCCAATGTCCGGTCTTAATAGGAATGTCCGGTCTTGATGCTGTCCAGTCTTAGCTCCTTGACCGGTCCACCCTTCCGTCAATGTTTTCGCAGAGTACTGAGTCCGGACAATGCCTGAGGATGTCCGGTCTTACCTTGCGTAACATTGAAACTCATTGTACTGAGACCGGACAATGCCAGGATGTCCGGACTTACATAAGAGTTATGCAATGTCAAGCCCACGGGATCCGGACATTGACAAAGGTCCGGACATTGACCTCATAAACCATGGTTTTGAAAATTTGTCAAATTAAAAGTATTTCAAGTCTTCTAACCACTATTATCTTAGTTTAAATCACCATAAATACTCTTTAAGACATACCTGAGGTATCGAGCTTCTCCGTCGAGCCTTGAGTCTTCAAACTTCATCTTTGTGCTCTTCACTTCTTCAAGACTCCAAGAACTTCACGAAATCCGCCAACTTATAAAATCCTTAACAATTGGGTCTACGCTAGTAACAAGAAAACGTTAAGCGTAGTCGAGACAGGCTTAGGCGATAGACCAACCAGGTCCCGAGTAGAGAAAGAAAACTGACCAACCAGGTCCCCAAGTATGCAAAGTAACTGACCAACCAGGTCCCAAGTAAGAATGTAACTGATGGAAGCTACTCTACTCCTACAGGTAGTGCAAAACCAGGAAGGTACTAAGAAGAGTAAGAATAAAAGTAATACGATGCGCGAGTATGAAATAAGCAAAGTAAAGGCAAGGGGTGAAGGAATCGTCACCAAGCTTGCACCACTGAACGGACGTGGGGTCGAGATACCCACCTGTACAACTGTCGCGTCTGTCTCCTGAAGAAGAAGTATCAACTGGACCTAAGGAGGTCCACCAGGTTAGTGTCTAACCCACAAATAATAAACACAGAACACATAACTCCACAATTAAACCCACGGTAATCGGTTTCCCAAAACCAATTGTCGTACTGAGCCGGAAGTCCCGTAAACCTCACCGGGACTCCGTCGGGAGCCACGAACTGTCCCGGAACTCACCGACTCGAGACACGAGTCTCCCGCTGCCACAAAACACTCCGATTTGGATGTTTTGGCAGCAACACAAGACGACACTTCGACACCACTAACGTCGGATAATCGTACGAATACGGGTTTCCGGAAGTGTCAATTTCGACACCGGGACACACCCTCGCTCACCCGTCATTTCCGAACCCTCGAAATGACGCGAGTGACCAGCCAACCAGGCTTAACGACTACACAATAGCTCACAAAGCACCGTCGGAATAATTCCGAACCGAATCCGCTTTCCGTCGGCGGATTTCGCCGAGAAACGCAATGAAATCGACTTTTCGATTTTCGCGAAAGCCTTCGGATCATGGACAATCAGTCCATAGGTTATCCCTAACTCACACATGTTGTCCACGGCAACCTCGAAGAGCACAATTACACAAAAGCCCTCCCGATAATCCAAAATCACATTATTTCATGTGATTTTGGGGCTTTTATGGCCCGACTACGAAAACTAAAAGTCATTTAGCCAAACCGAGACACCCGCCGATAGGTATCGGCGTGCCGGAGACCGTGCTCACCTTTCGGAGCAATTCTGGACACTGTTGAGAGCGCGGGAGCAACCCAAAGTTCAGCAAACTGCGCGCACTGCATGATAAACATGCAACTTCTCACTAACCAGGGACTCGTTGACCCTAAATGAGGTGACCACTGTGATCGTCACTGACAGACGATCACTGTGCTCCCCTCTGGAGACATCGAAACAGCCTCGGAAAGGACCGACACTGCAGAAACAGCAAATCGGGGTCTCCCCGACAGAAAATAAGGTGAGCACGATGATCAGCGATGTGTCCTGATCATCGTGCTCCCTTCCGTTGGGATCGGGGAGGCCCGGGTGACACAGAACAAGAAATCACCCAATTTAAGCCCTAATTCGGGCTCGGCCAGAGCAAGGTTGCTCCGGCCAGCCTCCGGCGGCACGGCGGCACGCGCGACGGCCAGGGATGAGTGAGGGGGAGATGAGGAGTGCAGTGCTCACCTCAGATGGCGACTAGAAGCGCTGGCGGCAGCCGTGGGACAAACCCAAGCCCGCACGGTTTGCAAGAGACGCCGGACTTGCTACGACCGACGAGGGCCTCCGGCGGCCGCGGCGACGGTGGCGTCTAAGTGCAGCAGACCCATGGGAGGCGGTGCTCGGGTCTGCCGACGGTAGAAGGCGGCTAGATGGGCGCTCGACGATGCCCTAGCCCGCCCGCACCAAAGAGAGCTCGGACTCGTCATCTCCGACGACGGCGGCCACGGGACGGCACCGATCGGCAGTAGGGGTTCCCCGGGGTCACCAGGAGGAGGGAGGAGGAAACAATAGGTGATGGCGACTGCGGCCCGCGGCTCGGGCACGGCCGCCGAGGCTCGCTCGGTGCGCTGCGGGACGGCGCCGCCCAAGGCGCGCGACGGCGACGGCGGCTTCTCGGACGGTGGCGGGATTCCGGAGGGTCTCGGGAGTCACCTCGGGCGGCCCCAAGCGGCGGTGGCGCGGAAGGCTGAAACGACCCGGCTCGGCCTAGGGCGCCATCAATGGCCGCGGATGACTCGCGGCGCTCGGCGACGGCGGAACCGGCGGCGGAGGTCGCAGGCTCGAGGAGGGCGACGGCCGGCGAGGAACCCTCCTACGGGATCGGGCGACGGCCGGCTAAGCCTCGAGGTGACCCTGGCCTAGGCTCGGCGAGCTGCTGCGGCGGCTAAGTCCGGCGGCGGCGGCGCTCGGGGTGGTGGCGGCCGGCGGGGAAGCACGAGACGAGGTCGGAACGATGCCGGCGACGGGCCTGGAGGCAGAGCAGCCGCGACCTGGCTCCAACCCGAGAGAAAAGAGAGAGAGATGGAGGAGATAGAGAGAAAGATGGAGAGGGATGGCCGGGGTTGCTTTTCCGGCGATCAGGACAGCGTGCCGGCGGCAAGGACATAAGCACGGGGTGGCCAGGGTGAAACATGAAGCGGCTAGGGTTTCGTTTGAGGGATAGGGAGGCCAAGGGATTAGGGTTCCATGGAGAATACCTAGATGCATCAACATATGCATATATATACATAGGTGTACTTTTGCGGAAAACTCCCTTGAAACTGATTATCTACAATCTAATCCCTCACAGAGAGAGTATTATGCGTGCACGCACCTCCATGTCCGATTTCACGCGATTTGGTACATAAAATATTGGGACTTTTGCGAAATTACCATCTTGCCATTTCCGACCTCTCCTCGATCAACTCGCAATTTCCGCAGATCCGTCCGTCCGATTTGCGAACGGATCACACCAGTGCGATCAGCACGTCGAAGACATCAAACTCACGATTTTGGTTTGCCTCGATCGGTCACGGATTCTCAAAGAAATCCGTCCACTCTCCAACGATCCGATTTGCCAACATCGACCTCTCTGCAATCATCTTGCAATATCCGGCGATCCGTTCGTCGAATTTGTAAACGGATCGCGCCATCGCGTTCAACACGTCGGGGGCATCGAAACTACCATTTTGTTTCATCATGTTTGGTCGCCGATTTGCGACGAAACCTATCTGCTCTCCACTAATCCATACAGTACACATATACTAATGTGTAAACCCGCGAAATCGTAATTTCGCCTCTGTATCTGACTTCCCTACCTCTAGTAGGGACCTCAAACATCCCTCACCTAACTCTAGGTCACCAGCACGGAGTTCGAGGAGTTCCACAATGCAAGAATAGCAAAGTGCAGAAATCCTCTTTTCAATTAAGCCCCTTTTTCTCGAAAATCGTGCATCGGATCAGAAATCCGTCAGTGCCATTGATTCTAGAATATCTGAACCGTTCAAAACGAGCTATTGGACCACTATGAACGGAGTCCCATACGTACCAGAAGCCAACTCTCCTCCGCGGCTTCACCGAAAAACTGAAGTTACTATTCACTTAAGTCAAACTTCATAATCGTGTATCTGCTCCGTTTTAGCTCATTTTCTCCTGAAACTTGACGAGTGCTTATGTAATTAAATTACACACATAAACATCGTCAACAGAGAGGCAAATGGCACAGTCAAAATTTCAGTCTTCACAATGTAGCAACTGTATCTTGCTTAGTGCTCCTCCAAGATATAGCACCTTGAGCAAGTAAGAAAATATATCCTGATGTGGATTTTATTAGTTATGGGGATGCCCCAAGAATCTATCTAGATTGTATCTAGCACCTTATCCAACACCTAGAGGGGGGTGAATAGGTGTATCGGCCAAAAAACTACAAATCTCGATGCAATAAAAAGTAAATGCGGAAAATAAAAACACACCGAGATTTAACGTGGGAAAACTCCAACTCGGAGTAAAAAACCCACGGGACCAACACGCGAATAACAATCCACTAAGAGAAAAGATTACAAGGTGATTACCGACTCCACGGACTTAACCTCTCTTAACCTCCTATGAATCTCCGCGCACGCCGCCGCGTTGTCCACGTCCGAGTCCACGAACGCCACGTCCCGAATCCACGAAACGCCTCCACTTCGAATCCACGAAACCTTGATCACGCCGAATCCACGACGCCCACTCGAATCCACGAGCGCACTCCGTCCGGAGCAAGAACAATACGATCGATGATCATTTATTGCTTAGATTCTCATTAAAGATCTATGGGAATAATCTCTAAGTAATTCTCAAATTGATTCTAGAAAAACATTAAGAATTAGGGCACCGAGAATCAACTTGATGTAGAAGATGAGGAAAACGGCTACCTACAAGCTTCTAGGGTTTTTCATAAATAATCTAGGCTTAACCATATTTTAGAAACACCCCTACATCTTATTTATAGGTTTAGAAGACTTGGAAGTAGACTAGGATTGTGAAAACCCAATTTTGGAAATAAAATTAGAGATAGATTAGGATTTGAAAACCTGTTTAAAATCAATTAGAAAACATAGAGATAGACTAGGATTTGAAAACCTCAATTTTGTCTAAATATTCAATTTAAAAACATTCTAAGTCTTCCAAACACTTTTAAATATTTATAAATCATCATCAATAATATTTGAACTTACCGAGCATTGTGGATTCATATTTTGAATATGCGAGTCTTCGATCTTCGTCTCTTCTTCTTTAAACCTTCAAGACTCCGAACTAACTTTACGAAATATGCCAACATAAAATCTGTAACAATCTCCCCCTTTGGCAATTTCGTGACAAAACCCAAAATTACATTAAAATACTCACAACGCTCAACTCACAAAAAAATGAAATTCATTGCCATCACCAAAACAATGAACTTCTCGCGTGAAAGATCCAAGAAAATATAAAATTACAATTTTGCAACTCCTAAACAAACTCTATGACTTAGACGCAACTAGGAATCTTGAAGAATTGATTTCCTGCAAAACAAATTTTCAACAAATATTCAAAAATATTTTATACCTCTTCTCCCTCTTTGTTCTTTTCTCCAACTTCTCGTTGTTCAACAATATTCTCTCCTTCTCCCTCCTTAATCTCATCATGTCTCCCCCTTCGTGTATGCGTCAAATACCAAATATCTTCTCCATCTATACCTTGTTCTTCATTCTGCCCCTTTTTGTCAAAAATTGCCAAAAAGAAATACAAATAGAGAGAAAAACAAACTAGCAAAAAGAAAGTAGTCATGTCATAGTTACTAATCTAGATACCAAAAATAAACAAACTAGACATAGTCCTAGGAGAGAAAAGATAAAATATAGATAATGAAGCTCAAAAAGATAAAATCACTCCGTGTCCTCCTCATCAAAAATTTTGCCTTGTTTCCTCAAAAGTCCTTCAAAATTAGATTAATTTCATAAAAATTAAAAATTGTACTCCAAAAATTATTATGATGAAGATAAAATATTATTTGATTTCAAAAGACATCAAAACATCAAAATTTGATATTAAGAATAATCTAATTATTTAAAGTCATCAAGATGCAAATTGATGAAAAATAATTTCTAGAAATTTAGCAAAATTGACACCAATTTGTCGCAACCCGTTCAAAATAGAGATTTAGCTAATAAACACCGGGGGTGGCTCTTTGAGCATCTTTTTCAATCTACCACCTTATAACGCCGAAAATTCTAAAATATTCACATATATTTTTTCTCAACCTTTTCGGTTTTTCATATAATTACCCATGTGGTAGCTTCACACACGTACCGGACGACCGGGGTGGTAGCTCTTTCCTACATGCGGTGGTAGTTTTTACACTCCTTTCGGATATAACTCTTTCCACATCTTTTAAACATAGGAGTTTCTCCCCCTAAATTAGACAATCTCACAATAGAAAATAATTTTGACGAATCTTAGTCAATTAGCAAATATCCATCAATTATATTCAACATTCTATACCAAGATGAATTAATTACTAATAGATTAAAATTAATTTTAAAATTTTGATGAAAGTATGTAAGAAGAAATCATATATTAAATTATCGTCAAGATAATAAAAAGTGGAGTGAAACCGATAATTAATATGAATTTAATTCAATTTGAATTGACTTTAGATACCGGTTAAGGCTCTTTTAAAAACCTTTAATGTCTCTAATTTAATGATTTTCAATCATCTCTTTTCTCAAAAATTTTCAACCAAATTAAAAACTCCCCAAAAACCTTTCCTTAAAAACGATTTTCAAAACAAATTTTAAAGATCAAACCTCGTCTAATCATGTAATGTAATGAAAGAAAAATATGCAATATGCACCAATCAAACCATTACATAAACAATAAAAAACAAACTAAGACGAAAAGTAAGGAAAGATATCACCTTTCCGTATCCAAACTTGTCGGATCTTTCGTTGGTTTTGCTTGTCGACGTTAGGTTTGAGTTGCTTTGATTTTGGATCAACCGTCGGTCGTTTCATTGCTTGAAGCTTCGGTTGATGTTGTCGTGGAGGCTTTGAATTAGAAATCCGATTCCCTTGATGGTTCGGTTTTGAGATCCAATTCGGTTGTGGGTTCGGTCGAACTCGCCGTTGCTCCTTAGAAAACCGGTCCGAAAGAGGCACTCGACTCAAATTAATTTTCTTTTGATTCCGAGGGGAAACCCGAGTAGTAGATGATGCCGATTGAGGTTTCGATGTTGCCGATCGATTTTTCTTATCCTTATTCGGGCAACACTTTTTGATGTGTCATTTGATGCCGCATCGGTGACACACCTTTTCCTTCGAATTTGTTGAGACATTAGATGTTGACGTTCGATCCTTCTCAACATAGGTTCGTTCGTATCCGAGGCCCAACTTGTTCGTTTGACCTAACCCAAGCATATGATCCAATTTCTTCGATCCGGAAGAAAATTGTTGAATGTCGGACTTGAGTTGATGAACTTCCTTGGTCAACTCTTTGTTGGATTTGTGCGATTCCTCAAATTGATGCTCCAAAAATTTAACTTTGTTCTTAGAGGATTTGATCGTTAAATCCGCTTCATCTAGCTTCTTTTGGAGGATCGAATTATCTTTCAATATTGCTTCCTTTTCCTCTTCGAAAGCTTTCGTCATTGTTTTCAAATTTTTGTTCTCCTCTTCAATGTCAAGTAGACGCTTCCTAAGCCTTTTGTTATGCTTCGCCATCTTTTTAGATTCGACGAGGAGTTGATGATACGCTTCCGCTAAATCCTCGTCGTTTGATTCCTCATCGCCGGAATCCGAGTCCACGTCTTCTTCCTTTGATGTTTTCAACGCAATCCCTCTACTTTGAGAAAAAGACTTGGAAGAAGATTGGTTAGTAGGAAAAGTCATATCGTAAGTTTGCAACACACCTACTAACTCTTCGGCCATTAGATAGCAATATATCTAGATCCCGCTCTGATACCAATTATTAGTTATGGGGATGCCCCAAGGATCTATCTAGATTGTATCTAGCACCTTATCCAACACCTAGAGGGGGGTGAATAGGTGTATCGGCCAAAAAACCACAAATCTCGATGCAATAAAAAGTAAATACGGAAAATAAAAACACACCGAGATTTAACGTGGGAAAACCCCAACTCGGAGTAAAAAACCCACGGGACCAACACGCGAATAACAATCCACTAAGAGAAAAGATTACAAGGTGATTACCGACTCCACGGACTTAACCTCTCTTAACCTCCTATGAATCTCCGCGCACGCCGCCGCGTTGTCCACGTCCGAGTCCACGAACGCCACGTCCCGAATCCACGAAACGCCTCGAATCCACGAAACCTTGATCACGCCGAATCCACGACGCCCACTCGAATCCACGAGCGCACTCCGTCCGGAGCAAGAACAATACGATCGATGATCATTTATTGCTTAGATTCTCATTAAAGATCTATGGGAATAATCTCTAAGCAATTCTCAAATTGATTCTAGAAAAACATTAAGAATTAGGGCACCGAGAATCAACTTGATGTAGAAGATGAGGAAAACGGCTACCTACAGGCTTCTAGGGTTTTTCATAAACAATCTAGGCTTAACCATATTTTAGAAACACCCCTACATCTTATTTATAGGTTTAGAAGACTTGGAAGTAGACTAGGATTGTGAAAACCCAATTTTGGAAATAAAATTAGAGATAGATTAGGATTTGAAAACCTGTTTAAAATCAATTAGAAAACATAGAGATAGACTAGGATTTGAAACCCTCAATTTTGTTTAAATATTCAATTTAAAAACATTCTAAGTCTTCCAAACACTTTTAAATATTTATAAATCATCATCAATAATATTTGAACTTACCGAGCATTGTGGATTCATATTTTGAATATGCGAGTCTTCGATCTTCGTCTCTTCTTCTTTAAACCTTCAAGACTCCGAACTAACTTCACGAAAAATGCCAACATAAAATCCGTAACAGATTTTCTAGAATCCACGCATCCACCAAAATCAGAGTCCGAATATCTAACCACCTCAAGATGGTCAGAATGTCTGTAGGTGAGCATATAATCCTTTGTTCCTTGTAGATATCTCATAACCTTCTTTGCAGCTTTCCAATGATCAAGGCCAGGGTTGCATTGATATCTACCCAACATCCCCACTGCATGAGCTATATCGGGTGTCCGGTACACTGCGCACGACATCAAACTCCCATCGTGAAGCATAGGGTTTGCTCTTTATATGTTCTCGTGGGACAGCTGTAAGACCCCAGATAGTCCTATATATGAGATATAATAGGGCTAAAACTCTTAACCCGGCTTAAGCATTTTGGGTGGTGGCAAGGCCCAAGAGGTTAAGAGAGTTAAGCGTGCTAGGACGGGAGTAGTCCTAGGATGGGTGACCCCTTGGGAAGTTGGGGCATCTCAGATGGTATCAGAGCCAATTACCAGCCGGAAGTGTGAGATGAGTCTAGGCTGAGCCAAGGTCTGGATGACGGGCTAGCGAGACGAGTCTCACATCGCCTGTTACTTGTGAGTCTGAGCCTGACGAGGACGTCAGGACTTAAAGGAGGGGAGATTGTGAGACCCCAGATAGTCCTATATATGAGATATAATAGGGCTAAAACTCTTAACCCAGCTTAAGCATTTTGGGTGGTGGCAAGGCCCAAGAGGTTAAGAGAGTTAAGCGTGCTAGGACGGGAGTAGTCCTAGGATGGGTGCCCCCCTGGGAAGTTGGGGCATCTCAACAGCTCTTCATGGGGAGGTTCAACTGGTTCAGCATTTTCATACTCTAAGATTAGTTGATCTCCATTACGGTCAAATTGACCTTCTGTACGAGCAACTAAATTATTATCTGTTGATGAATAACTAGTTGAATTCCTTATTTTCTCAAAATCCATCTTTTGAGAAATAATACTCCCACTAGTTTCAGAATGCTCAAGAAATTTGGCATTCCTGACCTTAACTATCTTAGATGGGTGATTTGGACAATAAAACCTGAATCCTTTGGAGTTTACCGCATAGCCAATGAAATATCCACTGACTGTTCGAGGGTCCAATTTCTTTATGTGTGGATTATAAACCCACACCTTAGCTGGACATCCCCATACATGCAGGTGATTTAAACTAGGTTTCCACCCTTTCCATAACTCAAAAGGAGTTTTGGAAATAGCTTTCGATGGAATCATATTTAAAACATACACTGCTGTCTTTAGTGCTTCACTCCAAAGAGAAGATGGAAGACAAGAGCTAATAATCATGCTCCTTACCATGTCCATAAGTGTTCTATTCCTCCTTTCGGCAACGCCATTTTGCTGAGGCGTGCCAGACATCGTATACTGTGCAATGATGCCTTCACCTTCGAGGAATTGAGCGAATGGACCGGCCATTTGACCTTTATCCGTATGTCTTCCATAATATTCACCCCCTCTGTCGGACCTTACAATCTTAATTTTCCTATCCAGTTGTTTCTCTATCTCAACCTTATAAGCTTTAAAATCATTAAGAGCCCCAGCTTTATCAAATAAGAGATAGAGATACATATATCTTGAATGGTCATCAATGAATGAGATAAAATATCTCTGACCGTTGAAACAAGGAGTAGGAAAAGGTCCACAGATATCTGTATGTATGATCTCAAGAATTTCAAAACTCCTTCTGGCACCTTTAGTGGTATTTGTGTTAGTATACTTTTCCTTTATGCATTCCACACAAGTACCAAAATCGGTAAAATCGAGATCTTGTAAGATCTTTTCTTTTACCAATCTGATCTTTATTCTCTCTAAAGAGATATGAGTTAAACGCTTGTGCCATAAATAAGAAGAGTTTTCTTTAATAATGTTCCTTTTAACACCAATGCCATGATCAATATTTAAAATTATTTTCAAAAGATTGACTCAAATTAAATCTGTACAAATCATCTACCAAACAACCATTGCCAACAATAATATTATCGGAGAACATAGTAAAAGATTTATTTTCAAATAAAAATTTGAAGCCTTTATTTCTCAATTTAGAAATAGAAACTAGATTTCTAGAAAATTTAGGAACATAAAAAGTATCCTCAAGTTCAAGTATAAAACCAGTTTTCAGTTCTAAAATAAATTTTCCAACAACTTCAACTTGAGATTTATTTCCAGCTCCGCTAATTAAAATCCTTTCATTTGGCTTTAACATCATTAGGTTGTGAAAACCCTGCATGGTATTTGAGATATGTACAGTAGTTTCAAAGTCAATCCAACATGTGTTTTTTAGGAACATTAACTAAATGAGATTCATAACAAATATAGATAGTTTCAATACCTTTCTTCTCGAGCCAAGCCTTATACTTCAAGCAGTCCCTTTTCATGTGCCATTTCTTTTTACAGAAGTAGCATTGATCCTTTTTGCCATAATTCTCTATTAGCAATTGAGTTGACTTCTTGTAATTAAAAACACCCTTGTTGTTTCCCTTTTTGCGCTAAATCGCCAGATTAACAGATTCTGTTATATTTTCCGGCTTCTCCTGCTTCAGTCTCTCCTCTTCTTGAACACACATGGTCAATAATTCATTTATTGACCATTCATTTTTATGTGTGTTATAGGAGATCTTAAAGGGATCAAACTCAGACGGTAATGAGTTCAAAATTAGATGGACTAAGAAAGTGTCGGAGATCTCAACTTTTAAAGCCTTTAGTTGAGCTGCTATGTTCCGCATCTCCATAATATGCTCGCGCATACTCTTGACTCGATTATACTGGATGCCCGAAAGTCGCTTCATCAGCGTGCTCGCCAAAGCTTTATCGAAGCTAACAAACTGCTCCTCAATAGCCTTTAGGTAATCCTTGCCTGTATCGCATTCTGGAATCGATCCCCTTATACTTTTTGATACTCTAGACTTTATGAGCATCAAACTTAAGCGATTGGATCGCTCCCACTTTTCTTGCGTGGATTTCTGTTGTGGAGTTATTGGCCCCACTACTTTAGGCGGTTGCTCAACGCGCAGAGCCAAGTCTAAATCCATATAACCCAAAGTAAAAGAAATAATTTTTTTCCAATCAGAATAATTGTCCCCAGTAAGTACAGGAATACGAGAAACATCATTAAGAAATGCAGTAGGGGGAGAAGCTGCAAAAATAAAGAAAACATTAAACTTTATCGCCTGCTATAAGATTATAATTTTTAGATAAGATAAATTCTACCTTCCTGTGGGCAGAGGCGCTACACGCATAGAATTTATCTACTTTAATAATAAGACTAGTAGAATACTAATTTCTAAACAACAAGATTTCTGTACCTGTGGGCATAAGAAAACTCGCAATCTAGAAATTCAATCCACTATCTTATTCCAGTCAAAATTCAGAAAATTATATTATTTGACTGCAATAAATAGTCAAACTTTAATTTCAATATCAGTAATACCTTATTTATTTTTCATTATCTATAGGATGCTGTGGCTACTCCTGAGCATAATGAAAAATACAAACAACCTTATTTGACATTGATGACTATTTAACATAAATTGGAAATCCATATGAATTTTCGGGTTAACTTTAATTCAATATCATCTTATAAAAATACCATAAGTGATCATATACCATGACTAGGATGCTGTGGCTATTCCTAAACATAGTTAATCTCACAAGTCCGTATATGATATGAATGACCGAAAATTTTATATTATTCCAAAACGCAACGAAATAAAAGTCTTGAATAATTTTCTTAACAACCTTATGTGACTCGAAATTATAAACTGTATAAAATCTATATATATTTTACTCTTAAATTTTCATGATCACCTTATGTATGTTTAGAATAATAATGCAAAAATATATCGTAAAATATTAAACTAAACATACAACTTTATATCATGAATAAACAAACAAGTAGAAAAGAAATTATATATAACAAATATCCAATATTATATATAATTTTAATATATAGACTTCTCCAAAATATGTCACGTAATCAAGAAAATTATTAAGCAAAACTATAATACATATATCTATACACACACTTTATCTTTTCATTAAAACAAATAAATAAATATATATTTTTGGATTGCACCCAGGCACCCCCGACATGCTGCTACAAAGTACGGCCCACAATGGGCCATACTTTCTTCTTTTCTTTTCTTTTTCTTTTTTTTTTTTTTGATTGACCGCATGCAGACCTTGTGTGGGTAGCCTTCGCATGGCCCCCTAATTGAGCCGTACACATGGCCGCTTACCAAGCACAGCCGAAGGATACGCTATGCCCATGCGCCACTTTGGTGGAAACCGGTCGACACCGATTTTCTTTTCTTTTTGATTTCGCTTAATGCGGCGGATTGGTGACGTCGTTCCTCCGAACGTCGGTCTCGATTGAGGCCGACCGACGTCACGATTAACGCAAACCAATCGAAAAATATATTTATTTATTTATTTATTTTTAATGAAAAGAAATCTGAAAGAAATAAAATCCGACAAAAAGTTTGGCTCTGATACCACATGTTAGAAACTTTATAAGAAACTAGAATCGTACCTTCTGCCATGATTTCGATTTTCATACCGGATTTGTTGACGGCGATCCTTAGTCGTCGTTCGTCATCGTTCGCGATCTGCAAGAAGATGGGACGTTTCAAGTCTAATTCCCTTATCCGCGGAGATGGAGCCGTCACAGACAATTAGAATTAGGGTTAGACCGGGACTCCCATATGTTACATATTTATATATAACTGTTGGCATTCGGTTAAATCGAATCGGGTGCGCCCATGATCGGGCTCGATCCGACGGTTATTATGTTGTCTAATTGGATTAGAATTAATCTCGCTTTTAAATTGAAAAGCTAGTTAGAGATAAATTCTAATCATCTTAGGATAACAAATCATAACCGATTTGACCTTATTCCTAACGCAATTAGAATTCTCATAATCCCCTATAAATATACGGGCGATCCCCATCAAACAAGATACGGAAAAACGAAAGTTCTCCACATCCTCCATTAACCTATTATTCTAGAGGGAGAGGGACTTGAACGGTGGATTTGTGATCGTGCTCGTTTGTAGTTCGATCCACCGCGAGTTCGGAGCGCGAGAAGTTTTTCAAGGACAATTCAAGGACACGTGAATCAACTTCGACGATCCGAGCGTTGTAACGCGAATCGCTTCCGCAAAAAAGGTACGAGCGAATACTTCCGCTGCGTTCTACATTGGTATCAGAGACAGGTTTGGTTGATTCCGTGCCCTTGAAACACCTTTTAACGAGATTGCATGCTTAGATTTAAATCTATAATAGTTTAGATTTTTTGTTGCATGTATGTGAGCATTAATGGCGGTTTTTTTTTTTATAAGTGGATATCTTTGCATGATTGTTACATATCTTAAAGCACCGATATTGTAGATTAGATCTACATAAGTTTGATTTGACATGGTTTTGTATTTTATGAGAAAAACGAAACCCTAAATCGAAATTTTTGGAGGTGGCTTGTTTGATGTGTGATGAATATCTCATTGTGATAGTTGCATGATTTGGAAGAGCTTCTCATAAGCTTTATATTGATATATTCCTTTCAAAATTCAGATCTTTGTATCATAAGATATGTTTTTTTGATAATCTTCTAAAATAAAAAATAAAACATTGGTATCGTTTTATTTGCTATACAACATGATCAATAAGATTATGGCGCTGGCCACAGAGCACATATGTTTCGTTGTATACAAGGACTACGAAGGTATAGCTTGGCCATGGCACAACAAGATCGTGCTGGGGCACAGACGTTTCACTACATGGGTTAAGAGGCCAGACACAGAACACATGGTTGGGGTGTCAAGATTGCTAGCCAGCCTCGCACGGCCAAGACACAAGACGCGCCATCATACGGGGTTTGGCCGTGACGGCTGTGGCGCTGTGGCGCACAGACGGCTAATACATGGCGGCCGCGCGGCCACGCGGGCCTGCTGTGCCTGCAGTCAAGGCACTGCGGCAAAGACAGCCTCGCGCCGGCCACACCTGCCGCGCCCTCGCGGGCCGGGTCGTCGGGCGGCATGCTCTGGCGTAGCGGGCTAACATACAAGAAGGCCATGGTCGCTCACATATTGCTCAGGCGGCGGGGTTAAAGCATTGCGCAACCTCGGCGTGTCAGATCACATGGCACCACAGTGGTCGACTGCGCATCGCCGGTTATGTCGTCGCATTTCCAAAGCCACACAAGGCTACTACGTTGGAAATTGAGGGCCGCGCGGCCACTTGTGCCAATTTTTTCTTTCGCACTATTTTTTTTATAATTTTATTTTTTTATATAAAAAAAAAAAATTATATTGGATGATTAATATGCCTTCACGATGAATAATGCATGTATATTCGATGATTAATATGCATATTCGATAATACATTTTGCATAGTTAATTGCTCAATATATTTTTTGTGACATATAGCATGCATTTAAATGTTATGATATGCCCTTTTTGATGTATAGATGTATTTTTTTGGCATTATATAAATTTTTTATGCATGCTTAGTTAAGTGGGAGTCATTTATTTTTGGTAGAGTAAATTATATGCTTTTACTCCCAAATATTTTGCGCATCTTAGTTAAATAATTAAAAATTTTGACATACGGTGTGTGATGTGATTATGAGCGTAGCGAAGTTTTCCTTTGCGCATTTATGATCTAATTTTTAATTTATTTAATTAGAGATGCGGCAAAATTAAATACAAGTATCGTGTGCTAATTTTAAAATATCTCTTTCTGCGCATTATATGAATAAAGTGAGATTTAATGGCTTCCAAGCAAATTGTTGCGGACTTGAACAAGGGCGAGAAATTGGATGGTGACAATTATGATATTTGGCACCGTAAAATTCAATATGTTCTCGCCGAGCAAGAGGTTCTTGAAAATTTGAGTAACAAAATGGACCAACCCGCAGAGGGCACCACTGCCCAGGCTCGCCGAGATATGGAAGCCTATAATAATTGGCTTAAGAAGGACCGCATTGCTCGCATTACGTTGCTGAGCAGTATGCAGAATGATCTCTTGTGCGAGTATGAGCAGTATCCGACTGCTTTTTGACCTGTGGGAGGTTCTCAAAACTAAATTTGGTGCAACTTCGGCTACAAGGTTGCGCAGTCTGACTATGCGGTTTGACAGTTATAAGAAGCGTGCCGATCAGACTATGAAACAACATGTGAGAATAATGTCAAATATGATTCGCGAGTTAAAGTCAGCTGGCGGCAGCTTGACTGATGAGCAGCAGATCCAAGCTATGATTCGCTCGCTTCCTAATTCGTGGGAACACATGCGAATAAATTTGACCCACAATGACAATATCAAAACTTTTGAGGATGTTGCACGGCATTTGGAGTTGGAGGAGGAGCGCCTTGAGGCTGTTAAAACTCCAACTGCCAATGCTGCCGAGTCAAATTTTCACAGAACATCTGGGTTCAAGCGAAAAAGGACTACTGGACCTCAAAATCGTAGTGGATCCGCGCCTAAGAACGCGAAGAGCACTAAAAGAAAGAGAAGTAAACGAGGTGGCAAGAAGGACAAGTCAAAGATGACCTGCTTCAATTGTAATAAGCCAGGACACTTCGCTCGTGATTGCACTGAGCCGAAGAAGGTATCTTTCTATCTTGATTCTCGCTCATTTGTTTCTTCTAACACGTTTGTTGCTGAATCTCTCCCCGTGTGGATTGTAGACTCAGGAGCAACAGACCACATAGCGAGGGATCGGATAGGATTCGTCGAGTACCGTTGAGTGCCTGCCGGGAGTAGAAGAGTATACATGGGGAACGATTCAAGTGTCGATGTGTTAGGCGTTGGCACATACAAGTTGATCATGCAAGGTGGTCGAACTTTATATCTACATGATGTACTTTATGCTCCTGGAGTTCGGCGGAACTTGTTTTCTATTCTTGCTATGCTTCAGTTAGGCTTTTCTTTTCGTTTTGAGAGTGATGTAGTTGAGATTCATCTTGGTACTATTTATTATGGTAGAGGTTTTATTTCAAATGGTTTTATGATTTTGGACATTGATTATAATATTAATGATAGTGGTTCTTTTTCCTTGCTATCTTCTGTTGAGAATGATCACAATGTTTCAATTAAATGGCATGCTCGTCTTGGTCATATTGGGCAGGATAGAATGAATAGATTAGTTCGAGACGGGCTATTGAGCTCACTCACTAAAGTCGATCTACCCACTGTGAACATTGTTTGGCGGGAAAAGCGACCGAAAACCATTTAATAAAGCTTCTAGGCGAATTTCCTTTACAATTGATCCATTTCGACATTTGTGGCCCAATGAGTGTGAGGGCAAGACATGGTGCTTTTTACTTCATCACATTTATAGATGACCATACGCGCTTCGGTCATGTTTATCTGATCTCCCATAAGTCTGAAGCATTGGATTGTTTTAGACGTTATATGAATGAGGTTGAGAATCAGTTAGATTTGAAAATTAAAACTTTAAGAACTGATCGAGGCCGTGAGTATCTATCTGAACAATTCAAGGAATTGTGTGATGAAAAGGGAATAATCAGACAGCTGACAATTCCTGGCACTCCGCAGCAAAATGGTGTAGCGGAGAGAAGAAATCGCACATTACTTGACATGGTTAGGTCAATGATGGCGCAAGCAAATTTGCCTATCTCCTTTTGGGGAGATGCATTGTTAACTGCTGCCTACATTCTTAATCGTGTTCCCTCCAAAACAGTACATTCCACCTCTTATGAATTATGGACAGGCAAGAAACCAAATTTAGAGCACCTGCGTCCTTGGGGTTCGGCAGCTTATGTACACAACACTTCTCACAAGTATGGGAAGTTAGGCCCTAGAAGAAAGAAGTGTATCTTTATAAGATACCCTAAACACTCTAAGGGATATGGGTTCATCGGAAAGCAGCCAGATGGAAGTTTGACTGAGATTGAGTCGCGAGATGTTGAATTCCTCGAGGAGGATTTTCCTTATAGAAGTGAGGTTCGAAATGAAATTGAGTTCCATGAGATGGATGACTCTGGTAATGGCGCTTCTATTCGCTCAGTCGAAGTAGAGGAGGCAACTCCGATACCTCCAGGGATAGTGGGAGCGACTTACCTTTGGATGAGGAACCTCAACTTCGTAGGAGCGCACGTATGGGAGTTCCCCGTCGTCGTTTTGAGATTGAGGGGGAAGCTTTCATGGTTGCTGCACATGATGATGATGAGCCTACATCTTTTCAAGAAGCTCTCTCATCACCTACTCATAAGGAATGGGTGGATGCAATGGTGGAGGAAATAGAATCGATGAAGTCAAATCATGTCTGGGACTTGGTTGACTTGCCACCAGGGCGCAAAACAATCGAGAATAAATGGGTTCTCAAGATTAAGCGCAAGGTGTTAAGGATTTTGTGTTGGCAAGTTTCGTGAATTGAGTCGGAGTCTTGAAGGCGTCAGGAGCACATTTGAACAAAGAAGATGCAAACAGACATTACAAGACACAGGGGTGAAGCTCGGCACCTAAGGTATGATTCTAAGAACATTTATGGTGATTTTAGACTAAGATATAGTAGTTAGAGGACTTGGATTGAATTCTATTTGACAAAAATCAAAGCTGGAAAAATTTGGTCAAGATCCGGATCTCAAAGGTGACATCCGGATCTTAAAGGTGAGATCGGGATCTGAGAGGTGAGATCGGGATCCCGTAAGCCTGCCCTTTGCGCAACTTTAAGTGTGATCCGGATCTGGATTGAGATCCGGATCCCGTACCTTGCAGTTTCAGGATGACGTAAGGTGGACCGGATCTACGAGGTGGGATCCGGATCCGAAGCTCTATATTTGATGTTGCGCAAGCCAGACCGGATCTCATGGCTTAGGACCGGACCACTGTGAAAAATATTTTTCAATGACGAAAGGCGGGACCGGTTGAGGGGGCCGAGTCAGGACCTTGGTCTGGGAAATATTTCCATTTGGTTGTTACAATCCTAATCTATCTCTTAGTTTTCAAAATACTATATAAAGACCATGGGGGGTTCATAATTCAACATGCTTACATTATAAACTTTATTGAAAACCCTAGAAGCTTGTAGGTAGCCGTTTTTCTCATCTTCTACATCAAGCTTCTCCCAAATTGATTCTCGATGCCCTAATTCTTAATGGTTTTCTAGAATCAATTTGAGAATTGCTTAGAGATTGTTCCCATAGATCTTTAATGAGAATCTAAGCAATAAATCACCATCGATCGTATTGTTCTTGCTCTGGACGGAGTGTGCTCGTGGATTCGAGTGGGCGTCGTGGATTCGGCGTGTTCGAGGCTTCGTGGATTCGAAGTACGTGCGTTCGTGGACTCGGACGTGAGGGCGTGGACAACCCGAAGGAGGATTGCGCGGAGATCCATAGGAGAGTTAGAGAGGTCGAGTCCGTGGAGTTCGGTATCACCTTGTAATCTTTTCTCTTATTGATTGTTTATTCGCGTGTTGGTCCCGTGGGTTTTTTACTCCGAGTTTGGAGTTTTCCCACGTAAATCTCGGTGTGCTTTTTAATTTCCGCATTTACCTTTTTAAAGCATTGAGATTTGTGGTTTTTGGCTTTTACACCTATTCACCACCCTCTAGGTGGTTAGATACGATCTAGATAGATCCTTGGGGCTTCCCCGTAACTCACACAAGGCAGACGGTTCAATCGATAGGTACAAGGCTCGCCTGGTAGCAAAGGGTTTTACCCAACGAGAAGGCGTTGATTATGAGGAAACCTTCTCTCCAGTTGTAAGGTTTGCTTCGATCCGCCTAATCTTGGCCATTGTTGCATATTTGGATTTGGAACTTTACCAAATGGACGTTAAAACTGCATTTCTCAATGGAGAACTGGATGAGGAGATCTATATGGATCAGCCTGTTGGCTTCTCTATAAAGGGTGAGGAGCATAAAGTTTGTAAGCTCCGACGATCCATTTATGGATTGAAGCAGTCCTTCAGGCAGTGGTATATTCGATTTCATTGAGCCATCACTGAAGATGGGTTTACGATGATTGAAGAAGATCACTGTGTGTATGTTAAACGGTCCAAGGATTTTTTTTCTGATCCTTTCCTTATATGTTGATGATATTCTATTGGCCGGGAATAATAAGGAGATGATTGTCGCCACTCAGAAGTGGTTGTCCTCTAATTTTGAGATGAAGGACATGGGTGAAGCGAATTATGTGCTCGGAGTTAAGATCCTACGAGAACGTTCAAAGAAACTTTTATGTCTGTCTCAAGAGACTTATCTAAGAAAAGTTTTGGAACGATTTCTGATGCACAATTGCAAACCCATAGACACTCCTATTGCTAAAGGTGAGAGTCTGAACCTTAAACAGTGCCCTAAAACTTCTGAAGAGAAGGATAAGATGAATCGAATTCCATATGCTAATGCGGTCGGGAGCCTGATGTATGCTATGATGTGTACTCGGCCTGATATATGCTATGCTGTGGGCTTGGTTAGCCGTTTTCAGTCCAATCCGGGATTGGACCACTGGAAGGCCGTTAAAAGGATACTTCGTTACCTTAGAGGTACGATAGATTATGTGCTGTGCTATCAAGGTACGGATTTTCGTCTCGTCGGTTATAGCGATGCGGATTGGGCTGGTGACCTAGACGAGCGTAAGTCGACCTCAGGATATGCATTCTTGCTTGATAATGGCGCCGTATCTTGGAGCAGTAAGAAACAGACCTGTATAGCTCTATCCACCATGGAGGCGGAGTTCGTGGCGTGTTCTGCAGCAGCTCAGGAGGCTATCTGGTTGAGGAGGTTCCTTCGACATATTGGGATTGTCGCTTGTACGTCCGTTCCTGTGACGATCTATTGTGATAGTATGGCAGCGATTGCATACTCGAAGGACCCGAAATATCATGGCAAGACTAAGCACATCGACTTAAAGTATCACTTTGTTCGCGAGGCAGTGGCGCAAAAGGAAATAATCCTGGAACACATCTCTACGAGTCACATGGTTGCAGATCCTCTGACTAAGCCTATTGTTAGAGAATCCTTTTCGGCTCATGTTAAAGCTCTTGGACTTCGTAGGATTTGATTGTGTAGACAGTGGATTATTTTTTGGTCATTTCTTTTGTAATATTTTTGGTTATTTAATTACATATTACTTTTTGGCAAAGATATTTGGTAAAATTAGCACATGCGTATATAAAAGAACGGATTGATAGTATGTCGCAGGCTGATTGGCCATCTCACACGGGCAATCACACTTTTCGGCGCTGTAGAGAGCGAGCGAAAATTGAGGCATTTATGGAAGCCGCCTTGGTTGACACCAAGATGAGGTCTTTTGTGAGACCGCATACGAATAGTCCCACGATTCGTATGGCCTGTGTATTAAGAGCCGGATGTGAGCTCACCGTTTGGCGCTTGAGATAGCGAGCAAATGGAGAACTCAGGCTAGACACTCCGGGAGTGGCTGAGCTAAGATCCGTATGACGTTGAGAGGACATACGCTCATTGAGATTCTCTGTCATAGCATGTATTTCATACTACATGTGCTGGGCGACCAAGTAAAGAAGATGAGTGAATGGATCCCTGCTTCCTCATCGTGTGAGTTCTTATGGACATTATTTTGTGGAAATGTCCTATATATATGTTAGATGCCCTTAGTGACTTTTGACTATGTCATTAAGTGAAAGAATTGATGTTGCTACTTTGGCATGTTTCCTACGGCTATGAGTGATGCGGCTTTACGGGGCATTGCTGGGAAAGCAGTCAGTTCTCAACTTGGTGGCATGAGGGCTCAAGGAAGACTAATTGAATTACATTCAGACACTTTGACTCATTGTCGACAGGTTGTGTCGCTTCAGTATAGCGAAACAATCATGAGTATAGTGTTATAATGTGCGCAATAGAGGTTAGCATGGCTCTTTGAGGGATTACAGATGCTGAACCTGATGTAATTCAATGGTCTAGGGCATCACGAGTCTAATATTTTCTTCTTTTTGAGGGTTGATGTCTCTATGCTGGCCGTATGCGGTTTCTAGTATAGAGCTCCCAAAATACAGGTTGACTCGGCGGCCGCACTGTTCATTTCCCTGTATGAATAGAATTAATAGTGGTGTAATGTTGAGGAAGTGGTTACGATGGTATCAATCCTATCATGTGCGAGTGGGAGATGTTGGCATTCGGTTAAATCGAATCGGGTGCGCCCATGATCGGGCTCGATCCGACGGTTATTATGTTGTCTAATTGGATTAGAATTAATCTCGCTTTTAAATTGAAAAGCTAGTTAGAGATAAATTCTAATCATCTTAGGATAACAAATCATAACCGATTTGACCTTATTCCTAACGCAATTAGGATTCTCATAATCCCCTATAAATATACGGGCGATCCCACATTAAACAAGATACGGAAAAACGAAAGTTCTCCACATCCTCCATTAACCTATTATTCTAGAGGGAGAGGGACTTGAACGGTGGATTTGCGATCGTGCTCGTTTGTAGTTCGATCCACCGCGAGTTCGGAGCGCGAGAAGTTTTTCAAGGACGATCCAAGGACACGTGAATCAACATCGACGATCCGAGCGTTGTAACGCGAATCGCTTCCGCAAAAAAGGTACGAACGAATACTTCCGCTGCGTTCTACAATAACTTAATGTAAGGATGTTAAATCATGTCCGTCCATCAAGGACGTGTCCGGATACATCCTAACCCTATTATCTTATTATATCTTTATAGATCAATTTAATTAGATTGACTGTATCTTTATGGATCACCTTAAATATATTACGTAGGCCACATCCAACATAAAACCCATATAACAAGCTTTCTCATTAACAATTGCACTTAAGCCCCTCACAAAAATGCTATTCTGGAGGGCTTATATACATCCACATGACCCCCATAATAGCCGCGCCTAATAAAAGTGTCTTGGTTCCGAGTTGGTATATTTATATGAAAGTTATTATCATCCAAATATTTCTTACGAAAGATTTTCAGGGAGAGCACTGACACTGTCATCGCATCCTCAATATCAATCTGATACTTAGACCAATTAATTTCTTGAGCCTTCAACATCACACCACCTAAGATAAGGATATCTTGTCGAAAATAGTTTATTAAATCCTCACTCTTAGCCTGAAGATCAGACACTTCCAAATCCTCATGTGGGATAGAACCTTTGGGACCTAATTCAGGGCATAATGCCCTTCCCAATGATGCAAGAGAGCTAGGCAGCAATGTGCAAGAATCTCTAAAACGTAATAAGAATTTATCGTTAATATAGTGTAACGACCCAGCCCACTAGCAATAATAACTCGTTGGGCCCAACCACCGGCCCAAAATGCTTAAGCCCAGTTATTATTACTAGTGTCTAAGTCTTATATAAACCCAATGACAACCTCATTCCCATCCGATGTGGGACTATTGGGGTGTCACATATAGACTTTCAACTCGTAAAGTTTATGATTCCTCACCAAAGGTTTGATTTTATACTTTTTTACCACGATCCACATAATACCTTAGAATTAAAATTCCATCAAATCGGGCAAAATTGTGGAAATAAATAGTTCGAAGCCTCTGATTTTGCATCACACATTCTTCCAATTTAGTGAAATAATCAAATAACATTTTTTGACTCCTTTCTTCAAAGTCAAGATAGAAAGGAATGTAATTTTCACTGAATAAGGTTTCAATCAAATTGGAAGTCAGATCATCACCAGGCATAACCACTAAGTAACCAATCGCATAAGGAACATGAACATTATTTACCAATATTGTCTCTATATCGGCTACAATGAAAGGACGACATTCCTTTTGATTATTACCTTTGATTGCGCTTATCTTAGAGGGAATACGACTCTTTTTATACAAAAGTGATTTGACTTCTGGTAGATTACTACTTATTATATTAGTATCCATAACATTAATAATCTTTCCAATCATACCAGAAGCTGGTATATTAGGAAAGTCTAATGATTTAATGGATTCCTTTGATTCATAATAGATATTAATGAATACCCCTTTTATCACTACATCTTCATATTTTTCACCGTATAACCTCACTTGTTGTTCAATTATATCATAGATCCTTTTTTTAGGAAGTCTATTACCTTCTAGATCACACAAAGGAATAGCCCGGCCCAATATATATGAAAGCTCAGAAACAGTAGGTAAAGACATTTTATATCCCATGGTAAATTTCACATACTCAGAATCAATATTGTAGGCATATTGCTCTAGCAATTGTATAAAGGCTAATATTAGAATTAAACCACAAATGCGCTTTTGTATAAAACTATACTTTATACACAAATGCACTTTTGCATTTTAGCCCTCCAAAGCCCACAATTCATACTTTAGTCCCTGTCACTAGTTGAATCTTGCGCATAAGACCCTCCACATTCAAAATCACGCAATTCGGCGCATAAAATATAGTGACTCTTCGCATTCCACCGTTATGCGATTTTTGCCTCTTTGCGTTCTTTTCGCGATTCCCGGAGATCCGTCCGTCGGATTCACGATCGGATCGCGCCAGCGCGTTCAGCGCGTCGAGGACATCGAATCTAGCCTTTTACTTCGATTGATTTGGTCTCGAATTCGCGAAGTATCCATTCTCTTCTTTTTCCTCCAATATCTCCAATTAATTAAATCTTTAAGTAAAACGGTTCAAACCCCTTTTTCTCGATAACCGTGAGTCAGAATCCAATTCCGTCAGTGGCATTGGTTCCAGAATAGTCGAGCCATTCGAAACGAGCTATTGAAGTCATATTATCGGAGTTCTGTACACACCTGAACCCATCCTCTATTTCCGGCTCATCCGGAAAACTTAAGTCATTTTTCCGGGTCGCGTAACTTTTTCGTTTTAGCTCGTTTTGACCTGAAATTTGACGTGTGCTCTTGTAATTTAATTACACACAATAACATCGTCAACAAAAGGGTTTATTTATTAAGATAAAAATGTCGGTTATTACAATGCGACTCGTATAAATGTGTTCCAGTATTATTTCCTTCTGCGCCACTGCCTCGCAGTGGTCCAATCCCAGATTGGACTGAAAATGGCTAACCAACCCCACAATTTAATATATATCAGGCCGAGTACACTTCTTGGCATACATCAGGCTCCCGACCGCACTAGCATATGGAATCCGATTCATCTTATCCTTTTCTTCAGAAGTTTTAGGGCACAGTTTAAGGTTCAGACTCTCACCTTTAGCAATAGGAGTGTCAATGGGTTTGCAATTGTGCATCTGAAATCGTTCTAAAACTTTTCTTAGGTAAGTCTCTTGAGACAGACGTAAAAGTTTCTTAGAACAATCTCGTAGGATCTTAACTCCGAGCACATATTTCGCTTCACCCATGTCCTTCATCTCAAACTTAGAGGACAGCCACGTCTGAGTGGCGACAGTCATCTCCTAATTATTCCCGGCCAATAGAATGTCATCAACATATAAGGAAAGGATTAGAAAAAATCCTTTCGACCGTTTAACATACACACAGTGATATTCTTCAATCATCGTAAACCCATCTCCAGTGATGGCTCGATGAAATCGAATATACCACTGTCTGGAGGACTGCTTCAATCCATAAATGGATCGTCGGAGCTTACAAACTTTATTCTCCTCACCTTTTATAGAGAAGCCAGTAGGCTGATCTATATAGATCTCCTCATCCAATTCTAAATTGAGAAATACAGTTCTAACGTCCATTTGGTAAAGTTCCAAATCCAAATATGCGACAATGGCCAAGATTAGGCAGATCGAAGCAAACCTCACAACTGGAGAGAAGGTTTCTTCATAATCAACGCCTTCCCGTTAAGTAAAACCCTTTGCTACCAGGCGGACCTTGTACCTATCAATTGAATCGTCTGCCTTGCGCTTAATCTTGAGAACCCACTTATTTCCGATTGATTTGCGCCCTAGTGACAGGTCAACCAAGTCCCAGACATGATTTGACTTCATCGATTCTATTTCCTCCACCATTGCATCCATCCCTTCCTTATGAGTAGGTAATGAGAGGGCCTCTTGGAAAAATCCAGGCTCATCATCATGTGCAGCAACCATGAAAGCTTCCCCCTCAATCTCAAAATGTCGACGGGGAACTCCCACACGTGTGCTCCTACAAAGCTGAGGTTCCTCATCCAAAAGTAAGTCGCTCCCACTATCCCCGGGAGGTATCAAAGTCGCCTCCTCTGCCTCAACCGAGCGAATAGAAGCGCCAATACCAGAGTCATCCATCTCATGGAACTCAATTTCATTTCGAACCTCACTTCTATAAGAAAAATCCTCCTCGAGGAATTCAACATCTCGTGACTCAATCTCAGTCAAACTTCCACTGGCTGCTTTTTGATAAACACGTGTCCCTTAGAGTATTCAAGGTATCTTATAAAGATATACTTCTTTCCTCTATGACCCAACTTTCCATACTTGTGAGAAGTATTGTGTACATAAGCTGCCGAACCCCAAGGACGCAGGTGCTCCAAATTTGGTTTCCTGCCTGTCCATAATCCATAAGGGGTGGAAGGTACTGTCTTGGAGGGTACACGATTAAGAATGTAGGCAGCAGTTAACAATGCATCTCCCCAAAAGAAGATAGGCAAATTTACTTGCGCCATCATTGACCTAACCATATCAAACAATGTGCTATTTCTTCTCTCCGCTACACCATTTTGCTGCGGAGTGTCAGGAATTGTCAGCTGTCTGATTATTCCCTTTTCATCACACAATTCCTTGAATTGTTCAGATAGATACTCGCGGCCTCGATCATTTTTTTAAAGTTTTAATTTTCAAATCTAACTGATTCTCAACCTCATTAATATAACGTCTAAAACAATCCAATGCTTCAGACTTGTGGGAGATCAGATAAACATGACCGAAGCGCGTTTGGTCATCTATAAATGTTATGAAGTAAAAAGCACAATGTCTTGCCCTCACACTCATTGAGCCACAAATGTCGTAATGGATCAATTGCAAAGGAAATTCTGCCCTAAAAACTTTATAAAAAGGTTTCAAGATGAATCTTAACTACATCATTCTCAAAACGAAAAGAAAAGCCTAAATGAAGCATAGCAAGAATAGAAAACAAGTTCCGCCGAATTCCTGGAGTATAAAGTACATCATGTAGGTACAAAGTTCGACCACCTTACATGATCAACTTGTATGTGCCAACGCCTAATACATCGACACTAGAATCGTTCCTCATATATACTCTTCTGCTCCCAGCAGGCATACGACGGTACTCGACGAATCCCATCCGATCCCTCGCTACGTGGTCTGTTGCTCCTAAGGCTACTATCCACACAAGGAGAGATTTAGCAACAAACTGAGTTAGAGTGAGAATCGGGATAGAGTGGTACCTTCTTCGGCTCAGTGCAATCACGAGCCAAGTGTCCCTACTGGTTACAAATGGAATAGGTCATTTTCGACTTGTCCTTCTTGCTACTTCGTTTGCTTCGCTTTCTTTTAGTGCTCTTCGCATTCTTAGGCGCGGATCCGCTACGATTCTATGACTCAATAGTCCTCTTTCGCTTGAACCCAGATGTTCTGCGAAAAATTTGACTCAGCAGCATTGGCAGTTGGAGTTTTAACAGCCTCAAGGCGCACCCTCTCCAAATCCAAATGCGATGCAATATCCTCAAAAGTTTTGATATTTTCAATATAGGTCAAATTTACTCGTATATGTTTCCACGAATTGGAAAGTAAGCGAATCATAGCTTGGATTTACTGCTCATCAGTTAAGGTGCCGCCAGTCGACTTTAACTCGCGAATCATGTTTGACATTATTCTCACATACTGTTTCATAGTCTGATCGGTACATTTCATATAACTGTCAAACCGCATTGTTAGGCTGCGCAACCTTGTAGCCGAAGTCGCACTAAATTTAGTTTTGAGAACCTCCCACATCTGATACGCAGTCAGATACTGCTCATACTCGCACAAGAGATCATCCAAAGATACCGCTCAAAGAACTTAATGCGAGCAATGCGATCCTTCTTAAGCCAATTATTATAGGCTTCCATCTCTCGGCGAGCCTGGGCACAGGTGCCCTCTGTGGGTTGGTCCAATTTATTACTCAAGTTCACACAATGCGCAGAAAAGAAGATATTTTAAAACTAGCACACAATACTTGTATTTAATTTTGCCGCATCTCTAATTAAATAAATTAAAAATTAGATCATAGATGCGCAAAAGAAAACTTCGCTATGCTCATAATCACATCACACACCGTATGTCAAAATTTTTAATTATTTAATTAAGATGCACAAAATATTTGGGAGTAAAAGCATTTAATTCACTCTACCAAAATTAAAAGTCCCACTTGACATAATATGCATAAAAAATTTATATTATGCCAAAAGATTTTATCCATACATCAAAAAAAATATAATGATATTTTAAATGCATGCTATTATGTCAAATAAAACATATTAAACCATCTAATATGCTTAGTTACAAGCATTATCTTTCATGATAACATATTAATCAGCGAATATGCAGATTAAAAAAATTTAAATGAATGCTATAGCCATCAAACATGCATGATTTAATCAATTATTTTTTTAAAAAAAAATTGGTGCAAAAATAGCGGGACCCGTTAGGGCCCGTCCCGCACGCGGCTGGCTGGGCCGTGCACGGCTGTTGGCTCACGCAGCCGGCTCGCGCGCGCTGCAGCTCGAGCGCCCAAGAGGCGGTGCCGGGCGCGGCCCGCAAGCGGCCCGCGCGCGCCCGAAGGCCGGCCGCCGCACGGCGCTCTCGCTTATGCCCGGCTAGCGCGTGGCCGCCTCGAGCGCGCGCCGCGCGTGGCTCGCGCGCGGCCCGCGGCTCGCCCGCGCGCGGCCATGTGTGCCGCGCGCGCCGCGCGCCGTGGGTTCGTATGCACGCCTCGCGCCGGCCCGCGTGCGCAGGGCGCGAGCGCAGCCGGCCCGCGTGCGCAGGCGCGAGCGCAGCCCGGCCGCAGCCGAGCGCGTGCGCCGAGTGGCCCCGCACCGCGTGCGGCCCGCGCGTGGACCGGTGCCTTGCACGGTCCACGGAGCGCGCGTACGGCCCGCGCGGCCCGCGGCGTGCGGGCGCCGCCGCGCCCGCGTGAGTGCTCGGCTAGCTCGGCCCGCGCGCCGCCGCGACCAACGTGGGGCCCGCGTGGCTTGCACGTGGAGCGCGGCCTACATGGCCGCACGCCGCCCGGCCTTCGCGCGTGGCCCGAGGGGCCCGAGTGCGGCCCCGCGTTGAGCTACCCGTACGGCCGCGCGCGACCGGGTGGCCCGTGTGGCCCGCAGCCGCGCCCGCGCATGGCCGCCAGTGCGACCCGCGGCACGGGCTCGCGCGCCGTGGGTTCGCCGCCGGGCTCGTGGCGCGCGCGCCCGAGCCGCTCGTAGCGCGCGCGGCTAGCCCGCAGCGCAGCTCGCGCCCGCGTGCTCCCACTCGGCTCTTGAAGCCGACAGTTTTTTTTTTTTTTTTTTAAATAGCGAATCTTTAAAAAATCATATCTTAACATTTAGAACTCCGATTCATGCAAGAAATATATCGATAGAAAACTTACAAGGAGCTCTTCCAAATCAAACAAGGTTCACAATGGGATATGTATCACACATCAAACAAGCCACCCCCAAAGTTCTAATTTAGTGTTTCGTTTTTCTCATAAAATACAAAACCAAATTAAATCAAACTTTTGTAGATCTAATCTAGAAAGTAGGTGCTTTAAGATGTGATGAAAAATAAGTAAAGATATCCAACTTCGAAAAATCCGCCATTAACGCCCACAAGCTTGCAAGAAAAATCTAAACTATTATAGATTTAAATCTAGGCATGCAATATCATTAAAGGGTTGATCTAGGGCACGAAATCAACCTAATAAGTCTCTGATACCAATGTAGAACGCAGCGGAAGTATTCGTTCGTACCTTTTTGTGTAGAAGTTGATTCACGTGTCCTTGGATCGTCCTTGATCAATCTTCTTGCACTCCGAACTCGCGGTGGATCGAACTACAAACGAGCACGATTGCAAATCCACCGTTCAAGTCCCAAGTCCCTCTAGATTAATTGGTTAATGGAGGAAGTGGAGAACTTTCGTTGTTTTTCGCACACCGTTTAATGTGGGATCGCCCGTATATTTATAGGGGATTACAGAATCCTAATCGCGTTAGGAATAAGGCCAAATCGGTTATAAATTGTTATCCTAACATGATTAGAACTTATCTCTAATTAGCTTTCCAATTAAAAGCGAGATTAATCCTAATCCAATTAAACAACGTAACAACCGTCGAGCCCGATCATGGGCGCACCCGATTCGATTTAACCGAATGCCAACATATTCAAATCAAAATTATTTTTTCATACGATGTAGGACTATTGGAGCGTTACAAACTCTCTTTGTTTAGACCATGCCGTCCTAATCAAGTTCTTATTCAGATCACAAATATACATACCATTCGAGAGATATTCTAGGGGTGGTTCAAGAGGTGGCTCCCACTTAATCCGTTGGTGTAATAATTTTTCCTGCATAATATTTAGTTTTTACACTTTGGACTGATATTCGATTTTGATACTAATTGTAACAATTCGGTCCGTTAATAATAATAACTCTTTGTCCAAAACGCCGGAATAAAATATTTAAGTTCCGTTGTTATTAATAACCTGTGAAGCCTCATATATTCTGTAGAACGCAGCGGAAGTATTCGTTCGTACCTTATTGCGGAAGCGATTTGCGTTACAACGCCCGAATCGTGGAAGTTGATTTACGCGTCCTTAGATCGTCCTTGATCAATCTTCTTGTACTCCGAACTCGCGGTGGATCGAACTACAAACGAGCGCGATCGCGAATCCACCGTTCAAGTCCCTCTCCCTCTAGAATAATAGGTTAATGGAGGATGTGGAAAACTTTCGTTTTTCGGTGTGTTATTTAATGTGGGATCGCCCGTATATTTATAGGGGATTTGAGAATCCTAATCGCATTAGGGATAAGGCCAAATCGGTTATAAATTGTTATCCTAACATGATTAGAATTTATCTCTAAATAGCTTTCCAATTTAAAAGCGAGATTAATTCTAATCCAATTAGACAACATAATATCCGTCGGATCGAGCCCGATCATGGGCGCACCCGATTCGATTTAACCGAATGCCAACATCTCCCACTCGCACATAACGGGATCGATGCCATCATAACCACTTCCTCAACATTACACCACTATTAATTCTATTCATACAGGGAAATGAACAGTGCGACCGCCGAGTCAACCTGCATTTTGGGAGCTCTATACTAGAAACCGCATACGGCCAGCATAGAGACATCAACCCTCAAAAAGAAGAAAATATTAGACTCGTGATGTCCTAGACCATTGAATTACATCAGGTTCAGCATCTCTAATCCCTCAAAGAGCCATGCTAACCTCTATTGCGCACATCATAACACTATACTCATGATTGTTTCGCTATACTGAAGCGACACAACCTGTCGACAATGAGTCAAAGTGTCTGAATATAATTCAACTAGTCTTCCTTGAGCCCTCATGCCACCAAGTTGAGAACTGACTGCTTTCCCAGCAATGCCCCGTAAAGCCGCATCACTCATAGCCGTAGGAAACATGCCAAAGTAGCAACATCAATTCTTTCACTTAATGACATAGTCAAAAGTCACTAAGGGCATCTAACATATATATAGGACATTTCCACAAAATAATGTCCATAAGAACTCACACGATGAGGAATAGGATCCATTCACTCATCTTCTTTACTTGGTCGCCCAAAGACATGTAGTATGAAATACATGACAGAGAATCTCAATAAGCGTATGTCTTTCTCAATGTCATACGGATCTTAGCTCAGTCACTCCCAGAGTGTCTAGCCTGAGTTCTCCATTTGCTCGCTATCTCAAGCGCCAAATTGTGAGCTCACATCCGGCTCTTAATATACAGGCCATACGAATCGTGGGACTATTCGTATGCGGTCTCATTAATGACCTCATCTTGGTGCCAACCAAGGCGGCTTCCATAAATGCCTCAATTTTCGCTCGCTCTCTACAGCGCCGAAAAGTATGATTGCCAGTGTGAGAGGGCCAATCAGCCTGCGACATACTATCAATCCGTTCTATACACGTATGCTAATTTTACCAAATATCTTTGCCAAAAATATTACAAAAGAAATGGTCAAAAAATAATCGACTGTCTACACAATCAAATCCTACGGAGTTCATGAGCCAAAAGGAATTCTCCAACGATAGACTTACTCAGAGAATTTGCAACCATGCAACTCGTATAAATGTGTTCCAGGATTATTTCCTTCTGCGCCACTGCCTCGCAGTGGTCCAATCCCGATTGACCGAAATGGCTAACCAACCCCACAAACTTAGCATATATTAGGCCGAGTACACCTCTTGGCATACATCAGGCTTCCGACCGCATTAGCATATGGGATTCGATTCATCTTATCCTTCTCTTCAGAAGTTTAGGGGCACTGATTAAGGTTCAGACTCTCACCTTTAGCAATAGGAGTGTCAATGGGTTTGCAATTGTGCATCTGAAATCGTTCCAAAATTTTTCTTAAATAATTTTCTTGAGACAGACATAAAAGTTTCTTTGAACGATCTCGCAAGATCTTAACTCCGAGCACATAATTCGCTTCACCCATGTCCTTCATCTCAAAATTAGAGGACAACCACTTCTGAGTGGCGACAATCATCTTCTTATTATTCCCGGCCAATAGAATGTCATCAACATATAAGGAAATGATCAGAAAAAAAATCCTTGGACCGTTTAACATACACACAGTGATCTTCCTCAATCATCGTAAACCCATCTTCAATGATGGCTCGATGAAATCGAATATACCACTGCCTGGAGGACTGCTTCAATCCATAAATGGATCGTCGGAGCTTACAAACTTTATGCTCCTCACCCTTTACAGAGAAGCCAGCAGGCTGATCCATATAGATCCCCTCATCCAGTTTTCCATTGAGAAACGCAGTTTTAACGTCCATTTGGTAAAGTTCCAAATCCAAATATGCGACAATGGCCAAGATTAGGCGGATCGAAGCAAACCTTACAACAGGAGAGAAGGTTTCTTCATAATCAACGCCTTCTCGTTGGGTAAAACCCTTTGCTACCAGGCGAGCCTTGTACCTATCGATTGAACCGTCTGCCTTGCGGCAAGTCAACCAAGTCCCAGACCTGATTTGACTTCATCGATTCTATTTCCTCTACCATTGTATCCATTCATTCCTTATGAGTAGGTAATGAGAGAGCCTCTTGGAAAGATCTAGGCTCATCATCATCATGTGCAGCAACCATGAAAGCTTCCCCCACAATCTCAAAACAACGACGGGGAACTCCCACATGTGTGCTCCTATGAAGCTGAGGTTCCTCATCTAAAGGTAAGTCGCTCCCACTATCCCCAGGAGGTATCGGAGCTGCCTCCTCTGCCTCAACTGAGCGAATAGCAGCGTCATTACCAGAGTCATCCATCTCATGGAACTCAATTTCATTTCGAACCTCACTTCTATAAGGAAAATCCTCCTCGAGAAATTCAACATCTCGCGACTCAATCTCAGTCAAACTTTCATCTGGCTGCTTTCCGATGAACACGTGTCCCTTAGAGTGTTCAGGGTATCTTATGAGGATACACTTCTTTCCTCTAGGACCCAACTTTCCATACTTGTGAGAAGTGTTGTGTACATAAGCTGCCGAATCCCAAGGACGCAGGTGCTCCAAATTTGCTTTGCTGCCGGGTCCATGATTCGTAAGGGACGAAAGATACTGATTTTGAGGGTACACGATTAAGAATGTAGGCAGCAATTAACAATGCATCTCCCCAAAAGAAGATAGGCAAATTTACTTGCGCCGTCATTGACCTAACCATATCAAACAAGGTGCTATTTCTTCTCTCCGCTACACCATTTTGCTGCGGAGTGTCAGGAATTGTCAGCTATCTGATTATTCCCTTTTCATCACACAATTCCTTGAATTGTTCAGATAGATACTCGGGGCCTCGGGCAGTTTTTAAAGTTTCAATTTTCAAATTTAACTGATTCTCAACCTCATTAATATAACGTCTAAAACAATCCAATGCTTCAGACTTATGGGATATCAGTTAGACATGACCGAAGCGCGTATAGTCATCTATAAATGTGATGAAATAAAAAACACAATGTCTTGCCCTCACACTCATTGGGTCACAAATGTCGGAATGGATCAATTTTAAAGGAAATTCTGCACTAGTAGCTTTATTAAATGGTTCCAAGATGAATCTTAACAACATCATTCTCAAAACGAAAAGTAAAGCATAACAGTAGCATAGCAAGAACAGAAAATAAGTTCTGTCGAATTCCTGGAGCATAAAGTATATCATGTAGGTACAAAGTTCGACCACCTTGCATGATCAACTTGTATGTGCCAACGCCTAATACATCGACACAAGAATCGTTCCTCATGTATACTCTTCTGCTCCCAGCAGGCACACGACGGTACTCGACGAATCTCATCCGATCCCTCGCTACGCGATCTGTTGCTTCTGAGTCTACAATCCACACATGGAGAGATTCAGCAACAAAAGTGTGAGAATCGAGATAGAGCAGTACCTTCTTCGGCTCAGTGCAATCACGAGCGAAGTGTCCTTGCTGATTACAATTGAAGCAGGTCATTTATGACTTGTCCTTCTTGCCACCTTGTTAGCTTCGCTTTCTTTTAGTGCTCTTCGCATTCTTAGGCGCGGATCCGTTATAATTTTAAGACCCAGTAGTCCCAGATTTTCTGTGAAAAATTTGACTCAGCAATATTGACAGTTGGAGTTTTAACAGGCTCAAGGCGCTCCCCCTCCAACTCCAAATGCGATGCAATATCCTCAAAAAATTTTGATGTTTTCAATATGGGTCAAATTTACTCGCATATGTTCCCACGAATTGGAAAGTAAGCGAATCATAGCCTGGATCTGCTGCTCATCAGTTAAGGTGCCGCCAGCCGACTTTAACTTACGAATCATGTTTGACATTATTCTCACATGCTGTTTCATAGTCTGATCGGCACATTTCATATAACTGTCAAACCGCATTGTTAGGCTGCGCAACCTTGTAGCCGAAGTCGCACCAAATTTAGTTTTGAGAACCTCCCACATCTCATACGTAGTCAGATACTGCTCATACTCGCACAAGAGATCATCCAGCATACCGCTCAGCAACTTAATGCGAGCAATGCGATCCTTGTTAAGCCCATTATTATAGGCTTCCATCTCTCGCGAGCTCGGGCACGGTGCCCTCTGTGGGTCGGTCAAATTCATTACTCAAGTTCACACAATGCGCAGAAAAGAAGACATTTAAAAAATTCCACACGATACATGTATTCTATTTTGCCACATCTCTAATTAAATAAATTAAAAATTAGATCATAATGCGTAAAGGAAAACTTCGCTGTGCTCATAATCACATCACACACTATATCTAAATTTTTTTAATTATTTAATTAAGTTGCGCAAAATAAATATTAGGAGTAAAGACATTTTACTCTACTAAAATAAAATTCCCACTTAACTAGGCATGCATTAAAATTTATATTATGCCAAAAACTGCATCTATATATAATAAAAGGCATTATAATGACATTTAAATGCATGTTATATGTCACGAAAGCACATATAAATAATCTAAAATACATGCATTATCTAGCATATTAAAATATTTGCATGCATTATTTATCAGAAAAAGCATGTTAAGTCATCAAATATGCTTAAAAAATATTTATTAAAAAAAATGGGTGCAGAATCAGAAAAAAAATTCTGAAGCCCGTGCCACGGCTTCTTGCTTGCACATTCAGCCCGGGAGCAGCCTGGGCGGTCCGCGAGGCCCGTGGCCTGCGCAGCGCGCGGTTTGCGGCGAGCGCGGCTGGGTGGCCCGCGCGCTACATGTGGCCCGCGAGGCCGGCGCCGCGCGTGGCCCATGTGAACATGCCGCGCACAGACACGGCCGCGGGCGTGGCCCGCGCGCTTGCGTGCGTCCTTGGAGCCCGAGGGGCCCGCGTTGGGTCGCACGTGCGGCCTGCGCACGGCCCGCGGAGCGCCGCTGCGCAGCGCGCGCGCGGCCCGCAAGGCTTGTCGGCCCCGCGAGCAAGCCCGCGAGGCCGGCCCGCATGCGCAGGCGCGCGCGCTCGGCCTCCGCGGCCGCGTGGTCGCGGCTCGCGCGGAGCGCGCGGTCCGCGCGCGCGTAGCTGCGCGGAGCGCGCCCGCGTTGCGCACGGCTGCGAGGCCCGCGGGCTGCGGCGGCGACGTGGCTGTGGCGGCCCGCGCTGCGCCTGCGCGGCGGCCGGGCGCGGGCGGCCCGCGTGTCCCGCGAGGCCGCGCGCGCGGCCTCGTGTGGCATTTGCGGCCTACGTGGCCCGCGCGCCCGGGCCCGCGCGAGCTAGGCGCGGCGCGCGGCGCGCGCGCGGGCGGCGCGCGTGGGCGCGGTGGCCTTGCGCGGCCCGCGACCGCGCGGCCGCGCGTGGCCCGCTGCCCGCGCCTCGCGCGGCCCGTGGTGCGCGGCCCGAGCGCGGGCTCTTGCGGGCCGGCGAGCCCGCGTGGCGCGCGGCTAGCGCGCGCCCGCGTGGCGCGCGGCTATCGCGCGGCTTATCGCGCGGCCGCGCGCGGCGCGCGCTGGCGCCGCCCGCAGCCGCGCCCGCCCGCGGGCGCGCGGATCGGCGCTGCCCGCAAGCCGCGCCCGGCTCGCGCGTGCCCAATGCGTGGCCCGCAAGCACGGCCGCGCGGCCCACGCGGGCTTGGCGCGGCCCGGCTGTGCGCGGCCCGCAGGCCGTGCGTGCGCGGCTGCGTGGCCCAAGTGGCGCGGGCTGCGCCCTGCGGGTGCTTGGCCCGCCTAGCCCGCGCGGCCCGTGCGGCCGACGTGGGGCCCGCGCGGCTTGCACGAGGCGAGCGTGCGCCCTACCCGAACAGTTTTTTTTTTTTTTTAAAGAAAATAGCGAATCTTCAAAAAATCATAACTTGGTATTTAGAACTCCGATTCATGCAAGAGATATATCAATAGAAAGCATATGAGACGCCCTTCTAAATCATGCAAGATTCACAATGGGATATGGATCACACATCAAACAAGCCACCCTCAAAGTCTCGATCTAGGATTTCGTTATTCTCACAAAATACAAAACCATATTTAAAACAAATTTTGTAGATCTAATCTACAATATAGGTGCTTTAAGATGTGTAAAAATCATGCAAAGATATCCATCATAGAAAAATCCGCCATTAACGCCCACATACATGCAACAAAAAATCTAAACTTTAATAGATTTAATTTTACGCATGCAATATCGTTAAAGGATTGGTCTAGGCCACGAAATCAACTTTATATGTCTCTGATACCAATGTAGAACGCAGCGGAAGTATTCGTTCGTACCTTATTGCATGCGGAAGCGATTTGCGTTACAACGCCCGAATCGTGGAAGTTGATTTACGCGTCCTTAGATCGTCCTTGATCAATCTTCTTGTACTCCGAACTCGCGGTGGATCGAACTACAAACGAGCGCGATCGCGAATCCACCGTTCAAGTCCCTCTCCCTCTAGAATAATAGGTTAATGGAGGATGTGGAAAACTTTCGTTTTTCGGTGTGTTATTTAATGTGGGATCGCCCGTATATTTATAGGGGATTTGAGAATCCTAATCGCATTAGGGATAAGGCCAAATCGGTTACAAATTGTTATCCTAACATGATTAGAATTTATCTCTAAATAGCTTTCCAATTTAAAAGCGAGATTAATTCTAATCCAATTAGACAACATAATATCCGTCGGATCGAGCCCGATCATGGGCGCACCCGATTCGATTTAACCGAATGCCAACATATTCTAATCAGAATTATTTTTTCATACAATGTGAGAATATTAAGAGCGTTACACTATCCATATTCGTCCTAGTTCAAGCATCCGAACATTGTTGAAGATAAAACCCAATTGATTCGGTTTCTTTAAACATAACGGAGAGCAAGGAGATCAGACACTAACGGAGAACCACTAAATGCTTGTATTTGTATGCCTTACTGACCGATAAAAGTTTTATGTTTCTCGCAAACAGGAACGAAAGAAAGAAAAGGGGTCATCTGACCCAGCTCGTTGCATATATGGCGTCACTATTTCTCCGTGGAGAAGCAAAAGAAAAAGGGTTTGTATGATCCGTGGGCATTCCTTGCATGCTATTTACTGTTTCTCATTTAAAAAATTAGCAAAAAAAAAACACGTAAAAGAAAATAAAATAACAAAAGTACAAAGGGTAACTTGCACCTTTGGGGCTCAAACTATTATGGAAATATTTTGATCTCAAATTTTAATTATAGTAAATTCTAATTTAAATTTTTAAAATTATCATAATCAAGTTTAACAACCTAATTTAGTTATTTAAATATTAACATATTATTAATGTAAAGAAGTAATTTCTATACTATTAATAAGACATCATCACGGCTACACAATTAATGGAGAGATGTGTGGTTAGGATGATGTGGGCACTAAGGGTTAAGTGAGTGATTGGTTGAATAGTATGATCTAACGGGTGAAAATCATCAAAGGGGTGGATCTAACAGTGGAAAAACTTGGTAGAAATCGTAGTCTTGTCGATAGTATCTGGGACTCTAATGTAAAAATATTATGATATTTTAATTATTATCACATTATCAATCATGTACTTTCATATCACTTTTAGTTTCTAATTTATTAATATTTTAGTAACTAAACTATTTGTGAAATTTAATTTTACTAATTTTAAAAAAATTGATCAAATAATTGTAATAAATTTAAATTTAAAAATTAAAATTTCACGTGACTTATAGCTTTGAGAACCAAATGTGAAATTCATCTAAATATTAATAAAGTAAAATATTTGTATAAAAAATATCTAGTTGCGAAAGCATTAGGCTTTTCCCGATTTGGCATTAGTGTTCAGACCTTTCTTAAAGCGTGAGATGGGTTTTTTGTCCTATGTATGATGAGTTGCATATTAAGACAGGCTAGACTAATGAATTACCAATCTCTCTCTCTCTCTCTCTCTCTCTCTCTCTCTCTCTCTCGTTATGTGAGCTTGCATAACTTGCATTGAATACTTTCTTTACTAATTAGGAATCTCTCTCTCTTAGGCAGCCATGTGACCAATTTCCCACTGCAAACCGCACACATCAAACCTCGCTTCATCACCAACTCCCACCCAATATAATATTGAAAATCCCACTCCTCTGCGTCCCTCCCCCGTATTTTTTCTCTCTTTCATATCTCTCTCCAAAGTCTCAAACCTTTTGTCTTGGCCATCTTCGTCATCTTCAACGCAGTTGCAGTGAGACACGCACAGAGAAAGGGGAGAGAGATGGGGAGGTCGAGAGGCGGCGGCGACGGGTGTCGGAGCGGCTGCAGCTTGCCCTCCTCCTCCTCCTCCTCCTCCTCCTCCTCGTCGTCGTCAGATTTCGAGTTCGCGGTGTCGCTGTCGCCGACGTCGAAGCGGCCGCTGGCGTTGTCGTCGCAGCAGCTGTGCCCGGCGGACGAGCTGTTCTACAAGGGGCAGCTGCTGCCGCTCCAGCTGTCCCCCCGCATCACCATGGTGCGCGCCCTCCTCCTCGCCTCCTCCTCGTCGTCCGCATCCTCCGACACCACCACCAACACCACCGCCTCCCGCGACTCCAACGGCAGCACCTCCTCCTCCTTCTCCGCCGAGCTCTCCGCCGCCGACTCCTCCGCCCGTCCCAGCTCCGCCACTGACGACGACAATTCCGCCGCCCGCGCCGCCGCCGCAGCCTTCTACGAGTCATTTGAGCAGCCCCTCCCGCCGCACCCGCCGAAGCGCGGCCCCAAATACCTCTCCTCCTTCGCCTCCCGCTTCTCTTCCGTCTTCCTCCACCGCGGCGGCAGCAAGAAGGACCCCCACGTCGCCGACCTCCACGACATCCCCCTCTCCTCCTCCTCCAGATCCGCCAATTATTCCTCCTCCTCGTCCACAAAAGAAGTGATCAAGAAGTACGTCAGGAAGGTGAAGCCGCTGCTCTACGAGAAGCTGTCATCGCTGCAGCAGATCAGGCAGCAGCAGCAGCAGAATCAGCATGATCAGCAGAATCGAAACAAGAAATCCTTCACATTCTCCATCAGAAAGGATAAGTCCGCTGCCAAACGGGCCAACGACGATCGTGGCAGCGACGGAATCTCCGACGGCAGCAGTCGGAGATCGAAAATCATCTACATGCACTCCAACTCGTTCTCCGGCAACCTCAAGTTCCCAAGAAAGAAGTCCAGCGCTGCCAGCTGCCCCTCTTCGATGCGCTCGTCGCCGACGCACTCCGGGCTCCTCTCCATCGGGGGCGGGGTCAGCGGTGGCTTCCCAGATCTCAATCGAGCTCTTTCATCGTCGGCGAGCTCGTCGTCCATGGAGGAGCTGCAGAGCGCCATACAGGGCGCCATCGCGCACTGCAAGAGCTCCATGATTCAAACAGCTAATCTTCAGAAGAAGTCGGCGTCCGCAGCAGTAAGCAACGACGACTAATTTATAAGATCCGCGGATCCTAATGAATTGACGACGATCATCAAAAAAAAGTTTCAGTTGTTACTCCTTTTGTACGTGTTTAGCTTGGGAAAATTAGAGGTAATTGAAAACTGTAGTTAGTGGTTGATCTATGTAAGTGTTGATTCGCTTCTGATATTTGCTCGAGTAGTTCGTGTACTTTGCTGTCAATTTTGTGTGGGATCATACGATCAATGAAATTATCTTGCAATTAAATAATTTTAAGCAGGGTCAATCAAATTAAGGTGCTTAATATTTTCTCATAACGGCAAGTGCCACAAGCCAATGTACTGAATTGGATTATTAACAAAATTAATTAAGGAAGATGATCCAATCTCTGTTCGCAGAAAGGGCATCTGCATCTGCACTCTGCAGATGGGTGACGCGGGCGGTAGACAGACAGGAGGCCAGCAGCGGCACGAGGCATGCCAGGCTGGGGCAGTGCCGAGCTGGCTACACAGGTTATCTGTTATTTATTAATCATTACTAACCTTCGTCACAGGGTACAATAATGTAGAGAGAAATAATAATAATTTTAGAAGAAATATTATATTTTAAATATTTTTGTTATGAAAAAATTGGAAATTTTAGATTGTCCAACACAAAAAATCAATGACGAAGAAAGCCAAAAAATAAAATCTAAGCGAACAAGAAAATGCTCTCTTTCATGTTAACTTTGTGCCAATACAGCACGGCAAGCAACATTAGATTAGCAAAATTAGATTATATATATTTTTATGGAGTTCGGTTGTTTGCTTTTGGTAACACAGAATTTGATACTACAATTTTTTTCACTATTAGGTTGTGTTTGGTTCAGGTATAAATAAAAATTGCTTGTTTCAGGAATAATTACAAGTTCAGATATAAGCAAAAACTATATCAATTTTGTGTTTGGAAAAAAATTGGATTGTTGCTAGGAATAAAGCAAATAGTGTTTGGATGATTAGATTGAAATAGTTAAAATTTGAAATTAAAATTATATTATCTAATTAATTAACATCAAAATATTATTTAAAAATAAATAATAAATAAATTATTAAAAACTACTTACAAATAATAGTAATTATTAATAATTAATTATAATTAATAAATTAATAATATTTATTACATAATTAATTATTATTATTATTAATTATTAATAAATAACTATAAATAATAAATTAATAATATTAATTATCAAATTATTATTAATAATTAATTATAAATAATAAATTAATAATAATATTGATTGTCTAATTATTAAAAATAATAATCAATAATTAATTAATTATACATAATAAATTAAAAAATTATTTTATTATTTAAGTAATAAATAATAATTTAAATATATTAATTAGATTAATTAAAGATTTACTATCATTAAAATTAAATTTAGACTTTAATTAATCTTATTTTCATCCGGAAACAATCTTGTTCCAGGAAAAAGGTGGAACAACAGTTCTAGCCATATCCCAACTTATTCCAGAAACTCGGAAACAACTGTTTCCGAAAACCATACTCGGTGTTTGGGAATAAAAGACGGAACAAGGGTTTATTCCTTCCTTGTTCCCGAACCAAACGCAACCTTAGGGTTTGTTTGATACTCTGCAAAACAGAGTGATAATTCAATTTACGATGTGTTTTTTACAAGTCCTGAAATATTACAAGAGACCTGATTGGACAAGTTTTGAAATTGTAAAAAATAACAAAATAGGCTCAAAATAGATTGTTTTTGGTGGAAAAAATTAGTATAAATCACTTTTTTTTTATTTTTTTTATTTTTTATGTTTTGTTTCCAAAAAACGCATCCAGCCTCTTTCCTATTACCTTTTACATCCTCCACCACCACCTCCTCCTAGACTCCGCCGCTGATAATCACGAGCTCTTCCACTCTATCAACAGCGCGCTTCTTCTGTAATATACCGAAACTTCGGTAGGATGTACCGAACTTTGGTCAAATCGACCGAAGTGTTTTGGAATGTTTTGGAATGGTTTGGATAGGGTGCAGGGACCTTGGAGAGCAATTCTAGAAAAATTAGAATAATTCGAGCATATTATGCTCTCGGGGTCCAGACCCTGGCAGCAAGGTTCGGACACTAGCTACAAAATTGTAAGAAATTGCTCTCGGGGTCCGAACCCTACGTGCAGGGTCCGGACCCCGCACACGCAGAAGGTATGGTTGGTCTAGAATAGCATTTTTGTGAGGGGCTTAAGTGCAATTGTCAATGAGAAAGCTTGTTATATGGGTTTTATGCTCTAGGTCCCATTTTCCTCATATGAGAACAAAGAGAAAAAAAGCTCTCTCTGTCTAGAAGCTTCTCTCACTCTCCACTCTCTCTCTTTCTCTCTTCCTTTCACTAGGGTTTGCTCCAATGATGGAGTTTGGAGAAGAAGAAGACTTGTTGGGAGTGAATCTTAGCTCTTGTGCAAGGAGTTGAGGAGGAAGCTTGAACTTGAGGTGAGTTCATGTGGTTGTAAATTTAGACTTTAATTAACCTTGTTTTCATCCGGAAACAATCTTGTTCCAGGAGAAAGGTGGAACAACAGTTCTAACCATATCCCAGCTTATTCCAGAAACTCGAAAACTACTATTTCCGGAAACCATACGCGTTGTTTGGAAATAAAAGGCGGAACAAGGGCTTATTCCTCCCTTGTTCCCGAACCAAACGCAACCTTAGAGTAGTTGGTTGTTTTAGATGTTATAGGAGCAAAAGGTTTCAAATTTTCTAATTTTATTTTACTTGTTGTAATGTAAGCTATGTTAACCATATGCTCTGCAGATGAAAATATGCCAAAACAAAGACTGCAAAGCAAAAATTAGCAAATAAAAGAATACCGATACTCAGAATGGATAACTGAATTTTGAAAGTTTTGATTTTGTGTGACACCCCAATAGTCCCACATCGGATGGGAAAGGGGTTGTCATTGGGTTTATAATACACTTAGACACTAGTAATAATAACTGGGCTTAAGCATTTTGGGCCGGTGATTGGGCCCAACGAGTTATTGTTGCTAGTGGGCTGGGTCGTTACATTTGGTATCAGAGCCGGTTCACCAGCTGGACATGTGTGGCGAGTCTCGGCTGAGCCAGGGTCTGGATGACGTGGCTCAGCCGAGACAAGTCTCACATAGCCTGGTGATCTTGGGCTGTGTGTGTGATTGGACTGACGAGGACGTCAGGGCCTTAACGGGGGGAGTTTGTGACACCCCAATAGTCCCACATCGGATGGGAAAGGGGTTGTCATTGGGTTTATAATACACTTAGACACTAGTAATAATAACTGGGCTTAAGCATTTTGGGCCGGTGGTTGGGCCCAACGAGTTATTGTTGCTAGTGGGCTGGGTCGTTACATTATTAATCATACAACCAGGAAACAACCACAACAAATGAATATACAAACAATCAATAATTATACATTCACATACACCATTCACCACAGGTTTAATCACATTTCCATGACAACTCTTTTCTTTCAAAAGTACGCTACCACGAGGGGTAGAAAACTTATTTTATTTTACAAAAACCAAAATCTCTTTATATCATTCATATATATCAGAGCAGTTACAACCACAACACCATTCACAGGTTGTTTTGAAAAAAAAAAAATTGAACTGAACCAGATGAACTGAACCATTGGTTAGGTTGACCTATAGGAAGACCTACGGTATAGGCACGTGAGAGTGCGGGGTTTGGGCTTTAGTCCCGGTGTGCATGTCGAGTTCGGTAAACTCTATACTTGTGCGACGCCGTGCAAATACAGGGGAGACTCTGTCCGTGTGTACAGTGGACTCCTTGTATTTGTGGCGGATCTGGCATACCCTGGGGAGTCAAGTTTCAAAATAAAAAAAAAAAAAAATTTCGCTGTGTTTTTACTTATAAAATGACCCCGGGGCGTGACAGATTAAAATGATGGGAAAGGGGTTGTCATTGGGTTTATAATACACTTAGACACTAGTAATAATAACTGGGCTTTGTTAAGGATTTTGTGTTGGCAAGTTTCGTGAATTGAGTCGGAGTCTTGAAGGATCGGAGCGGATCGGAGAACGGTGAAGAATCAAAGACTTCGAAGAAAGAGGAATTGGCTCACGATGAGAATCACGATACCTAGGTAAGTTTTTAATTCATGTTATGGTGATTCATACTTAGTTATAGGCATTAGAATCATAAAATCATTGAATAACGGATTAGAAACTGTAACGGAACTTTGTAGTTTTCGAAAAATGAAAAATCAGCAAAAATACAAAGTTATAGGTATGGAAAAAGATCTTTGTCTTAGGTATGGGAAAAGTAGCTATACCGGTATAACCATCAATCCCATTACCGGTACCAAGGCTTCGACACATAGTCTTCCGTCCATATGGAACCGGTAACCGATTCAAGTTTGTCAGGTACAGATAGGTAAAAATCTGATTTTTCTCTAATCCGAATCTAATTGATTCTAAAGTCTATAAATAGGTTCTTAGGGTTCTCTAACTTCGTGCACTTGATCATAATACATGTTTGAGAAACCCTAGAGGCTAGGAATTCCTTCAAAACCTATTTTCTACAAATTAGCCTCTTTTAGGTCAAATCGAGATATCGTATTGAATATCTATATGTCGATTTGATCTACGCTTCGCTTGGAGTTTTCTTCTTCGATTTTCTACGATACTCCTAAGCGAAGGATCACCATACTCATGATGCTTCTCATGAACGGCGTCGTGGATTCGGCGTGAGGCGTCGTGGATTCGACGCGATTGAAGGCGGTTCGTGGATTCGGATCGTTGGCTCGTGGATTCGAGTGGCGTCGTGGATTCGGCGTGATAGAAGCTTCGTGGATTCGAAGTGGTGGCGTTCGTGGACTCGAACGTGAGGGCGTGGACAACCCGAAGGAGGATTGCGCGGAGATCCATAGGAGAGTTAGAGAGGTCGAGTCCGTGGAGTTCGGTATCACCTTGTAATCTTTTCTCTTATTGATTGTTTATTCGCGTGTTGGTCCCGTGGGTTTTTTACTCCGAGTTTGGAGTTTTCCCACGTAAATATCGGTGTGTTTTTATTTTCCGCATTTACTTTTAACGCATCGAGATTTGTGGTTTTTTGGCCGGTACACCTATTCACCCCCCTCTAGGTGTCGGATACAATCTAGATAGATCCTTGGGGCTTCCCCGTAACTCACAATTGGTATCAGAGCGGGATCTAGATATATTGATATCTAATGGCCGAAGGCGGTAACATTAATCGACCCCCGCTTTTCGACGGCACGAATTATGCCTATTGGAAAGTTCGCATGAGAGCTTTTCTAATTGCAATCGAAGAGCGGGTGTGGAAATCAATTGAGTTCGGATGGAAACCTCCAACCGAAAAGGTCGATAATGTTGAGAAGCCTAAGCCACGAGACAAGTGGACAAAAGATGAAAACGAGGCATCTTCGTTTAACGGCAAGGGCATAAACGCTTTATTTAATGCCTTGTCTCAAACGGAGTTTACTCGCGTTTCGGCTTGTGAAACCGCGAAAGAGATTTGGGATACTCTACAAGTTACGCATGAAGGAACAAGCTTAGTAAAGGTCCAAAAATTACAAATGCTTACTAGCAAATTCGATTCGATCTCTATGGACGAAAACGAGACCTTTACCGAGTATTATACGCGTCTACAAGACATTGTAAATACATGCGCTAACTTGGGAGAGAAAATCCCGGAGTCAAAAGTCATTAGAAAAATTCTTCGAACTCTTCCGGAACGTTTTCGGGCAAAGGTTGCCGCGATTGAAACGGTTAAGCATCCGGATGAGATGAAAGTCGAAGAATTAGTAGGCGCTTTACAAACGTATGAGATGACTTTGCCTACTAATCAATCTTCTTCCAAGTCTTTTTCTAAAAGCACAGGGATGGCACTCAAATCAACAAAGGAAGAAGACGACGACACGGATTCCGACGGAAATATCACGCTTGCGGATTTTGAACATCAATTGGCGCTACTCACGAAGAAATTCCGACGGAACTTCCAAAAGAACAATGCTTCATCTTCGAAGCGAAAATCCTTTTCTAAACCATCTTCTAATTCTAAATTGAAAGATAAAAAACTTGCAAAGTCTTCGAATGAAAAAGATGAATTCGAAGGGGAAATCCAATGCTTCAAGTGTAGAGGCTACGGCCATATCGCAACGGATTGTCCTTCGAAGAAGACGTATAAATCGAAGGCTTTGCAAGCTAAATCGAAAACTTGGGATGACTCTTCTTCAAACGGATCATCATCAAGTGATGAAGAAAAGGATTATATGGCTCTATTTTCTAATTCTTCTTTGACTAATGTTGCTTGTTTATCTTCAATTATATCTAATTCAAATCCTTCTCTTTCTTCGCATGGGTCTTCGAGCGAGAATGGCGAAAGCGAGGAGGAAGCAAACGACGAGGATATAGCGGAAGCATACAATCAACTTCTTGTTGAATCACGGAAGATGGCTAAATTCAATAAGAAGTTGGAAAGTCGATTGTTGGAGATTGAAGAGGATAACAACAATATGAGGATCATGAATGAAGCTCTTGAGGAGGAACGAGAATCGATTTTGAATAACAATTCGGTCCTCCAAAAGAAGCTAGAAGAAGCGGAATTAACGATGAAATCTTATAAGGATAAGATTGGATTTTTGGAGCAACAATTTAAGGAAACCTACACATCCAATCAAGTGTTGACCAAGCAAGTTCATCAACTCAAATCGGATTTTCAACAATTTTCCTCGGGTTCGAAAAAGTTGGATAACATGCTCGGGTTAGGTCAAACGAACAAGTTGGGCCTCGGATACGAAAGGACATATGTTGAGAAGGATCAAAAGACGACATCGAAAGTCTCAACAAATTTAAAAGCAAAGGTATGTCACCGATGCGGAGTCAAGGGACATATCAAAAAGAGTTGCCCGAACAAGACAACGAAATCTCAATCGGCACCTTTTTCTATTCGGTATCTCCCACGGAATCAAATAGGAAATCAATTGGGTCGAGTACCTCGTGCAAACCGGGAGACTAAGCCTCAACGTAAATATCAACCGAAGAACCAAGCATCGAGACAATCATCGGTTGAACAAAGGTTGAAAGAAGTCAAGCCTCACGTCGACACACTACACCAAAATTGATTTTTAGCGGCGATTATTTTTTAAATTAGCGGCAATTACAATTGCCGCTAAATAGTTTAGCGGCAATTTTGATAATTGCCACTGTTGGCAGGGTCGCTAAAAATTATAGCAGCATTTGTTTCGATGGTTGGTAAAAATCCAAATAAATGCCGCTAAATATATATAATAGTGACTATTATAAATGCCGCTAAATAGTATACAATAACAACAATTATAAATGCCGCTAAATACTATATAATAACGACTATTATAAATGCCACTATAATTAATTATAATTGCCGCAAAAATATATATATACTAATTGATTGATTATAGCGGCAATTACAATTAATATTAAAATACTTGATTAACAACTAAATATTACAACAAATTGAAATATTATAAAATAGTAATAACCAAAAAATATTAATAATTTGTATAACAAATAGTCTCAACTCTCAAATTACAATCTCAGTATTCAAATTAAATTTCGAATATAAATTCTAACAAAAAATACTTGTTCAAAATGTAGTTAAAAAATAACAAACATGACCGCATGGTTAAAACTCTTGCTTCCACTCTTGCTTCCCACTTCAATTTCCGACTCCACTGATCCTGGATCAACCAAAAAGAAGTAATAAAATTAGTGTCCGAAATTACCAAATAAAAATCATCATATCAAATTTCTGAAAAATATGAAAGTTAAGTTGTACTGATTTGGTATAACTTTTCTTTTCATTTTGTTACAATACACTCAAATTAAGTAGACAAGCACATCTGAAAATGAACATGAAAACAGCGAAAAGGATTTCAGATAGTGAATAGAAGATCAGAATCCAACTATTATTTAATAGATCTCAGAAAATTCAGATTAGAACAAATACACATTGTTAAAATTGCCAATCTAAATTAGATCACAATGCATAAAACACGGGATTATCAAAGTGCCAATCTAAATTAAAATTTGTTTCGAGTGCCCAATAAAAATAGTTCAAACAGGAACCACAGCTCAGAGACAATAACAGAAACCACAGCTAAGAGACGATAACAACCCATCTAGTTGCACAATAGTTTCATCTTTTTTTATGCAAACTAAAAGACAACGGTAAGACAAGTGAAAGAGGAGCGACGGTCTCCAAGATAATTACCTTAATGAGTAGATCAAGATGTATGGAAAGAACTAGAACAACGAGTAATTTGTACATCCATATCATGATAAGAACTAGAAGCATCAGAAACCTGTTTCATGAGCATTATGAGAATAAAATATAACTAGTTGTGATAACAAGAAAATATTAATGATTTAACTTAATTTGCTTCAAATATTACCAAGCACACTATGCTAAAAATATTAAAAAGAAGCTATTACTAGCATTGGGCTCACTGACGCAGGCCATGGTTAGATCGCTTCTAACACCCCAAGCATTATATTTACTGTGCATACAAGCTATTACTAGCATTTTCATTGTTGAGAGTTTTATGATTGCATAACTTACTACAGACATACACAATGGTTGCAGAGCATATTGAGGATATCATTGGGTTGTTGTTCAAATATAAATGCATGTTGCAGAATTCTAGATTCCCAGAATGGATTTTTAAAGAGGTAGTAGAATTCAGTCATCTCAAGTTAAAACTTTATTTTGGATTATAATGTGAATAATATCAAGAACTATATGAATGAACATGTTAATGCCCATAAAATTGGCCAGCCATTTATTACATGAAAATGCAATGAGCTACAACAAGCATCTGAATTCATAGTCTTTCACCTTTTCATTTATCTAGTTAAATAGATAGATACTGAGTTTCTAAAGCTTGCATGTATAAAGCTACTTACATTAACAATTCTCTTCTGTTTTAGCTACTAGTATGGATTTAAAGTAATGGCCTACAAGTATATAAAAATATTAAAAAGAAGAAGGAACAAAAAAATTTCAAATAGTAAAGCTCTTTTACCTTTCCTTGGGATCGAGAACAACAAGATACCGAATCTTCGGAAAATCTTCTACTTATGATCGACCTCATCATTGCAACTTCAGCCTCTAAACGTGCTTGATTTTCTTTCATAATTTTCATCTCCTTCACACGATGTTGCTCCATCAGTTTAATTTCTTTCTCCGGTTCTTTTATTTTCTCAAAATCCTTTGAAGATGATTGATAGACGGAACCAGGAGACCATAAGCTAGTTGGCGTCGGACCAAGTCCCAATCCACGCACTTGTCCATGTCTCTCCTCCCCAATTACTTGAGAGTATATATCACCTTCCCAAGCTACGTGTCCTTGATCATTGTGTTCAGTGGTGTTTGGAAGCTCTTCAATCTTCTCCATTATCAAATTCTGCACACCATAATGTAGAAAGCCTTAGCATAGAGGTTGAAGTTGCTACCTGGGGGATGTTGTGGGCGCCCAAATTTGAAGAGAACTCCTTGATGTTCTGAGCTGAGAGAAAAATTAGCTGAGCACCACTTAGGGGGATCTTCGAATTCAGGTAGGGATGAGGTTCAATTCCTGCTGTGAATAGTATTGGTTGTTTGGAGCTGGTTCTAAGTGATTAGATTTGGAGCTAACACCTAAAAGCTGTACAAAACTGCATATAGATATATGTGTAATAAAACAGGAAAATTGGAATGAGTTAATTCTAATTCCTGAGTAGAAATGCTTCTAATTGCTGTATAAAGAAGTTTGATAATTATTTCTATGCTGAATTTGCAGAGGGTATAAAAGAGAAGGCCAAAGAGTGGCTACTGCTTGGTGATTCTGGGCACCCAGATTGGAGGAAACTTAGTGGAATTCCCTTGGTGTCCGAGCTGCAGAGAAGTTTGGTGGAGCTTACGTGCGCCCAATGATCGAAGCCCTTCTTTTTTCTCCTCAGATAATGCATTGCTGGCCACTTTGAGAGTGCGGTTAATAATCTCCAGTTCCTCCGGATATCGTTTCAATGATGCCAATGCTTTGCAAAGTTGCAAATTACTCCAGAAAAATTAAAAAAGACTTAATGCCAGATTTTTCTTTGGTTTAGAAACTAGCTCAGAATTATCAGGGGCAAAAGTTCTGGAACAGTAAGACGCTATGGACATCACACAAATCAGCGTAGAACCTAAGAGTAATCAATACCAAATCACCTAACATAAGAGGGTACACCCATACCAACCAGCCAAGAATAGGACACATAGTATTATGTGATTTTTGGATAACACAGAGTACTAACTTGTGTTGAAGACAGTCATTTCCTATTCTAACTTTCATGTAAACTCATACATCCACTTCAGAATTCTTGTTTCAATTTTGCATACATCGTTTCTCAATTGCACAATATTCTAATTCATAAAGCATTGAATTTGTAGTAAATTAGAGGTTTGTCCATAATCAAATGAATTGTCAGACACTTGTGAGATTCCTTCGGTATTTCTTGGCAAGTTTAATTCTCATAATCAGATAAATTTTGTTCTAAAAGTTATAATTTATAGTCCAAATGAGATGGAATTCAAAATAAAATTTTGAAATTGACATAATTAAATAATATTCTATAAAAGAAAGCCAATTTTAAGAAGTTAATTAATAGGAAAAAAAAGTATAATTGCAAACTATAGAATTTATTTTTATCATTTTGTATTTTAGAGCGATACCTCGGACGGTCCAACCAACCAATGGAAGAAGGGGACAGTCAATGGAGCGTTGAATTCGGCTGCCCATCTCGTCGAAGGAAACAATTTTCTGAACTGCACCAAAGTAGCTCAACGACGCTATTAACCACAATTTTCTGAACTGCACTGTACAGTAAAACGGAAGAAGCGGTATTATATTCATATTCTATACAATATTATAAGGGTGAAAACGGATTGGACTGTGGCTAAACCATAATCATATACATCTTTTGATATGGATAGGGATGCTATTAACCACATCCAGATTCAATGATGGATAAGGAAAACCTAAACCCATGTCCGACGAAGCTCGTATTCGAAGCCTAATCGGATTGATATCATGAGGCATGTATGGATGATTAGAGTTTCGAATTCAAACACATAAGGATTTCGAATTCAAACACAAGATAATCATTTTTTTTTGTTTTAAGCACTTAGTTCCAACCATCCACTGACCTGAATTTCCCGTAATCCCAAGGCTTTACCAATGGTAGTAGCTGTCAAGTCGCTACCACCCCGGCCGAGGGTGGTGACAGCACCAGATTTGATTATCTTTTAGTGATAACATGAAAAACTGAAAAGGAATATCAAAGTAGCTAAATTAAACACACACTATAAAAACACACTACAGCTAAGCAAGCAACAAAGCGCCCAATAATTAATACAACCTCCTAGAGTTAAACATGAGCTATGATCCAGTGAACAAACAACATGGACTCACGGGAATAAATTAAAAGTTAAAGAGGGCTCATGGACTAAAATATCAATAGGAATGAATGGTTCAGTTGAAGCAGAAACAACTTGTGTTAGAACAAAGGATAATTCAAATCAACCTACTTAATACGGCCAATGTAGTGTAAGTGAATGACTTGGCCAGTGAGCTTTGAAAACTCTTTGGATTTTAGATGAAAATACTTCGATTTGAGTTTTTCTTTTCACGTCTATTTTATCCTTTACACAATTAGCCGATTTCCTAGATGAGCTCTATCTACAAACTTGCTAAAATCCACAAAGTTTTTATGGTTAAATTTAACAACGATTCGAAATTTTTGTACCTATTCCAGAAAATACTCACTACTGCTCATGTATATGTACACGAGTTATGCTTTTATATCACATCCTTTTCAAGAAGCAACTTTGTCAAGGGATTGATCTTTGAAGAGATTAGATTGGTTTCGTGAAGTCCTTTTTGTCAATTGCTTTTGGCACTTCTACAAAATTGAACAGTGCATGCTCATTTAACTCCGAATTCACAAGCACTATCCGCTTGAAAAACATTCCCAGCTGATATTTTATATTCAGAATGTTAAACCAACACATATATTTAATGCAGCTGGTACCACCAGGAAGGAAAACTCAGAAAACCACATAGTGAGATAGTGCACTTCCTTTGCCACCGTATAACTTTTAAAGATAGCATGCAACCATTTAATGGTTGCTGTTCCAGACCTGGGGCAATTATCATCGCAACATGACAAATTGCCCTAGCTGAGAACCACCAACTGAACATAATATGATGAATATCCTACTATATAATGCTGACACTACCTTCAAAGCATAGAATTAAGGTTCTATTAGCTAATGACAAACAAAAAATTTTAGCAACATCGAACTTAAGAAATATTACTTACCTCAGTTACCTAACCTGGCGGGGACCTTCCTGTTGGGCTCAAAGACATAATTGATCAGTGAATCTTCTACTTACGGTGGAAATGCGTCCTAATTACCTTCCTAAGTATATTAGATATTGATACCAAGAAATTTATGGATCTTAATTGGAAATAATGTAGCAACGCCTAATTCTCTCGAGGAAGGCCTCATCTTGGAATGCAGTTCTCTAATAAAAAAGCAACCACTTTGGATTAGATTCAAATTATGAGTTTAATTTTAAATTTTAAACTTATATTTGTTGAATCGACCTGCATTGCAAATGTGGTCGAAAAGCTCTCCCCTACGGCATATTGCGAAACGATTGCCAAATGCAGCGGCATCAAAATCATCTAAAATTTTACACAAAAAAGCATCGAATCCATTAAATAATCCTCAAAATAGTAGGAAAATCAGCAATTAATTCAGAAAATCTCATGCCTAAGACCACTTTGGATTAGATGATGTTCAGATGCCGTAGCGGTTGATGGTTCATGATCTTCCGGAATAGGTTTTCATCGATCTAAGGAAGCAAACAATAATCCAAGCACAAAATTAAGTAGAAACGATTGGATTGCAACACTAATTGTTGAATTGAAACCGATTTCGAGTTCGATTGAGAGATTAGGGAGATGAACCTGGTGGCCACGCTTGATGAAATTCATGGCGACGAGCTCCTGCATCCCATTGTTCCGCATTAGCTTCGCCGCGCCGAAGTTGCTTGATCCGATGTCTCTCACCACCTTTTACTTGTCCACGGTGAATAATCTAGGTATCGATCGAGAGCTCGAAGGATTTGGGAGCGAGATTTGTTAGATTCCTGCTCTCATGGTTAGGGTTTCGAGGGAAATTAGAGGAAATTTTGGCGGAGTGGAGAGGAGGAGGAGAGAGGAGAATGGATTTGGGCGCACCTACGAGATCTACGCAGGAAAGGGGCACCGAGGGAGATTTGGGTGGGATCGGGTTTCGACTCGGGTTAGGATTCCTATTGGGTTTAGAGTGCTTAGAATAGTTATAAAAATTTATAGTTGAAATAATTGCCGCTAAATATAATTAAATAGTAAATAATAGTGGCAATTTGATAATCGTCGTTATCAAATTGCCGCTAAATCATCCTTTTGTTGTAGTGACAAGTCAAAGTAAGGAAAAATTCGACAAGTTTGGATTCGGAAAGGTGATATCTTTCCTTGTTATTCTTCTTAGCTTGTTTTTCGGTTATGTAATGCTTTGATAGGTGTATATTTCCTACTTTTATTCATTGCATTACATGCTTAGGCGATTTTTGGTACTTAGTGAATATTTTTGATGCTTGAGTTTCTTTTGTTTGAAAATCGTCTTTGAGGAAAGGTAAAGGGGAGTTTTTAAAATTTTTGAGAGTGGCAATGATTGAAAATCTTTAAAGTAGAGAGATTAATGGTTTTTCAAAGAGAATTAACCGATTTTTAAAGTCAATTCAAATTGAATTAAATTCATATTAATTATCGATTTTACTTCACTTTTCATTATTTTGACGATAATTTATTATGTGATTTCTTCTTACATACCTTCATCAAAATTTTTGAAATTAATTTTAATCATTTTGTATTTAATCCATCTTGGTAGTGAATGTTGAATATAATTGATGGATATTTTCTACTTGACTAAGATTCGTCAAAATTATTTTCAATTGTGAGATTGTCTAATTGAGGGGGAGTTTGTTTTATTTAAAAAAAAAAAAGGAAGAAACTCCTTAGTTTAAAAGATGTGGAAAGAGTTACATCCGAAAGGAGTGTGAAAACTACCACCACATGTAGGAAAGAGCTACCACCCTGGTCGTCCGAACTATCACGTGAGAAATTATGAGAAAAACCGAAAAAGGTTGAAAAAAATGAATATTTTAAAATTTTTCGGTGATATAAGGTGATAGTTTTGAAAAAGATGCTCAAAGAGCCACCCCCGGTGCTATACTAGTTGAATCTCTATTTTGAACGGGTTGCGACGAATTGGTGTCAATTTGGACAAATTTCTAGAAAATTATTATTTATCAATTCGCATCTTGATGATTTAAATAATTTTGATTGTTCTTAATATCAAATTTTGATGATATGATGTCTTTTGAAATCATAGAATATTTTACTGTCATCATAATAATTTTTGACGTCAAATCATTAATTTTTGTGAAATTAATTTTATTTTGGAGAATTTTTAAATAAAAAAAAAAAAAGCTATTTTTCGAATTACTGTTGATCTGTACATGCATTCATCCCATACCGTACAAATTAATAGCCCGCGATATAACACCTAACGATTCCTTTTTCCACTCTCTACACTCATTCAAAACGCGCTCTCTCTCTCTCTAAAAACCCCGAGCCTCTTCTCTTTCGTGATCCGCACGTTTTTCCCCTCAAACAACGGGTATTTTAGCTTGGATCTAAGATCAAACCCGATTTTTGCATATTTTTTGAATATTTCGGGACAAGTGTTCGATCTTTGTTATTACTCGTTTTTGATGCAATTTTTTGCAGTAATTCACTATCTGAACTTATTATCTTGCATTCAGAACACTTAGAACTAGTTTAAATTCGATATTTTTCGCAGATCTATGTTCTAGGTTTCTATTTTAATGGAATTTCGGAAAAATTGTTTGATCTCTGTTTTCGTTCCTTTTTGATGCGATTTTTTACTGAAAATCGGCTATTGGACACAAGATCTTGCATCTAAAACACCTAGATCACATTAAAATCCGTTATTTTTTACAGATTTACGTTCTAGGGTTCAATATTGGTAGAATTTCGGGATTTTTGAAAATGTGCCAAATTTGATGAAATTTTCTGCATGATTCAAGTTCGTTATTGCTTTATTATTTATTCTTGAATTATTTGTGAATTTTTCACAATTTTTAGAGAATTTTTTTCAAAAATGTGTTCATGTGAGGTTTTTCATGTGCAGGAAAATGGCTTTTTCACTGGTTCTTGTACTTCTGGTGCTCATGGCTGCTGGAGGTCGTCGAGGACGTAGTAGAGGAAGTAGAGAGACTTCCAAACGGACTCGCCAAGCTGAGGAGTCCGAAGGATCTGATCCCGACTATCAGGTCGAGGGAGCTGAGGAGGTTGAAGAAGAAGAAGAAGATTACGA